>OX388343.1:67307641-68527985 GCA_947579665.1 Sympetrum striolatum | reverse complement strand
TAAGGAAGGAAATGATAAAATAAAGAACAAAAACGACTACATGGATTAATCAGACAAATAACATGGATCAGTCTCTAGCAATCATATTCAAGATTAATTTATGAGGGAGTTAAAATTCATCAAAGTTTTAATTGAAGTACAAAGAGTTGAAAATTGAAATAATTTTGAATATTTGAATTGACAACAAACTCATTCAAGCAAAATTTGTTGTACCTATATTATAGTAAAGCAAGTATTCTTTATACTTTATTTACATTATAGTGATGCCATACTGATTCTGCAATTAACAACTTTACTTATATGCGTCATCAAGTCTCAAAACCAAAAAATAGTTTATAGGATAATTCAAGAAAATTATAATGGCTTCGAAACGAAGGTTAATAAAACCTATAGAGGTGGTATTAGTTTTAACGGTTTATTTAATTATATATTTTGTGTATTGTTCGAAGCATTTCTAAATGAACCTGGTGGTTAAAAACGAAGCAATTACTTCACATCCTTTCCTTGCAATTGAAAAGTAATTACAACACTGATCAGCTAGCAGCCGGTCGTTACGCGTGCAAGTAGCTTATAAATACAAGAGCGAGCCAAATGGCCCATGCTTCCGCAATTTTACCCGATAATGACGAAGATGTAATTCCTCATTAAATGAAGTAAGAAAAAGCAGCGCTTTAGAAAAAACGTATTTACTCCACAAAAAGGGAAATTTTAGAACCGATCTTGATGTTTTCTTAAAAGCATCGGTTGGGCAGTGAATAATTGGAAATTTTGTTTTAATTTTTTTGTTTTACCGAAGAAATACAAATACAAATTGTAGAATATAATGTCTTCTATAACTCCAACGCAGACATTAAAATGAATTAAAGGATCTTTACGCTAACAAGTGGTAAGTGTAAGTGTAAGTGGTAATACTTGCAGGGAATTATGCAACATGAATTAATATGCGAATTATACTAAGAATATTCAAACTCACCACGGAAAAAAATCAGACAAGAAATATTTTTTTTTAGGTTTTTAAGTCGCAAAATGTTTGAATTAAAAACAAGCTATTAATTATAGGAAGTTAGTCACTTTAATTATTGCAGCTATAAAACCTGGCATAGATCCTTGGTGGTGCCGTGAACTAGTCAAAAGTTTAGAGACCTTCGAGATGTGAGCGTGGTGTAAAATAGAAGAAGTAAGTTCAAGACAAGTTCAACAAGAAATTGACATGAAAGCAAATACGGAGGTGCTGGAGATGGTTGGGGAGGAGAGGACCTTAATTGAAGTAATTAAGAATCGATAGAGAAAATGGGTGGGTCAATTATAAACACGAGAGAGGCTATTACAAAAAGTAATTGAGGATTGAGTATAAGGGAAAACCGAGGGGTAGACAAAAACTGATGTTAGATGACATTAAGGGTGGTGTAAGGTACCAGGAAACGAATGAAATGGCGTAGAATAAGGATTTTTAATGCACTAATACCTAAAGAATGGAAGAAAATTCATGTATGTTCGACTTTTATTAATACTGGCTCTTATAGATCGTTTTGAATGCGTAATACGGATCTAAGATTCAAAGCAAACATTGAGAATTGCAAACTCTGGCATTCTGAACAAGGATTGCATCCAATTATGATAAATGGTTTAATTTCACGCTCACTTAGCAATTCGAACCATAAATCCTAAATATTTGCGAAGATAATTCCATCATTGTCGGATGAGAAAGTGACTTTTCCGCAAGAGTTCAATCTCCCAGATACTCAGTATGCTTTCCTTGCGACTTTCCTCAATTACCTTTTATATACAAAGGAAAATCATTTTTACACACTTCCCACCACGTCTTTCTATTGTTTCAGAGTGGAGAAAACGGAATTATCTCCTCCTCCAAATGGAAGAGCGGTCACATTGGGAAGGGAATGATTCACGACCGGAAGTACACGCCCTCCGCCATATTAAGGAGGATTAAGAGAAGATGCTGAAGTAATAAAGATGTATCTCAATCAGGTTTGTTGCTTTGAACCAGTCCCTCTCCTTTCCCTGCGGTGCTATAGCACGCTATTAGCGTCATTGGGTGTTTTCCATTTGAGACAATGCTGCGAAGTTTTCATCCCATCCGCGAAAAATGACTCATGCGAGATGCTCGAGACCGTGTTTGTTTGCGATATGTCATCATCAGCTGTATCATTCTCGTATCTCTTCAGAATTAACATTCCTCTTGGTGTAAACGATTTTTAAATTTAGAAGACTAAAATAGTATCGAGGTTCTGGATACAAGTTTTTTCTCTGCTTCAGCACTAGTGGAACGCGTTCTTCAGTCCATTCCATTTACGATGTAATTTTTCAGTTGAAACCAAAGTATATACGTTTAAGATAGCTACAATGATGTAAATTAATTTTGCTCTTCCACAGATTTTTATCGTAACGTCATAATTTGGCTAACGAAATAGCTTGCTAACTAGCTAAAATAATCTAATACAAGGTAGTAAATACTTAGTACACTAAGTGTACTGAGTAAACTATATATAATAAGTAAATTAAGCTAGCTAGCTAACTAACTATTGGAGATACAAGAGTAATTTAGATAATAATTATTATGGTCCTCCACGAAGTAACGGCTTCCCATCTTGGTTCGCTTAAGATAAAATTTCCAGTATAGGTATAAGAAGTGAACTTAAAGTCAGCATGTACAACCATTAGAATGAAATAAATATATTTGGATCCAGTAAGTTTTGTGAATTTAAAAATGTTCTAAGACGAAATGCTTAACAAGCGAGTGTACTATTTAAAAAGGATTAATTCTCTTTTGCTGCGTATAAATTGGTAAGGATAATTATATTAAATTGATAGTATTAATGGAATGTGTGGAACTCCATTAGAATAAGTTAGATGTAAAATAAATAAACCGTGTACTTGTATCACAAAAACATTAATACATTAAAAACCCATTTTGTTAGAATTAATGGAAAAACGAAAGCAAGGAGTTAATTATTAGCACTATTACACTCATAGCTACATTAGAACGTTGCCGTTGTCTCAGATTCGTCCAGGTAATTTTCTGGTTGTGTTCCGATTGTCCCGAATTTTTCGTCCTTAAAGTAGTAAACGTCCCGGCTGTGCAAGATTGCTCTCTGCCCCCTATCTACAGGGAGATTTAGCTGAGCTTAAATACGATAGTAATTGTCGGTACTCCTTCCAAAGACAAATTTCCTTCCTATTCGTTCTTTGCATGTCCAGGATGAATTCGTAGTATTTGGCGCTACTCTTATTTCAGCCGTGCTTCCGACATCACAAACATTGGGATTCGTTCCAGAGACGACGCGTTGGACAAGTTTGAGTGACGGGTAACGATGGCTTGTTCTTCTTCATTCTCGTGGTATAAAACGCAATGCTGGATGGAGAACACTCTGAAAGCGGTGCCAATATTTTTTTATCTCCCGACTACGCCTTCCGAGGTTTCATCAGAGGAAAGCGTGCGGGATTTACATTCGCAAAGCGAAATCATCGACGCTCGTGTTTTGCCAATATTTGAGCATGAGTAATGAACTCTTAATGAAGTTGTTTTCATCTCCCTGCTCTAAATGGATAAGTGCGTACTTGTTTTGAAATGCCCATCACGAAATCATAACAACGTTGGCGGGACTTGAGAGCAATGGGAGGCGTATGATTTATTCCGCACGGTCGCTTGCATGAGTTTGAAATGATTTTTTTTCAAAATCTGAAGACTTTAGCAGAAAACAGAGTATTCCCATGAAACCTGGAAAGGACCGGATTTCTATTAGTGCACTTAAGATATACCTTAGACTAGATATTTAACTGGGTAAATTAGTTATCAGGGAAATTTTCTTATTTCTTACGTCCAATGTCATTGTGATGTTTCATATACATCACAATGACAAATCACAAAATATCACATTTTAAAAGTGCTTCGATATCTTAGTTATTTTGTATATAGTACTCCAAGAATCGAACCCAGGACCGCTTTCATCGAAGTCGAACGCGCTGCCTAATTCGCTATCCCTAATGGAAATCCAAATGTAATGATTGATGATAGAGAAGAAAGAGTTTTTATTTTGGCAGTAAAAGCGTTTTCAACTACGTGAAAACAAGATTACATATACATTATGAAAACAGTTTGAAAATACCTGACACATTCATAATAGCAGTTAAGTTATAAAAACCTAGATAATATTATAAGGGAATTGGGTTAAACCTACTGGAAATATGATATTTGAAGTAAAAGAATTAAAAGAATAAAAGGGACGGTAATATTGTGATTTGCAGGGAATTTGAAAGTCAAGATGTCAATAAGAAAGTCAATATTATTCTAAATGCTGAAAACAATCTTTCCGGTGAATTTAAATGTAGAAATCTAGGAGTAATGCAGAAAAATAATTCGATATAATGAATTCCTAAATGACATGGAATGTTGATAGGCATTTCTTATCTTACAAATACCGCAGAAATAATGTGTAAGGAACCAAAGGCGGGAATGTATTATTAATAGCTATTGAAATTCCATTGTTTACATTAGATTGCGTAATTTAATTTTCAGGCAGTTACTTTGCTTACACAAATATTACAATTTACGCTTTATTCGAAAGAGAAAATGCCTCTTGGACGCATTGCATTCCAATGTCATGAGTAAAGAGGACTGATTCCAGCAGCAGTTCCTCTTTAGATAAAATAGACCTTAGGCAAGGTCAGGCAAGAGCAGGCTTCTGTTCCACATAACCTTGCACGTCTTTTGAATGTGTTTTACGAAACTTTATTAAAAAATATAGAGAAAGGTGAGGAAAATATTTTTCGTAACTTAATGTTAAATGTTTTCACGAGTCTCATGATATAAAAAACATATTGTAGGATAATACCCAAAGAGAAGGGAAGTGTTAAAAGAACCTCGAAAACACAGTGAACGCTATAAAAATTAGTACGAGAAGAACCTCGAACATAGTGAATTATGTAAAATTTAGTACGAGAAGGTATGATGATGCATGTAAATACCAAATATAAATCAAAGTGCAAATTCAAAAGATAAAACTTAATAATGGAAAAATAGGAAATATTGCGACATGTTTCGAAGAAACTTATACTGAAATATATGCATTAACATTAACATGCAGAATCCAACGTGCTTGTTTAATTAGAATTATATACGTGTAACATGTCATTGATAATTGTCGTATTTGTCGGCACAGCTCTCCTTTTCTTAATTGCTTTTCGATTATTTAAGTCTACATTTATTTCTGAATATGTGGAAAATGACGGTAAGAGCGCTTTTGGGTTGGATTTATCAATATATTTAAGAGTCCCATTACAGATAACTCGGTTATGCCATTTATGGACTAAAGACCGAGTTTTTTGCCAATCTTTTTTTTGAAGAGGTGCCCTCTTTAGGTTCGGTATTGTTTCTAGTAACTCGTTATTCCTAATTAGGTCTACAAAATAGAGTCTATCTATCATAAGAGTCTCTTAAGATAAGATAAAACTATTTATGCCATATTTTCCCTCATCACCCGCACTGAAAATCGCTTTGGAAGGTGAGAGATGCAACCATTCGAGCTTTTCTGTAATTAGATTTTTACACTTACATAGTAAACCGGCAATCCGCCAGTGGCGTATGGCAGGGGGCACAAAACACTCAAAAAGATCTAATTGCTGTTAACTTCTCCGCTTCTCTTTAATGCTCCGCGGCAAAAATGGCCAGATGTAACTAATTCTTCCTCGCGATTAAGTTATTGTTGCTGGTAACATGTGAGATGTTTTATTGTGAAAAAATGCAAGATCACTTCAAATTACATAGATAACCCGCCTAGATATCACATTATTAAGCTGGTATACGATTTATTGTGGGGTCTCAAAAACATTGCCCTAAAATCACGTTTCTTTTACCGATTTGCAGAAATTAGCCGTATTTAATATATTTCGGACGTATTCAATTTTTTTAGCCTGCGAACGTACTCGAAAACAACTATAATATCGTTATTTAAATCCATTATTTAAACTATAACAGAATCACCGCAATTAGATAAATTATCAGGTAGCAGTGGATATACTTTAATTAGAATAAATAAACATGTACATCCACACATAGTGAAATGTAGTGAAGTAAACATAAAAATTTGAGGGAAGACAATATCCGTCTGGCATTTGCCCAAGGAGGGAGGGAAATTCCTCAGACAGGAGTCAAGACATGTACCTAATCCAATATTTACCCGAATATTATCCCCTCCTATGAACAAAAATACATTTTCATAACTCATAAACCCATGGAAAAAGGTACTTCTTCACGACTTAATCAAACCCACCCAATCGTAACCAAAGTTTTCCCAGTTATACATTTCATTTTGTTTCTCCTTGGGGGTATGCAATCGAGGAGGAAACGTCTCGAACGTAGCCCGTGATCGCTATTGATGCCCGAAAAATTGCTAAAGCCTCCCGTGTAATTGTATTATAAATGACTCTCGTGAGGGTACTTAGTAAATAAATAAATAAAAAACAGCGATAATTCTTCTCCATCCCCACTCATCTGCCAAGGTATCTCCGAGCTATGGGGAAATATTTCAGTCGCAGAACACTTGAGCTTCCCTCCTTTAAGCACGTATGCTCTTCCACGTAACTGTACCGTTTTCGCAAGATGCACCGCGGGGGGATAATGGATACGATCCTGGAACTCCGGAGGGTATTATAGCTTCGTTTCGCGGGGGGGCGACCGCGACGTAAACAACGATCCAGAAGCATTACGCCGCTGTCACCGCCATTCGATCTCAAGAAGGGGATTGCGTAAGTGCGGATTTATTCCGCGCATTTTTCCGCCTTGCGTACTACGGTGGATTACTCACTCGTGTCGTAACGCGGTGAGACGCGTGCCAAGATAGCATTCCAGGAAGATGTGCTCGAAGGGGGGCGTGGCGCCGACTGCTATCGGATGAATGTCCGCCTTCAAAGGAATCCGCCGAGGACGCGCAAGGATAATGGTTACCGCAGCTGTCCCAATCATGACGGGACGATTTTGCCGTGACGTCACTTGCGAATGCGAGACATTTAAGAAGTGGAAAACATGAGTGACAGAGGTCAATGCGAAGTGGGGAGGACACTTTACGGCCAATTGATGCATTAGGAGGCGCTTATTTTTCCCGGTGAAAGTGGACGGAAGATTGGTTGGAAACGATTCAGAGACCATGGATGCAAAATTTACATACTATCGAGCCTTACCAAAAAATTTCAAATGACTTATTAATATTGTTCTCTTTCTCAGCACTACAAAATCAATCTGGGGGAAGGTGTAAATACCAATAACTCTCAGAGTATTTCGGCTTATAAATAGTTATTCACATTCAAAAGGTAAAAACAGATTTTGACAATTTTGGATGTTGAAATGATAACTGTTTTTAAAAATTTTAATCAATATGCTACGGTTTTTTGTATCTGGACCAATGATGAGTTTCTTTGGGATTATCGTTTGCTGATAATACTATTTATTCTATTTCAACTTGTTTGATAGATCCTTAATATTTCGTTTTCCATGTCTTGGTATTTTCTTCTCTTTTGATGTATTGTTCTCTCGATGTTTTCAGTTCAAGGTGCTGATAACAATTTTATTTTGTTTTTCTATCGGTTTGATATCAGGTTTGTTGTGGTATAGTGTTTTATCTGTCATATGTGTCATGTAATTGTGCGATCAAAATGTAACTTATAACTATGGGTTTATAAGATCGATTCAGCGTTATAGTTATAACACGGCGGAATATTTTTATCCATTTAAAAAATATTTATATATTTTATTAATTTACTCTTAGTTAATGCAATAATGGCCTATCCTCCACCTAATCTTTGCAGCTATTATTAGAAATTAAAGACTTTTAAAGCATAGCGATTGTCTGCCATTAACTTACACGTAGAAGAAATAATGCAAATAAACAAGCAACAGATATGACGTGCTTAAAACTGTAAATGTGTACAATTCTTTCGACTCAGTTATCCTCGCAGGTTGTGAAATAAAATGAAAATTCCTCCGAAAGTCTGCGAAATACACTATCAATTGCGACGACACATAATTGCAATCGCACGCATATGCTCTGTAAACCTCGTTAATCCGATGTAGGTTGATTAAATATACGAACGCGATGTTCAGATATAGTTCGATGACCTGCAAAAGCATCGTTTGATTGGAAATTTCCTGGTATCGCGCGTATTGACGTGAGCTTCGTCACTTTTGTTTCCGATTCCCTATCTATTCCGTCTGTGATATGTTCAACTTGAAGTCTAGTTCCCCTTCCCTTATTATCTACCAAAAGGCATTGAGAGGGAATGAAGCTTACTTGGCTAGATAATGAGTGAGGTAGTTTCCCATTGCTTACCTCTCTGACTCTTGCTGTGACTATGGTCATTACGAGAGGAAAAAGTCTTCGTAAGTGTAGCTCACTGACCCTATAAATAACTAACTTAAAGCACACAAATGGAATTGAATAGAATGAAAGCTATTGATTAGTATCAATCATACCCCAGTGCCTTTTGCATTACCTTAGCTCTGAACAGCACTAGATAAAATTAAAGAATGATACATTTTTTCTATCCAGTATCGAAAGAAAATGAAAATCTACATTCAGCAAGACTTGGTAGTTGGAGGAACTTATTTATGATTATTGGTATACTTCTCAGCAAAAGAACTACTGTACAGAATTGGTCTCAGCAAAAAAACCTGTGTTTTACGTGTTATATATAATTATTATATAAGATGCTAGGTCGTTTTAAGTTTCTTCTATTTCCAGTTTCTCTGTTCACATGCGTGACCACGTTTCTTGACGTTTAAATGTCGTAATGCCTCAAGTGCAAATAGTTTGCTAACAGATCTAGTTTCGGATGAGCTTTCGTTAAACACGCGTTTTCCAGAGTATACCGCAAATGTCTACCAATGAAAAAGTTACGTCATTGCGCTTTCTACAGAAAAACGTTCTAAGAAAAACTGATTTCGCGTTCCACTCACGAATTACAGAATGGTAAACTATTTTTTTTTAATTTTAATTTTTGATGGATTATTATTACTGATTTTTTACCGCTATATTTCTAATTGGCTTTATTGTTGGTTTTTGTTAAGGTTCTAAACAACGATGTTTTACAGTGGGGATGGAAGAGAGAACTACTCATGATTCGTATCAGACAGAGTAATGTCACTATTAGAGCAGAAGATATAAAACACGCAGCTTTCTCCTCAGGTTGCGATTCAAACGTACGTATAAGAATATACTCTGGAGATGTATTTTTCGTTTTCTTTGGTTTATTTCTTAATATTTGCGCGTCGGAGTCACTTTCGAATCTAGCATGTAGCACATCATCCTACTAATAGAAAAAAAACCTTGAACCTTTTTCTGTTTTCATTGGTTTTTGTTAAATATAAAAACCTATGATATATTTCGCAATGGAGTGTCGCTGCAGCTGTGCTTGTTTGCTCGCCTAAAAGTAGCTTCTCAACTTAGGTGAGATATTTGCCTTTCGATGTCAATTTGTGCCCACTCATTTGGCCTTCCCATATTCCTCTTTTTTGTTGCCGATGCTAACCTTCGGCAACATTTTTTTCTCTATCTATCTTACGGTAGCTGAAGTAGTATAGCTAATTTGATGGAAAAGTAAAACAATTCAATGACTGCACAAGTCAATGATAATAACTAGTAATTGAGATTGCAATTATACGTGACTATTTATTAATTTCTTAGTGGATTACCGTTGCGTAAAACTCATATTTCTTGATAATCGTCGTGCCATCCGAAATGATTAGCTTTATTGGCCCATACATACATTGTGGTAGAGTCTGAGAGAAAGAACTAAACGTTTTCATCAAAATTATTTCAGAATCCTTAGATGGCCATCAGTATTTTTGAACAATTAAATAAATTTTCAATCATTTTCAGAAAGTTACGTTATTAGATGTAAAGTCGCATCTCGCTAAGTTGTACTCTCCTAAATCGAACTACTTTTTAGTCCTCGGCCGAATTCCCGTAAGGATAAGATATACAATATATCTCAGACATCCTAAACTCGAAAACCTTTCTACTCCAACCTCTCTCTGTCGAACTTTCCGAGGTCTTTGGGCTTTTATTGCGGGACTACATTTCAGAGCACGAAACTACGCAGATTCATGGATTCTACGCCGAATCTCCAGGAAAATGTTTATCAGGCCATAAACAAGATTAAAGAGATTGTATAGCGAGATACATCGTCACATCTACGCAAAAGAAAGAAGACTTTTTACACTAAAGGTAAGGTGTTTCGTTGCGCTCCATAGTAAATGTATGTATGTACATGCTGCAGATACGACAACCAGTATGCAGCCTAAATGTATTCATATAAAACGATATAATAGTAAACTGTTATTATAATAAATCCGAAAAAAACATTGACCGTGATTAACCGCGCTTGTAACGACGTTTTTTCCTAACTCGAAAACTCCGTAAATCGATTTTTTAGGCCTCATTCAATCCGAATTTCAACAGTGTCTTAAATCCTGAGTTTAAAGAGCTTTAATTCATTTTTTCTGTGCTTGCTATCACCTAAAATTTCCTCAGGAAAATTGTATGTTTGCGATTGGTAGGTCGTCTTTTCTAATTCTCGACGCAGTTCCAAATCGGCGCATAAGATTTGGCTTCAGGATTCTCTTTTGATGACATCCACCTTAGGTGACATTGAGCAACAGGTAGTATATGCATAACATATTATCCTCACTTTCTATTTCCCTTAATTCTACTGCATGAAGCTTGAGAGAACCGCAGGTTGTTCCCAAGCGGGCAAAATCACTGAATCTTTTCGCGGAGACCATTGTCTTTCTTTGAGGGACTTCATGCATAAACGTTCGAATGTATTCATGCAAGCGACACAGAGTTGAAATAACGCTGTAAACTTTCTTGAAATAGTACATTCAGTTTCAGTGAAAGTATTTTGGCAAATATACGATCCGATAAATGCGATCCAAGTTGTCCAACAATCTTACGCAACGATTAAGCCCGTGGGCGAGACATTTAGCGTGAATTCGGAACATAGAAAGTCTTCCGCATTTTCCCATTGATTTTTATTGGGCATTTCACTCTATGATGGGAATGTCATCGGCTGAAAGAGAATCTTCACGTTTGACCCATTAGGTGAGTGGCACATTTTATACGCAACTCTCGATTTATTTTCTGTATGTGCTCCGTCCGCGCTAACTCTTCTATAAATATGGCATTTCAAATTCTCATTCAGTTTCATTAAATCGTTTGATGTTGCAGGTATCTTAATTACTCAGTGTAGCAGAGTGATTGTCGGTTGTGTTTGCGTCAATTCCTTCGTAACTAGAACTTTGTAACCGTACCTCTCGTTTTTGACGATGACTTTAACGGCGCCAACCCTGAACGGGAAAGTCAGACAAACACACACAACCATTTCCTAATCAGAACAACCTCGATCAGCCGGGATTCGAACCCGGGGCACGCAAACCATTCGGCCCCCATGGCCGGTGATATTGGAATAATGTACATACATATTTCTGGTGCGAGAGCGTATACAAGGAGTTTTACGGTGATGATGGAAGATTTCCTTATCCTCGAATCAAAGTATAAGCTACATTATGCTCATGCTTTTGAAATGAGCAATTCTACGTAAAATCACTCTGAAAAAGAGACATTTGGAACATGAAAGAAAAGGAAAATTATCTAGAAAAGGGTTAAAGTACCTCTTATAATCATTCTTCTCTATCATCAAGGACGTGCATATTGCTTTTTATGATCGTTTAGGCATAATTTCAATGCAGGCACCCAGGAACGGATCTAGAGAAAAATTTTGGGGGGGGTCCGATCAAAAAATTTAAAAATAAAAGACATTTCGGCTTTCACAAAACGTGACGTTAGAATTGTGTTAGACAAATTCGAATATTTTTGCTAGTGATTGCTTATTAAATTGTGTGTTTATTTGCGTTCTTTGAGTTTCATTTTCGAAAAATAGGAACAAGTGATATTTCGGGGGGGGGTCCGGACCCCCAGGACCACCCCCCTGGATCCATCCCTGCAGACACCTTTTCAGTGGTATTTCATGTAAAAACGTTATTTCTTATCTGTGTCTTAATGTAAATAAAATAAAGCCAATGATTTCACCTTGTTTCATCGTACACCTCTGTATTTATTTTCTATCATCGCTTTCAGGCGCTCGGTGGTGAATCACTTCAAATCAGTTTTATTACATATCATCCCACTTTTGTGGGAATTTTACCGCATTGAAAGACTACATGAACTGTACTATAGAATTACATCATTTTATGTAAAATATGAAGCTCGGACTTTGTCAAAGTATTCCTTTTAAATAGAGTTCTGACTAATTATTAACTGAAGTCACGCCTTCCTTTAAGAAGTTACACAGCAATCACTATTAATACTGTCGCTGTCATTGCACTCATATTATCTATTTTTATCGTTATCCATTAGCAAGCAAAAGAGCTGAGAAAATGTTAAAAACAAGTTGTGTTGGAGGAACTTAGCGTTTGATATTTGCATCAGTAAGCAGAAACGTCAGAGTATTGATGGAAGAATGATGCTTTGCACTTAGTATTGAGATGAGTCGACGAAAGTAATTAATGGACGTTGTGATATGAGCTCTGGCAGATCACGTCTACAGCGTAATTTGAAACTTTCCATGAAAAACTCTTTACATTCTAAAAATTAATATATGGTCAGCTCAATATTATCTCCAATTACAAATTCATGCAAATCAACCGTACCTTGGCTGTCTTGATGTAATCCAAGAAAGATACGGAAATTAGATACCTCGATGATGACTTTAAATAACTGTATAATTTTTCCACGACGAGTGTTCCGTTACAGATTAGAGTTTTGATCAGTGGTCTGCTCAAACGAGACAACATTTTGGCGAAACTGTTTTGAAAGATTAAAAGAAGTTGCTCTAGATTACAAATTGCTATTATTATGGCGAGTCTTTTACGAAAACATCGCTTATTTACTGGCTAATTCTTTCGTCACCCTGATCGATAACTATCTTTTCCAAGTAATTTTCGATGTTTGTTTATTCAGAGTGACCCAGTTCCACAACGTTTGATAAATGTCATAGAAGCAAAAAAAAAAGGTTCAAACGAAATATTTTTCTTTGAATTCTTGATATTTTGTTTACTATGTTTTATTGTATCGTACAGTGTTTCCCTAACTTTTACAAGCTACCATCCCCATGGTTCCACAAAAGTATACCCAACGTCCCCCATCCGTGATCTTTAAAATTATTATCAGAATCATACATGAATAAATTGACCATAAAAATCCCCAGTCCATGGACTATATCCAGGGCTACCATCGATTGGGAGCCAAAATTAAGCACATTCGGGCGCAAAAATAAGATTTCTCACCATAAAATAAGACACAATCGGCAAAGCAGTTTTATTCCTAATATTTGCCAATTTGCATTGCCTATAATTTTCTCCAGCAATCCTTTGTCTTTCGAAAGCAGTTCATGCACCTCACCGCAGGTCATGTTGATATTTATTAAGAAGGAATCATCTTTTACACTACATGCAATAAATTAATAAATTGTCACGACTTTCTGTCGCGACAATGTTGCGTGTTTAAACTCCCTCAAGTTCTCGCACAGCCGCTTCTTATTGCATACAATGTAAATGTGACCATTCGATGGTCTTCAATCCGGATAAATAAGACAAAATAAGCATGCACTATGAAAAATAAGCACATTTATCAGAAATAAGCACACTTTCATTTTCTAAGATTTTTTCCTTTGAAATAAGCACGATTCTTACAAAGAAGCACGTTATGGCAGCCCTGACTACATCCTAAGAAGTAACATTGGTATTCTTTGATGCCGTGAGGGAAAAAAATAACGCTATTTAGATGGGTGTATTAATAAAATATAGGAATGTTGCCAAAGATAATCGTTTATGGTTACCTTTCAGTGCCCCCCAAAGGGGCGGTAGGGCCACTTTGAGAACCACTAGATTAACATGTGAAAGCAAATCCATCGTAATTTAGTAAAATTAGATACAAAGTGGCTCTAAACTGGAAGATGGATAATATAATGCCACCAAGCATACAGCCCAACAGTTACTTATAATAAAAATACATAGAACGTGGATTTTTACAAGCAGATGCAAGTCCCCTATTCAGTTGCATGCGGTTACCTTAGAAAATCTCCGATTTATAAACACAATTTTTTAAATAAGAAAGGCCTTCCGATAGCATTGTTAATAAGAAAAACTCGTTTTGATTTTTAACACAACCTTTCCGCAAAGAAAAATAATTGCATTAACGTCACGCCTATGGAATGGTATCTTCAGATGTTTTTGTTATTTGCTACAAATGGGGTGTACCTTAATAAACTTAAACTTAATTCTCTGCATAGCTGAATAATTGAATTGGTGTTCAAGAAACCCTTTGGATCTGAGCTGATTTAAAACATAAAATTCAGCAATCAAACATACACTGTTCCTATTTCATGTTGCTAGGTTTCTTCAATTTTAATAATTCCATCTGTACCAAACACAAACTTAGTATCTGCCCGGCTAGCTCAGTCGGTAGAGCATGAGACTCTTAATCTCAGGGTCGTGGGTTCGAGCCCCACGTTGGGCGAATTTTTTGTTTTCTCTCGCTAATAATTTGGTAGCTGGCTACGACGTTGGCTTTTAGGCCACGAGCCAATGCTATCATAATTACCTTTCTTATTTGGGTACATCTAAAATAGACCACATAATTATGGGTTATGTTACGACGTTGTTTCATGAAATAATGATAAACATGCTTATCGTTAGTTACACTGGAATGAAATGAAAATCTTAAAAAAAAAACATTTTTGAAAAAAATGCATGCCTCAAAATAACAGTGTCTTAAGTACATTTTTACTTTCCTTTGTAGAAGACCATTATATTGAAAAAGAATCATTTGTAAACTCCCGCAAAATTTATTGGTGCGACATGTTTCACTAGCGGACTATCATCAGTAACCCAATATAATCGATGTGATCTAGCTCACTTGGTGGAGCGCCATAAGGAAAGAAATGAAATAACTAAGTAGTTTCCACAGGAAAATCGGAGACGACCGGTTTCGACTCTCGCGAGTCTTCATCAGGGACACCGGAAAATTATTATGTTATACAAAATTTTGAGGGGTCTAAGGAAAGGGGAAGGGAATTTTTCATTACAAACGAAAAAAGTGACTCCCCCCGATATCCCTGTGGAATCTACTTAATTATTTCAATTTTTTCATCAGTATCTAAGTTTCAGAAGGCAAGCACACGTTACATTTTTTCATAATTTTCATTCTTCACGGCTATCTTCGAATTTGGAAAAAATTTCGCCCAACGTGGGGCTCGAACCCACGACCCTGAGATTAAGAGTCTCATGCTCTACCGACTGAGCTAGCCGGGCTTACCACTTTAAACCTTTCACTTAGTTTGATCAGGAAATATACCACGTGAGTTCCATGGGGAGAATATGGAAACCTTACAAACGCTCATTTCAAGTAGAGTATAAATTGAAAAATCACTTCCCATTACTGATAAGTTCTATCATGCCTCGAGCTTCCAATATTTCAATCATCGAAAAGCTATCCAGCCAGCTGATTTGCTGAAAACATACCATAAAACATAATGATAGTAGTTTACGTAAATTAGCAATCAATCACTTCTCCAACTGCACGATAAACGTAAATTATCTTTGGAATTATATTTATTTGCAAATAAATATCCTAACGTAGTGGAATAGTTATTGTTGAAGTAATCATTGCAACAGATTCAATTCATAAAATCGGTATTTCAGTGGAGAACGGAGGGAAAATTCGTTCTTTTGCGATGAAAACTTGAATGACATAATTTCCTAGCCTGAATATTTTCCCTCCAAGGTCAGACAGCTTCTTCCTTCGCCATGAGAATACTTCCTGCTTTTTCTAGAGCTATGACACCTAAGGAAATTTCTCTATCCTTGTCCTTGGGATGTAGGAAAGCCCATCGGATATTGCGAATTCGCCGACTCTGACTAACCTGGATAAAATTATCATCCGGTCATCTGTTAATGGTTTCACAGCACTAGTGCTATATGGATGTTTTTGCTGACTTTATATGTTTCACGGAAAAGACTGGTGGCTCACTCTTTACGCATTTAGCGGTAAACTGTAAATCTTTCAATGACAAACGCAAGGATGAGGGATTGCCAAACAGTGATTTCGCACGTGGATTTTGCGCTTTCGACTCGGTTTTGCGGTATGTAATTTATTCCGATTTCCTCTGAAAAGGGAGACGTTCATATCTCCGCGTCCCGTATTCGAAGCGGTTATTAAGTAATCGAATTAAATTGACCGTTTCTTCGGGCGAAGGTGGATCCCGATTTGATCCTTAAATGGGGAGAGGGAAACGTAAGGAGAGGATATGTGTAAGAGAAAGGGATTGGTGTCTGAACGGAAATTAAATGCTTTGATAGGAACGTTAAAACGGACGTTCTTTATTTGCTTGAAGATTGAGAAATAAACGGCGATGGCCATTCAAGGAGAAATTCAACTGTGGAAAATTACAAGTTTCACAATTTTCGATCAGATTTGCATTTTCGCAACTTTTCATCGAATGAATTAGTAGGTAGTACCACCTGTTTGTTGACAATATTAAAATGTGGTAATTTAAAGATTTCGTATTGATACTCAGCTCAGTTAGAGGTAATAAAAACTTTAAACTCTGCAAGGCTTTCACATTTTATATCTATAAAATTACAATAGACATTTTTAAATTGGCCTTCTTCTCTATTATTATTATCATAAATACAGTTGCTACAAATCGCCAACTAGTCCGGTGGTAACAATTTGCAAGTTTGTCTACAATTTTCCAAATAACATATATAACAAATTCACAAATTAAAGTCTTACACAATACAATGTTACATACTAGTCTTAATCACAATCGTACAACAAATTTCCATCCCTTTAAAATAAAAAAACCACAATTTTTACATAAACTATTCCCGTTCAATACATGGTTGTCAAATATATCTTATGCATATACGAATAATAGTTTTGCAACTATAAATCTTTAAGTCTATTTTTAAATTCTTTTATATTTTTCGGTAAGGGTTTAAGCACTCCTTCAGGTAACCTATTCCATTAATTAATCCCTCTATTTATGAATGAAAATTTCGCTGAATCCGTTCTTTGCTTCCTCAGTTATACATTTAGATGACAAGAGTGTTGTTTGTATATATATAATTCATATATATATAATGTATATTTATACTTTTGTTATCACTTTTTATTTCTACATGCATATTTTTTTTTAGCTGGGTTTATTTTATGTATGGGTAGCAATATTTTTATTAAAAAAAATTAATTGTTATCTAAGTTAACGTTGCCACCAGTCCTTGTGACTAACTGCGACAGTTTTGCACAATAAATAAATAAAGAGTGGTGTAAGCTATAAAGAAATCAAGGAAAAACCATTGAATACTGAGAAACATGAATCTGCCGAGTTGTGGAGGATATGCATGTTAGTAGATTTATTTTGAAGGCTATAATGACAGACTAAGAAGACATCAGTGCTATACCCAATCATTCATTCTTATATTGCAGGAATCTATAATGTACTTCCAAATAACATTCAAAATGATAACCTTTTACTTTATCAAGAGGGAAAATTATTTTGAAACATTGAATTCAAAAATGAATGTTATGTTAGAATAATGAATGATAGTATAAAGAATGTTAGAAATATTTTCCTGAAATAATTTTCCAAAATTTTCTGGCATCTTAGAAAAATAATATTTCATTATTCTATCCTTTCATCTTGGTTTAGTGTAAATCTGTTTATTAAAGTAAGAGGCAGTTATTGTTGATCAAATTCGAATTAGAAATTTTAAAAATTAGGTTATAATAAAAAAGCAGTCTCGCGTCATCACTGAAGTATAGTAACATTCAAATTCACTTGAGTGATGGGGCCGACGAAAATTACGCATGTCGAATTTGCGTAAGTCAGGTTACTTTGTTGGATATGAATACCTTACGTTTTAATTGCGACCATGATGTAATAAAGATACTATTTAAGAAGATAAATATTTTTAATCTAAATTTTATTTTTTACATTCGAATAATATACTAGAAAAACTTCGATTCAAATTATTTTGATGTCGATGGTTTCATAATTAACGAACTATTTGATGACGCAATGCATTTTTCCTGTAGAATTCCTTTTTTGCGAGCTAATATATTTAATTCTTGCTACGTACCTATACAGTTTTAGTCGATAATTTATAATATTTATTGGGCTGGCAGGTTCTCTCAAGCTTGAAATTGTCCTGTGTTTTTCTGGTGGAACCTGGCCTGAAGTTTCGGAATCCTCATTTAAGTTTTGATCACGCACCTCTATGAGGTCATCGATTGTCATCTCCTGAGTGTGTGAATCCGACAGCTAGTTGACATCATCACCTTCGATTTCCGAATCTGATTGCCTGACAAGATTAACAATTTCCATCACATGATCAGCATCTTTAGTTTTTACGTTTTATCCGTCCCATTTATGACATGATACATTTCTACCGCACACCATTTACTCACGTTAATTTCTTTGGGAAACAAGACCTCGTAAACAGCAAATCTAGATTCGCGTACGTCTGATTTCGCGTAGGGGGTGTTGCTGTACCTATTATTTCTTGAAATTTAACAATTCTTTTGTTAACCTGTCAATTCAACAATTTCTAATTTAACATACTGTTATATTTTTACTGTGTTTTTGCAGTTTTATTGACACCCTTCTCTGTGAGTAACCCCACAATGAGGCTTTTTTCTTTGTTCGCCATCAGTTGCAAAGGTTTTTTCCTGCACTGTACTCTTTAATTTTTTATAAATATATAAGTGTACAAATTTTGCCGACATGCGAGGTTATGTGGAAGGAAGTCCCACATGGGTCTAACCTCGCCAATAAATGGTCAAACTATCTATCCTTTGTTGCATAATGGTATTTGCACAGGAGTAAACGCTTAGGAAACTGATAATTTAATATTTTGAGGCATTCTTATAGAAACAATAGGATTTAGGTAATGGGAATATATTCAGAGTGGAACTCAGGGATTTCACCTCTGAATTTTGGGACGCACAGAAGTGATGTTGCCGGAAGGACGCCGTCCTGCGTGACTTGCATTGGGGACGAGAAGTCGGGAGTTTCTCCCTAAAGATGCCCATGACCGATAACCAATATTCGAGAAGCATGACCGGATTGAGGGGCGTAACCTTCCTCTCTTTTGGACAGTTGACTTTGCCGTATCTGCTTCGCCATCTATCTCAGCGGCAGGATGCAAGGTGGCCTAGAATCGACGTCATCGGGTGAAAACCTTTTTTGTACTACCCGCTTGTGACGTCATTCATGACGTGAGCGGACATGTGGTGGCATTTCAAAATAGATGAGGCCACCGTGCCGTAGAAATTCTTAGAATGGCTTTGCGTATTTTATATCCATCCACGTATCCATACTTCTCAGCTGGCCCATTAGCTCAGTTGGTTAGAGCGTCGTGCTAATAACGCGAAGGTCGTGGGTTCGATCCCCCCATGGGCCAATATTTTTTCAGGTTAGTCAATTTCCAGTTTCAATTCTCCGTAAACAAAATTTTCATCGCGGTAGATTATTTTAGACGCCATCTATATTTAGACCTGATCTAGACTTGCAACTCAAATATCTAAAAAGAAAAATCAGAACCCGGCTCTTTTCATTTGAGTTAAAAATGCCTAACCTAGTTGGGATGCTTCCGCACGGATGGTTGCTTGCTAACAAACGAGTTGCTTTTTGGAGCTTTATTTAATTTTTATTTTGCAACTCAACTCAAATGTAAATTAGTATCATACGTTAGGAATGTAAAATGTGCGGATATTGTGTACATAAAAGAGATGAAGAATGAGGAAACTATATCATGAATCATGAAATTCACGTCAATTTTTACGGAAAATCTCAACCTCAGATTGGTAAACATCTGCAAGAAGCGTGAACGGTTCTAGAAACTAGTAAAAGATTACATTTGGGAATTTATTTATTTACGCATCATAAAGAACTTTAAGGTAATCTTAATCGTCCAATTCTTCACCTTAATCCACATAGAATGCGATTTCTGCTGAACGTAATCCGTAGATAATTAGCAAACATAAACACACTTCGTCTTCATTGCTTTGAGGTTGATATGGGATGGATATTATGTAAATGTTGAATCACTCAGTTTTCAGTTCTAGGACTTCATCTTATCGCTTTCCTTACTAATTGAGTCATCGAACGGTGTAGGAATTACCACTGTCATCCCCTCCCTCCCAGGAAACACCAATGGTTAAAAGAGATGCGTGACAAAACTACGAGATCTATCGATAGTACTATCTCAAAATTTCTTTCCTTATTAAACTACTGCCTTAGATGTTTACTTTGATTTGAAATTTTTAATTTTTATGCGAATGTAAATTTATAGTCGATTATTCTCATCTCTTTAGGTCGCTCTTCCAAAATTTTGGAAAACTTTATATTTTATTAAATCTTAAATCAGTTTAAAAATGTATTAATTTTTTCATTCATTCATGAATGTTGGATGAGAGTAGATGGAGTGGTTCACATCTACTCATGTACTTAGTTAGCCGCTTTTTGGCGATTGGCAGGTGGTGTATGCTCCATAACTCTATTTGTCTAATCGATTACTTTCCCATATCGTTCGTGGAAAAAAATATTTGAAGCGACTAGCTTCTATTTCCCTGGTATTCATCGCAGTGTCTGAACGGTCTATAAAATAGGAAGGTCATATAATAATGACTATATCCTCTGAGAACGTACAATGTAACTAAGAACTATATTTCTCTGAATTGTTTTAAGTAATGTTTAAATTTCTTTAAATCTTCTTTCTTCTAATAGCTCTGCGTCATGATCTGAGTCATGTTTAGGAGCAAATAAAGGTACCATATCGATAGGAACCTGAATGAAATGTGCTCCATTTGTAATTAAATTATAATCGAAGACAAATAAAATTTCAAAAAATTCCAAACTCCAAAAATTCGTGTCATGGGTATTCTAGCGATATGAAATAAGAAATGGTTTACCTACACTGCTCCCCGAAACTTTTAATTCTAAAGACTACCGATAAATTTTTATCATCAGGGTCAGTCTCGGTAGCCAAAATTATCTAAGTATCTGACTCTGATATCACCATGAAACGAATAAAAGTCTTTCGCTCAAGTGATAAAGGATTTCTCACCGCTCGAGTGCTTCCGGAAATTGAGCGAGGAATGAGCGTTTCCGATGTTGACACGGTCGAGGAATATTCTAATTTATTGCCCTTCAAAGAACCTTAAGATGTTGGCATCGTCTCAACTCCCTCCCTCCTTCCGATACATACTTGGATAACGCAGTCTCCGACTTGATGCCGCCCAAAGTATCGCGTATACGTTGTTTCTATTGCACAATTAAATTAAATTTAAAAGTGCGTAAGGTATTTACAACCTATCTCTTTAATGAGGTTTCTAGCTTATTTTGTTCAAAATCCCTTCGTACGCCATTCATTTTATCAAATAAACTAATGCTTCATTTTATGATGCATAAATTCGATTGATTTAATTATTTTTTCGTATGGTTCAAATAATCAGTCTTACAACACTCTCCTTTGTAAATAATACCTCTTAATTCTTAAATTTCCAATGTATGTCTTCATTGTGTTAGCTAATGGTACATAATTTATCATGTAATGTTCTCTTAAATCCAGTTTCCCCACTGCCACACGCTGAATAGCGGCTTGCAGGGTATTATTGTGGATATAGATGTTCCATGAAAATCTTTTATAATCGACAAATTTTGAATAGTATTTAATTTAGATAAATCAATATTTAACAATTTTAAATCAATTTAAATTAGAAAATTTTCAGCCATCGAGATGCTTCGTTGAAAATATGGCTCACGCTAGTAAATGATACTGATATTGTAGTTCTTAGGGTTATAAAATACGTACAGTAAACGCAGTTGATGGTACATACATTCTCAATCCAAGGATAGAGTATTATTTTGAATGATTCGCTAAAATTCACAAAGTAGTAACTTGTATCATTTCATGGAGTTAATGATCATAACACGCTAGACATTTTACTATAAAAAAGTAATATAAATTAGAGAAATACAATATTTCATCCGTGTAAAACTTATATATGTTACACCCCAAACGTGTAACTGCCCATTTCATGAAATGGGCTATTACAAGTTTGGGGTGAAAGGAACCCTACCTAAACCTACTCAACCCGCGCATATCTCACGATTTGTAGTGTAGATTAATTAATTAATTAAATATGCGCGGCGTCGATGGGTTGAGTAGGGTAGGTAGGGTTCCTGTCACCCTAAACGTGTAATTGCCCATTTCATGAATTGGGCAAAAAATGCCTATTTCATGAGATGGGCAACGCGCCTGCCCATTTCATGAAATGGGCAATTACACGTTTGGGGTGTAACATATACACAAATTAAAATAAGTATAAACATAAAATGATTCTTAATAATTTATGCTGAAATTTTAGTTTAAATCGAGATAGCGTATATTTTATATCTTCAATGAAAATCAAAATTATTATTTTTCATAATTATGAGTAGGAAATGCTACCCTTCTTCTTACTTCTTAAAAATTAACTAAATAACAAACTTCAATTAATTTTTTCCATATATTTTTAATGAATGATATCTAGGTCCTACTTGGAGCCCGTAAAATTCCCGACCGCTTGGTCTAAGTTTGTAAAAAAACTTCTTCGGTCACTTAAAGAAATATGTTCAATCATATTAATAAGTGCGGAAGGATATCAATGGTAACACGCGGAAATATATTTATGAGAAAAGTAAGAGGGGATCCTAATATTGAAAAGAGTTCCATCCAGATTCAAAAGTCTATTTTTGAAACACCATAAAATCATAAGGTATAAAATGAGTGAAGCTTATTCAATAAAAATAGCTTCTATTCCAAGATACCGCCGATAAAAACGGACTAGAGAGACTTCCTTGATGTCAATTACTCTTTCCAATCCCGTGTTCGATTTTCTCGCTCTATTCTTCCAATTATCTTTCTCTTCCTCGGTGTCTCTCTCAATGACTCATGTTACATGTGTTGGAAGTGCTTTCTTTGAGCTAGCCGGAAGAACCGTAAAAAACTCCATTTTGGAAGATGCAAAAAGACAGCTGTATGGACATCAATCTTTCCTTAAAATGATTCACGCTATTCTCTGGAGTAGAATTTATGGTACCCTTTTCATTTGAGACTGATGGAAGCACCAGCAGTGTCGGAAGAGAATGTACTCCACTCTTTCGATCAAAACATAATGTACAACTGTTCACCGATTAGATCATGGAAAAATTTATACCAAGATATTAAATTTTAATAAAAAATTAGATGTACCTTGAGGAAATAAAAATGCACCCTGAAAATTAAATAATATATCATTAAAGTTGTGTAGATATAGAATCAATTAATATTTATTAACTGTAATTTTAGTACTTTTTGAGCATGAAGTAAACAATTAGCATGAATTTCATTTGTCCGTTATCTTAGATGACAAGAGCATGTAAAAGGATCGAAGGCGTATAACTCTTTTTTTTTCATGAGATGAATAGGGACATAAGAAATTACGACAGTATCTTAAATGCTACGGAAAGCAGCTAAGAATAAACACATAGCGACGTTGATGACAAACCTAAGCACATAAACATGGATTAAATAATCTGAGAGTTGTATCGAAGAAGGATGCTAGTAAGCCATGCACGTATTTCGATGGGAAAGTTATCTATGAGAATCTATAATGGAATGAATTCAGTAGACTTGTCAGATGCCTGTCTCTGCTGTCAACAAGCAGCATATTTTTTCTTATTTATATAATCAAGAAGGTAATATTAAAGTATTGTAAATAAAGAAGAAGGATATTTTTTTAGATTTTATCAGATAAAATCTATAAAAAGTCCTCATAATTGATCGTTTTGATTTTTAAAATGCCTTCAGGTACACCTGAAATGTATCAAGATACAGGAAAATAATTGATATTATTACATATTAATCTTAAAATTACAATCGTCGACGTAAATTGGGCTACTGTTAAACAAGACGATTAAATCGAAATGACGTATGGTTATGTAGTACTTGTATGGTTCGGTAAAGTGTTTAGGTAAAGACAAATGACGTCTATTTCATAAGAATACTACCAGTTATTCTAGCTTTACACAAGAAAAAGTTTTTTCCAGATTTATATTTCTTCTTTGTTTCGCTCGCTTGAATAAAGGAGGAAGGACATTTCCAGGCGATTACTCATGGGGAAAAGATAAAGACATTCCTCCTTTTCTTTCTCAGACCGATTCTATCAGCAATGCCAATAGGAATTGGATAGCGTGACTATTTTTGAGTCACTATGACCTATGATGTAAAAGCTCTGAATGCAACATGACTAACGTAAACAGCTATTACAAAACAAGAGATCAGATAAACAGGGAATGCTTAAGTTTCATTTTAAATTATAAACCGCAATGAAAAACTTTAATGGCATTCAAAGAAGACGGTGCTATTCAATTTAGATCCTAACAACTATCTGGCGTTAGTGAAAAACGAATGGAATTAAAAAATGAATAAATTTAGTAAAAGAGGTGAATAAATACGGATTTAAACATAAGTAGTATTTTCCTTTTTTGTTCAGCCCGTATAGCTAGGCATATTATAATAATAATAATAATAAAAAACTCTTTATTTGGCGAGGTTAGGCCCATTAGGGCCTCTCTTACACCTAACCATTAAGGATTACTAATATTTCTTACATAAAAGGAGGAAAAACAATACAAATACATATATATAAAAAGAAAATACAAAGAAGAGGTAAACAAATAAAAGAATTGTGGTGTGGGGAAAAACTCCTTGGCTGAAGGCTTTCGGAGAAAAACCCACTGTGCGGGAAAACGCTCACACAAGAAGGGGAGCGAAAAAAACCCGCGAAAACACAGATGGAAATAAATACAAGCAGGTATATCACTAGTTGCATAATTGATGACCAACATTTTTGAGTAATTTCTTGATGGTTGACCACGGATGTCATTTACCTGAAAAGATAGAAGAAGAAGAGTAGACGGAAAATAAAGAGCTTTCGGAAATGCGATTTAAGTAATGGAGGCCTGAAAGATTGAGATTAATAAGCAACTATAATGTAATTAATAATCCACAATTTAAATATTATATAATAGTTATACTGGTAAGGATAATTAAAGTTATATTGATAGATAAAGCATGATTTACCTGCTGTACAAATATTAATAAATCTAAAAATAGTATTAATACTAAAAGAAAAGAAAAAAAATAAAAAATAAAGAAAATAGTAATAATTATTATTATTTTAAAAAGACAAGTAATAATGTTACCCTCGGGATTTGATGATGGTACTAGTAGTGGACATGTGAAAGGTGTCTGATGAAAAAAATATTAGTTATCCTTGTTAATTAATATGTTAGAGACTGACTGTTTGAAGGAATGAAGTGAGAGGCATTTGAGATTGTGGTTGGGTAGTTCATTCCAATACTTCGCTCCAAGAACGATAAAAGATTTTGAGCAGATTTCGGTTCTATGAGAAGGAATCATTAGCTTGCCTGAAGAACGAGTACCAAAGGTATGAGTGCTGTTGAGGTCATTGAAGTAAGAAGAGAGATACGTGGGACAACGTTGATTGAGTACTTTGTGTACAAGGTTAAGTGTATGTAGCTTTCGTCTGGAGTCAAGTCGTAGCCAATTTAGTTCTTTCAGAAGAGGAGTAATATGGTCAAATTTCTTGGCATTAAAGATAAATTTAATAGCATGATTAAAAGTACGGTTTAGCTTGGCATTAGCAGACGATGTGAGTTCGTTCAGAAGCACATCACAATAATCGAATATGGGAAGGATCAAGGCTTGTATAACAGTCTTTTTTAGCTGCATCGGAAGTGTAAATTTATGTCTTTTGAGGTTATGAAGTGTGGAGTACGTTTTTCTGCATATATTATTTACTTGAGGCACCCAAGTGAGGGATTGGTCCATGTAAACGCCGAGATTCTTAACGGAAGAGCAGTATGCGATTTCCTTGTCGTCAATTTTGATTTTAGGTATTTGCTGATAATTAATATTGCTAAGAATCTTACGGCTCCCAAATATGATGGCTTGAGATTTGTTTGAATTAATACTCAGTGCTATAGAATGTAGCCATTTATGTAGTCGAGAGAGATCCTGATTAATGAGTTCAAGAGATTTAGTGAGGTTTTTCGGGTAATCGGATAGATAAATCTGTAGGTCGTCTGCATAAAGATGATAGGAAGAATGATTTATATACTTTGGTAAGTCCTGAATGTAAAGGGAGAAGAGGAGTGGACCAAGTATAGATCCCTGAGGAACCCCGTGGTTGATAGTACTCACAGCAGAATGAGTGCCATTGATTTGGCATGTTTGAGATCGGCCAGCGAGGTAAGTTGAGAACCAAGATAAAACAATGGAAGAGAGTTTGAAAGTTCGCAATTTGGCAAGAAGTATGTCAGTATTAACGGAGTCGAAAGCCTTGCTTAGATCAATAAGCACAAGGATGGTGATTTTCCTGCTGTCCATTGCAAGTTTGATGTCATCCGTGACCTTGGTGAGTGCAGTTGCAGTGCTATGGTAACACCTAAAGCCAGATTGGTGTGGATCGAAGAGATGGTTTACAGTAAGGAATTTCGTCAATTGCTCGTGAACAATACGCTCGAGACCTTTAGATAGGGAAGGTAAGATACTTATCTGACGAAAGTCATTGATGGACAAAGGGGAAGCTACTTTAGGTATAGGATGAATAATAGATATTTTCCATTGGCTTGGAAAAACCCCGTGAGTAAGTGAGAGGTTAAAGACATGAGTGATAAAAGGAAGGAGGACAGGTATCATTTTGTGAATAATGTTGATAGGGATATCGTCTATACCTGGGGCTGAAGATTTTATAGATAGCAAGGATTTTCTCACGTCATTATTAGAAAGAAGGCCAAATTGAAATTCGGGTATATCAATAGGTGTTTGGTTGCTAATTGAATTTAATGCTTCATCTTTGTCCTCGGGAGAAATTTCCGTATAATTATTAATAAAAAAATTGTTTAGATCATCCGGTGTTACATCGAGAGGAAAAACTTTGGTTTTAACTTTTCCTATTCCTAGTTTAGACAATCCATTCCAAAGATTCCTGCCTTTAGAGTCCTTGAGAAGATCATTTGCATATTTAGCTTTAGCCTTTCTGATAATATTTTTAACTTTGTTACGGAGTGCTTTGAAACTGTCGTAATCACGCAGTAATTTTGTATTCTTGTAAATTCTCAAGGAAATATCTCTTTCTCGCATTAAAGAAATTATGGAGTTATTTATCCAAGGGGTTGGTTTGTTTTTGACACGTCTTGTTTTCAGAGGAGCGTGTAGGTTTAATACTTTGGTTACAAGATTATTCAGGAGATTAATTTTATCATAAATGTCAGCAATTTGGAAAATTTGTACTAAAGGGAGTTCTGAGAGTGAATATAGCATTGCATTTACGTCGATGTTTTTGAAATCGCGATAAGTAATAATTTTCGGTTTCTTTCTTTCATTGCTGATGGCATAGTTTAAATAAATAAGATCATGAGCTGAAATGCCTGGTGCGGGTAGTTGACCATGGTTTAAAACATTTTTCGGATTATTTATCATGATGAGGTCCAAGCAAGAAGCTGAGTGCTTAGTAACAAAGGTTGGATTCAAAGGGAGGATGACAAAATTTAGTGAATTGAACATGTTTGAGAGTAGGTTAGACTCGGAATTTTTTAAGCAGAGATTTGTGTTGAAATCCCCCATTATAATAACATCTTCGTACTGATTAAGTACTTCGGATAAATCTTCTTCGAAATCAGAAAGATATCCGACTTTCGGTGGTCGATAGACAACGCAAAAAAGAAGTTTTCTAGTTTTAATTTGAATTTCGACCATAATATATTCTGGGCGATGGCAATAGTCGGATTGAGATTGAGATATTACTTTGTGCTGGAAGCAGTCTCTAACGTATACACAGACTCCACCTCCTCGTTTACGAGTCCTATCGTTTCTTATAATTTTAAAATTAGGGATGTTAACTATTTCCGATGGTATATTGAGGGTAAAATATTGATTTTTTAATTTAAATAGTAGAAGAAGATAAGCAAACTAAGGAAATACCAGAGAAATGTTATCCTTAATGAGACGCTTTGCGATAAATTTACTAAGCTATCGAATAGTGTTAGGATATCTATCTCAAGAGCAATTATTTTTGGTACTTTGAGAGTTTATGTAAAATATTCAAAACAAATAAATATTTTTTGAAAAATGGTGGTTCACAGATATTATTTTTCGTTTTAATATGAGTAGGCGAAAACTGAACGGCAGTAATAACAGAAGGATCGTGTTTATACGAAGTTGATGAAATATATATTCGGCTTCGGCTAACCACAGGAGGAAATAATTAGGATTCTTTAATGACTATACCGTGTAACTGTAAATTATAATAAATCAAGTGAATCAACCTGAACATATATCTTCCTAGTAGAGTCATGACTATAGTTGTCGAGGTCGACAAGTGCTCCCAGTTCTGCCTGAGTCATAAATCACTTTTAAAACCGCAATTCTCATAAAATGTTGATAAGTGATGTTCTGTAAGCGGTTATACACTCGTTTGCTCTGATGTGCTAAATTAATTTTACCTTCTAACTCTTTTAATAATAATTTGCGATTTTTATCTTGCCTTTATCGTATGAATTCAGAGAAATTTGATTATATTAGAAAATTTATTCCTTTGCACTTTCTTTGAGAAACAGAAAAAGGCTGAAGCTGGAATGCTCCCTCCGACCAATAAAAATAATACAATGGGATTTTAGTGTGGTTTTACGGAGAATAAAATATAAGCATGATAGGAGTGCAGGGGAAGGGGGATGCGAATGGCTTAATCTCCATCAGGTTAAATAAATTCAAGTTCACGTTTTTACTTTATATTGCTTCCTCTAAAGGAACAGTAAATTACTAAAGAAGGTATGTTTTCAGAAGGGCTGAATAATGGCGATATTATTGCTAGGTTCGCACTTTATTCATATATAGAACTATTTCTGAGGCTGCAATTTTTTTCCGTTAGTTAGTTTTCATTAGTCCTGCGTATAGTTAGCATTCTAACTAGTGATATACTTTCCTTATAAAGAGTTTTTAGTATGAAATTCACCTCCAAATGATACTAAATAAGTGGAATGTTGACTAAACAGTTAAATTTCTATTAAGTACATTAGAAAAATAATTTATTCATATGAAGATATCATGGCTTATGTATATCAAGCAAAATTTGTTACGTATGTATGTGTAATTTTTGAGTTACGCGTTACCAAAGGGTAACGTCCTTCTGCCATATACTGCTGAATGAAAGACTATTAATTTTTCTTAGAATAAAGCACAGAGAAAATTATTTTTCATTCATTAACTTTATTCTCAGTTTAGTTCATATCTGATATGAACTCAATTCATTCATCATAATTCATCACTATTGAAATGCACCTTAATGAAACTACGGAGTTATAATATTGGAGTCATTGGGCTGCAATTATGTGAGAGTTTTCCTCACTTAGAATTCTGGCTCGATGAGATTAGCGAAATCACTCACTCTTCATCTCAAGCCTCATTGACGGTGAAAGAATTAAGATTTATACTGTCCTCTGAGCTGAATAATTCACGCACAGTAGCTGTGAGTTGCATAATGTTTTCACACGTAATTATTTTAAGTTATATGCATAATTAATAATAACCTATTGCTCTTTACGTGAGCAATATTATTAAAGCTATCCGTAGAAATCCGGATTATTTAAGTAATTTGAAAGAGATAGAAATGTTTAAAATCAATTTAAGAAAGATTAATCACGTCATTTAAAATGTGGTCCCCACCCAAGTAACTCGCCCAAGCCCCGAAAATGGATAACGGCAGAGCCTATACTATACCCTAGAACCACTTCCTAGAAATGGAGCTTCCGAATAACTCCAACTAGTGCTTTCTACGTGAGCTATGGATCCAAGAGCTTTAGAATGCTGCTGAGGTGTGTCCACAAAAATGCGAGGGCGTTTTTAAGTGGCCACACCTGATAAGGAATGCCAGAGGACCTTTCCAGGTATTTCGCGCTTTTCGGGAAAGAGATACGTGCTATTCCTTGTTGGTTCTGAGGCAGAACTGCGCACTTATCGACAAAAAACTCTCGGCATTCGCTCGCATAGTCACCAGCACACCTGTTGCGGACGATTCTGAAAGAGGAATTTTTTTGAAAGAACTTCCTCTCGTTTTCAGAATGGTTACCTTGAAGAAAAACAGCCTCAAGGCATGGTCATTTCTGTTGACTTTTGAACTGCTGAGTCATTATCGAGGAAGACCTAATTGATATTATTCAAGGAAACGCTTGATTTCATCAAACGAGTTTCATTATCACCATAACATAAATTCTCATTGCTTAATTCTAAGAAATCCCTTGGCAAAGATCCCTTTATAACGAGATTTTCTTATGGAGGTAAAATGAAATGGCAATAACCCTACAATAACTCAACAGTAGTTCAGACGTGAGTAAACGAAAAACTTCCTAACCGAAACAGCAATTGGAGATTATTGAATAAGAGTACTTCTATAATATATAAATTCTAACTGTACGAATGTTTTTATTCTCATAGCATTTAAAGTTACATTATAAATAAATGAAGGTGTTCTGTGACCATGATGAATATCAATGGATGTTGGTCGCATAAGAAATATGCGGATACCATCAATCATATTCTTCCTTTAGACTGGGGATGGAGAGCCTTTTTTCAGATCGTATTAATTTTTTTCCGGGAGTATGAGAAACCATTAAGCCTCATAGAAAATTATCAGGCCGCCCTTGAGTGTCGTTTTGCCCACATTCGAGTAAGTTAACATCGAATTTGTATGTACGAATGAAAACTAATCTAACCGCCTAATAAACCAATAAGGAATATTTTCCATTTTATTTTTACTTGACGAAATTAACCATATTGAGAAATAAAAAATAAACAAATGCCTATTTCTTTTAAGAAATGATGTAAAGATCGCTACATACCATTTTCGCTATAGATTCAGTAAAAAAGTGGAAGGATGGCTTTGATTAAATAACCTCGGTTAGTCTATGAAAATTACATGTTGTAAAGTTTGAGTAGTAACATATTTTAGGATTATCCTTGGAATTTTTACTTATAATAATCACTAAAACCGTGCAGTATGATATTGATTGAGTAATCTCTGTTCCACCGTAAGGAATTGGATTTTTATAAAAATGTTTATAAATTTAATATTTTTAACTTAATTAAACTTATAATAAATTTAACTATAAAATTTATCCTATATTTATCTTATATTTATAATGAATTTAATTAAAAAATTATCTTTTTTAAATGAAATGTAAATTTTGAAAAAAGAGAAAAAATCGAAGAAATAACTGGTTTAAAGCTATTCTAAAAGCTTTAACTATAAACGAGGAAAGTAAAGCAACATAGTCATTCGGTTTTTCCTGGGTATCTTCAATAATAGATATATTATTGAATTAGATATAGAGATAATTTCAACGTTTCAAATTCAGAGCTCAGGACAAATGGCATCCTATATCTACTAGTTAATGATACTGTCTTGCTTCATCTATTTAATAAGCGAGAACAGCAGCTTTCTTCGAAAAGTGAAACTACATCGAGGAAACGTCTTTCTCTTGTTTGATTTCAATTCAGGAAACCTTTAAACTTCCCTTTCTGCGGTAGAGCTGGCGATGATAGCCTCTTTTCAACGCAGGGGGAGTTTAGTATTCCGTTTGTGGATGCCTTCTGGATGACTTTTTATAGGTTAAACTGCCTTGTGAAATTGCCATTCCAGTCTACGTGATTCCCATCACATTACTTCTTAAATCACCGCGTCAATCTTTTAGAAAATTGGATTGTAGTCACTTTAATCGAGCTATATATATATACTATGGAATGAAATCAATTTGCTATAGAAACTAAGATTGCAAGCCATTTGCAAGACAAAATTGCGTTTCATTCTAAGAAATAACTTTTGTTCCATTTGAGGGTTCTAGGGCTCAACTATCTTCCATGACCGTTCAAAGTAATCAGAAAAAATACAATCAATGTCCTGTTATAAAACCCCCAGCTATTGCATGAAATAATTATGAATACGCGTAATTATAATTTTTAAGTGCCCAAAGTTTACATCATAAGTATACTTACCAACATAAAAATGCATCGTAGAGGTACCACTAAATTACGTAAGGATTTGTCATTATCTTTTTGATGTTTCATCTACATTATCTATTTCAATTATACTGACATAATTAATAATTATATTAATAATATAGCAATCCCTGTATCATCATCGTACATATGCCCACCATCATTTCTTTGAAAACACCACAAAAGTATACCGTAATGATATCTCTCATATCACATTGATAATGAAATGGTTGAGTTACTAATTAAATGAAAGATATTGATGAGAGAATAGAATATAATTTAAATTAATTTCGTGTTTTATTAATCAAATATATGAATTAATGGATCAAATGTAATTGATATTTATATAATAGAGAAAATATAATTGGTTGATAGAGCTTGTTTTAATTTTCATCCCCAACAGTCTTTTGCTTTATTTATTCCATTGTTGTTTAGTATTTATTTTTATTTATTATTACTATTTCCTATTGATTTCGATTAATTTCAATACTTAATGGTTATATTACGGTCTTGAATTCCTTGTTTTAGGAAAAAAACCATCAAAAACCTTCTAGATCGATACATAACCACCTCTAGGATGGCGGTTGAGTCCTAGAAATAGAGAGAAGATTGAGGCTTATGGTGGAAGGTATTTCTGGGAATAACATCTTTTATGGATGGATCATCAACCAAAGGATTGACTAATCGTGAGGATACTTCACCCTGGTGGTGCTCCCAACGAGGAATAATGATATAGCCTTAATGAAAGATAAGAGGACGTCTTCTGCGGACTAGTAATCTTCTTTAATATTCAGTGGTGAGTCGCTCATTTTCGTCACCACGAACGCAAGAAATTCTTTGATTAATTAAAAACAATTTTCCGGAATCCGCAGATTAAATAGAGCTTGGAAATTTGATTTCAAACTAATGCATGAAAATCCCGCCAATTCTTGGATTAGGAAAATTCCGTACTGCGAAAGCTCAATCCTCCACCATGAGCTCGGACTAAACGGCCATCTGGAGTATTTAGTCCTGTAGATATCTGAATGTGACCAATGTATTGCATGTGATGTGATAATTTACTTAGCTTACTTGTCATTAACGGGGTAACACAAAAGCTCTATTGGTAAGCATAGATCTACTTCGGGTTTGCGTAGATGTGCTTGCCAGGCCTTTCACGTGCTTCCTAGTACATCTTTAAAAATTTCCACGTACAATCAGTAAATGGTTTCTTATAAATTTTTTCAATTACCGACTATATATTTCTGCGTTAATTCAATGGATGACTTATCTTTTTCTAGTGATTCAGTTTTTTTCGCAAAAGTTACTGCTTCATGAAGAACAGGAAAGTTATTTAAGTCCATCTCAGCTTTTTGGCTATGCAGAGGGTTATAAGAATGGTTAAAAACCACAATATATGATAACTGTTTTACATTAAGCATAAGGATGTAATATTCTTATTTCTTTGCTAGGATCAGTTTCTGTAAGGAAAACTTGAGTTTTAAGAATAAGTTAAAATATACGCCTTATTGTGTAATGAAATCGCGTACTTGGTATTTCGTAAATGACATCGAATCTCCGGTGTTAAATGAACGTGATTCCATTACGTAAAACGACTTTATTGAAGGCTAACACAGTACGACTGCCACTGATAATCGAACTATATTTCTTAGAAAGTCATCATTACTGAGGAATTCATCGTTTCATCACGAAGAATATTCTTCACGAAGACATTACCAGAAAGTAATCATAGGAATGCGTAGTTTCAGAAGCAACCTTTGAAATCTCCATTAATCAATATTGCTCATTTCACCTTCAAATGGTTTTAGATTACATCACCTAACCTCATGAATTGGCAGTAGTGCAATAATTCTTTAGATGTAGGCAAAGGCAAATTTCGATTAAAATGTTCGAGTTTTCTGTTCTTGAAAAATTTTCCTCATAACGGTTTCAATGCTAAAATTAAAGCAACGTGTTTTGAAATGAGGAAAATTATTTCTTGCGTATTTTTACTTTGGTTTGTTGGCGAGATCAAAGCTTTTTTTATCTTTGTAGAGTCACTAATACGCAAAAGAAAGATCTGTACGCAACTTTTGTATTTTTGTTCTTTCAATAAATTTAAAATCATAATTATTACTATTAAAACAGAGTTCATTGATCATTGGCTTTATCGAAAAAGGGTATTTTTCAAATTTTTGTCCTTGATAAATGATTATTTCCATGCGAATTGCAAATAAGTCTGAATGTGTGTAAACAAGCGTAGAGAAGTCCTTGAAAAACATCTTAAGAAGCCACCGGTTCCCTCACTTCTACGCAGAATATGCTAATAAAATATCGATTTCAAGAAGTTTTCTGACGGTCTCTCATATCTCAGGAATTCCTTATTAGTATATACCAGTTCAATGATCTCACTCTATAAGTGCTTATATATGGGAGATAAGTCTAGGAAAATTTCTCTTACCTCTGCCAACATACATTCAAATCTCTAAGGATATCGTTGATAACATGAGCTCGATAGACCCAGAATCAGAATGTGATTTTTTTGTCTTTAAAGCAGCAAATCTATTTACTTATAAAACCGAAATCTATTTTGTTATCAGGTCTATAATTATCGGTACCTTTATTCTCAAGGTAGAATTTGAAGGGCACTGGTATCATATCATAGCACTGGTGTATGCAACCTGCTGTATTGATTACTTAGCATTGATTTTCTTGTGATATTCCGGTTCGAAATAAATTGATGACGATAATTTTAAATTTAACTTTCACCTGTAGCATTTTTTTTCTGTGCTTGGAAAATCAGTTTTGAACATTCGAAAAATTTCAATTACGCTCGAGTTTTTCTATTTTAATAACCACGCATTTTTTGCGTTGCAATGGTCATATATTAATTAAAATCTAGGCTAAATTTCTTGTTGCACGAGTTAATCATCATTTTCTCTCCGTAAACATGAATTTATTTTACAAAAGACTTTATATCCAGCGAGGGAGCTCAATTTACCTCAATTAGCTGATTTTTTTGCATTTCTCTTTAGAATAAATCTCTTCAACCCCTCTTATGTTTCTTGCGTTTCTTAGCTCAAGTTGTTTTTGTTCCAGTTATGGATTTATGTGCAATCTGGCGATTGTCGTTCAGTTCTCCGAGTGGATCTATCCTTCGCCGTTTCCTTTGAATGATTTTCAGAATGCTTTTAATATCGATCAACCATTTTTTATTTTATTTCGGGCAAGGCTGATAATTCTCCTGCTCAGTCTGAAATAAATAAATCGCAGGATGTGATTACAGGATTTCGATCACCTTTCTTGAAGGTGTCAGAGATTTTTTCGCAATACTAATGTAGCTCTTGAGATTTTCTTTTCACCCAGATTTTCTGTATATAACTAGGACAAAGGTTTTTCTAGTCATTTTCCTTTCTTGATTTTCAATGGCCTTAATAAGTGATATTTCCTCAATAATCAAGGTTTTCTATACGCTTAATGCTTCAGTTTTAATTACTGCGGGTGTTCGTCTCTAGTTTTCCGTAAGCTATAAAATACCTTAATCTACAAGAGTAAGATATAGCTTCAATATTTCATTATATATGCCTCCATGATATACTATCACTTTATTGGATATTGTTGCAACATCTGGGAATTTTCCATTCTACACCTTGTGTTCCCTTCTTTATCAGCGTAGATTCTCGCTGAACCTAGCAAACAACACACATCATTGTATCGCCAACTTTGAGTTTGTCAGTGTACTATCTTATTGTTAAAAAGGCTGATGATTGACAGTTTTGTTTTTGGGAAACTGATTGTTATTTTATTAACGGTACTTACCTATTTTTATTATCATGTGCATGTTTCATTTTTTCCTCAAGAAGGTCAGGGTTATAGCCAGGGCTGCCTTAACGTGCTTATTTCTAAGAATCGTGCTTATTTTTTAAAGGAGAAAATCTTAGAAAATGATATTGTGCTTATTTTATATAGTGCATGCTTATATTGTCTTATTTTATCCAGATCGAAGACAATCGAATGGTCTCTCGCATTGTATGTAATAAGAAGTGCCTGTGCGAAAACTTGAGGGAGTTTAAAGTTGCAACATTTTCGCGACATAAGTCGTGACAATTTATTGCATCTAGTGTAAAGGATAATTCCTTCTTTACAAATCTCAACATCACCTACAGTGAGGTGCATGAACTGTTTTCGAAAGACAGAGATTTGCTGGAGAAAATCATTTGGAAATGCGAAATATTGTGAATAACACTGATTTACCAATTGTATCTTATTTTCTGTTAAGAAATCTTATTTTTGGGTCCGAATATGCTTATTTTTGGCTCCCAATCGAAGGTAGCCATGGTTAGAGCTATCAAAACTTTACTCTCCTACCGCACACTTTTTATTAATTCACAAGTTGTGTGTGTAGCACTGAAGCATAAGTTTTTTTTATTGTCACAACTTAGCTAGTAGTTTGTTCATTAATAGATTCAGAATGAGATGGTCAGTCCCTTCTTGATACCATTGTAGACCCAAAGATTTGCCTAGGATATGACGATGAGTTGAAACAAAAGCTTACTGCGAAGTACTTCTACATTATATTCCTACTAGATATTTGTCTCTTAGAGTTGAGAATTAAAGAAAATGCTCTGAGGCCCCAGTTGGTAAGTTTTGAGATTTTCCCCTGAGTTGTTGAAAATCGAGTTTAAAAATGACACCTAGTTTACGCAAGTAATCAGCGTTAATTTTCAATATTTATCGCAAAATTAAATGCATATTAAAATTCGAAATTTTAATCAATATCATATACTGCTCTTGTATATCACGAAGTCCACTTACGAGCTTACCGATCCGAAGTGTGCCGCTGAAAAATTTGGTGAAGCCTAGAAATAGGGGATTTAGAAAGGATAAGTTATTACCTTTTCCTATTGGAAGGCCGTATAAGAAATAATTAAGCCGCATATATCAGTCCGCAGCTGTGTGGTGCATTGCATAGCCTTCGATGAAATAATTAAACATCGAAATAATACAAATGAAAAACGAATGCAGTCGCAAAGTACACCTAAGTGGAATACTTTCTGTTTTAAACTTTTGACATTTTTCTGAAAAACCTGTCCATTTATCTAGCTGTTTCCGGAAGTGTCGAAAACACCACAATGAACCCCCTAAGAATCTGCATGTGGCCAGAAGGCCTCCGGTTCCCCACCTCAGAGATAGAGCAATCAGGATGGAAAACAATCGCTCCATTTCCATCTTCGCGTCACACATTTTTTTCGCGGAGTCGCGGAAGCATTTCGAAATCAGCCGGCGTTTACTCGAGCGGCAGATAAACACTTTTCCTTTACCCTTTTTATCCCGTCTTTTCCACCTGTTGCTCGCGTGGGAAAAATCTTCGCTCCCAAGCTCTCCCTCCGCGCTCTCCCACGTCCGAACGAGATTCGCTATCGAAACCAGTCTCCCGCCTTTGTATTCCTCTCCTTTTAAAGGATTCCCTCCCGATTGAGAGAAGTTGCGTCCGCACGCCATTTGCGAACCGCGTTCCCTGCAGAAGGAGTTGTCCATTGCGCACTTATTGACCTTTATCTTTCGGAGGCTCTTGCGCGCAGGTGTTGCCACGCCTTGCTCCTCCCTCGCATCGCATCTGAAAACAAAACGAGTCCGTCTCGCGCTCCGCAGTCCGGCTCTTGTCCGACCTTCAACGTCATACTACGCCCTTGCCCACTCCTCGACGGCCGTTAAAGTCTCTCTCGGAAATCAAAACATCATCAGTCTGTTTTGTAGGGCGAAGAACGCACCCAAACGTCTACAGGTTTCGTCTACGAGTGGCCTCCGGGCCTTACGTCGAATGATAACATGATGGTGTCACTAATGAAGAATTCACCGGGGAATTTAAAACATTCTAGAGGATGAACGCCGAAATGTTTCTTTTATTCGTCGCGACGGTTTGCTATACTGCAATAATTAACAAATATACCAGGCATGGCGACTCTTTGTTCAGAAGTGTATTTTAATGAAGTAAGCTTGTCAAATCATATAATGGGATGCTGACATTATTCATATATTTACGATGTAATTTTGATGTTCTATTGACGGAAAGCCATTATCGATTGAAATATTCACATTTATTTACTTTGGATTTTCGTGGATAAAAATTATCAAGTATATTTTCGGCTGAGTTACAACCAAACAAAACAAATCTCTGGCGTGCTACTTTGGGCGTGCCTCCCTAAGTTCGCCACTTCCGCAATATGCCATTTTAAAGCATAGCTTATTACCAGTGTTCCACGGCACAAATCGGTGTCTAAATTGAGATTTCAGCGTGCCACTCAAAATCTACGAGTACTTGATGCTTCTAATTTTACACTTTGCATCTAACTTATTTTCTTTGGTTAACATTTTATCTTGATATTGAATTTAATTTAGAAGGTATAATTTTTTTTCTTCAATACATCTTGTTAAATATTTCGTATTATTCACGCTGAAACTAATAAATTTATCGTTTGGTGATATTTGAGTTGAGATTCCGATGTGGGGAAGGCTTAAGAAATGTGGTATCCTTACTCTATGATAAAATTTAGAGGAAAATTAATTTAATTAATACTCGCCTTAGCTCATATTGATTGGCAAGGATATATGATTAGAGGTTAGAGGTGTTAGTTTCACCATCACTTGAGGGGTGTAAAACAGTTTCTCGATAAAGTATCTTCCTACTGATTGGGACTTAAGTGGTTCATGATAATGATTGATTGCTCAAAAAATTACATAAATTGCATCAAAACAGGATAATATGAAATATAAACTATTTTCCTTTGTTCGGCATATTTTAACTGTGTCATCAGTTCCTTGAGTTAACTATTTAACTTTGCATTTTGAACATTCTACTTTCTAGAAATATTTAGGCAAAAGAAAATGATGCTGCTGTATAATCTATTTATTTTTCTTGGATTAGCGTTGATATTTCGAATAACAGAAGAGATTAGATAAATAAATCTGATATTTAAAGTTGGAGCTTGCTTTTGTGAGCTGTATGAGGGAAGATGTAAAGTTTCAAGGTTAAGGTATCATTTAAGGGTATGCTGTTTTTCTTAGCTAAAAGAATAGGTCCATAATCAATCTGTTTTTTTTTGTAACTTTAAAATTGCTTTAAAAGGAGGGCCAATGCCGAAAATGTCTCTTCCCTATCACGTCGATCGTTCGCTCGAAAACGCCCACAAAGCAAAGAATCTTTTCGCGGAAATAGGTGAGTGGATTTGAGCGAGTGCTGGAATGCCCAGGCGGAGGGTTTGGTGCGTGGGTGAAGCGGCGTGGCGAGTTGAGGTCTTCCCCGTATTTATTCTTCCAGCGCCCGTCCTTATCCTTTTATGGACACAGAAGTATGTCTTAAGGTGACTCTAGGGCGCTGTCCAGTCTGAACCTAATGTTGAAGGAAGTCTCGTAATTAGAAGGAAGTTATAGTGCTCTTGTTATGTGGACCACTGTTCGGCCCCTAGGCTAGGTGATGGTATCAAAAATGTATTATACGATATAGTAGAGCTTAGCTACAGTGATACGAAGGCTACCGAGAAACTAGTTAACAAAGTTATCGGCTGAAGAAGGTTTTTCATGCTCTTTAGGACTTGACTGATAGATGAAGATTCGGCAAAAATGTTCTGGTGAATATTTGCGTGTGTAAACGCTGAAAATTAGGGGATGACCAATATGGATGTTGGCCGTTTCTGCTTGTTGGCAAAGATACGGGAGTTTTTTTTTGCATTTGGCAACCCGAAGAAAACCACTTTTCAGCGAAAACAGATGATTTCTGCTAAGAATGTGTTCTCGGGTCGAAATATCTTAGTTAGCACACGTTGAGAGTGATCCTTATCGGTATAAAAACCTTTTCAAAACGTATCCTAGGCATGAAATTACTTCCTTAGTTACAACAAAAAATTAAGTTGTAGATATTACTGTTATTATTAACTGTTCGATCCACAATTGTATGATTAAATGATGTATAGCAACGATTCATTTTTCCGATACCTTAAAGAATTAATTTTTTAAAGGTGAAATAATTGCGATGTTCGTTAACAATCGAAACACAATAGTTAAGCAAGAGTTACAACAATTCTTTCGGACGGAGGTTATGAATATTTGACTGTTTGCTAGGCTGCGATTGCTTTATATAAATTTTAGGAAACATTTGCGGAGGACATATACGCTATCATGAGACTACTCTGATACTTCGGCCGATTCGATAACGAGATTAAATTAAAAGCAATAGAAGCTAGGACAAGTAATTTTGAAAATTTACACGTTCCGCGAATGACGGGTGGTGATAACTGACTAAAAATGCAGTTCAAACGCCCTTGCCACGCGCCGACAAGCGGATTGTAAACACATACACACGTCATTATTTGGCGAAATTGTGACTAGGAAGCTCCATCTTCCATTTAACCCTGAACGGGCTTGCAGGGTATTAATGTAGATGTAAATGAAATGCAATAAGTTTTCGAAAAGGAAACATTCCAAAATGCAGCAATCATACAGAACAGAGGCAATGTACAAGAATATAATAAATAATATTTATAGTCTCTAATTCTCAATGATATTATTTATTTCATCGCTTCAATTTCGTACGAATACAAGGTAACAAGGGTACTCACAACGGTAATATATCATGTTAGTTTTGAGAGATTTTTGTCACTACATGGGTAGTTCATAAAAATTGTATTCGAAATTTAACGATGCGCTTACAGACTATGTTGAACTTTGTAATTCCAAAAATTAATCTTTATGTAGTATCTCTAGTTTGGTCCACCATACCATATCCAGTCCTTTAGGTTCCATGACCATGCCATAACCGGGTCAGACGTAAGCTTATTAGAGCTCCAAATATCTTCAGAGAGAGATTCAGGACCAGAAATGATTGAAAAAGAACGAGATGGTCTTGATAGCTGTGCATGAGGAAGGAACGTTGGTCCAAAATCCATATATGGACAGCTCGGTCGTGATGGAATGCGCATAAGTGTTTTTAACTGTTGATATCATTAGCCGGCCTTCCCAAGGTCGGCCACAAAGTAGATAAGTGAGAAAATTTAATAAGAGATATCTTGATTTTCGTTCCGTCAGCGTGATAAATCGCTGATCCAGATATGGCGTAAGAGACAAAGTTGACAGCAAATCGCTCTTCGGTCGCCAAAAACGGAGCAGGAAGAAAGAGTCTGGTCAATCCTCCAACTCTGCTGAAGTAATTAAGAGACAAGCCCTGTTAAAGTCGTTCATAACTGCTTCGCACAGCGTGACTCGAAGTACAATCAGAGGTAAATGTAAAGTAACAGGATTCCGAATTTTTCAGAATTTGAGAACCGGAATGCACATGAATGAAGAGGAAATAAACCTAAGAGGAAAATTATTGTGTCTCGTTGCTGTAATAGGTCGCCTAATGTGCAATATCACGTAATTGAAATTTATTACATTAGTTAAAACGTGATGCATCAGTAACTCTGATTAAGTTAACATGACATAACAGCTCATAAATTAAATTACGGCTGCAATAATTGTCATCATTCCGAGAATTATAACACCACAGAGTCGTGTGACCTAAGTAGTTGAATCAGTAAACGTTGAGGAAGGAAATGAATAATGAAAAAGCAGAATTAACTATCTATAGAGATTTTATTCTTTTTATTGTGTTCAAATACAAGACACAGGTTTTAATAAACTTGCTTAAAATAACATGAAATATATGAAAACCTTCATAAAAAATACATACACGTCCAAAAAAATACTCGATAAATATTTACAATATTATTACATAGCACAGTGACTCAGATAACGGCGCGCGCTTAACTCTTGCCTTTGTACTCGTCCAATTTTCAAAGAATCGTAATACAAAAATACATGAGATGTAACAACAAGATATGTTGGGCTTCAGAAAATAAATTATGAAATCCTCTCTGTGTAATCTTCTGCGTACACATAATACATTTAAAACGAAAATTTCAATACTCAACGGTTGGGACAAAAAATAACTCCTGAAAAAAGTCCTATTCCTCCATACTTTGGTATTACGCGTCAAAGAAAACCTACCCTCCATCCGTAACAATTTTGCGGCAAGATTCAAAATCATGCTACTTTTATAGTCTCTCTACATTACTTCGCGAAATGCGAAAAAAAGGCGAGCATTTATTCGAAGGCGTATTAAAACGCTCTCTAACGGCAAAAGCGCCAAGCTAGGAAAGGCGAGTTTTTCTTTAATTTACACCTCTCTCGCCGACTTCTGTTGTAGCGGTTCTAGAAAAATATGCTCATAAATATGTTAAAAATATTCCTATCTAGATGAAATACCGTCTTGAAAAGCTCGACAAATCACTCTCTCGAATGCGTAACGAAACGACTGCCCCCTGCGAGATTTACCTCCTTTCTTCCTTGGGGACCCGTGGATACTCTCGCGTCACGAAATGATTTTTGTTTAAAGAAAGAACTTACTCTCTTTTAAGGCCCACTATTTTGTGACGTCATAATCAGACTTCCCATTAGGCTGCACCTTCGAGAAACCTACCATCTTACGATGGGCGTGGCTCTCGGATATCCGGGTTGCATTTGCGGATGGTGTTAAACAATGATGGTTTAGGTTTACGAAAGAGATTTTGTAAATAGAATATCAGGATTACTATTTCAGATGCTGTTAACCAATGATGATTTAAGTTTACGATCAAACTTTGCGCTAAAACTAGCCAAAATCTCTGCGAAGGATGCAATGGGATATGATTATGAATCGGAGATTTCAACCCTTTCCAACCCTTGCGGCATTTTCTGTCGCCCAATACCGGATTGTTATCTTCTTCAGCATCTTCAGTCAAAAGTGATCCAGCGGTCCCAAGGCCAACTCTCGATTTTATTTCGATCCGAATATTTCCTCGATCTCCTCCGACGCGGAACTGTAACCACCTTCAGCCAGATCATGTATTCGCCACGGAGGAATGAAGCGTAAAAGGGTTTTGAATCCGTCCTTCCGACGGCCTCAAAGTCATCCTACTCTAGGAAGTCGAAAAAACCCGCCCCGCTAAGTTCACGTGAGCGAGACCTAGGAAGACCTTGAATTTCGTCAATTGAAAACTTCGGAAGAAAGTGCCACTGAGATTAAAACGCACGAAAAACGAGTGCCGACGAAGAAGAGTTGAAAGAGAAACAATTTTAGTGCTTCCAAAGCGAAATAGTCTTTGAAACTTCTGCCTTTGATCACGTGGTCTTCTAATCCGAGCAATTCGGGCGGTCAGCGGCAGAGGGAAGCACTTCTGTCGCTTCGCCCCGAATTGTCTTCTCGCTATACTCGCAGCTTCTCTCCGTTCGGTGCTCGAATTTTCAACGGGTGACAACGGCGAAGACGTGACCAGTAGCTTCGGGATCTTTGCTGCTTGAAGACCGGGATTCGGCCCTGCACTCCCCTAACCCCCCTTTTATGAGACCCCTTAGCAAATGCGCCCTCCAGCTCCGACCAGACCCTGGTCTCTCCTCCATTCAGCCAACCGGCGGGTGAACCAGGCCTAGAAGTAGAAAAAGATCTTTAGGTGACTTTATATCAACCCAGGGTGGTATTATACTTTTTGCAAGTATGGATCAGAGCGCTGCAGTGAATTTGGCGGAAATGCATGAGAATGGAAATTAAGAGATTACGACGAAAACTGCTTATCGTAATAAGAAAATATGAAGATGCGAAAATAAGAATCAATTGTGAAATACTTGCAAAATTGATCAAAGTGCTTCATTTTGGCTAGCAATGCTTCACTTGAGATTAATACCATATTATATCAAGTATTTAATGAAATAGTGATAAAAGATATAGATATTGCGACCAAAAACAGAATTATGTAAGGATTACTGATTAATATTGTTTAAGTAATTGTTAAGTTGATGTTTTAAGTAATTGATTAATGTCACACCATAAAGCGAGGTTTTGTAGAAATCCACAATTGAGTTGGACACTTTCAAATGTAGTGGATGGGCAAAGGAGCCTTTCAAAGCTTCCTTTTCAGTAAATATATTTCGATGTATAGCCGCAAAGAATAATTAAGAATTGATAGTTGAACTCACACAAAACATTAACGATAAACGCAGCTATTTATTTTACGGGTTACTTTCTTCTGGAGGATGATATTGACAATTGACACAACTAACATGAAATAGAAGAATTTCATCTTATATAGAAAAACCCTTTTGAGGATATAATAATAATAATACATCTTTATTCGGGCGATATTGACTCCTCTTCTATCTAACCCATAGGGTTGGGGGTGCCCATACCCATATAGGGGGTGGGAAAAGACGATCGCTCCTGCTGATAATTTGGTATTCCTAGTAATTCGCCTTTGGAATTAAGGATCTCTTATTATGAAGTTTTTCTGCGATCACCACACATCTACTGTACAAATTACGTCAAAATGGCATTATAAAAGTTTGTCGTGGTTGAGTTCACAAGAAAATTGTCTTAGATCCCCCCAGTAACTTTATAGATCCACCCCTTTATTCAAGTCTTACTTTGCTCAGCCACGAATCTAAGAAATTCTGCGAAACAGAAATCACGAACTTCCGCGAGAGGGCGCAGGTGTAGAGACAAATCTCCCCTGCAGCTGCCATTTAAATTGTATCCAGAGCTCAAAGCGGCTCTTTTTGCGCGTAAATTCTTTCATAACTTCTTCACGGTACGAACACGCGTTTACGCAATTGAGCGTGCGCTCCTCAATGATCAAAAAAGCATCTCGAATGACTTCATACCAACGTAATTGATGTTGCAACATGTGGGATCGGATGGCGAAAAGATGTTTGAAAAAATCGTGGATTCTCAGCTGACAAGAGACCTTCCGTACAAATATATCGGCTAACCAAGATTTTGCTCCTCTGTTTTCCGATATTGGCTAGCAAATATAAAGTCGATTATTCAAATGGATTTTAATTAAAATCCATCAATGAAAAAAACGAGTTAAAAAGTGGATTCGCTACTCACAGATTTATAAAGAATGGAACGATATATCATCGCCGTTTTTATAGATTAAACTAGTACTCATTCAAATTTTGGGACATTACTGCCAGTCACGAATATGATTTTGCTGAGCATCTATAAATATAAATTTTCTCGAAGAAAATGAGCTCCCAATGATGTACTCAAAGTTGCATATTTTTTAATTCAGGAAGATCGACTCCCAAAAGATCCCAAAGTCTATTTCTCGGTTGAGTCGGGGAGGGTTGAGGTTTGGTTGGCCTGGGTGGAGGTAGTATCTTAGTAAGCAAAAAGGGGCAAGAATCCCTATTCTACATGGGACTATATTCATTAATAAAATGATAATACACAGTTCACGAAGCAAAGTATTACTCGCGGAGAATTGACCTAGACCCGAATAAGCATTCTAGAAGATACTTATTCAATATCGCCGTCTTTGAATGAGAGCAAATGAATAAAGGTACTTATTCTCATGCATTTTCCCAGCCCTTTTATGTCTCCGTATCGATCGCATCGCCTATCTTTTCACCTTGCCCCCTGAAACAAACTCTTCCTTGAAGAATCCTTTTGACTGAAGGTCTATCCCTTCACTAAGAACTTTTCACTCCTTATATGCGTGAGTATATCAGTGCCAATAGAAAGTGTGCTATGTGTCAATTTACAGAACTGCCATATATTGTTGGCACAGATTATGCAGAAAATACGATAGCTGGCTTCACGGTCCTCAATCTCTGAATCCTAAGCCAATTGAAAAGGTATGGAACAATTTAAAGTCGCGTAAGAGCTCTTCCAATCACGAATCAGATTCCTGTTCAGATCGAACTTAGTCTTAATTATATTTATGTATTGATTTACGTCCATAAAAATGACGTTCCAAAATTATATTAAGAAATATCGATAAAATTATCGTTGCTTAAAAATCCTATTTCGAAATATAGTGAGTTTATAAGAGATTGTTAGTATATTTGATTTCACAAAATAACGCAATTTTTCGAAGCTTTATGTATTTACTTTGTTGAAACTCAAAACGCTATAACTTAACTTCTAAATTCTAAATTAATTTCTTCTAATTCTTACGTTCTCGAAAATGTCATTCCAAAAGATATATATATATATATCAATAAAATTGTAGTTGGATAAAGCTATTGTTTAAAATAACAGTGATTTTTGCAAGATATTGTTAAGATATTTTATTTCATAAATAGCGCAATTCATCAAAACTTTATTTCTTTACTTACTTTCGCGAAACTTGAAACGTAATATCTTAACTTCTAAATTCATAATGATTGATGATTAATGATTAGTCATTAATTTTTACGTTCACGACGTGACGTTTTATTCACAAAATGATCGAAATAAAACATAGAAGTCAAGGCCAAGCGCGACCATAAAAGTTAATTCTATATGAAGCATAAAATGTGTCGGTGTCACAGAGTGCTGTCGATCAGAATATATATAAATATATAACCTAAATTCATATCTTAAGTGCGCTTCTCTCGTACACCCTGAAATATGTTGGTATCGTGGTAGTGTTGTCGATCAAATGGGCATCTCTTTAGTGTTCATCTTACCTGGACCTCGCTCTCGTGGAGCCCTGTCTCTGCTGCGAGGAGCATCACATCGGTGCTGTGTGGGTTCTTGAGTCTGGCGAACTGCGCCTCAAGAGCCTCCCTCTGGACCTCGGTGATGAAGGGCGCCGGGGGCAGGAAGGCGGCGGGGGCGGGAGAGAAGGAGGAGCCCGTCGACGTGGACCCCGGAGACAACTGCGGGGACACGGATTTGACGTGAGAGGACGGTGAGAAGTAGTAGCTCATTTTTCTGCAAAGAAAAAAAGGAGAGACGCCGTCAGACATTTGCTCATTTGCGGAATTAGCGCAAGGTTCTACATTGCAGAGATGATACAAACACATTTATAAGCTTCGAAGAGATTTCTGCGGTTGAAAATATGAATTGTGACATAGATTGAGACATGTGAGGCTAGAGGTGTGGATTACTCTCGGTTTCTCCTCTTTGTAATTATTTTGCCTATTACATAATCTCGCTCGTCATTCGTCTCGTCACTCGCCAACATTCGGGATTGGCATTCTTACGCTCGTCTTCGCAATGCGAATGATCGTTTTCACACTCGCTGAATGTTCTGTTCAATAAGCCAAAGCTAAAAAAAACTCCCTTACACGCCAATTTGACTCATTCCCAAAAAATAGCTACCAGCGAGAGCGCTACGAACCACAGGGCGAATGTCAAATCTGCAATACATTCGCCTCGCCATTCGCCTTGAGATTCGACTCGCCATTCGCGAGAATATATCAATACTGTTTTAAAATTGTCGAGTACAAATTTAATTAAAAGAGGCTCCGATACGTGAAATAATTTTCTCACAGACGAGTAATGATCTCTACCTATTAATTCTAGCTAGCAATAGGTGCTAAGGTCAGGCAAGATAACTTTCATTTCCTCCCATCTCCTTATCCGAGGGTTCCCTTGAGCAATTCAATTTACCTCTTTATTTATAATGGAAAATGTGCGTGTTCACAGCGCGAATGTTTCTTTCAGTCGTGCGGTATGTTACAAGGGCCCCATTATTCACCCTCATAACAAAGTTTCTTGGGGAACAGATAACTATTTGTTCCAAGGTTTTCTTCGCGCGTACGTAACCGAGTTTTCAGACTAAAATATCCTCTCACGGCACATATACTTCTTTCTGGTTGTTTGTGTTGGGTGCGTTTCCATGTTACGAATAAAACCTTAACCCTTATTTTCGGTTGAAATATCTATCAATACCAGCAAGATTTGCAGCTTGAGCTAGTGATAGCTAAGGACATGATTGTGTGTCAGCGCTCTACACTTTTAAACAAATTTATCTAGAGTTACTCCAAACACTTCCATAACTATCTCATATTCACGGTGTAACTCAATTGTGCCCTACTTGAGGACCTGATTGGTTTTAATTTGAGCCAAATTGTTGGAGAAGATTTATATGAGTAATGGAATTTTTAAGGATCATACTGTCAAAAGGGATAGTTGGAGAAAATAACAGTTACTCAGATATATCATGTCTGTCTTTCTATAAAATCCTCAAAATATTAAAAAAGTATAATAACAAGGTATACAAATATATTTTAAAATATTTAACTTAAAATATGATCTTATAAATTTAGTTAATAATAGGAATATGCGACAAGTTATCTATTGTTAATAAAACTTAAATTTAGCATCAAAATAAAGGAAATAAAAAAAGGAAATTAATGCAAACAAAGTAGCGAAGAAAATTTGGAAAAACAAAGTACGGAGAAAAGAAATATCAAGAAAATTCTGATGATTTAAAGTGACTTTTAACACGGATAACTATACAATTATAAAGCCTTATACTAATATGTACTTAAATAATATACTTATATAAGTAATATATAATTTATAGAAGTATAAATTATATACAATAATAAATTAAAAATAAAATGATTTTCATTTCCTCCGTTTGATGATAATAACAATAAATTTCTTGTATAAGGGCGAGATTGAGACATATAAGTCTCTTCTTACATCTAATCCTTGATAAGGGTCTATCCTTTGATAGTTTGCATTTATACCATAATACAATAATAGCCTCAAATGAAATCCTCGAGACATTTCCTTATCATTTTGCACAATTAAGATGAATACAATTTCATTCATGATGTAGGTCGCAATTTTTCCGAAATAGGCACAACAACCATGGGTAAAGGAGGTAAGGAAAGGAGGCTAAGAAGATGGTGTGATAGTCATTTGACATTATTCCCTCCTATGATAAACGATCATCTGTCTATTATAATACCGCCTGCACAGACAACATATTTAGCCAATTTTTATACGATGGTAATCGTAATGGAATGAGGACATTTCCAAGAACAAGGTTGCGGTAAATTGTGAAAAAAGTACATTCCCGATGATAATCTCGCGATAGAACGAGGTTGACCGAGGGCAGGCAATTAAAAATCTCGCCATTTATGGCTTCCAGGAACAGCACGCATGCGAAGAATCCCTTCAAAAGAAATTCTATCCGTGAATCTAGTCTAGATCGACCTCGTGTCCATCTTTACTGTCCTTGCCTGTGACGCTTACATTCCTGCTTGAAAGTCACGGTCGCTTACTCGTCTTAGTGACCTCGAATGCACGAGCACACGGTACCTTAGCGATGAAAATAATGAAATGCACCGTTTGAGAATATTTTTGTGACATTTGAAGACATTTTGAGTTGTGCTTACTTCAATAGGTGAATACAATAAATAGACTAAAAATAATGCAATTTATCTAAATAGGGAGATGGTATGACGTTCCTTCGAAAGCTTGCAGATTGAGAATATGTAAGTAACAATAAATATTTTAGTGGCCTATTTACGCATGATATAAGGCGCACAAACCAGTAATTAATTTGGTAAATTGTTGTTCCTCCACTCTTTCTGATACGCTACATGACGGTTCACAGGCAACTAATGTAAATTAAATTAGTCAGTGCAAGGATGCGTAGCGTATCACGCCATTAACTATTCACTCACCGCAAAGTTTTGAATTTATTTAAGGTTAAATACATCGTCAGTCAAAAAGGTTCACGGTCTTGCTTTGAGGAAAAGAATATACACCATGGTACTCCTCGTTAGAAAATTTCCTTGCATTTAATGAAAAAAATAGAAACATATCCATTTTATGACCTTCTGCAAGGTTAAGCCAAAGTTTATGGATTTTATTACTCGTATTAGTTTTTTAATATATCATTTCTTGAGTACGTAAAATCACAATCGTAATATTAACTTTAAACTTGTTTTATCGTTTTCTCAATCTACCCCTTTCTGCTTCATTGCGAAAATTTAATCTCGCTACGAATCTCACGTTTATGTTCACCCCGGGTTTGATCTAATGTTTTCAATGCTACATATTTATGGTTTGCTGAATTCCTGAAGATAGAAGATAAATCATTCATGCATGTTATGCACGAGTGTGGAAAAACATACCCCGGTTAGTACATTTAAGATTTTACTGTGGAATCAAACAAGTTCCGGCGGAGGAAAATTACAAGCATCAGCTCGTTAATGATTCAGTTAATGTAGTGTTCGAGAATGTTCTATGCTTGCATATGCCAGCCACCCCCTAGCCGTGACTATCTTTTACGGCTTAGCCACTCAAGCGGTTAAGGACTGCAAGAAGGGAAGGTTTTTAAGTTTGAGATTTTTCTTCCTCGCGTTCTCCGACCGGTTTTATGGCTCCGCCCATTGTGATCGGCGACGTCGGCATCCAGTTCGAATCTCGGCGGGAGACCCGATCGGTTAATATGTTTGATGCATAAAGTCTAGCGATCGAAGACTATCTCTAACGTGGCTCCGATTGACTCCACGTAGAAAATGATGCATGGCTACGTCGTATACATTGTACTTACGATAGATAAGATTTGTTACTGGCAATCTTTCTAGCTGACGCTTTTGCTGTCGAAGTTGTTTTCCTAGTTGAGATAATGAAACTCCTGATCGCGAGTGTACGTGGAGTATATCATTCGAAATGTTTCCATTCGCCATCTTCTCAAATACCCAACAATGAGATAGAAAATGGTTCTGAAATATTGGTAAGGAAAGTACGAGCGCCATTTTTTCTTACAATGACATCAGCTATCGTGTGTCGTAATAGTGTAATGTAATACATAAACTTTGCTTTAAAAAAATTGACTTGAAATTACGTATTTATAAGTATGGTAAAATATGGAGTATGCATATGTAGAATATAACCATGTGATGGGATAAGAAAATCGAAATTCGTATTTTCCACAAGCCTTATAAAAATAATCTACCAATGTCCGCCTTGCAACCCTCAAAAAATCTTCTGCAAAATCCGAAATACGGTTTCTTGTATATTAAATGGCGTTCCACGAAGTCCGGTCAACCAATATAATAATTACATATGTGAGGTGATTTTATATAATTGGACAAATGGTGGTGTAATATGTATACGTAATTGTAAAGGTCATGCTGTATCTGACGAGACACCTATACACGTTAAGCATGCTTACCGAAAAAAATGTGAATGTATTATGTCAATTCCCTATCACTATTACAATAGGTATAAATATGGTACCTACTATACTGTTGACGCAACTGTTGACAAGCATTATTGCTCCAACAATGGTGTTGACATTAGTTTGTAAATAATATGGTCTGTATGCATAACGCATGTTATCAGCCTCTTGAATTCATCGGATTAGTTAATTTACAGATCGAAAGATACTTATATTTTCCAGCATTTACGTCCTCAAACCATCTACAAATGTCCTCATGTATGATTTAATTATATAATTCTTTGGTTGAAAATTAGGAATGCCACCCCCGTTCATAGATAGCGCTCGCAACAGCGGGATCCGTAACAAAGCGGCTCTAATAATACCCCCGCGAGTTCACCGAGCATCGGTCGAAAGATAGATTCCCCAAAATATCTCCTCCCAAAGCGTCAGATATTTCCCACGCGCATAAACACTCCTCCGAGCATCTCCGGCGCAAGGAGAGCGCTCTCATGGACCGCATCCCGTTTGAAACAAATCTCGCTTAAGTGCTTCTAATCAGCATCAGAAGGAGGCCGAGAGATCGATCTTGAAAACGTTTTGGAGGAATGTCGGAGGAGTTTTGAAGAGGAAGAAGGGGGACGAGGGGGCGGGAGAGACTTTGCGAGTCTGGGGCGGTGAAGTTCGAAGTGACAACCGTCCTAGCGGGGGTGGGAGAGATTGAGGGGGGATGAGGGAAGTGGTATGAGGGAATGGTGAGGAAAAGGGGGTGGGAAAACTCAACTGGGAAAATAGTTGGTCCAGATCGGGTTGGGGGCAGGGATACCACACAGATATCGATGTATCGCACTACTCGTTTTTTGCCGATATATCGAAAACTTAGAGTGGTAAGATAATCGATGGAACATCGATTCGATGTTTTAAAAATACTCAAGATCGCTCTGATGTTTTGGGAAAGGAGCGGGAACTGATAAATGTTTTTGGTTGACCAATAAATGCATTACTTCAAGGTATTATTGAAAGGGACGATAAACAAAACTAATCCTTTGGACTAACTAGGATTGTATCAGCTCTCAACTTGGTGGTACAAGACAATACTAAGAGCAGGTCGGCATCACTGCATATCAAGCAGTGTTTTTTACCTCCAAAAATGTGGGATACTAGAATGTTTTAAACGGTTCAATCCCATTTTTTTTCTGTTATTGAGAGATTTTTCAACGCTATATAACAAGCTTGCATTATTTTAGTGAAGAGGTCCAACCACTATTGTTTATTTCACTTTACTTCATAAGGATAAACAAGATATAGTGACATGTTTTCTATTTTCAAGAATAAATTAATGGAAAAACATTTACGTATTTTTTATAAAAATGTGCCTTATTAAATTATTACCATCTTCATTTGGGGGGGGGCACAGTCCTCCTAATTCATTCACATAAAACACGATGTTTTTTATCAACGAATGAGTGAGTGGCGAGTACTTCAATAAACATCGAAACATTGACCACTCAATGGTTCATAGCCGATGTGGCATCCCTAGTTGTGGGCTTCTTATTCCATTTGCGAAGCCGGAGGTGGGGTTGCCCATTTGCTGGGTTGCATCGGTTTATGTGGGTGGCGATCCCTTCCCTCTCCCCGTCTCTGACGCCGCTCTTCGCCGGCGTCTGAGAGATGCCGACGACCGAGAGTTCCTCTACGCATAGGAAAGCGCGTCAGAAACAGAACAATAACGTCACACATCGGAAATACGGGACGCGTGCTGTGGGATGCTGGTGAGATTTTAAATGGAGCCGGATTTCGTGCTCTTATCTTTAGGAGGAGTGACGCCGGAGAGATGTGGAGCCACCTCCACTCGGTGTGTTGAAAAAATCTGCCCATCATGCATCGCTTCGAGAGTGGCCAACTACTCCATCGGGCGCCTTCTTAAGCGTCATCCAAGTATTTGCATCTTCGGTTTTCCTTCTCTCAAAGACCATCTATTTCAAGCGCAGAACAAGGTGATCAGAGTGTGCTCAAGTCGTTGAATAATGGTTTCCTTATTTTAGAAATTCATGCAAAAGTAATTTATTCTTATAATAAGTAATCTTATTATTGCATAATTAAGAGCATTTACTCCTGAGATTTGAATTGCAGCTGAAGCGAAAGGAACATTGATCGACATATGTAACAGCGTCATCTTATTTAATATCATTTATTGGACGGCTCTGAAATATTGCTCCGAGAATTATAATCAGTCCTACGTTTCCTACTACTACATTATTGAAAACTAATTTTTGATGAAGATTTTGCGCATTGAAATGTTTGTGCATCTGAATAAGCGTGTTTACGAACCCAAGAAAGAAAACTAATTTTCAAATTGAAACTCAAAATTTCATCCGTGTTCATGTTCCTTCAAATTGGGATCTTGTTATGCAAAAATTTAACCAGTATTTTATTTTTAGAATCTGACGTTTTAAAATGTCCTAAAATCTATTTTAGGGCATTCATACATTCCACCACAAGATATTCAATTATCACAAAGTATTTATATATTTTTTCTCTAAGGCGTTCCATACGGTAAGGCTAAATCATATTCATTATATCTAATAATCAACTCCTCTCACCGCCTTCAGGTGGTATTCGTAAATTAAATTAAATCTGCTTCAATTAAGAAGCTGATAAGAATAGGTTTTCAACCCACATTCCAAATTCGATTAACAAGCGATTGGTGTGAAATTCGCTTAAAATATTCAAAATAAGTAAGCATTTGATTCCAGTAATTTAGAAGTAAACCAAAAGGTAGGGATAAACTCATGAGGAAATATATCCATAAAATCTTTCACAAAAATTCATTTCGAATCCGTGAATTTTTACTGGAACCGAAATCTATGCAGAACCAAGTCGATCCGTGCAGCACAGGAATGCGTGAAGGGAGAAATGAATGGAGTTTATAAGAGGAGGCGGCGGTCCACTTAACGTTCTCAAATGTATACGTCCATGCGCTTCGAGAGACTGTGTTTTCAGAGTTGCTTTGCCATCGTTTCAAGTGCTTGACCTTGGCTCTTTGCGCCCAGGAGCAGACCTCTCCGAGAGTTCTCCGGTCGTTCTCACGAGAGACTTTGGTGAGATGGAAACCGCGATACAATTGCCGCTTTCCCACGAAGCCGAAGACTGTCGCGTAAATATTTAGTTAACATCTCGCCTCTGAAAGCTAATTAAAGTTTTTGTTCCTAAGCCAAGCGCTTGCTCGCAAAGGCTGTGCTCTGGTGACGGCTTTAATGAATGAAGATTCTTTCGAGTGGAAATCGTAAAATTTATATTTCATTTCCGACAAAGGCTGCATATAACGTAATAATTGAGGGGGAAAGGTTAGTTGAAAATCTACCTAATTAGTACATGAGAAAAACGTGATGTAACTGCGATTTTCATTGTTAAATTAGTTGAATTTTACCTAACTCCTCGATATTGCAAAGTAAGCCTCATTAGTTCTTGGTAGCTAATGTTTCAGGGGGTGAGATGCCAACGACAAAATACACAATTAAAGTTTAAAAAAAAACCCTCCAATCTTTCAAATGACTAAAGATATAATATCTCAGGTGAAATCTAATCTTCCGTGTTGTATCTACCCTGATTACTATGACATGTTTATTCGTGTCTTTTTTCCAAATTTCCCACATAAAATGCAAAACGTAATGGGTAATTGAATTGATTATCAAACATAATTAGAATTTCTCGGAGTTACTTTTTTATACAAAAGTGATTTCACTGATAGTCATTTTGCCGCTATGGAATCATACAGACTATTTCCATGTTCTAGGGTAACCTGATGCATTTAGAAATAACTTTCTCATGACCATCGCTATCAATAAACATTGTATTATGTCATAATATTATATTATATATACATCGTTTTGAACATACTTCACTATTTTAAGGAAATACTGCAGTAAATGCTATCAAATTATTGACGAATACATTCACCTCGGTTTTATCACTTTCAAAGATCTCTCTCTCTCTCTAGTCCTGGTTAAATTATTCATCTTTGTTATTCTTGCTATATACACCTTTATATATCGCGGAGGTATAGGGTTAAAGAGAGCCCTATATAGTAAGAATCTCTGATGACAGCTGAAGCGTCCATCAAAGCCTTCACATAAATATTGCAAGATGCAAGAAAATTCTTTAGGAAGAAATCTATCTCCTGCATCAAGAAAGCGAATGTCATAAACTATTCAATTTAGCTTGCAAAATTACTCGCAGAAATATTTTCGCAGCAGAAACAAAGCGTTCGTTACTGCGACGTTGGAAAGTAACATTAGCGTCCTCCGCATCCCTGGTTTACCCTCATCCCTCCTCGGCGGAGCCCATTACAGCTCATTTCACGTGGACGTTCGTGATTTAGAGAACGAACCGCTCTGTCCGCCACTTCACCAATTGGCGCAGCTGAATGGACTTGGCGTCTCTCTACGGCACTCGCTCTTTCGCAACCCTCGGAAGATCCTCTGATAAAGGGTTTAAAGGGGGCTCGTATGATATCTGATCGAACTCCGAATATGCCCAGATGTAGATAAGGAAATGATATCGGGTCAGGCTTTATGCAAAGGGATCACAAAATCAGATACTATGTGTATCATAATCGGAGATGATACGATTTTACGAATTCTGGCTTCACTATCTGAAGATTGCAGGATGTAAGGATGGTGACGCTGGAACGGATGCTCCCATTCTTGATTGGAAAAATTTAAATGCGAAGAAGTTTTGAAATTTAATGGAGAGAATTTTTTATAATATAGTCATCGCGAAAAATCGGTAGAAAAATCAAATTTTACGTTTTATATCTGTTAACCATGCTGATATTTAACTATGACTAGGTTATGAAATGCGTCCCGTAGATAAAAAGATTGAGTGGAATCCAACAAAGCTCTTCTTCCATTATGTCTTCCAATTATGTCTTCCAATGATGACAGCAAGAAAATATAAAACTATAGAACATTAGGATTAGGCAACCTTTCGTTAAGGTTTTTCAACGCATTGCTAGACTAGTTATTTGGCGGATTTCGTATTTTATTACATTTTTCTGACATTGGAAAGATAACAATTTAGCAATTGTGAATTAATCATCACATAATAAACCAAAAATTAATTTAGTAATCAATTTATCAAGTCATATCGTTGTAGCCGTAATGCACCCCGAAGCGAATGGAAATGTAGGCCACGCTCGAAGGAATTTCGGGAACTCGGAAGGGGAAGATTTCAAGTGTTTTACTACCGGAAGGTGGTAAACAAACAAGCATTATATTTGTATAAAACGTCGGTTCCCTTTGGTGGTTTCTTAATAACATTCGAAATCGCTGTCGCAAACGCTTTAAAAACAGTTTCAGGCGTATTTTCGAACTTTTTCGAGGGCTCCGCAGCGGAATCTCCACCTAAAAATTCATTCATGCGGAAAGGAATGCGTTTGGATACACAGGATTTTTTAAATAGACTCCGTGTTGCGCGTGTCGAGTCAAAGCAAGATGCGTTATGATCACTGGGCGGAATTGGAGCGAACCTTCTTTCTTGGCAAAGCTTACATACGCTATCCGTAATGAACGTCTCGTGCTTCACATTTTCCGTCTAACATTTGCATGGCATTTGAAATCTGAAGCTTGCATCACAGCGAAAAGCATTAAAACATCCTTAATTCTGAGAGAAAATATTCTAAAAATTTAAACAAACTTTTTAATTTCCAATATTTATTCGCAATGCACACAAATAAATAGTGGAAGTTACAAAATTGGTTTTAATCTTCATGACGTCTTTTCTCTGTAACGTTTTACATTAAACCTTTGATTATAATAAATATTGTCTCTCTAAATTTCAATTTATACATTTTTGAAATACAGCGTTTATGAAACGATCACGCTATTTATGGATGCAAGAAGATGTAGGTTATCTGGTTGAATACTGGGCCCGTTATATAAATACATTAATTTATATATTTACTTTTGTTTAAATTTACCATACGTAAAACTTAATATGTAAAAAACTTGTATGTATATATACAGTTTGAAATTTTCCCTGGAATGCTTTGGGTTATGTTTATAATGAAATAAATATACCTGTGAAAAAATATAAACAACTTCGGAGAAAGAGGTAAAATTTTGTATGAAAAGAGAGAGGGGTCAATGGCCCCAGCCGTTCTTTTAGATATAATATGATGCAGAAAATACCCCATCATTGTTGGCAAAATTTTCATTACATTATACTTAATTTGGAATAGTAACGAACGAAGTCAAAGATTTAAAAAACTTTGAAAATATTTTTGTTAAGGTTTGGTGAAATAAAACTTTAAATTGGGTTCAAATGACTCTGCCTTCCATCTAGTGTTGATCTCGCATTTCTGTATCAACCCATCACTTGAAAGAGCTTTAAAAGATCACTTTGAAAGAGCCGCGAGGATTCATCCCATTGAAATCGTATACTCAATGAGGAAGACCACGCGTGTCTAATGGTCGATGTGATCTTTATAATGGCTTCTTTGATTTATGCAGTACCTAGTCTTTGTGCACAGCGAACGAGGATATCTGCAACGATTTCGGATCCACTTCCTCGATATTTACTAGAGAAGCGACCGTTTATCCGCAGAGGTGGAAAAAAAGTTACGCGCCTGCGAGATAAGCGTATAAGGAAAAGTTCGCTTCGTGTTTATTTTCCCCAAGGTTTTCCGACGCTCACAAATACAGCTTGAAATCCCAGGAACACGATTTAGCGACTCTCTTCGCGGTTAAGAGAACTCCCGTTGCTTGGAATACTATTTTCCGCGATGATTCACGTTGCGTTGGAATTGAATTATGGGATATTTGTTGGGTTATTCGTCGTTTCCAGATAAAAGACTTATAGAATGCGGTCCCAGAAATAGATCCTTGAGGTTTACTCTCTGACTCTTTCATTGAAAATTTCCGAGAAACCTTGGGGAAAATTGGTTAAAATAGAAAGGTCCTCCTGAATGATGAATGTATTCAGAGCGAATATTCTTTAATGACCATGATGCGTTACTTTTGGTGGAATAGCAGAAGATGTCAAAGCAGATGAAGTTTGGAAAACCATGTCTCTTGCTTCCAGAGAACGAGCACATGCTTTTTTCTTCAACACATGGAAATTGACGGATGTCAAAACTTTGTCATCTGCGTTTACGTCTGCTACGAATTCCAGATAAACGGCGCGCCTTTATATACATCTTAAATTTTATTCTGGGCGTAAGATAAACTGGATTTCATAAAATGCCGATTTAATAATACGGATAATATAACTTCTCGTCGGTCAAAAGAATGCGATAAAATTCCTTAGTGTGTCATTACAATATGCGTGGTAACATATATACAAATATTGGAATAGTGAAATTCTTTCAGCTAGGATAATATTATTCTGTCTGTCACGGAGTCGTTGTTTGGTAAGAGATTGTTACGTGTGTGGACGATTATAAAATAGGCGCTAGTTATTGATTTTCGTTGCTTGAATATGACATGAAAATGGCTAAAATGTGGAAGCTTTTCTTAAACTCGCAAATTTATCGCTATATTAGCATTCCCAAGGAAAAACGGACTTGAAAAAAGTCTGACAGGGCCGGTAATCGAAGCCGGGATCTTCCTCTATCCGGGAGGCTGTCTTAACCATCTAGGCTACCCGGCCAGAAAATTTTAACAAGCCGTTTTGGGGATTTTGTGCGCTAGCAGTTAAACTTTTTAATTGAGAGGTTCAGTTACGATTATCTTCTATCAAAGTTGCCCTAACTTAAGAAAAAGTTAAAGACAAAGGTTTCAAAGCGATATAGATGAATTTACTGTTGGGAAATTTGGCTTGGTCCAGTTGTACTATTATATATTTTCACGTGCATAAATCGTATATAATTCACCTCAAAGTTCGCTCATAATTGAACCTCGGATAGTTACGTTTAAGGCAAAAGAGGTTCTCTGGTTATAGTTATCTTACCTACTGCTAGCTGGGAAAATGAATTTTTTGAAGAGCATAGCTTACAGTGAATGTTTACACAGGTTCTCATAAGCAAGATAAGGGGAATGTATCGCAGGCGCGAGTTAATATTGATCGCTTGCTCTCATAAAAACGCATCTGGAATAGCTTATCTCTTCGGCAATTTGGGTTGGAGGTTGTTCAGTTATTTAAATAAGACCTTCGTCTACCAATGGGTTACTTTGAGGGAAAATATTTAACTGAATATGTGTTAATTGATGCGAATCATAAGTTTTACATTGACATTATGAATATCTACATTATTAGGAATGTGAGGGTAAAATCCAATTATGAAAGACAGGATGAAGCTCAACGTGGAAATGACTAAGGCAAGGAAAAATCCGAGCAGACAAGAGTTAGCATTTCATAATATTTTAATGGAACAAAAAAATCACCCTTGAGTGCGTCATACAGATAGGAAGAAAAATCCGTTTTCTCATGAACTTGTCCTTCATTAACCTGACTACCAAACTTGAGTGCCCTCAACTGTGAGAAGCTTCCGTTGATTTTAAATTTTTCAAACGTCATCATTAACGGTAACGAGATTTTTATTTCGCTGACATCAAAGTTGAGAAGTTTATGTGGTTTTCGACGTGAATTTTTAGAAATATTATTTCCCTGTTTGGACTTTTTGATCAAACTACCGATTAATATTAGAGATGCAAGGAGAGTAAATCTAACTACCGGTTTCGACGTCGCTAATTCATAATTCAGTGAAGTCATGTTGCATACTTAATTTCCGTTAAATAAAGTTCCCGAGACAAAAATATATATTTAAATTAATTTTAATGATTTTTTCCAACTATAAATATTTGACAATAATCTTTGTGGCTCATTTTATTCCAACTCTTTCCAATGGTAAAATTTGTTGAAGAGCTCAATTCTTTGGACAATCAATCATTCAATTTTGTTAGTATCTGACCAAATTAGAATATATTTGTTGGAAGTTTTCTCGGGTTTCCGACCGGGTTACAGACAGGACGGGTCCGACGTTCCGAAACCCGAGAAAACTTCCTACAGCACCTGCACCGGGAAAGCACCAGATCCTTCTTAGAATATATTTCTTGAAAATGAATTACTGGTACCAATATAATGGAGTGTTTTTCCATTTAATTATTCGGAAGCAAGACTATAAATTCTGGTAATCTCATCCAGCTTACTTTGCGTTAGATTTACTATCGTAAAAGTAAAGTCAAGTTAAAATCGTTTTTTATAAATCTTAATAATAAAGAAAATTGATCGCAAAAGATATCACTTAAGATTTTCTGCTTCCTGATAATAAATACATATCTCAAGCCACTGTAAATTAAATTGGGAAATTGCATCACATCATCATACTTGAATGAATCCGAGGTGGGAAAAGATTAAGTGATTTTCCTCTAGTAGAAAAAGTGTTTTTTCAGTCCTCATTGAACTTGAAATAGAGGAAAACATCGAAGATCAGTCATGCAAAAAGTTACCGCAGCACATGTGGTGTGACTCTCCACTGAATAAGGCCTTATACGGCTTTGAACTGAGACACGGTGAAAGTACTGAGTTCGCGTTACTTTCGTAACTGTGGACGTAACGAAAAAATCACTTCCCTTCCAGCACCTTGAACCATCCCAAGGGCGCTCGCGTCCTTCTGCAGGTCGGCCGTCGCTTCCAAACGGGACTACGAGCGGAAGTGATTCGTGATTTACGTCCATTTGCTGCCTTTTGCTCATTTCGCTCTCTCATTTGCCTTAACGAGATTTAGGAGCTACTGCTTCAGAGAGTGATACCTTGAGATTTGATGGGTTTTTAACCTTTTTCGAAGGACTTTTGAAATTGTAATTTTCGCTCTGGCGTCTTCTTGTCGGCCGGGCCCGTCCCAGATTTAAAGGCTCCTTGATTTAATGGCTGGAATCCAATGCCTTAAACTTGCGAAACGTTATATCACGAGGCAAATTTTTAACCAATACACCGAAGGTTATCAATATTGAAAAAACTACCGATTCCGAGAAAGTCTAGAAGGCTACCGATATTGTAAACTGCCAGTAAAGTCAAGGTTTCATAGACATTTGTTATGCAATATACTTCTATGTTTCAGAGAGAAAGTAAGAGTAAAATGCGATAGAAGGAGTAAAGAAGTTAATAAGAGTATCTAAAACAATAAAATGTAAATAAATTGCATCACTTGTTGGTTTCGTAAATCAAGAAATAGTTGAAAGCGTAATTTTGTGGAATTTTCTCATAATGGCAAAAGTGAAAAATACGCCTTTTAGATTCTAATTAATAGTAAGTGGAAAATATTTCTTATTTGTATAATAATTCTAAAAAGTTTATTAACTGGTTCATTTAAAGTTAGATGGAAGAAGAGACTTTTCAGTCTCAATCTCGCCTTAATAAAGACCTTATAACTATTTATCATGATGTTTCTTTACATGCTGGTTGATTTCATTGAAATGGGACAGTCTTTGCATAGTGAAATTTAATACACAGGTATAAGATTGTATCAAAACGATTGACAATTAGGAGGAAATTTCAAAATATCAACATATCAATGCAGAAGCGAGTGACATTGATTGCGTCATGTTCCATTCTTCATCAGTCTATCGCATGCTCCGATTGTAAATGAGAGGTAATTAGGAGTTTTGTTCTCGATTTCACTCTAATAAATATCTACTTGCTTAATTAAACGGGATGTTAAAAACATTTATACGTATTTTCTACTTCGGTTTTCCATAGTCATCCTAGTTGCTCAAAACCAGATTGTATAGCGAAAAATGTTGAGTGAGCACTCCGTGTGTCGGAATGCGATTGAAGAGATTCTCGGAGCATGACTGATTTCCGCTTGCTTGAGCCGTTCCCATAGTTGCAGCAGACTGCTCCTTTTTCCCTGGGATGATTTAGCAAATAGCTTCTCGAAGCCCAGACCTCGACGGGGAATGCGCCTTCTTTGCAACACGGCAGACGTTTAGCCGATCAAGCAGGCGCGTGCTGCTTCAGGGACATCGCTGGCACGCAAACTGAGAGCCTCAGGCTATAAAGCCATTATAGTCATTGTGTCACGTATCAGCGAAATGGTATAATCTTTTTAAACCGATAGTTGACTCGGGATGTACTCATCCAATGATTTAATGTGTAATTAATTGTATAGAATTATATCCAGTTACACCATTTACGCGAAAGATTAGGGATGGAGATGAAAAACTAATAACCAGCTTTAATATTTGCGGTGCATTCGTCATATTCCAAGAAATTCAGTTTTCTTTCTTTTTCACTTCCGCAATAGAAATAAATTGAGACTCGTAGAATAAAAATTCGACAAAATGGATCGCAGCCGACTTTATACGATGTATCCTTAGATATTACTTAGTTAAAAGAAACGGAAAGTGAGGCAAAAAGGATTTATGAAGTACTTGAAGTAAACAATGTCCATAATCAAAAGAATATGATGCGAGATTGTCACACTTGTGTATATGGATGAAGACCGCAATTTGATAGCTAGACAACTATTATTCTTATACGATTTATTTTTATCGCAATTTATATTTTTAGTGGTTGTAAATATAAGAATTCGATACAAAATACCAAAATCGTACAAAAGTGCTGCCTTTTTTCTTGACTACATAGCCATACATTAAAGGATTCCTCACTGTTTAATTGCGTTACTTATACTTTCGAGATGATATAAAGGATCAAGTAGAACGATAATCAAACCGTGTGAGAAGCCTCTACTACCAATAAGTAGAAGAGTTAAGAAAAATTAACTTCGTTATAATTTGGTTCGATAATTTTCACTTACGATCGCCAAGCTTTGAAAATTGCGATTTTTCGTTCGATCGGTTTACAAAAATTGAGCTAGGGTAAATTTTATCGAAGTTTCAAATAAAAAATGTTTACTATTTTTGTCAATTACCAAGCAGTCTATAATTTAGGTTCTCGTTTTGATTGATCCAGAACATAGGTCTGAAAAAAGTTCAGATGTCATCGGCTACGTATTCTCACCCACACCCCTTGGTGCAGAGGAACCGCTCGCGAAGGTTTCTAATGAGAGAGGACAGTATTCGCGGAATGACGTTTTCGAAATGGAATTCGAGCCAAGTACTCCCCGGAGCCACGCTAACTACCCGCTCCTACTTCCAGGAATCGGGCCAGTTTCTTTAACATCCGCGATTAAACGGGCTCTGACGTCACGATCGTGACGAAAACTCGTAATAAGGCTATCCGAAATGCTGAGTGCGTTTCGGATGATTCAAGAGAAGGCCAAATGACGTCTGAAAAACGCTGACTGAGAATTACGGGCTCTCCGGCGGTGTCACGATGTGCACCTTCGAGTAAATGTTATGTTTAGACGCTTATTCACGTTCATAAGCAGTTATACGGCCGGCCGTTTGAATTGTTTGGCGGATGACGGAGACTGATATTTACTCTCTTAGAATGTAGATTCGCTGCATCCAGAGAGTTCAAAGGAAGCTTATGCTCACCCAAAATATAAGGGAGTAGAAACTTTCTTTGAAATTTGGAATAAATAATAGAATAGTTGCACAGATATACGATAAAATAGCTCTAAGAGGCCATATAAATATCTCGGAAAAATTTGTGTAAGGAGAAATAAACATTCCTCACCTCTAGGAAAACACTGAAACGCGTGAAAAATATCCCAATGAAAAATTGAGACGAAATATTTTTCAATTCAATTGCCATCAATTTGAAACGAATGCTAATTTTCAGGCTGGTGTTGTCAAAAATAAAAAACAATCTTACATCTATAATGTAAATCTGTACTAGGAATGTTTCATTTACCACCCCCTTGCCTAATTACTCTCTCTAAGAGCACTTCTTAGCTCTTTTGGCTACGGTTAAGGGACATATCTTGGGGACCTGTTTTGCCCAACGTGTGAGATTAAAATACCGAGACTCATAAGTGTTAAATATGAAAGTATTTAATAAATTTAATTTATTTTCCCTGTTCTTGCATCTTCCTGGTGTACGTAGTCAGATTAATGACCAAAATTATATTCTACGTCTTCCTGTTTTTAATTCGAGGCTAAAATTTTGATCATGCATGGATCAGATAAAGTTGTAGCTAAATAAGGAAAATAATAAAAGTTTAATTACTTTAGGAAATGAGCGAAACATAAAAATAGCTCTCAAATTCAGCTTAAAAAGATAGTATATGTCCGTCATTAAGGGATCAAAAAACATTTATTTTTAGTAACCTCATATTTGATTTCCTTTTCCTCATTTAACTTGACGTTTTGACGGGAAAATGAATTACAATCTTGTGCGAACTACATCAGTGGTGCTATAGAGAAACAAAGAAATTCACATAACAGCCCTCATATATAAAAGGTCTTTATTACACGTAAAGTGACAGATAAATCTAAAGCTACGGAATAGTCGAATTTGTTCGCTAACGGTTAGAGCGGTCCCGAGTTCGATTCCCGATATAAGTCCAAGTCTGCGAAATCATCTCAGCTATCTAAGCACTTGTACCGGTATTACTAAAACTAGAGCAAAGCAAGCTATGAAACTAATTAAAAGTATAACGGTATAAGTTGTATATATCTGCAAAACAGAACATAATTCGTAAATTTATTTTTAGCTTATATAGCTCTTGATGTATATTTTAGGATTGATTTCCAAATATCCTGTAACTGATGAGTGATGAGCAGGAAAATAGACCGATCGAAAAATTTCAAAATATGTTTGAAGAATCCAAACTAAGGATATCCAATTCTTTAAGGGAGAAAAATGTTGGAACGCGTTAATCAAAACCCGTATCACCTGATCTTAAGAGCGATGCGGACCTTCCTTAAAAGCAACCGATGAGTTTCGAAAAGAATCGTCCCTGTATTTACATTTTCGGGTATTTAGGCCGCATATTTACCGCTTCCCGCCCAGTCCGAGCAATCCCTTGAGAATCCGCAAGGGAAACGGGAACGGAAAATCCCCTTAATCACTCATTTGTTTCCTCAATCATCGCCCCAACGCACCTAAATTCTGGCCAGAGCCCCACTTCGGACGGAAGGCCACTATTTTTCCTAACCGCAAGCGGCAGTTGCTTCCATTAATTTATATTACAGATGCTTGCATCACGCCCCTCGTCTTCAATTTCCGCGGTGGGGCCAGCGCGGGTCGCGGCGGGGGCGGACGCTGGAGCTGCCCCCGTTTTATTTTTTATTAATGGCCGTCACCGGACACTCGCCCATAGTCCCCTCTACAGGGAATAATGTAATCTCCTCCTTTTGAATAGGTTTTTCGAAGTGCTCGCTTTGAGTTTCGCGGTCTGGTTATTTGCGCAAACGCTGCGGTGCGGGGAAAAAGAATTGGTTTTATTTTTATCTCTAGAAGGCCTTCTAGTCGCTGGGTGTTTTTATCCGCTGAAATTGGAGTTGTGGTGACGCAATCTTCAATTGTAGCGATGCTGTTCTCGTTTTTCAACCAACAGGGAATTTTTTCTGCTCCTAACCTTATAACGACCGTACCCTTGCTTAGGTTAACCTTTGGAGGAATCCCTGAATCTTCTATTCAGTGAAATCCATTTTGCGTACTGTAAGATAATCATTTTTTTATTGCAAATTCTTCGTAAAATTCCATTTATAGAACAATTACAGCGGCAGATGTAGACAATAACAACAGAAAAATATGTACAGCCATTCCCTAACCAGATAAATATGAATAGTTTGGACTCGAACCCGGGACCTTGGAGTTGGAACGATTTCACGCTAACCACTTCGTTTCCTAGGTTGGCAAATAGAGAATTTTTTGCTTCGAGTTTTGGAAAATATCCAAAAAGAAAGAACGCTAGTTTTTGACGGGATTTTATATTAATGTGAAACGGAAATTATTTAATTAATTTTTCCCAATATCAATTTCAAAATGATCTTCTCATGCTGCAAGACTCATGTAGAACGGAAGTCAACTATTAATTTCATTTATTTCTACTTTTGCAGAAAAGCTGCAAAAAAATTGTTTTTGTTGCATCAAACTCTGCTACTGAAGGTTTATTTTTGGCATGGTCATGCAAGTCTTTGAAAAGTAAGGTTGAGGATTATGGGTATTATTTATTTATTTCTACCGCCTTATACTCTATTTAAGACGATACAAGATGAAGAGCCTATGCATAAAAAGAAAATTACGATCTTTAATTTTCGTTACTTAAAGAGTTAACAAGAAAGATTGGAAAACAAGTAAGATGTGGATATGTAATTACAAATCTCGGGTTTACTATGAACTAAAATGTTTATGCTATACGCGAGAAATCGTTATGATAATAATAATGATTATAAAAAGTCGTGGAATAAGGACAACTTTATAAGTTCCACAATTACTTTATTGACTACCGGTTTCGTCAGCGAGTCGACATCTTAATGTTGACGAAATCGGCTGTCAATAAAATTCATGTGAAACTTACAAAGTTGTTCTTCCAATATGTCTGTTTTCCACGAAGTAAAGATTGAGCATATTAATTTTGTTACATAAATATTTATTTGGGCGAGATTGTGACTAAAAGTTTCTCTTTTATTTATCCCGCTAAATCGTCAGTGAAATCGGAAAGAAATGATTAAAGGAAGCGGATAAATATCGAAAATTGATATTCGATTATCGATGCATGGAAAATTGCAGAGGATTAGGTTAACGACACGCGTTAACCCCAAAAAAGGCGAGATTGAATGGTCGTTTTTCTGTGCATCCTCTGATCGAATCCCGTCGAGGGTACGCTTTCGAAACAATTTGCCTTTCATCAGTGTCGTCATCTTTCCTGGATACGTAATGACCTAGGCCGTGGGTACGTCGTAAAAGCAACTCCAAGCTTCTTTACTACTCGAGGAAACTCTTATAAGGAAGTCCGCTACTCGTGAAGAGCTTATGCACACAGGACTTTAAAGATATGCACGTTTGAAATTGAGTTCATCGCACTCGACTCGTTTCCATTGTTGCGTTTCCTGCACAAAAACGTCACGTTAATCACATCAATTCTTGACGAGGAAGAAGCAAGTTTATGTGCGAAAATCTTCACTTTGTACCTCTGGAAAATATGGTACAGTGATGTATTGGCTAACGGGTAGCTAACTAATTTTTCTGCTAAGAGTTTCTTCGCTCTTTCGGATGAAGGATTAGGAATTTTTCTGATGCAGAATCGGACAATTAATGTTTTTAAGGATGCTCGTGAATGCACATGTGTACAAAAAATCATGAATGGCAACGCAAGATGGTCGCAGCCGATATTTGCTTGTCGATTAAAGAAAGCGGTTTTTACTGCGATCTTTACTCGTACTTTTAGACCATTTCAGCCTATGGGAAGTTAAATATATCCTCTCAAAGATTTTAGTTGCTTACCAAATCTTGAATTGAAGTGTTTAGCGTACTTGCCTAGAAACACTGAGGATTCGGAATGAGAGGAAGGAATTACCTTAGCACTTAAAGGCGTACACCTTTAAAAAACTCAAGGATATAGCCGGTGGGAAGAAAGTGGGAGATCTGGGTTCGAACTTCGAACCATGTATGTTTTTATCAATTCTGTTTATCATTGGATTGGGAATTCAAGTTCGAATCCCTGCACCGACATGAATTTTTGCGATCATTCGTTGTTATTATAAACGTTATTGGTCACTGGTAGCTGTAGATGGAGTGCTTGTGGTCAACTAACCATTTGAAGATGAAATTGAGGAATACATTATCTTCGCTACGAAGGTGTCGCTGAATTTTTCCAGATGCTTCCACTGCATCAACTTTCCATATGTCTTTTTGAACATAAGATGCGATCCTATAGGCTTTCAGTTCATAATTGCGTAAATTGCTATTTCTTAAAATTGACTACAACCCGTGATTCGTGAATGATTGGTGCTACCATATTTTATGAAATCGATGTATTGGAATTTATTTAACGATATACCACAACGAAACCTTTTGTTGAATGAATTTTGAGTTCGTATGAAGGTCTCTGGTTAGCGACCATGGCAATCTGCCATCACGAATTTCTGATAAAAGTAGGGCAACGAACCGACTGCAAAACTGGATTTGGCAAAGAGACAACTTCCCGATTATCGCCCTTCGAAAACTAAAACTTTCCTGTCACTCCTACCCCTCGCTAACCGGCCCGACAAAACAATCGAAACGCGTTATTTTCGGCGGCGCTCAAAACAGATACAGTTCCAATTCGTCCCTTTTCGGCATTAATTATAATGGTCGCAGGAAATTTCCTCCTGACAAGTGTGTCATTTAATACGGCGCGTCATAACTGCTTTTTCGACTCTAATGAACGTGACGAATGGGTCGCTAGACGCGAGCTGTCTCTCTGAGCGACGCGGCCGAACATTAAAAATGACGTTCTGATCCCGATAAAAAAATTCGAAAAAAAAATTACTTCCCCGTCTATTTCGGCTTTGGAGATGCGGAGGCGGTACTCCCGTCTCCGATCTCTCCGGAAACCCGGAAAAATCGTTCGGTAACTGGACTCCGTTTTTCTGCGCAAAAAAACCTCCTCTGAGGTCTGCGGGATTCTTCAGCGGTTAGAGAGGACTCTGGGGCGGAATTAGGTCTTTCGCGGATTTGCGTGCGAGTGATACTCGAGAATCTATTCGTGCCCACGTTTCAGTACTCAGTACCGTCCCTGAGGACTCATTTCGATAGATGCGACCTTGCAATGCGACTCTGAAAAGTCGTGATATTTCCATGTTTAAGTTCGCGAGCGCAGTGGCAAGTTTAAGCTGGCGAGACCACACCCAGAGTGTGTATTCACTATACCCATGTAGATAAGCATTGCGTTAATTGGAAAATGTCTGCAAATCCGAAATTTTTGGTGAGAATTGTTTCACCTGATGTTAGTTCTGATGATGGCATGATTTCCGCCGTGACCAGTTAACTTTTGTGCATTTGTATTGTGGAATTTGTACAAGATTTGCCTGTGAAGATTTTTTTCTGTGATTCGATTTAAAAAAGTCTGAATATTTCAAAATTTAAGTTCGCTAGCGTAATAACAAGTTTAAACAGGCTAAACCCCGTCCAGAGCATGCATGCAGTGTATGGGACCTCTGAATATCGATGTACCAATTAGGAAACAAATTTTGCGTATAATTCTTTATTCATTTTCTGTCTTTACTTTTCTTTTATAAGAATGCATGAACATTTTTTGTAAATTATTTAAAAAGCGCAATAAATATTTCAATGTTATTATTATTATTATGAAAATTGATAAGAGTAATCAAGGTTCTCCTCGATATAGGATGCAAATTGTCGGAAGAAAGGAGATAAAATATTAAACTTGCATGATAAATTCAGAGATAATAAGTTCTTGAGAAACCGTAGATTTTACGCGAACACACTATTGCATAGGCCGATGAGATATTGTGAGAAAAATTGTTGAAATGTATTCTCGGATAAGTAGTTTCAAAGACTCATTTCTCCGTGGATAGTGAGAAAATAGGCATAAATTCTTATGGTGCATGAATACCATTCCATACGCCGAAAGGCAGTTAGTATACATGTAAATGTAGATAAAGGATTTTTATTATAAAGTTTTTATTTCAAACTTTTCCATTCTACAACTCTAACACATACAATGATGAAAAATAACAATTTAAAAAGTCAAGGGATGATATTTATTATAAGATATCTGACCCTTGAGTCGTGCTGTTTGATGCGCCATTTGTTGATGGTATCACGTTCGCTTACGACTCGATAGTCACAGCTGAGATGTGTTTGTTTGTATTCGTCCACGAGACGGTGTGCATTAGCCATTCATCGATTTGATCCTTTATACGCAACATTCGACCCGATTTAGCTCTCTACCTGAAGCCATCGAAATGCGATACGCTGGAGCAAGCAAACCGCAAAAATGAGTGCAGAAAGACGGAGTATGAAAAATAACCGCGAGTGAAGAGAGCTGCCTTTTTGCGATTTTTTCCTAACTAAATAAAATCAGGAAAAGTCAATAAGTTAGGACACAATGCATAGCAATTCAACATTTTATTTGCTATTAATTATCGGTCGGCACTTTTCATTGTCATAGCATTTTTAAACGAAAAAAAATTTCGAATAAAAAAACTTATCCTGATTCAATACCTTAATTTTCTGTTCGTATATGATTAATTCTAGGAATAGATCATAGTTGTGAATATATGAATGCACTGTTTAAATACCTAAAATTGTATTTTATTCATAATTTCATTCTAATATGGATATTTAACTCTGTATACTCTCAAGGGTCACCACATTCCAAAGCAAATTTCATTGTGAGCTTGTTCCTTGTGATTACAATGATTTAACCCTGCATCTGCATCTTAACCCCTCATTCCTTTTGAAAAAAAAAAAACATTTCGTAAAGCAGTGCACAACTACATGCAGAAATTGCGCTGTCGTTGCAATAGTCACGTGCCTTTGTTTCCATGCATCATATAAATCATTTGGCTTATTTATTTTTTTAATTTTATTTATTTCATATACCCCACAAACATCCATATTTCATATACCCCACAAACTTATATTTCAAAGAGCAAAGAGTTGTAAATTAAACTGCTCTTGTGTCTCTAAAATAATTTTCTTTTAATTTATGGATAGGAAACTTTGCTTATTCCCTCATTCTCTAAGATAGTACGTGCTACGTTCCGAAATTTGCGTATCTTTGCGTATTGAAATAAATGGAAATAGGAGCAACGGATCTACAGGGGACATTCACGTTTTCGAAACGCCGCTGACACCCTCGCAAAAAGTCGCACAAAACCCGCATCGATAAAGTATCTTTTCAGAATAAATCCCTCAAGTCCGCTTCCGAATGCGGGCGCGGAAAAAAGCGCACCATCGGCATTCTTCTCGTCTCTCTTCATTTCACTCTTTTTAAGGAGAAACAACTTCCACTATTTTAATCCTTCCCAGGCCTTTCTCTCCGACTAAACTCCGGAATATATTCAACGGTTTGTTTGTTTGTTTTCCTCGCCTGCCATCTTGTTCTTCCACTTTCTCGCGGGCTTCCGAACGGTCATCCCCATGGCTACGGCGACTGTCTCCTCTAATAGCACCTTCCCCCCTTCTCGCCTAGGACAAGGGTCGCTTTCTACAAGAAGAACGGGTATTCATTTGCATTCCATCCTCGCCTCTGCGTCGCTCGTGGAAGATGTGCCGGAGTGGACTTTGGTAGAGCTTCTGGACCTATCCGGAGACCACTTTGCGGCTAAATGGTCTATTTATAAAAATCCGCCTGACTCGTAAAGCGTTTGATCTCTCCATTACAAAACCGGAGAATTTCTGCGTTAGCCTACTTTCTACTCTAGTGATAAAGTAATCCCGTGGAGATGCCAAGTTGTTCCATCGCGTGCTCTGTTTGAAAAATAACCATCCTCTTGACGCGAAAATTGGCGTGAGGTTGCTCTGACCCAAATGGAGAGGATTGCAAAAATCAGGTCCATCGCTCCCCGTTCCAGCTCCCATTTCCTCTCATCTCGAAATTCATTGACTCAATCGTTGTGGAAGGAATGAGTTGACATTAATGTCACTCATGGTTTATATGTTCGACAATAGTTATATCATTACCAAACTTGATGGTGTTGGGTTAGGGGTTAGCGTGCTAGCAAAGCACTACTTCCCGGGTTCGAATCCTGGTAAGGAGATGATGGTTCGCGCGTATTAAAGGATTAATCATTATAGTAAGTCTATTAATATACTAAACTTTGCTCAATATAGACGTGATTATCATAGTCAATATTATTATTTATTAGTCATATTATAATCTCTGTGCTGTTGGGATTTCCTCTACTTGAAGTGATGACTTGATTTTCTAAGATTTCCATCCTACGAGAATTTTCAGATTCTTTTATTGTCTCCCTGAGGCAAACACAAGTTAATGTGGAAATGACCATAGAACGGTAGAAAGAAGTTCCATTAAACGAAAGAATGTTTTTTTGCTCTTTCTACACTCGGGTCAATGGTTTTCAAATTCAAGTTTGTTCACGTAAGATTACTGATCGAATAAAATTAGGATATTTTCTTGATCGTCAGCTCTCTCTTTTACTCCGTTGATGGAAATTTTCTTGATTGAGAAATTTTTATACAAGAATTCCTGGCCGTAAAACTTAACATATAAAATATTTAGTTATACTCACAGATAAGGTCGTGGAAAGCAATGATTGGAAGCCAAACTCACCTAAAAAGGAAGAAAAGAATGTCTCGTAAGTTACACAGAATAATTTAGTTTATGAAAATATGTATTTAATATACAGATTGAAGAAATACTTCGCAATATCATAATGCATATTCACCGCAAGGAATTTAATGCAATGTATTCCAACTCGTGATACAAGAGAATTTCGCAAGTTGTCGAAGACTATTTAAGTATTTGCTATCATAAGATATAAGTAATTCCAATATAATTGCTAAATAATGCATGTATTGAATGAGTAATAAATTAGGTGTGTAATTAAAATATGGAAAAACATCAGAAAAAGGAGAATTCTGAATGTTTTAGAATTTCTTAATCATGGTTAGTAATATCATCTAAAATAATTATTCCGCGATAGAAATTTATTCTTGAAAAAATCAATTATGTGAGTTGTGGACAATAACTTGTCTGCTGCTTTTAGTTGTTTTATATGGATATTATATTGGAGAGTGGAAATTTTGAATTCAATTTCTTAGTCGCTTGTGGTACGAAATAGAGAGATTTTCTATAAATGCCCTTCCGTAAGAGGAGATGGAGAATTATCCCAGGGAAGGAAACAGGTAGTATTCGCAGACGGCGAAAGCCAATGAGACGGGGGATGATGAGTCTTGGAAACCACGATTGTTCTAAAAATAACCGTAAAACTAGATCGTCGGGATGTCGCAAACCCGAGACGGATCTTCGGATTATAAAAAACCGGCAGACATCGACTCGCTCCCGTTACAAAAGGTATCTCTCGTCTAATGAGAATGTGCACAATGGAAATGCAAGTTCTTCCGGTCAAAATAGCAGGAAAAACCGTCAACTCAACGAACGCGGTCTGAAATAAATAATGAGTGGCGCTAAAAGGGAAAGATAAGGTATAATAATCTCGAAGGAATCGAGATAGGGTCGATCTCTTGGAGATACGCCCGCTGCGATGATTTTTCTTTATTTGAGTTAAACTCTGATTCTTTCGCGAGTTATTCGGATGCTACTAAATTTATAGCCAAAAGAAATATAAGAGGAACTTCCATAATGTTGCCACATATTGAGTAAAGTTTCAAAATGAAGATAGTTGGAAATAATTTCTGAAAATCCTCTAAATAGATTATAGCTACAGCATAGAGAAAAGTGTACTGTTCAGTAATTGTTGTTCATACCAGTTTTTTGTACTAATTATGCTTGTGGCACTATGAAAGCTACTGAAATATGAGTGATTTTGAATGATTGCATACATCTCTTTGAATAGTTTTTTATTTCCATTTAATTATTATTTTATTTTAATTTCCATTTAATAGCCACGTTTATATTGATCTGTATTGTAACCAATTTATTTGCTTTTCATTATGTATTTCTTCTGTTTACTTTCATGCGAAAATATTACTATTCTATTTCTATTTTAAATTAGTGAGTTAAGAAATTATGAATCTGTATTGTTTTGTATGCATTTCAGATCCGTCTCAACTTGATTCCTCTTTAAAAAATTACTTTACTATCCGTAGGTTTCGCAGGATTTTTGCACCCCCTTTCCTTGGTATTTTATTGCTGTGGTATATTTTTCTTGAGGAAAAACTTTTGGGTTTTATGCCCACTAATTGTTTCTTTTGGGTTTTATTCTGCGAACTTTTTCCTAGCTATTTCTTTCTTTAAAATTTTAAATAACTAAGGGCTAGATACTAGAAGAGTCACATTAGCCTCGCCCAATTAAAAGTAGCTTTATTACTGTTATCGTTGAAAACCGTGAAAATATTATTCATAAAGTCGTGGTACTGAATTAACGTTGATTTTTACATTTCATAGGATTTTGGCTTGGTGAAGAATGCAAAGTAAAACCTACCTAACTCCTCATTCAAACCTCATTCCCTCTCCGGAGCTTTTGGTAGCCATGTGAGGAGATTTAAAGCGGACATAATACTCTACAGACGCGTGTATTTCGAGGAAATAAATGGGAAAGCAACCTCCGGAAAGCGTAGTTACCCCCAGCTGCAAGTAAGAGCCCAAACAACGTCGAGACTATTGTTCCGTCGCTCTAAAGCTGGGAATCGAGCGGAGTGATTTGATGGGAGAGATACCCGGCGATGGCGGCGAGGGTAAAGGTATCTTATAAGGAGAGAAGCGAGTGCGTGGGTGGGGTAGAAAACTCTTTACCTCCAAAGGGGAGAGGGGAGATTAGTGGGGTGGGAGAGAGGATGGCCAGTAAATGGAGCGGATTGCTTGCAGTTAATAAAAGGGAGGGCTCCGGCGATTGACCCCGTCTCGTCCCACTCCGACGCCCGTCTCTTAGGAGCCAAACTCACGCTCCTTGATCGCAAGGGCATTTTTCTATCCCTTCACTCAAGTCGTGAGTTTTTAGGTCAATATACGCTGAAACAGCACCTCTGATTAATAACTATGCGCATTTATAATGACCCGGTGGATCTGACCGCACGGTACAGGGTGATTAGTGATATTTTGGCGAGGATGCGCTTACGTACGGTTAGTGTATCTGAAATCCTCGCTTTAATTGATGAAATTACTATCAAAAAAGTTTTTGTCATTTCATTCTTTACGTTTTTCTTGAAATTATTCTTAAAAATTCCTAATATTACCTTAAGCGCAATTGATGCATTGATTTCTCTCCGACGAAGATACTTCACTCTTGAATCGAATTCATTTACCAAGACGAAATTTCTCATTTGTTACTTTCTCCATATACAAAGTATAGAGAAAGTATTGTTTTCATGAAAAAAATCGACTTCGAGATTTCAACGGAAATACATGTTTTGGGGTCCCTAGAACACGTTTTGACCATTTTCGGAATGATGTCTGTGTGTGTGTGTGTGTGTGTGTGTGTGTGTGTGTGTGTGTGTGTGTGTATGTGTGTGTGTGATAGTGGGCGCTCTAACGTGAAAACTATTAGTCGTATCAAAACTAAACTTCATATATAGTACTGTGGTGTGTGCTGTCAGAGTTGATTAGTTTTTGGAGTAAATCGATCAACCGAAAGTCGAGCTTTATTCATTAAAGCTCATTTCCGGTTTTCAAAATATCTCCATAAATATGATATATAGGTATATTGTATACCCGATAAAAGTTTTAGATAATCAGTTTTACTATAAATTTTGTATTTAACATATTTTTGTATTACCGGTTGATTAGGAGTTATTCGTGAAATACTGATAAACCGGAAGAAGATGATTATGTATTTTGTGGGCGCTCTTACATGAAAAATATTTGTTGGATCAACACCAAATTTCATACATAGTACTTTTATTACAGTCGTTAGAGTTGATTAGGTTTTGGAGTGAATCGGTTAACCGGAAGTTGAGCTTTATTCTTCAAAGCTCATATCCGGTTTTCAAAATATCTCCATTAATATGATATTTAGGTATATACTATTATTTATAAATGTTTTAGAAAATGTAATTTACTATAACTTTTGTATGAAACATATTTTTGTATCACTGATGGCTTAGGAGTTATTCATGAAATACTGATAAACCGGAAGGTGCTGATTATGTACTTTGTGGGCGCTCTGGGCTCTATGGGCGAAAGGCCAATTTCATCGTTTTTCATCGAGCATGTCCCGAAAAACATTATTTATAATGTTTGTAACGTAAAAGATAATAATATATAAATTAATCACTCATCTTCAAAGTTTAGATGGAATATAGAGTTCGAAATTACTGTCGTAGGTAAATATTTACATCTTATACATGGAGAAAGTCATGTGCTGGCCACATCAGATTTTTTTTGTTTTCAAATCTTGAAATGAAACGCAAACACGGTCAAAGAATTGCCAGCATCTTTACCTGTAAGTACGAATGGATGGACCGATTCTGTTTCTATCTTTTATGGAGTTTATAAGCACATCTACGAACGCGAGCAATCTTAAAAATAATCTTCTGCAGTTTTCCGTATTTTTTAACAAATGCCGTAAAATATAGAAAAAAGTCTTTATCAGATGAAAAATTCGTGTTTAGGATCGTATGTTTGCTCATAATTTATATAAATGCAAGAAATACAGGGTGGGGGAACATAACTTCCTTTTCTCCCATTAAAAAGCATTTAAAAAAAGGAAGTTATGTTGACGCACCCCGTATTTCCAGAATGAAATTCTGAGGATAAAAAAATCATCGAAAAAATCTTTGGTTAAGTTACTCCTCAATAGTACATGGTAAACGATTTAACACTACATTGGTAACAATTTATCATTCATATTAAACTCAATTCTTATAACTGACATTACTTTCAAAGATTTTACTGTAAGATTTCCTATATTTCAATTCCATTCATTAATACTTGTACATTTTAATTTTAACAATTTTCTAAATCAGCTTAAAAAAGATAATTTCTTCTCTTTAGAATACCTAAGATAATCAGTTTATAATAACATTCTCTGCAAATTCTGCCACATTTCAACTTATATTAGTTATTACAGCTCACCTGCTCCGTGGTGAGATAGAAATTTCAGAATTAGCGTAATAGAGTGATTTAAAGATTTATACTGGTATAATACCTGTATATACGTTTGACAGTGTTTTATCACCCATTATCAATCAGCTCGTATATTTGTCAGGGTTCGTACCTTAATCCTCATAACATAAAAACCATTTGATATAAGGTGATTAACGTGAGCAATAAATCATTATAGGAGATTACTCTTGCTAAATAAATAAATCTAGCACCATATATGTTCATAGGATTTAAACTTAGAGCCTGGAAAGTGGCACTGACAACTCCGCCACACGGGCCAACCGGGAAATTGAGAAAGTTGAAGATCCTTCGTCTATCCGCTAGGTCTGTAGGTCACGGAAGAGGTCTGACGACTATTTTCATGGGAAATGAAAACATAAGCGTGTATGAATTCATTGTTATTCAGGTCACGGCTAATGGGTGTCTAAATATTCTATTATGTTCTGTAACTCATCTGCTGCCACGTGAAGGACCTGCTGCGTTACTAAAAGTCGATACAAAATTTATTGCGCTGCCGCATCCTGGATGCGTGTTGGATGCTTTAGTTTTCCTGATTCCTTCACATAAATGATATCCATAGATGTCATCCACATACATTTGGTAACATTTTATATTGGAGGAAGGTGGAATAGACATTGTTACCAAATTGACTTAATATATAACTGCTAAGAAAACTAAATTAATTTAATTTATTTGGTGATAAATAAAGGCGGGAAATAGATAGGGATAATAAAGGTGGGAAATAAATAGGGATGGCGTGCTCATTTTCGAAGTTAAATAAAATGAAGAAATTTTACGCGATTACGGCATCGAAAAATAGATTGGGAAGCTACTACTAGCTATGTTATTACGCCAATGATATTCATACGATGTTGCCGTGAATGAAGCGAGTTATTATTACCGTAATTCATTATTATTCACTCAGAAGTTAATTTTTTCCGATGACAAGGGAAGCCTAGTCAGAGTGGCACGTGCCAAAAAAATATTCCACGAAGTTATTCTGGAGTATCTCGACTGTATCTGTAGTCAGGACCATTAATGCATAGTTATAAAATTATTTTTTTTGCTATATTATTTACCATTAAGCAGTAAAAGTTACTCGGATAGTTCACGAATTATGTATATACTGTGTCTGTGGTTGGGCAATACCTCTAGAATAGTCACAATATCAAATATGGATCTCTTTGATGAATATACAATTTATTACATTGCGTCAGAAACAATTTTAATTAAACTTGGGCGTTAATAATATGCTCTTGTATTCAGCGCAAATACTATCGATGGACCGGTAGAGTTTCAATCTCGCGAAATCTCTCATCTCAGCGGCTAAGGAATGTTTGCAATCCGGGTGGTGGGAGAGATCTACTTTCTGCTTTGGTTAAATGGAATTCTTAAGGGCGGTGGCCAACCCTTTATGAATGGGTCTCCCTTGTTATTTGCCCCCTTTGACGGCGAAAAGGGGGTTCGGAACGGATTTCGCAACTTTTCGAAGATTACTTTTTAATTCATTTACTTTTCTTCGAACGGCTGCCGCCTTCCTCAAGTCTTCAAACGGAATGTCATTCAGATCAAGATGACTTAATTATTGGAGTTCAACGTCCTCGATGACTTAATAATTCGCGGTCAAGTGGCGGAGACCAGGAATGGCTTTTTAAATTCTGAGGAGCGCTTTCAGATAAGTGCTCTAATTTTTCTCGATTGCCTTCCATTCTTTGATGAACATACAATGGGATCCTTAAGGAATTTAGTACATAACACTGTTGATTGCTATTTATTGAAATTCAATAGTGATTTGCAAATTATTGACGGCACCATATTTCATGCAGTTAGCCTATAGGAATTTATTCAATGACTAAAATATTGTAAAATGAATTTTGAGTTAATATGGAGCTATATTAAGTTAGTACTGAAAGTATAAAGCATGTCAAGTAAACGTAGTTATTATGCACATTGTCTATACAATTATATTTTCTTGAGTTTACTAAAACTCAAGAAAAACATGATATTATTTTGGTATGAAGTATAGAAAACTGAACAAGAATTATATTCAACCTCTTTAATGTTCATTTAACAGCAGTTTATAATAATTTAGGTTACTCTGGGCTCGCTTATAAATATCTCTTAACTAATTAAAACCTTAAAGTTAAATTATCTTGTTAACCGGGAAACAAAGAAAAGCCTATTTCATTATTCTGGCTTTTTTTCAAATAAAATATGAATGCAATAAAGGAAGTTTACGTATTCAAGTTGCGTCATCACCTTCAGTTTCTTTAGTAGAGATTTATGAAAATAAAATGCGAGCAACACATTTCGAAATTCATCCAACCGTTAAATATCTGCATCAAATTCACTGCTTGCGGAATACGAGTACTGCCTTCAATGGAGATTTCAGAATTTACCGATCCCTAACTTGATTCTTCATCGTTTGCCAATCGATGCGAACGATAGATGGGGATTACGACGTGGACCACCGGCGATTCGCATGACAGGAGTCAATTGAAAGACAGATGCCGCATATCGAGTACGGTTAGCTCTGCGAAAATACCAGTTGTCCATTAACTGTAATCTTCCGCTGGTTTCCTTCTCACCAGTTGCTTCGATTCCGGCCTTTTCTGCTTTTCGAAAAATTAAATTTCAGCAATTGGCAGTATGGAGTGAGAGAGTTCTTTCCACATTCTCCAACTATTCATGATTTTTATCGCTTTTATCTAATAGAAAGTGAGATCTGATGTGCATCATAGGGTGCGTTACACTAAGGGACGATGAATGCAACGACTGGCTTTGTAGATTTTTTCTTACTTAAATTCAGCAATATTGAGCTCTTAAATGCATCAAAAATAAAATAGAAAACTCCACTAGGCGTAATTCACCGAGACAAATAAATTGAACTCAAACTAAACTAAATGAAATTTGACTACTTTTAGGATGTGTACGTCTTTAAACACTTAAACAAAGTTGAATCAATACCTAGTTATTTAATTAAGAAAAAAATATATTACAAATATAACTCCCATAGAGTTTTGTAAGAATTATATTATAAAAGGTGAATATGAACAGAATAGAACTAATAGTAAAATTTTAAAACGATTAATACGACGAAGTCCCTAACAAACCCAAGCAAATAAAACTTCTTGAAGTTATAATAATTAACTTTGTGAATTGAACTAATGATACATTTTTATATCAGAATAAATTAGGTTAGTTAAGCTGATTGTTCAGTAAGAGTATACAGCGGTGACTGTAATTGAAAATCACCGTACGGTGACTATAACCGAATAGTATTCGTAATTTTATTGCGTGATTTTACAGCGATCATTATCTTAATTAATCTAGTCGCATTTGCATATTAGTTCTATCTATCACGTTTAGAGTGAGCTCGATAAAACTTAGGAAATTACTAATTTCCAATTATATCAATAATATAACAAGTTTCATTTTATAATAAACTGAGGAAAGTATGTTTTTAGTGTAAATTAGAGCATTCTCGTGAATGACCTTGCAATTCTGAATGGATTCCTCATAATCAAAGCACATTCTAAAATCTGAACGACAGCTTTGAAAATTTAGCAATCGATACCCACGTGTGTATCGCAATCGAGAGATGCAGCTGTCCTCGGTGACTTCTGTGGCCGACCTTCACCTCGGCATTTAATAGTATGACGATATTTACAATTATTTCTTACATAAATATCATCGGAAAAGATCAAGCTTCTCAATCATCACGAACGGAAGTTCAGATCGAATATTCTGAGAATTTCTTTATCTTTGAAGTTCGTACGAGAAAAATGATAAGAATACGGAGAATGTGTTGTGGTGATTTTGTGAACGGTCATTGCTATATTTATCATCGCAAAATAAACTGATGTAGTAAATGATGAAATATGTGTCAAATAATGCATGTAAGTGGGGGATTAACCCTGTGGCAGAAGGAAACTATTCAATTATAATGACTTTTTCCATGCCAATTGATGGCCCTTCGTCGTAAGCCTCAATGAATAACTAGAAATATATATTTTTGTTATAAACATTTCAGTAATAGTGTTCATGGCGGAGTCAAATTGATTACTGAGCTAAATCTCTCAATTTATTTGTCACGGAAAATTCATTATTTTCTTAATACGAGAAGTAGCGTAAATTTCGAATTTATTTATTCATAATGTCATTAAGAGTAATTACAGTTGGCTGTCATAAAAGGAGAACCTTCCGTTACTATTAGATTAGTCTGCAGTGTTATTTTTCAGCTGAAATTAGGCTTCGTCTGTATTAAGAAATTCTATTTCCCTAAGTCACACATTAGGATCTAGAAAATTAACTCGGTCGATTATCGATATCTAACGTATTTGCCCCATGACGCTGATTCATCATGTCATTCCAATGGTATCTGCAATTTTCATCTGAATATTGCACCACTCTATTTCACCATCTAATAGCAAATGTCTGATGTTCCCTATTTTTTTATCGCATTCCATTACTTTAGAATTACATTGACATTTTTTTTTATTATGCATAGCTGTATTAGCAGGTGCCTAGGTATTATCCGCTTGGACCTTGTAAACATTCCGCATTTATTTGGAATCTTACGCAACGGATTTAATAGATAAATACAAAAAAGTTGGTTTTTGGATTCTTAACGAACCGACAACACGTTCGTCCTTTAGTCTTTTTAGTAGAAGTGTTAGCGTGTAAGGTTATGAAATCTGAAATTCAACGAGAAGAATTCTGTGGAAACAAACTCGGTGATTTGTGTGACACCGCTGCTTTCGTGAAGGAGACGGCGGTATTCCGTCGATAAAGATTTGTGTCACTCTGCCTCAAGGCTGATTTTAAATTATGCTCGTTTAAGTTGGGCCGCTCCAAGAGTTGAACCTTGCAGATTTCGCCACTGTCGTTGGTAACTTTCATACGAGGACGCTAGCGTAACGAGAGACTTTTAAGCAATGGACTTTGCACCTTGGTGCGACGGATTTCGTCAATTCCTCCAAAAAAAAGTCCTCGAACTGAAAGACGCCTGACGAAAAGAGGGGATTTCAAAGACAGGATCTCTAGAGGAGTTTTTTTTGTTTCTGCGATGTTGTTCGTGTTTGTCAATCCGTACGACTTGGGATTCCCATCTCATCGTCTGGCGGAAGAGATTGACGGACTCCCCATCTAGAAGATGAACCGCAGGAATTCCGGATGGACGGTCTTTCAATTTAAAGCCCATTCCGTGCCAAGAGTTCGCCTATCCATGCGTTGAGTCCAATTAGAGACGCCAATTCCACGCTGGATTGCAATTGGAGATGATTTCGGAATATGGATGATACTAGCAAAGCATCGTCGTTCTTTCCATTTAATATTAATTATTCGTTTGATAAGGAATATAATGACAACTTCGTCTGTCAACTCTTGCAATGTATTCATCAATAGAATTATAAGGGTTTCCTGATTATATTGTGATTATTGTTGTAATATTGTTGCGAATTTTTAAATACTGTAATATATTTGTGATTTTTGTAATTTCATAACTTATAACTATATGAAAGCCGTACTATCTTAAGGAGGTTTTGGGGGTTTTCCTCCCAACTAGGGTTAATACCGAGCAGGGTATTTTATTTTTCCCTCCCCCCACAATAATGACTAACACCTAGCCTGGTGCCTACTTGTAGTCTTTAATAAAAAATAAATAAGTAATATAGGCTATGAGTATCAGATACATACATGGAAACTTTTTAAATATTTTTGGTTCAGAATATAAAAAATATCTATTTTGCCAGTCTTGTTCATGAAAGTTACTGTGGCTGAAATGATGCGTAATAATGTCATTGATTCAGGTCCTTCCTTATGGAATGCTGCAAAAAAGGTTACTCAAAGAGTGATTGTGGTTCACTTACATGGACATGTTCCGCTTGTACAATTCTGGCTTAGTAAGGAAAGAAAGGAAAAACTACTTCACTCCTTATCCTATTTACCCTCATTCCCATCTACTAGCTCCTTCTGGGTAATGTTAGAGAAAGTGAGGTTACAACCGACCTTCGTGATTAAAGCTTTATATAGAAACAGTTTTGATTAGACTTGAGCAAACCAAAATATTTGAGCTATTCTCGAACTCTGATAACGAATACGGTGTACGAATCTTTTCGATGAGTCTTGTGCTCGTACTCGTGATATTAAGAAACAAAATTTGCAAAGCGAAATGGCTAACAATAGCACCTTTGCAACCTAGTGAAAGAGTGGTTGTTTTGCGGCGGTTTCTAGGTGTATTTTAGGTCTTGGCAACTTTGCAAATTAAGCGAAGTGCAACATATCGGCGGACAAGGATTTTAAACATTGACTACGATTCCAGAATGAATTATCTACGTACAGTGAAATATTATGTATGTATGCGACTTAGTGCGTTGAGTTCTTATGATAATTTGAAGAAATATTGTAACTAATGCTGTTTTCACAACCGAAGGAGTAATTTATAGTTATTTGGATTTGCGAGAAAAAAAGGAGAACAATTTCTTCTATTATGAGAAAATAGCTTTAATCCATAATAAAGCATATTTGATTAATTTGGGAACTATCTAATAATATTTCAAAATACATAAAGCAAGGTAGACATTTTTTTAAATTCTATATTAAAATAGCATATATATTTTTAAAAGGAGGACTGTTAAAGAGTTCGGAAATTTGTTATTCATATTTTATCGGGCGATTTCAAATATGGATGTGTTAGTATATAAATTAGTATCGCAGTCTATCGTTGAATGATGATGTTTCTCAAATATTCACAGTAGGGTTATACTAAAGAGTGGTTTAATTGTGATCAGGGGAAAAAGGTTCCACTGAGACAACGTAATAGAGTCTTATATACATATTTTACTTCCTTGAATTAATAATTTTTCTCATCACAAAAATTTCCAAAATATCCTCATTTCGCAATCAGTGATTCGATTATTTGTTATCCACCATGACTTAATGATGCGAAAAATTTAATTTCCCGTGCTGCTAATCAATCGCTAATGGATACGAAAACAAAATCTTCTTAAATTTCTTTTTTCGGACGTGTTCGGAAGTTCCAATTCTGCGTCTGCAACTTAATTTAATTAGAGAATCCTTCCAGGTTAAAGCAAGGAGGTGCTGTTATTTATAACTTGGGTGGTATCGAGCTATTTTTACCATCAATAAGCTTATCTTTCCCAAATTTTCCTCATGTCCACCCAGCTGTGTAAGCCTGCCGAACTCAATCACGAGCAGTATCCGTTTGTTTCCTTATCCCTTAGATAACACGGAATGAATATCTTACGTGGTATTGAAAGTGTCTGATATTGAAGTCCTGCCCATAAAAGGCTCGATCATGTGGCATTAGATATTCGCGAAGAGAGAGAGTGTACAGAGATAAGATAAAGTGATACTGCTCTCTGTCCCTCATTGCGTACGCTGACGTTGACTTCCATATCCAGCAATTGAAAGAGATAAAACGCCTTTAATTGCAACGAAGGTCGGATTATGGCGTTCTGCGGGAGATAACGTTGAAACAACTTCTCGCTAATGACCTGTTCTTCCACGTCGAAAAGGTGACGTCCGAGAAATTAAGTGACGGATAAACTCACACTTTGCCTACGCTGTTTATGCCTTTCTCTTGGCTGTCACTTAACCCTTTCGATTTTAATTTTGGTATGCTGAGTTACACCAAGCGTAAAAGAATAAGCGTAAGAGTAATTGGGGATTATCAATAAAATAAGCTGCTTCATAAATGTAGGATAATGTCTCTTTAATATGGAATACAAGTAAATATTTTAATAAAGTAAAAAAGGATTCATAGATTGAGGATCATAAATTCATGTAAATTCTGCTATAGAGAGCTCCTAATATTTGAGATAAATATAATTTTTGCTATAAAAATCGATTTCAGTAGAATTTTGATGAGTACTTATTTTATATGCACTAATGGAATATATATTTTCTAATGATGGACAATATCTTCACTCTGTGTATCAGGCAACATATTATTCGGAGTCGGTGGGCCATGGCTATGCACGAGAACTTAAGATCATGTTATATTAATATTTAAAATCACTTTACTCATGCCTGTACCATGCTTAAATAATTTATGGATCGTTCCTTTGGTTTAAATTAAGTGGAGGAAAGTTTAATCACTTGTAAATAGCATGATTTAATAAATTACATATTGATTAATTATTTATGTGTAATTTACGCTTCAAATATTTTCCTAATGAAGGTATACAGCATCTCAGTTTTGACCTCGATCCGCAGTTTACTTATAATTCCAAGGATTTGTTTTGGAAAACCGACTCAATAATAATGGTAAAGATTTTGAAAACATCTCCCCTCTAAGAAGCGATGAATATTAAAAGAATTGTATTCCAAATACATTACACCATGGAGAGTGGTGACTGATCATACTATCATTTAATATAAAAACGTGTGGAATTCCAGGACTCTATTACTACAAAATTTGTTGACAAAGTAAGCTAAATTTGTGGACTTCTATGAGAAAGTGCAACTTATGTACATTTTTCTCTGTGAAGAGTTCAGTTGTTTTTGAGTTTTTCAGTAAATAGCAAATACCAAGGAATTTGTATTTCTTAGTATCATTTAGTACGATTACCTACTTTTCACAACGTAGAATTTTCCCTTTTTCTGAAATACTAGTGTGTGGTCTCCATAAATGTTCTAATTTTTCTAAATTAGAAGAGATAATTTAGGTTGTGCCATTCTTTCCTACGTCCAGGTCCGGTTTTTCCAACCTCCGAATTATCGCTCATATTTTATCAGTGAGGGGGGAGTGGGCAACACATGTACAACTGGCACGGAACCCGTGTCACCTCTCTTTCTCTGTCTGTGGTCGTGTTGAAGTGTCGATTATGAATTGCGTCAGCGTCGAAAGGGGTGGATCGTGATAGGTTCCCTTGGAGACTGTATCTGATTGCCAACGGGCTGCTTTTCATCCGGAATAGTTCGGGAGACAGACATCTGTCCGGAGTTGTGCCGGATGTAGACCCGGAATCAATTATTCGAAGGGATAAAGAGAGGAGGGATACCGGAGAGAATGGCTTCAGATGGAAGTTAGACTTTCTTTCTGAGACAATTTTTCATTCTTCAAACACAACTTTTAGCTATGATTATCGTTTACGATAAAAACGGATAATTTATCAGAACGCAAAAATATTTATTGAGTGGAAAATATTTTTGGATGTTACCACTAAAAATTACTATTTATCATACGTTTTAAAAGTAATAATAATAATAATATTAAAAAAAACATTTATATAAAAATTCAAAAGGCTGTTATTATTTCAACATGTCATATTATAAGGAATTTTTTACATTTTGGTTTGTAAATAATAATCATAATATCAGAAATATTGCTCTCTGGGAGTACTTGGTATTTATACCCGTACCCTTGTGTAATCTAGCAGTGCTGAGAAAAAATGGAATGAAATGGATAACAATAATAATAAGCACGTCTCTATTAGACGACTTTGAACCAATTAGACCACTCGTAAAATAAATCTTCTTAAGCCGAACATAAACAACCATGCCCTAACCAGTATTCGAATCCAGAACCTCGTTGGGCCAAACGGCGTTGGTAATATAGCACTGTATTCACTATACAGTGCATTTTGGAAAGATTAAATGACTCAAATTATCCAGGAATGTGTACAGGTAGGTCAATAGTCCAGTCTTAAAAATTCAGGAAGCCAAGATAAATTTGTGGGCCATACGCTTGTATCCTTCTGTTTATGTTAACGTCACGATCAAATATTTAACATTAGTTAGGCTTGAAAACGTATTTCACTCCCGTAAGTAACTTGTGTAAGCGTGAAAGCTATGGACATTTTTGAAATTCTAAGTACTTGAGACCATACAAAGCAATTCTTTTGCATCAGAAACGAAAGTTAAATGCGAATGATAATTTAAGGAATCCATCCTCCCCGTTTCCCAATGGTACCTACTCCTTAAAATTTGGGTTTTAAATGAAATGGTGTGAACTCGTATTTGAATACAGTTGCGGAATCTGAAATATTCATTGCCGTCTGCTGGTGTATTTGATATGATAAGTTGCCCTGTTTCCATTGCCTAATATTCACAGAAGCCAATGGTCGACGAGGGTTGAGGAAAATTCAAGACTGAATTCCTACGAAGGATTGCATATGAATCTGCATTCCAATTTAGAGGATATACTCCTAGATCGAATCTGCATTTCAGCATTCAGTAATAACTGTAATAATTTCAGTATAGTTGGGTAGTTTTATCGCGTCATCTGAAAATCAAAGTTTAACTCTCAATTAACCTAGCATTGAAAGAATAACGTTTGTTAAACAGAAGCCCTTTATAGAATATCTAGGAACTTTGGTGTTCAGTTCTTCCCCTTCTCTCTCCTACGCTACTCCTCATTTACGTTGGGATTCCAACATTTTCGTAAATGCACCTCATTTACATCAATACTTCTCAAACTTTAATTTTCCGATTTTACGTAACGCTTCCTAATACTGAGAGAGGAGTAAAAGTCGCAATTCTAGTTCGCGGGGAAAGGCAGGCGGAAAAACGAGTCTATTGACAAGGCGAAACCGAGATTGCCGTCTTCTCATACTCGTGAACAATACGTTGGAAAAAGTCAGAGTGAATTTAAATGAAAATTTCGACGCCGTGGCAGATAAGGAGGGCGGTGGTCTGCAGAAGGCGGAGCCCGTGTAGGAAGTGTTTGCGATGTGAAGCAGGGCGTCCTTCAGCCGAGCAAAAGTGCGTCGTGAGACGGAGTCGAACCCAATTCCCACGTCTTGGGCGGCCGTTTGGCGTCGTGCTGGGCGATGGGAAAGTTGGAAAGTGCATTGCGACGCGAAATGAACGAGAGAAAACTTAGCAGTCCATTTCAGACGGGGGAAAGAATGGCTGCGAGATTGTGTATCTCGTCGCATGAAAAAGAGCAGTGGTGAGTACCGCATCTGTGGAAAAATGCTTCTGGTATCCGCTACCGTTCAGTGACAGTGCATGCCGGGAAAAGAACATCTCAGGCGCCGAACTAGTTGGTAATATTAGCGAAAAAATTTAGAAGCGAAGAAATATTAAAAAGATTGGTATTTCATTTTCACTTTATCTAATTTTTCATATGTTATAAGGCTTATGCGATTTTTACGGCTGAAAAATAGTTAATGAAGGCCATTTCACTTTTTCCTATATTTCATATATTATGAATCTTGTGCCGTTTTTAATGTTGAGAAATAGTTAATAAAGGCCCTATAGATAGGTCCACAACTAGGGGAAACTACTTTTACTGCGTCAGGTTTGGATACCGGTTCTTCTGGCTCGCCATCATGTTCAAAATTTTCTTTTATTTATGATAGAAATTTGATAATTTTATGGTAAGTGTCAATATAATATTACATAAATGTACCACTAAAATATGTGGATATGCAACAATATAAGAAAACTCGAATTAAATAGTAAATACGTATCCGATTTTAAATATCTTAATCACAAACTTCGAAAAAATCACTTTTTTTAAAGCATAGTAAAGTGTTAGTCCTGAAAGTCAGGAAGTCTTTAAAATATATCATTTACGAATTTCTTCATAGCCACTGCTGCGACCTTGCAAAACTACCCTACTAGAGCGAAAGGATGAGTCGTCGAAAATTTATATAATTGGTGTCTTAATTTATTTATTATTCTTTATTCACCAGTAACCATAAAACATCGATCGATTATAGTCACTAATGTAATTTAAAATTTACGAATGGTTGGATGATTTTTTCTCTTGTGAATTTCAAAATCTACTTCCATTAGTTCTTTACCGACTTAAAAAATCCTTCAATATTTGTACCCTCTCGTTGCTTAAATTTCATTAAGATTATTCACCGTCGTAAATTTTATAAATTTATTTTTAATAAAAAACTACGAAAACTTATAAGAAAGATCCCTCACCATTTAGTGGGAAATATGGATATTGCGGGGAATTCATTTTTACGATTCGGCCTCACTGCTTGTTATTTTCCGTAATTATGGGCACGACTTTTTCCTTCCATCCTGTGCTGGTGCTATAATTCCCCAACGATAACATTCTTAACGCCCTCCTTTCCAAATAACCGTGCGCGACAAATTCCCAGTTCTTGAGCATGCAGCATCTGAATGTTTCGCTAACCTTGGCGCAATCGTCGTTGCAGATTAAGCGATTCATTATTCAGCGCATTGCCAGGAGCATATCCGCCGGAATTTCCCCTGGAAGAAGTGAGACGAAGGGCGTCGCCTTGATACGCGCCCCTTCTTTCCCCTCGTTGCGTCATAATGCTCGATATAAAATGACAATAGTTCCTCCCGTGCCCGCCCTCGACAGCGCTCCAAGCCGAACATTGTCTGCATTTAATGGTTTTCACCGGAATACGCCCACCGAGGACACGCTCTACCGGTCGGCGATGATTAGGAGGCGATCCTCGTTGCTCGTCGACCCACTTCCTCCCGATAAAATGAAATAATCTCCGCGTAATTAGCCGCGGAGGAATGGTGTTGGGCGTTCCGTGCTCGCGCGGCGATATGCCATTCTTCACGAGTGTTGTCATGGTGAGAACACTATTGAGGAACAATTTATAAGCTGCATGGGAAGATTCTTTCGAAAGTTCAGGGTTTTTTCATAACAGAAGGAATGATTTTTTTACTATCGTCGTCTAAATAGGCTTCTCTGAAGGAAAGATTCTATAATCGTTATTGAGTATCGATTGGATCTGTACAATATTTTAAAAGGACATACGGATCTTTTTCCCTTAAATCGAGGTATATTGCATAAAGACAAAGGTTCGGTTGCGACGTTTACCTTGTGGAATTTTACTATACATGTTTCAATCTTGCTTTACAATGAAAGGAAGATCTTATAACACTTGTATTTCTCGTATTTCGTAATTACTTCAGTTTTTCTCCGAACACGATTGTTCGGCTATTTGTACGTCATTAACATATTTTTATTGAAAGAACATAAATTACGAGCTTCCAGCTTTCCTTGAGCATTTTTCTGTTGAGAAACGGATTTCGCAGATTTCTCCGTATTATTATAGAAACCCATGCCAAATTATTAAGGAAAGTTGATTCGTGATTAGTTTGCGAAATATTTGAGAACGTAATCGCCGAAAATATATATATTATGTTGATTAAAGGTTTAAAATCTCCAATGGCCGTTTTTGTTCGCGTTCCTCTTCTCATTCCCCGATATTCCGAGAAAACAAGACAGGACACCGCACTTTTTCGGAATACCGGGGAATGAGAAGAGGAACGCCGACAAAAACGGCCATTGGAAAGTTTAAACCTCTAACACCTTAACAGTCGTGTCCCAACTTTCCTTTCTTTTCATATTATGTTTAGAAAAATTTTTCTTAGTATATTTGTTACAAATTTTCATAAATTTTGGGATTTTTTGTTGAAATAATTATTCAAGGTATAGCATGCATATTATTTTTAGAAATTTTCATCAACATTATATAATTTTACGGAAAGAAAAAAGAGTTGTATTTCAACGTCCTTATTTCGTTTTTCATTGACGAAAACTTATTGTCGCTCTATAGTTGCGTACTCGCTGGATTGCTTAAAGCGTTTCAATTAAGCAGAGGGTTCTCTATCAAGCGAAAGGATATTTTCCCAGGCCTAGTCATCAATAAATACAATTAGCATCATGCCCTTCAAGTTCAAGTATTCTCTTCAGTGCACACCAAGTGGGATGAGAAAGGCAAAGCTCATAGACTCATGTAACTGACTGAATTGAGCTATGATCATCCGACAAATTAGCAAGATTATCCAATAGATTACTTCGTTAGTCTACGATAAAAGAAATAATCTGTACTCGAAACTACACCGTCCATCTAAAGATAGCTTTCACTAGAATCCTTAACAAGCTTTTTTTCACATTTGGATTATGAGTCACACAGTATGAAAAATAACAGAAAATGAAATATTAACATTTTAAAGAGGCCATGATAATTAATTATTTTTAGAAATGAAAACGGAAGGAAGAAGAGTGTCTTAAAGAGGATGCCATTAAGATTAGCCACACGCGAACTGAGAAAAACTGTGAGACAAAAGCATGACTTATGAGGCATTGTTAATCTTATTCCCAGCCGATCTTATGGGAAAACTGCGCAGAGGATCGAGATAGGAGTTTCGAATTTTCCTCAAACTTCCTCAAACAAATGGAAAAATACTATGTTTGGTGTACAACTGAATCCTCTCTAGTTCTTCTTCCTATTTTGTTACGAAATCCCTTTTATTTGAAAATTTAGAGAATAAAGATACGATAGGTCTCTGTTATCTTGCTGGGATACGATTCTCGGGTATACTGATAAGATGTCCTTTACCGAATTTAATTTTAGAAGGGCCGTAGATATGCTTTCCAACTCTTAAAATTCCAGATCCATCAATATCACTTTCGCAGATGTTTATTGTTACGTTTATCCACTAATACCCCACAAGTCACCTTTAGGCGTTCGGCAGGGAGTATAAACACCTTTAATATCAAAGGTTTATTGTCACTTGTGTGAATGATTGATGAAATAAACTGATTCCACATTTTTTCTATTATTCCTCTCCTCGATTCCCAATATTTTAGAGAAATTACGTTTCTCAACGAATAAGTGCGTAATGAAAGATAAATTACTGAACTAACAATACTATGTTTATATCTCAGAAGCATTATTTTAATACGGAATAAGAACAGTGTAGTATTATTAGCATTTTCTAAACACTTGAAATGTTACCTGATCAAATTCTCATTACTTAAATACTAACGTGAAATGAGAAGGTTAAAAGAGCATTGAACTAGAATATATATGTAGCTCGGCTAAGAGCACCAGCTGATAAGCTGTGGTAGTTTTTGCTGCAAATTTTGGAAAATAAAGTGATATATCTAAGTTTCCGGCAACACCGTATTCCCCTATTCTGAAGTTTAACATTTTCTCTCGTATCTTTTGGGCTTTCCTCTTTCAGCACATTCCAAGATAACAGCAATATCTCATTTTAAGATAAGGAACGAAAAGTAAATTCTATTGTATATAATTCCTTTTCTTTTTTGCTGTCTTTGAAATATCTTTAGTTTTTTTCTTTCCATCGACAGTGTTAAAAAATCGCGCTTAACTCAAATCCAAGGTATGTCCACCTATATTCACATTTTTCCTTTCCACGGCTTTAGCTTTTATCCCTGTCTAGTTTTATCATTGATATTTCATTACAATTTGTCTCGTAACAGGAGCTCATCCCATGGTGTGGCTGACAAGCTTCAGCCTTCATATATTCTACAGATTTTTCCTTATGAATTTAAGTCTTAAAATTTTTATAGGTAAATTTAAGAAGAATTATATCTCTAAATAATTACTGTTATTTTAAAATGAGATTATTAGCACTGCCTAACGGTTTTAATTTTATTAATTCAACAAATGCTTATTCAACATATTTTAGTTAAGATATTTCAAACGAGCCTCTTTTAATAAAATTCTGAATGTACCCGTGGTTCGTAGTACCTGATATTCATAACTTACATCGGCTATTATTAATGTTCGTCCTTTGGCAGTAAGTTTTTTTCTCTCTCTCTGACAAATTGGTATTTTACCATTTCTCTAACGAAAATCATAGACAAAATCCTTGTTTTTCTTTAGAATTAATATGAGATAGCTCGAACGTTTGATGGAATACTTATACATCTTTGAGATTCGTAACCGTAAATGAATGAAAGTTTGGGAGCAAATTTATTTTCTTGGATTTTTCCTTCTAAATCATTCGAATTTCATTGACGGAGGTTGCGCGGAGTTGGCGAGAAAAAATAAAATGCTTGGCTTAGCAAATTTAGCTTTACGCTCTAGATTGTTTGGCGATTTTACTCTTTATGCTATTAACATAAACAAAGGAGATATGATGTCACAATCCGAACTAACACATCTAAGATATATGTTTCTAAAAAGTGAATATTTCGATCCATACAAATAATAAACTGAGTATGCTCTGAGAAACTTGTTTCACTTAAAAAAATACACTTTCACAGTTCTTTACACCTCAGTGGTCGAGAGATCTTGAGTGATGATTTTGAATGACATCATTGCTGTATATTTGTTTACGAAATCACAAATGGAAATCATTAAAGATACTCTCACAAAAGCGTACAATTTTATGGTAAAGTTTGTTAAGACGGCGCTATTTGTTTTAGATACTCTTACCAAGTTCGAGGAACTTCCAAAGCCAAAAACGCGTGATATTAAAGCTGGAAATTTTCAATCAAAACTAAAAGATTACGAAAGATTTGCAAACCTCCGTCATTATTTGTCTTTCCTTTGCGCATAATATTAAGCTAGATCTTTGACCCTTCCCGCTTCGACGACCACTCTTAAAGAGTGGGCTTTCAAATATGTATTCCAATCTCGGGACATTTAAATTTCTTTCCGCGTCTCTCAATCAGAGCCTCTCCTCCCCATTACTCATCCGATAATCTTCACTTGTCCCGCTGACCTCACACTTTCTTTCTCTCTCGAATTCAGGAGGAAGCGCATTTTCTCTCGGGCGATGCAGTAAAAATTCCTCGCCCGATCGAGACTTTCCCCTTTTCCCCAGAACAGCCCCTCGATTCCTCTAATTCTTAGGCCGGAGTTGTGGGAACGAAGTGCGGAAATTCGTAGAACACGGGAAGCCCGCCTTCCCGTTTCCACTTTTAATTCCCCGTAAGAAAGCCACCGGTGAAAACGACTACCGAAAATTATCCAAATCTCAGTCATTAACGATCACAATTTGTGGAAAGTAGTTCGGAAGCTCGAGGATGCGTTGAGTGCATAATTATTCAGCCCGAAGGACGGACGGAAGCACCTCGGTGGCTTTCATGCCATCATAGCTATGATCAAGACTGTGCATTACGTCGATAAAGGGGGTACAGGCAAATTCTTCGAAAACTAGATCTTCGGGAAGGAATTCTTCTAAATCAAATGCTTCGAATACAAATTCTCCGAAATGAATCTCATAGAAAAATCATAAACTATAAAGAAAAACTATTTATGCTAAACCACAATAAATTTACAAGATATGCGACCTAGGTTTCGGAGCGTAACTCCGTCATCAGGCAAGCGAAATATTATAGCCAAAAATCATACTAAGTAGTATGTATTGCTGCTGTTCTGTATTTCACTTGCCTGATGATGAAGCAACGCTCTGAAACCTAGGTCGCATATCTTGTAAATTTCTTGCGGATTAGTATAAATAAATTGTCTACATAGTTTATTATTTTTAGTGTAGAATGCCACTATAGGCCACTGCCATCCAACGTAGATCTCATAGATATAGACGACCCAACCAATTCCCAACAATTTGCTGAATAGATTTCAACTCCGAATCAGTTTCTTTAATATTATTTTTTGTAGCTTCAGACACATTAGAAAAGTTTCTTTTCGAAAAATTCTTCATTAGAATAATCGATCCTCCGATATTTAGTTTTTCGAAGAATTGTTTTACGAAGAATTCGTTTTGGAGGAATTTATTTTCGGAGAATTTATTTTCGAAGAATTATTTTTCCAAATATATTTTTATGCTCCCTATAAAGAGCACATTTTTTTCGTATCCTGTACCAAATGAAAAATATAAAATATTCCATTCATCAGGATATGGTAGCAGGAAGCGTTTAGGGAACGTTGATTGCATTTCGTCCTTTCCGATCATTTTTTTCAAAACTTTTCGTCCACCTTTACGAGGTTAGAAAACTTAAAAGATACGTGTCACTTTCGCCTGAGGAAAGCGCGTCAAATCCTTTAATTTCCTGCCGATATTTTTTTCGGTTGATGTCGGAAGAAGCAAAAAGAGGTTTCGTATCTCCCGCCTCTGACAGCCTTTTGGCAACTTTTGAGAGGTTACGAAGGGACTCTCGTAAAGTGTCGAAAATGTTACAACACCAACGCGGATATATTTAGGAGTTTCCGCGGAGCGTAGATTCGACACGCGAAACTATAAATCGAGCGGAAAGGTCAAAATATACTTAGCTTAATAATAAATCGCTGTTATAAAGCCCAACATGACTTCCTATCTAAATTTATGCTTGAATTGTTTTTCTTGTTTCCCTTTCACTATTGTACCAAGCTCTATTTTTGGTGGAATACAAAAATATAGCGACAGTCAAATAATTAAAAATCACGAATAACAAAAAATGCGACGTAACACAAAACAATTTTTAGGGCATATAATCAGGATTTGCATTTAAATATTCATTCATTACCTACGTTGTACTTTATAATATTAAAAATATTATGTAATTAAATGACTCTTCAACGTAAAACCGCAACCTGTACCTACATATTTAATGTTTTTTAATTATTTTCAGCTTTGCGTAATCCAAAACAATCAATAGTTAGTAGAAGATTGAGTAAAAAATTTGTGCCTTTAATTTGTTTCGTGATTAATCTTGAAAGGAATTCGAAAATATTTTATTTTTCGCGGGTTAAACAAAGGTTATATCGGAGTATTTAGCACACATTTAATTCTGAAACGAGTTGTTAGTATTATGATAAATAACGCTAAAAATTCTTTCCGATCGAGAATTTAGTTGAGGAAAAAATAACGGAAAATAAATTACGAATACTCTATTTTCCGTCAATTAGTGAACCGAGTCCCGTGATATGACAGTTATATGAATTTTGCAAAACGGGTATATTTATAAACATAATCCACTTAATTTAATTAAGAGATAGTTTTTTAGAGATCATTTTTAAATCAGTAAATAATAATCAATTTTTCTGGGTACATACAAATATCTACTTACGTCGTAGAGCCGCGAAAATATACCGAAGAAAATGCTAAAGATTCAAATTTCCCGACCAGAAAATTAAACTAACGAATGATAAAGTTCAAACTTTGATAATTTATTTCTGAATAGAATTTTATCGTCGAATAATCTCTCGGAAAACCTTTCTAATTAAATCGACTCTGTAATGAGAGGAAAACTAGTCGATATGAAAGAAATCACTCCTCTTACCTGATTTGAAGTGAAATTCCTTCGGAGACTTCGAAACTGGCTGGCAGCAACTGCGGATCGTCGGGAATCGCCGGTTCTCTTCTCGTGATAAAAACACACCTCAACTCTGCGGCAACACAGCGGAGAATAACACTGAGCCTACGCCGTTGAAGACAGCGCGCCACAGTGCGTCTCGCGCATGCGCACAACTTTCCTCTCCTTACCTCGTAGTCGGCAAACCAGTCCTCGAACTTTCGCGTCGCATTATTTTTTCTTCCCCGATCATCTGAGCGCCGCGTTTGAAATCCTCTTTTTGCGCGCGTCCCTTAGACTTATTCTACGAGTTTCCGATTCCGCTCCTAACTATTTGTTATTCCGCTCGCAAGTGAGACTCAATCATCGCCATCGCTTCTTTTTCGTCCGTTTGCGGGTGCGAGCGCGTCGCTTGTTTTTTTGTGCCTTTTTAACCGGTTGTGTCGATGCATTTTTTCGACGCTTATCGGCGCAGATGCGCTTCCCAGCATCCTCTGAATGAATTTCTGATCAGTGGAAGGGGGTGACGGAATGTAACGTCGTCGTGGGATCGTCGTGACGTCTGGGAGTCGGTAACCTTGACGGAGTTTCAAGGGACACACCCACTCGGTTGGGTGACTTGCACTCGATTACGGATCGGCGTTAATCCCTCAACGCCCTCAGACGTACTATTATCCAGCGTTATTCCTTACTTCTTAGTCTTATAGAAGCTTTGCTAGAGTATAATGTAATACAATATACATATATACTCATTATGAAAGAGTTGTTATTTAAAATGTATGCGTTTTGTATTTTTTGTTATTCATATTATATCAACTTAAAGGTTAAGAACATGTATTCCGAATTTTTCACCCGTGATCATTTTTTAATCTCTTTATAATCTCTACAAATCCAGTATAAAATTCTGGAATGAGACACTTCGTAATTTTCCACGGGATTTTTATTTACTACCGGTTTCGTCGGAGGACTTACATTAAAATGTAAGTCCTCTTGAAATCTCCCGTGGAAAATTAACAAGCGTCTCATTTTGCAGTGGCTTTCCACGCACTCATACTTTATATCAATTTTCTAAAATTCTAGTTTTTTTCCCCTGTGCTGATCTTTGTATCATTAGCACGAATACAAACAATATCTTATCTACTTTAAGGAAACCAACTTGGCTAAAATCAATGACTTTGGCGATATCTGGTGGAACTTATTCATAATTAAATGAAAAAAGACAAAATCGGACTATGTCCACAGAAAATATATTTCTTAAAAAATTAGAAATGCGACCGGTTACGAGAAAGCTTCCTCATCTAGGCCTAAAAATGAGGAAGCTTCCTCGAAACCGGTCGCATTTTTATTTTTTTAATAAATATCTTTTCTATGGACATTTTCAGATTTTGACATTTTTAATTTAATTGGCTAAAATATATTTAAGTGGAACTTAACCTTCGAGTAATTTGTTCGAACAGCCCATTCCATGTGTTGCCTAAAACGTTTTTTCTCACATGAAAAGAATTTGCCGTCGCGATATTGAGATGGATGTTAAAACTTTCATTAATATCTTGAATGGAACTTTGTTTTTTATTTACGAGAGCGAAATTCGCGGTGACGAAATGGCGGCAGCGAATTAACCCCATAGAGGCTTGAGATTTAAATGGCTCGATGGATGCCTCAAGGAGTCCTCGAACGAGACAATTCTTTCCATTGCGATTGACTTCGCCAGAGAGCAATCATTGTGACTTAGAAATGAAGTCATTTATGAGAAATTGCTTGCCTTGGCTGTGGCTGGCAGTCAGCGAGCCAAATCTCGAAATAGATCGGGAAAGAAAGTCTCAAACCGCTGAAGATCGTAAACATCCATAATATGTGATATGTTTATGTTCGTGTACAAAAAATAAAATTACCTGCTAATGTCCTAACGATCTTTAATACACGTGTGTCTGAAGGAAGAAACCGCTCCGAATGAAACCCAAGATTGAATTAGTAGAGTCGAGACTGGAAATAGAGCGGTGAATAATAGATCACTAGAGAGAGTATCCTTGTGGTTTATTTTTAGTGACGGCTTCTCCCGGAATCTTCTCAGTCTCTCAAACCGGAATTCCGGTGCATTTATTGAAGATTTGTTGATGAAAATAGAAAAAGCTATTTCTGAGAATATACACTATGACATATCGAATATCTTTACATCAGTTTCAAGTGTTCCATTTTGAAAAATGTTTTTCTCAGGTATTTTACTTCAGTCCGGGACGCAATTGTCCGGGATTCAAAAGCCCGCACACGGAGAAAAAGATTGTTTAGCAACTACGTAAATTTTGGAAAAGATGAAAAGCAGGATAAAATCCCACGTGGTTTAATTACACGGCGGGTCCGGTATTACTACGTAGTCATCGCCATCAGGTGACCTGTATAGCACCTACGAGTTATCATCAACTTCACCTCTATATTATTTTCCTAATGGAATTCCATTGAGCGAAGGTTAAATCTATTGATTAAATAGAAAATTTACAGTATACTGACCCGAAGTTAGCTTTAAAGTAATCTTATCGGATTCCATACCGGTTTATAATAATATCTGTTAATACTATCGCATAACTAAGCCTGGGGAACTAATACATTAATATTTTAATAGAGATAAAAGAAATTTAATTCTTACTTATTCCTTAATGCTGTCAAGTTTTTCTTTAATTATTTCTATTCGAATTCAGAGAATCAGAATAATTTGCAATTTATTAGAAGACAATTAAGGGCAGTATGCAAAGAAAAAACTGAGGAAGACAAAGGCAAAAGAGGTTAGATGACGTAAAGGAAGATACCAAGAAGTGAAATAAATGGCATTGAAAGGGGAATATCGATGCATAAGAACCTACCTAATGGTAAAGCACTTATTTATGTAATTCATCATACCATACCTTCGTCGTAATCCGCTTCCAGATTAAAACGCAACCTTTAGAACTATCGTTACATTCAGTGCGTGGAGAACGGCCTTCGTTGAGAGACGTCATCGATGACGTGACACCTTCAAACCTGGTTCGCTCCCGTGAATTCGCAATAGCGGTAAACGTTTAATTTCCGCTTCAAGGTTTCCGCAATCGTAGTACCAGCTAATTTATTCCCTTTGTGGTGATGATCAACGAATATTGACCACTGGTGGGGAATTCTCTCGCTTTAGAAACGCGTCCAACAAATGTCAAGGCATTTCTGTGGAGAATAGATTACTACATTATACGTAAAAAATAAATTACCTTCTCCAAAAAATAAAACATCATAGTCAAATTTGTTACATAATTTTTATGCCTGTCTATGTTGACTTTCTTTCAAAATTCTTTGATATTTGATAATGGCGATCACTTCATTTTAATTCAACTCTATAAATCAATCCCAGAACCAAACAATTGTTACCCTGATTTTTCATACATCTACATCTTTATCTACATTAATACCCTACAAGCCGCCTTTCGGCGTGTGGCAATGAGGTAGATCATCATGAGAGTTCTACCTTTCGGTAGGTTCATGTACAATAAAAAATCCCTATTAAGCGCCATCTCCTTCATTTCCTGAAAGTTAACTCCACCCTATAATACATAAAATTTTTATTTTTAATTGAAAAAACGGACTTGAATTTTCCTGGGTGCACGCCCTTATGTGCAAAGTATGTACCTTAACCCTTTCCTTGTTTTAATTGATTTTATTATTTTTATAATTATATTTCTCAATTATATTGCATTGCATGAGAGATGTTGCTCGACAGCTAGTCAATAAGGCTTATAAGTACAGCCAAAGTTATTTGAGAATCGGAGAGCATGCGTACCAACAATTGAAAGAAAAATCAAAGAAATTTTTATTGACTTTTAAAATGAGAAATAATGTCATACTTTTATGCACCGCTCTAATAACTTTAAGTATGAGATTATAGGGTTAGGGTTTAAAAAAATAAATTTAAATTTAGGATTTTCTGACAGAGTATTATGGTAATTAGGTGTTTGGTATATATTTGGGTAGGGTTGAATAGTAGGACAGAAGGTTCAATGTATCATAGTGCTTTTCTAAATGATCATGATATATCTGAAGAGACAGAAATTATTTCTCAGTATGCTCACAGAATGAATGAGAGTGAATTCCATATAAAAACTATTACTGTTACTATTTGAGATTCATACCCATTCTCAGCAATTATCCCTTTCTGGACGTACACAAACGGAAACGGATTTGACTTAATGCCTGTCGTACCTTGCCGTTATTACCTTTTCTGAATTTTAATGCTTATAAAAGTGTTTTGGTCTCTGATATTTTGTTAAGTGATGCGATTTTGCTAGTTATCAAAGTTCTAGACAAAACTCATAACCAGAAGAATATTCATGACAATAGAAATAACCAAGTTCAAATGAGCTAACTATTAGGGTTTTCCTCGTCGAATTTGTGTTTAATTTCGCATCTCTACGTTGCTTGAGTTAATACTCTAATAGAAAATTTGGTCAAAGAAAATATACATTATGGTCAACTTTTCGGTTTTAAAAATGTATTTTTCCAGAATTCACACACCACATAGATTGCGTCAAATTTTGCTTACTCAAGACTGAAATCAGATCGAGGAAATCTATTTATTAAACTTATTTCTTTATATGCCGAGTACAATGAATAAATCTATTGCCATGTTTGTCACTTCATATTTTGTTACAGTACATACATTATATCACACGTTTCATTTTTGTGTGCTTTAATTGCGTATGTTATAATCTATCAGAATGCAATTCTTCAAATTAGATGGAGACAGCATTCCAATTGTGGCATCCCGTATACCACAAGGTGATACTGACACAAAGAGGAAAGACAGTTAAAAAAATTCATCGTGCTTTAAATGAAATTGCTTGGGGAGAATAATATCGAGAGATATATTACCGAGTACTCTTTGCTTAACGTAGACAAAATGTACATGAGAGATAGACCTGGATGAGGATGCTTTTCTTTGAACTACGATTCACAAGAAATGAAAGCGCTGACAAATTAAAAAATCTATCTTTACATTTGCTAGCTAAACAATTCATGAGGTAGATGACCTAAGAGAGGTCTATGGAGACATCGCGTTGATTAGACAATCGCTGATGATAGTAACCGCACCCCAACTCGGAGACATGACGAAAGAAAACTATGTTGTGAGTGTGAAATGCAATGTAAAAGTTGTGCATCTATATTCTATATTAACACAAAAATCTGGAAAAATTATGCAATCGGTGAGTTTATGGTATCCTTCACCTTTTCCATTTTTTATTATGTTAATTTAAATAAATCGGAAGAGATTTTCATGATGCTATTTTCACGATTAATTTGGAAAACTAAAACTTGTTTTAAGTCTTTCGTGAAGCAATCGGCTTACAGTTCCGGCTGCAGAAATAGTTAATAAACAGTTATTCTTTTCGATATTTTCCGTGTGTGTTTGTTCACCGGTTATTTTGACAATGTTGGTTTTGATTACGGGACGTTTTCTCCTCAGGGACAAGGTCATCGTTATTCTAAGAATAAGTCCTTTCAGTATGAACGTAAAAATTCTACTGATACTTCGAAATTCAGTAGCAAATGTTCATATATGTATATCTATTGAGTATTTCATTCCAAAACGAATTTCAATATCTTTTTCTTCAAGTGATAATAATAATTAGAGAAAGTATAGAGGTTTTAAAAACATATGCATTATCTCTGTCATGGATAAATCCACACAATCTATATTCATTATGATAAACTGCAAAATTCCATCCATGCCAATTTTCTTCTTCAGTTTATCATGTTAGTCATTTGTAGGATACCAGTAGAGGTAATAACAACTCAAGAGAGATCACGAAAAGTGATCTGGTCTGGATATCATTGATTTAACACGTTAGATGTGGCGAAATTATCTCTTAAGTGGATGAAAAGTATAACTTAATCGGCAGGTAATACTTAAGGTATTACTTAAGTTAATGATTAAGGTAATACTCAAGGTAATACTTAAGGCATTACTTAAGTTGATCAGTATTTTTACTTCCGATTAGTTTGCTACCATCTTTAATTGAAAGTGACTGAAACTGTGTATTGAAGATTAACGAGGAGAATATGAGAGTCATGATTTTCTCTTACGTGACTTTATATTCATCATCACTAGTTATCAGGCACTCGAATGCATCTTGAATACATCAATCCGTTGAGAGATCTTATCTGTTGAATAAGAGAGTATTTTTCTGAAATCAATAGAGCACCAACGATTGCTTGAGATAGCGATCTCGATCCTTAGTTTTCTTACTCACAGGAAAGTACAAATGAAGAAATTAATGCACGTTCAAGGGCGTAGTTGATTGAGATAAGATATTGCTATTAGATTTCCAAAGACCTGTTCAGAAACTCTATTTACAAGATATTACAGACAACGCAATTGAATGAAAGTGATTTGTAGATTCTTATTGGATTAATTTACCTTAGCGTTAGATTTTTATTTACTATGTCACGAATCATATTCATTGTTTGGAATGGATTTGAAAACGTTTGTGTGCAATTTATTAATATTGCTTGTTTTTTATTTAATTCTTGGAGAACTGTGCATTCAGTATACAAATTCAGCAAGGTTGAGAACTTGAGTCTAGAAAGATGAGAAACATCTCAAATATCACAAATGAAGAGTTATAGCGCATATTCGAAAGAAAGACGTAGAAAGGAGCAACATTTATAATATTTTATTGCTGCGTAGAAATTTGTTTTATGTCCTATAAATTATCTGTAATTTGTAACCGTCAATAATAGCAATCTTCGAGTTATTATGGATGGAACTATGTATTCGTAAATGGATAAGGGAATATGTGTTTAACTAGCAAGTTTCATTTACGTCACATTTGACTGTTTTCCTTTGGATCAGTTAAATAATTATGATTTAATATTGTGAAATTGTTTCAATAAATATTGATTAAAGTTCGCTTGGATCGAATCGAGGAGCTATTCAATTGGGTTACGTTTAGATCAGTTCCTGTTTGACCGATCAGGTCAGAAAGTGAAATTAGTTTCTCGTTCTCGGGATCGTTGGGTTTAGATGACCATTAAAAATACCTGATTGAAAGCCTTGAAAACTTTCAGAATATGTTGCATGTGCTGTATTATTGCTCAAGAAAAAACGTTCCTTGGGATAGCAGAGGGAGGTGGAAAATAATTCCTTAGGAAGGCTTAAAAATTGTGGTATTTCAACATCTTAAGTTTTAGTATTCTTAAATATTGGAGTCCATAACCGCAAGATTTGTAGTTATTCAACGAGGTCATACTTTGACCTCTGCTGCCTGCTACGTATTTACTATCTAAGAAAGAATTTCCGTTTACTTTGCAATTCATCACATTCTAAGAACGTTTATAATGACAAGGACAGTGACACTTTTCCGCGAAAGCCCGCACATTAAACTTCAAGAAGCCGACAGATTTTTGAGTCAAACACACAGAGAATACAATAAATATTACGATAAGAAATATGTCAACATTAGTGAAAAGGAAAAATCTCTTTTCGCTCTTTTAGATAATAAGAAAGCAAGTACCTTCCATTTTTGGTGTGATGAACGCGGCTGAGAAATAATATTTTAAAGCCAGAGTTTTACGTAAGAGGAGAGGAAATGTCCGGAATGAAAGATAGAAATGGCCACACGTAATCTTAAGGATACTGATTTATCACATTTTCTCTTTCAAATTCGTTTAATTCAATTTTTATTTTTCTAATAGAAACAAATAATGCTTAATCATTTTTGCAATGTATTCACCCTCATAAAATATTTATTTTTACTGAACGTAATATCGAAAAATCCCGAATTATTTTGATTGTGTTATTTTGCATCGTTTGGACATGTTTTCAGTGTTTATAGCGAGGATAGTTTAGATTAGCAAAACACTTATTCCTAGGATAATAACACTAATATAGTATAAGAACACTAATATTATTATTTCTGTTTAATGCTTGAAGTAATTGTATGCTGTAGAATAAAGGCAGTCGTAATAAGAAATGGTGCAAACAAGAGAAGCGTTGACTTGTATAGGATTTTGATTTTATAGGAACGAAACAGCGTATGTGAAATTTGTATTTTATCGAGTTTCTATCTTGCTGGAGATGATCTTGGTAGTCGCAATTCTCCGACATTAAAGCCATCTAGCAGAAATGTGGGGAACTTATTAGAGGGAAAGTTATGAGCTGTGAAATGGAACTGAAAGAGGCACTAATTTGAATGAAGGAAGCGATATTTTCGAGTAAAAAAAATATAAAGACCAATTTTTGCATCGCTCCATCTGAAGATCTTGCTTCATTTTGTTACTTCCTAATGCATATTATTTAATTCCAATGAAACCACATGAAATTTGCGGCAATAGTAGGTCCACCATAACTGCAAGTATGTCTTACATGGGTGAAGAAGAACTAACTTTTACCACCAAGTCAAGGCCGAAGTTGTTGATTATGTTATGTCTTACATATTAAATCAAACTATTTCACATATTTACAGTATTTATCACACAATGAGAATAGATTTGTTGACTTATAATAGCCGGTTAAACATAAACCAAACGTTTGAAACCATTAATGTGAGTTTTTTAATATTTACATACGCGCATTAGGGTGTCCTAAAAAAATCAGTCATTTTTTCGAATCCATACTCTCTATTTTTTCTATTTGGCCTTATAAAATTACCTAATAAATATTATTGCGATTGGATTATGGTAACCCGTGTAGACTTGATGCCAAACAATTTCGAAAAATGTAAATTTGTACTAACAAGGTGGACACCAGGTTAATGGGTAATTAACTAACGGATTCTCACGATTCTTTCAGGGCACGTTCTTTGCTTATAAATAGTGGACACGCTTCTAGCCGTTTAACTCAATGGGCGTTTGTTTATAAAAATTAACAACAGAATATCGGAGTTAGGCAACCACGCCATACAGCTCTCGAGTTATTAGGAATTTATTTTCTTCATTTTATTTCCGTGATAACTTATCTTTTTGCGATTAAATATCATCTTGATACCTTCCAAGCATTCTTTAATTTTAGTTTATATTTATTCTAATATGTATAACTTCGTACATTGGGATAGAATCGAAAAAAGCTGGCCAAAAATACAAAAGTGGATTTTGTTTGTGCGAACTTTGCTTAGTTAATGCTGAATAAATTCCATATGCAGCCATTACTATTATTATTAAGTAAATTACTTTGATTCCAGCAAATTAAATTTATACAGGGGGCTGAAGTCGACCTAATTTTCCGAAAAATGCCGTCATAGATATTTTGTAAAATTCTTATTCAAAACCGCAAGCACCATTTACGAGTTACCATTACCATTTACACCCCCTGCCACGCGCCACTGGCGGATTGCACGGTTTAAATGTAAATGTAAACTCAATCTCAATAATGTTTATCATGCGAGTTATAAAGGCCAAACAGAAAAAAATATAGGGTATGCGTATTTGAACTCGCGAAAATATGAAAGAAAATAAATTCCTATTAATTCGAGAGCTATTTAGTAATATACGTGTATGGCATGGTTGCCTAACTCCGATATTCAGTTGCTATTTTTTTATGAACAAAAGCCCATTGAGTTAAACGGCCAGACAAGTGTCCACAATTATAAGCAAAGAACATGACCTGAAAGATTTGTGAGAATCCATTAGTTAATTACCCATTAACCTGGTGTCCACTTTGTACAAATTTTCATTTCTCGAAATTGTTTGGCATCAAGTCGGCACGGGTTACCTTAATACAATTGCAATAGTATTTATTAGGTAAGTTTATAAGGCCAAATAGGTAAAAATTAGAGGGTTTGCATTTTTGAATTCGCAAAAACAATTTTTCCATTACATCTTGGGACACCCTAACGTTCATAGATACCTAATATTCCACAAATTTATGAAAAACACTTGCACAGTTCCACAAAGTCAAAATAAATATACGTTTACTAGTTTCAGCAAGCCTGTGCCATCCTCAGAACTAATTCCTTCTAAAAAAAATAATTCTAACTAAAATATCCCTCTTCTACCTTTAGTTTAACATATCCTCCTTTAGAGTAATTTATATCAAGATTGATGAAAGCTTATTTAACAATTGCAGTTATTGATAAATGATATTATTATAAAATAGATGTAATTGATTGAATGTTATACTATCATGTTTTCAGGGAACCAACAAAAAACTTTAAAATTATACTACCTCTATACGTTTCATTCTTAACCTCATCAGAATATTCATATAAAAACCAAAAATTATGACCTGATGAAAGAGACATATCACCTATCAGCAACAATTGCAAAATGGACAAACATAGCCAGTAAGGATTTTATTCTTTTCTCAATTGATATAATACATGTTAAATCTTTTCACCGTTTCTTTTAAATATTTGAACGATCATACCTTTATGTACGAGGGTCATCCGGAAAGTAGTACCCGTTCGTGAAATAAAGACACAAAAGTAAATATTAACAAACATAAAAAATTTTATTTGAAAGAGGATACTTTAAACTACTTCTCAACATAATCTCCAAGCAAATTAAGGCATTTGTCTTAACGTGTGACAAGTTTCTGTATTCCTGCTGCATAGTTATCCGCCGCCAGCTCATTGAGATACAGGGTCACTCCTTCTTTAAGTTCTTCATCACTGTCAAATCTTTTCCCCGCCAAAAAGTCTTTAAGCTGTGTAAAGAGATGAAAATCTGAAGGGGCCAAGTCCGGGCTATACGGTGGATGGTCACTCAGCTCACCAGTTGGTCTGTAATGACAGACGGTCTCCCCGAACGCTCATCGTCGTGTGTGTTCCCCCTCCCCATGTTGAACTTGCGACACCACCGCCGAACAGACGACTCGTCCATTACATTGTCTCCATACACCTCCTTTAATTGGCGATGAATATCACATGGGCAAACGTTTCTTGCATTGAGGAATTTAATCACTGCCCTCACTTCACAACTGGCGGCGTTCTCAATTTTTTTAAACATTGCAAACAATCACAGAAACAACACAGGCAATGCTAGCGTCACGCAACTTGGCTCAGAGAAGGCAGACAAACCACTGAAGCTATCTGACCTTGTCCAGCGGCTACTCGCGTCGTCAGCACTTCATGCGGCACTAACAGGTACTACTTTCCGGATGACCCTCGTATATTTTTAAAGATTATGCTCTGGATGCTAGTGGCTAGATTGGTTGCAGGATTGTTATCAGAGTACCATCTTTTAAAAACCGGCAAGGTATTTATACCGACATAAATTCAGTTTGGCAAAAAGTACAAAAAAATAATCAATTAAATTACTCATCACTAGAGTAATCACTGTAAAATGAAATAAACTGAAACAAATTATTACATTGTCTGTACACAATTTTGGTGTCTTTATTCACATATAAACATGTCAGTGTCAACTTTATAACTCTTAATAATAATCGAACACCTGTTCAGAAGTATTTTTTTTTGGAGGAAATGCAATTCTGTACCATTGAGAAAGTATTTATTTCAAATTAACTAAATTCACTCTTACCTTACGAAATAACTAATAAATAACTCATAGGGAGTCAAAATCTCACTAAAGGAACTCGCCATGGCATAATCCTCAGCAAATACTACCAAAAATTATGACCTAATGAGAGATGCATATGCAACAATTGCAAAAGGGACAACCATAGCCAGTAAGGATTTTATTCTTTTCTCAAATGATATAATGCATGTTGAATCATTTCACTCTTTCTCTTGAATCTCTTATCACAAATAACACATGAAAATGGTTTATCTGAAGAATGAGTACGAAAATGGCTATTGAGATTACTCTTAGTACTGAAACATTTTAAACATACCTCACATTTAAAGGGCTTCTCGTTTGTATGAGTTGTTAAGTGTGACCTTAGATTAGAATTATCCCTAAAAGTTTTACCACAGGAGTTACATCTAAATTTATCACTATGAGTATTGGAATGGCTTTGTAACCGTTTTAAAGAACTAAAATTCTTTGCACATTTTGGACAAGAATACGGCATTTTCTTGCTTCCATTTTTACTCTTCCCATAACTTATTTTATCTTTCAAGTGTATAAGCTCATGTCGTACTCTCACTTTATCATTCTTAAATGATTTTTCACATATATTACAACTAAAGGGCCTTTCATTGTAGTGAACCCATACATGATTGCCCAAATCCCGTTTACGTATAAAACTCTTTCTGCAGTTATCACAAGTAAACCTTCTCTTCCTGTTAGATTCTGAATAAGACGTAAACCTTCTCTTCCTCTTAGACTTTGAAGGAGACGTAAACTTTCTCTTCCTCTTAGATTCTGAATGAGACAATTTTGATTTTGTAAAATTCAGATTATTTTTTGACAACTCAGCAGATAATGATTCCTCTTCTGGTACAACACCATGTCCTAATTCTCTCTCATGTATCTCCTTATTGGTGTCTCTGATTTCTACAGAGTTTTCTAGAGTAGTGCAAATGGAGCTGCTTTCTCCCTCAAATGAATTTCCAACTGTTTCTTCAGAAGCCTCCAAACTTAAGCAGTTCTTTAAATCTGATGACACAATTGCCTGAAATGAAGAATGGTAGTAATCAGTATCAATATCAAACCAGTTAAAATAATATTGTTTCTTAAAATCAAACAATTCCCAGCATGAGGAAATTGAAAAGAAAAAGACTGATGAAGGGAATTGAAAACATTGAGAAACTTAAGGCATAATTGACTTCCATTAAAATGAAATATATACAACTAAATAAATTGAAACTGAGATCTGAATATTATTTTTTGTCAATTGCTCAGAAGATATTACTTCCATACTTCTTCATTCAAGTCCTTAAGTTCTACTTTGACTAATTCTTTGAAATTAAAATTTGACAAATATATTTTTATGACATTTTGTTATCATAACCACTCTTAAGATTCCACTCCTCGACATCAATATCTATATAGTTATGTGTCATTAAGATTCCCAGTTACATTATTTTCATACACAAACCCTATTTATTACCGTAAACACTATTACACAGTCTTGCAAATTGACATATTGCTCATTCAAGAGTCGATAAATAAAAGAAGATAATCACTAAATCATACCAAGAATTATATTTACCTGAACTGCATCCCCTTTGTCAATAATTGGCTCTCTCTCCTCTTGCTTCAGCTCTATGTCTATCCCTATCTATTTAATGACATTAATAGGAAATAAAGGTATTAACACTATGTATAACACAGAAGTAAAATATCAAACAAAATTCAATGAGTTATCTTCTGATTTTAATTTTCAGTCATAGTACACAAAATAATTATGAACAAATGCAATGCTCACCACTTTTGATGAAACTGACCCACAAGCAATATTCATAATATTTAGGTCAGTATCCAACACTGATTCAATGCAATTCCCCTAAAAGAACAGTAATGTGAATATGTAAAATTCAGAAAATAAGATTTCATTGCCAAATAGCTAGTAAATAATATATTCACCTCAATATCCATTGGCTCTTTTTTTAACTCAATAGGCATCTGCCACTCCACTATATCAATTTCATCATTAATGTGAACCTATAAAAAAATTATAATTTTTTACAGTTCTCAACCAAATTTTAATTACTATAACTGTGAAATACTAATTAACCATTTAAACACCAATAGCAGTACAATATATCAACCAAACTAGTTTGTATCTTATAAATGTAATAGCTAATATATCATAGAAAAAAATATAAGTTAAACAACAACTGAGGCATCTATAAACCTTACTATAAGTAATGTAATTCTATACCACATGGGCCGTAAAAACAGCATTTAGGTAAACAACGAATGTCATATTAGGTGAAACGGGAAATTTACCTCATATTATTCCCTTTTCAATATCGATTATAACTTGAAAACCCTTCCTTGATAGTATAGGGTTCCATAAACTCACCGAATGAGTAGAATCAGATTCCATGTACGTTTCATTATCCTCTCTGCTGCTACAATCTCCGATAGAATCCTAAAAATAATTAATAGTACGACAATTTACCGGAATGTATATATTTAATTTAAGGGAAGATATATTAATACAGAAGTTTAAACACTCGTTTATTTCAAAAGTATTAGAGAGTTTACTCACAGCACATTTCTCGTTCAAAAATTTTAATATCTCTTCTTCAGCAAAATGGACATTTTTCTTATAGCTGTTGAATTCGAGCATTTTCCACAAGCATGGAGAACATATTTGGGGTGGCAGACCGTCGTCGGGGCATATCTAATAACCAGAAATGACAATTCTTCACATTGATTTCATGGATAATAACGATAAAATTATATTAAACGATTAAGCCATATTAGAAATTCAATAGTCACTAATGGAATAAAAAGGAATCGAGATGTGAATACTAACAAGTAGGTTTTGTTGGAAAATAGACTTAAAACAACAACAACGTAAACGTAAAAGATATCACAACAAACTAACCTTCAAATCATAAACATAGTTCAAAACACTGTACAACACATCACCAGATGGAATAAGGCTGGAGAAGATATTCTTGAGAGAAAAATTCTCCTTCAGGCAAAGTCGACAGAAGTAGTTTAAATCTATTTCGCCCATCTTCGGAAAGGATTACAGATAAAGAGGAAGCAAATATATGAGTCCCGTGAATTTAATTCACGAAATGCTGACCTTCCGGACGACTCTTCCAATGAGCAGTTAGTTCCCGTTGTTCCCGTTACTGTCACATGAGCTATAATATAGAAATCAGCTTGTCTAAATACCATTAACTAACATAAAATTTCTGCAAAAATAGTTAATAAATAAGAATATTAAGAATATATTAGAGCCTTATAATAAGAATATGCATATTAGCTCGAATAACCTCGAAAATGATTTCGTCTACTGCGGAGGCAGAGTACCCTACAGGTACTACCGTACTACCTCGGAACCTAGCTCGGATTTAGCTTTTGAATTTATATTATGGATTAATAAGGTATTACAATTTTAATACATTTAAAGCTGAGCAAGAGTTATTTGAATACCAAGTTTTCAAACAATATATTCAAAACATATACTCCTACATAGATATACACGTTTATATCCAAAAAGCAGTTAAAGAAACATCATTCTTTTCATATTTCCCTCTGTGTAATTCTACTTGTTCCATACAGAATTATAGTTAAAAGATACACTTCTTTACATCGTTAATTCCCTTTTGAATAATCAAAGAATTTCATTCATTGATGCGTTATAGATATCGTAAATTCGATGTGGGTTTCGATGAATAATTTCCCCAATAGTAGTAATTCTAAGTACGCCGACAAAGCAATATTTTCAGCTATGTGTAAATTTGCGTGTCTACGTACATCCGTAGCGTTCAGGGGCGTAGCTACCGCCGTATCTGCCGTATCAATTATACGGGGCCCCCAACGTGCGTAAGCAAAAATTAATAAAAACTTCCCAAATTTGTCTATAGAGGCAGAAACTTTAGAAAAACTAAAGTCATCATCAGCTATAAATGATTTAATAAATCAGTTTGCCGAAAAAAAGGCAAGGAGAGTGTATATTTAATTTGAATTGTTTGTAAAAATTTTGGAAAAAGTGACAGATAGATAATTATGATGAATAAATATTTCTTTTAATTTTATGCAAACATTTTTTTTTCTTTTGTGAGAAATCTTTACCCTTCCTAAGGGCCCCCAAACAAATTTTTATACGGGGCCCCGTCAAGGCACGCTACGCCACTGGTAGCGTTAAATCGTGAGTGGTATCGGTTGATAATCGTAATCAAGCGTTTCATCGCCCTTGAGAGGAAACACAGTACACAGAAGAAACGTTCATTTTAAATGTTCCGGAACGTCCGGAACCAAGCAAAAGAAAGAAGATCCGTAATTAGCTTCATCTTCGAATACAGAAAAATCCCAATCAATTGATTATGACGTACAAGCAGTATTAGTATTATCAGTGCAAGCAAAGCAGTATAAAGTAAACTAGAGCAAGAATCGTAACAAATTATTTATGGTATTAGAGAAATAATGGGAAAAACCCAGACCTCTTCCTAAATTTTATTTACTTAAAAATAGAAAAAAGGCCTTAGATTCAGAGAGATAGGTTGTATGGTAGTGTTTAAGTTTAAATTGAATCTGATGAGTTATATTGAGTATAGGCAGCTACTGACAAGAGCGTAAATTTCATTATTTATTAATGAAAAAAGACATTTTATCAGCCTTAACTGCTCTTAATTACATTATATTAGTACTATTACAACCACCATTTGAAAGACCACTAAACAGCATATGCTAAGTCAAACAATTTGAATTACCCATCATTGAATATTTGAAATGTAATTTGTCAACTCACAATGTAAGAAGAGGAAGAGGAAGAGCTCCATCCCGTCGGGGGCCCTGGGGCACCGCACCACCTGCCCCATGCTACGGCCCTGGAGAAAATATTCTTTTGCAAGAATAATGGTTTTTCATGTGGAACAATATGATTTCTCGATTGACTTACGTAACACTTCGTTCTTAAACTTCCAAGATAAAACTTCTCAAGTCACAAATATAATTTAAAGGAAATCTTTCTTTGTAGCTTTTTATTGATATTTTTTAAATTAATGATATATAACACCAACTGCATTTTTACGCGTTACTCGGCGTCTTCCCTAATACCCCCAATATCAATAACGGTAGTTATCTTATGTTCGTTGCCTATGAAATTATCTTTGACAAGGAATCTAATTTGATTCTTGAAGATAATGAGATGTTATACATGTAACTAAATTTCTTCCCTAGGAGAGATTAAGATATTTCTTTTATTGCTGCTATTTACTTAGGCTAAGGTTTGATAATTAGGTTTCAAACTGATATAGCCTGCTTACATACCGTGGTGCGTAGGTATTGCATTTGCTCATTTAATTTACGGATTCATTGTGTTAAAACGTAGATATTAAATACTTATTGCACTTGGGAGACTTTGAGCTCATTCTTCATATTTGAATTGATTGATACTGTCAATTATTTACTTGACAAGGTAGGTATTGGAGTTTGTCGAGTTTTATCCATACAACTATTCGATATGGAAAAGAGACCAATGTATGTTTTTGCAATATTTTGTATGTTACAGGGTCTGTCCTAAAAAGTTAGTTGAATGATTTTTTCCCACAGACCTGGAAGACTGGAGTGGCGCGATCGGTGGTGGGAAAGGTGCTGGTGGGTCTTACAAGGAACATTAACGGAGTGTTACTCACCGATTTCATTCAAACTCGGTAGATTCAGAGCTGATGGTGAAAAAATAAAATCTGTGAAATCATTCGTTCCCTCGTGACCTAGGAGCCGAGATATTCGAGGTCAAAAATTGCAAACTGACCACCCGGGCCCCTCGCTAAGACGCCGTACTCCTAGACGCGGATACCGGGCGGGAGTGCCGATGCAGTCGCCGCGATAACGAGGCGCGGTCGGAAATACGAATGGTTTTCGGCGGTTTTCATTCTACAATTTGTAAAGAATGAAATAAATTTCGATTACATGGATTAAAATTTGATTTGTATTTACTTTGTATTTTTAAACACAAAAGAGAATTTTTGTTTTAATCTTTGAAACACGGATTAAGTTCACAGTGAGCATTCACTTTATGAAGGTTGTATTCCCACATACAGTTTCGTCTTGTACATTTTCGCATCGACTTTCATAAATATTTTCATTAAAACAATGCTGCACCGGAGTGAGAAGAGAGTCGGGGTGCTGCTCTATATATCCTGCTTTGAACCACGCGCACTTAATAAAATTTTTAAATCTGGGGTCTGGAATTGAAAATGCGTAATGGATTGCAATTTTAGGATACTAACCCTCTGAAAAAGGGAAATGTCCAGTTGATCTAATAGCACTCGATCGGAAACCTTCCACACGAAGTCTTTCCACATTCTAAAATAATACACATCCAGTGGCTGAATAAGTCCCGTGGTCTTTAGAGGAATCAATTTAATGTCCAGAAACTTATTTTGCTGTTTCACTTTTTCTATGAATTCCCGATCATTGTAGGATCCCCGGGAATCCACTAAAAGAATACACCTGTCTTTCATGCACGGGAAAGAACACATTTAAATAATCCCGCATTAAAATATTTTTTGTAAACAGGCCAGATGCCGACGCCATTACATAGACATTTAAAACTTTAAAGATGCTTATATTTTTGGGAATAAACCATCTTTCTCCTGTAAACAGATAAGAAGAGGGGAGAGAGGTTTAGCCTCTACCGATTTTGTTAGTTGAATCGTATAAGAGTGTGTAGTTGTATGTATAGACTGGGCGACTGATTCCACTGTTTTTGTACCTCGAAATTCTATCGTACGGCCGGAATGAACTTCTTTTTTAAAACCGATCTGTATTATCGGTATTTAGCTCTTGCGATGCACCACTTTCTCGGATCCCACGCTTCACTTCTTCCACGAATTTCTTGGATTTTCGATAATAGAGCGTTGTTCCAAAGAATATTTTTTTAGAAACAACCTTTGTCACTTTCCTTGAAACTATCTTTTTGGCCCTTTTTCATTTTCATAGCCAGACAGATGTTGCTTTAAAATTAGGGATACTATGTTCCATTTTTTTATTTTCTTCCAGTGCTACGTAAGTCTCTGTCATGAACGATCAAGTGCTGCTCTTTAGCTGCCTTGCAGCGGGAAAGAAGACAGACAGAGCGTATTACTTTAAACTTTTCTTTCAACGAACCAGCTTCCATAATCTGCTTTTCGTAGCGATATAACTGCATTTTGCTGGCTACGAAACTGAAGTTGTGCCGAACTGTATCCAACTTCAATGGTCCTTTCTTCCCAGACTTCCAAAAGTCAACAGCCATTCTCTTCTAATGCATCGATGGTTCTGGTTCCCTTTTTTAATAGGGGAAGCTTCATAAGACGTTGAAGATGAAGGAGAAGTAGGAGATGTATCATCTTGTTCTCCCTGGGACTCACTGCTGATGTCTTCTTCAACTGTCTCATCTCTTCCATTACCCAAGTCAAACAACAAATCTTCTTCGATATCACAAAAATATTCGTCTCCTTGAAGGCAGGACTTACTCTAATTACTTATTATTATTAATTACAGGAGTTATTGTAATTAATGATTTAAGGATCCAGTTTAATTATGATTCACCAAAATAATGACACGAGGGAAACAAAATAATGTCATTTACTTGTATACGAATTATTGATCTAACGCGTGAAATACTTACATGCTAACCTTTCTGCAAGATCCATTTCCTTCTCCGTTGGTTCCGAATGCGTAGTTGCCGAGGCAAATTTTTTTCCCTACAATTTTAAATCGTTCCGTACATTTATTGCCATGACGATGTATGGTGTAGAAAATGATAGAAAACTATCTGATCAAAAGTCCAATAGCAAAAATGACTAGAAGATAAATGACCGAAAGCTATACACGATGAGTTTCAACAGCAACGAGTGCAGGCGTGGGTGTCCGAGCAATCCGTGAACCAAACTGGAAATGAACGAAATATTCTAATCTTTTGAGAGCACTCAAAAGATGCGGTTTTTCCTTTCTTGTTTTCTCAGAATACCGGGGAATAAGAAAGGCTATTTACACACACACACGTTGGTGATTAAAATAATTAAAATATTTTAATGCGGGATTATTTAAATGTGTTCTTTCCCGTGCATGAAAGACAGGTGTATTCTTTTAGTGGATTCCCGGGGATTCTACAATGATCGGGAATTCATAGAAAAAGTGAAACAGCAAAATAAGTTTCTGGACATTAAATTGATTCCTCCAAAGACCACGGGACTTATTCAGCCACTGGATGTGTATTATTTTAGAATGTGGAAAGACTTCGTGTGGAAGGTTTCCGATCGAGTGCTGTTAGATCAACTGGATATTTCCCTTTTTCAGAGGGTTAGTATCCTAAAATTGCAATCCCTTACGCATTTTCAATTCCAGGCCCCAGATTTAAAAATTTTATTGAGTGCACGTGGTTCAAAGCAGGATATATAGAGCAGCACCCCGACTCTCTTCTCACTCCGGTGCAGCATTGTTTTAATGAAAATATTTATGAAAGTCGATGCGAAAATGTACAAGACGAAACTGTATGTGGGAATACAACCTTCATAAAGTGAATGCTCACTGTGAACTTAATCCGTGTTTCAAAGATTAAAACAAAAATTCTCTTTTGTGTTTAAAAATACAAAGTAAATACAAATCAAATTTTAATCCATGTAATCGAAATTTATTTCATTCTTTACAAATTGTAGAATGAAAACCGCCGAAAACCATTCGTATTTCCGACCGCGCCTCGTTATCGCGGCGACTGCATCGGCACTCCCGCCCGGTATCCGCGTCTAGGAGTACGGCGTCTTAGCGAGGGGCCCGGGTGGTCAGTTTGCAATTTTTGACCTCGAATATCTCGGCTCCTAGGTCACGAGGGAACGAATGATTTCACAGATTTTATTTTTTCACCATCAGCTCTGAATCTACCGAGTTTGAATGAAATCGGTGAGTAACACTCCGTTAATGTTCCTTGTTAGTAAAATAACGCTATCCTCGCCAGTTGCCTGAGGGCCATTGCACAGTGCGTATCACTGTTTGTGTGAACTCCTGTTCTAGTGAGGCGTCATAACTTCAAGATGCCACATTTAATGGAACAGCGATACTCGATAAAATGTTGCCTTAAGCTTGGAATATCGGGTTCTGAGACCGTTACCATGCTTAAACAAGCTTATGGGAATCATACAATGTCCCAAAATAACATGGGTGTTTGAGTACGACCCTGAGTCCAAAAGACACAGTGCAGAGTGGCACACGAAGTCTTCCCCGCGACCAAAAAGGCAAGGATGAGCAAATCCGTAGTGAAGGCGATGCTCCACTCAGAGTTTGTGCCACAGGGACAAACAGTTAACAGTAAATTTTACGTGGAAGTCCTCGAAAGGCTCCGAAAAAGAGTGCTACACGTCAGAAAGGAGATCGCTGGCAACTGACGTCTGTGTCGTGAGGACATTAATGAAATCCACAGGTTGGCCGCACAATAATTTTTTCACCAAAATATAATACATAAAAATGAGCGTACCTTCGTATCCGCTAGGAGTCCTGATGTGGAGGGTAGTGTTGCTCGCCGACCAGTCAAGCGGTCGTACTTACAGACCGGGAGGGCAGTCTTGCCAGCCAGTTCTCCGGAGACCGGGAGGGCAGTCTTGCTAGCTAGTTCGCTAGAGACCTGGAGATCAGTCTTATCAGCTAGTTCGCCGCAGACCAGGAGGCCAGTCTTGCAAGCGAGTTCGCCGGAGACCAAAGTAACTTTTTGGTCGACTTTATATACAGTTTTGGAACAGGGTTTAGAGGGGCCCCAGCGTGGTTAGAAGTGCAATGTGACTAATGTGGTCACGTGGTTCGCGCATGGTATATAGTTTTTACGTGCTTTCTGGAGGCCCCAGCGGAGTCACAGTGCAAGGGGTCAAGGAGCAAGGCGTCCAATGTGGATCGCACATGCTTATGGTTTCTACGTGCTCGCCGGAGGCCCCAGCATGGTCAGAGAGTGCTTCGCGTCCAATATGGATCGCGCATGGTTTTATGTACTTGCAACACCACGACAACGCGCCGTCTCACACTGCCTTCATTGTGACCAAGTTCCTGGCCAGGCAACGCTGCCCCAGCCACAGTACAGTCCTAACCTGGCACCACCGAACTTCTTTTTGTTCCCACGTATAAAGATGAGCTTAAATGGCCACCATTTTGGGACGCTGGAAGCTGTCAAAGAAGCCGTGACGAGGTGTCTGAAGGAGGTCCCCGTTGACGCCTTCCAGGAAGCATAATACGACTGGCAGAAACGTTGGGGAATGGTGTTCCGACGCTCAAGGGTGCTACTATGAAGATGTTTTGTCGTTTGTACATTTATCTGTAATAATTTTCTTTCCCGGATTCATTCAACTTATTTTTGGGACAGACCCTGTATGAACTGGCATCTATGTGCTTGCTTATTAAAAAACGGAATTTACTAATAATATTTTTTAATTTTATCGGAAATTTTTCGAGAGAGATAGATCCATGATAGTAAATAATCTATTTTTAGCCTTGTATATATTAATAAAAAATGTTTGAAGAAATGTAGAAGGAAGGATGGAAGGGAGCGCAAACCAAAAAGCAGTTAAAGGGTAAGTCGTGGGAAGATACCTAACTTTTGGTTTAGGTCTCTATACCTCCGGAATGAAAGATGTATATAACAATGGCACAACAATATAACAGGCTTACAAATGATTTAAGATGCCAAGGTTTGCAGGAATACAAGATGCATTTCGTTTCATTCAGGTTATCAGATGTACAAAAAAATCGTAAAAGCTTACATTTGGTCATATTCTTCACGGTATTGGGGTAGGATGCCAATACTTACATAAGATAATTAACTATTTTATACTACAGGGAAGTTGTCTTATTTTACCTGAAGAGTCTTGAAAGAAGAGGTCATAAATTAAAACGATGCGCACACTTGGAAAATGGAGAGAGTGGGCTAGAATGGCGGGTTTGGTATATATTTAATACAAAGTAGAAGTGATGTGATACATTACACAGAGACGCATGGGTAAGAAAAGACACTTAACTCACTTTTTTTTGCTAATCTTTGAAATAAGAAGCCAGGTCATAGCATTCTATCAATATACTCTGGAAAGACATTGTGGTAAGAAGATATAACGGACTGGCTGAATGAATACAAAACGTTTACTCGTACTACAAAAAGATGTATAACCTTCCTCCCATCCTTGACTATATATATGAGAAACATTTGTGCATACATACATTGCCTGATGATGATTCGACGCGTCGAAACCTGGGTCGCCTAATAAATCTTTCAGTGGTACGAGAAAACGCTTTATATTCATTTTGTCAGTTCGTCATAGCATTCCTATTATTTATTGAATAATAGGAATGCTATGGCTATGCTATGCAGTATTCCATTAAAAAAAGACATTTTTTTAAAGAAATTTCTCATGCGATTTATGGATACGTATTGAAAATATTTCGCATAGCAAAGGGCTCAACTCATTTACAAATTATTGCCTTATCTTTATTTTGTTACGTTAAACATTTTTATTTTGTATAAACATATTCTATTTCATTTCCAGTAAATATTTCCTTTATTCTTTTTTAAAATAATCTCCAAATTATTTCCATGAGGTTTTTTTAACTAAATAGGCACAATCCTATCATTACTGTACATTATTCAATCTAATCGACCATATTAGTTACGTATGGGTTACCGAGTTGGTCTAGCAACGAGAACCATGGCTAGAGCATGGTTGTTTGTGGTCGTTTCTTAAAAATTGATTATGCGAGTGCAAAAAGTTAGGCTATAACTTTTCCAATGAAGACGTGGTTACAATTATTCTATTTGATGTTTGTTAGTACAATTTGTCACACCACTGCAATTAATTTACTTTTCATACAAAGATGCAATTGGTACTTTTTCTACTTTCTAGCATGTCAAAGCTTTACTATTTTCCATTTTTGTAATTTTATAAAGAAGTGAGTCAAAAAAATATCAACAGGTTCAAATTATTTGAAAATATTCTCATTCATAAATTCTACTTTTAGGGCAAAGGAAATAACCACAGAGTTCCTTAAATAGAGAAATCTATCTCTTTGATGAGAAAAGCTTACGGAAGATAAAATGTTTAAAAAATATATATAGGTAACGAAAGACACACGTTCCCCTGTGGTTTCTGATCGCAAATGACTTTATTCTCCATAAATGTTCTTTTTCCTACCATGGAAAGTTTGAACCAAGAAAATCATTCATTCACTCGGTCTTTTTTTGTTTTCAGATCAAGTACAATCGTACCACCGCTGTGCATTTGTATATGGGTCAACTCAAGCGAATTTCAACTCACTGTTTGGGCACTCGAAATACTCCACTTAAAGAATGCTCTTAGAATAGACTCCTTTCCCTTTTTTTTGCACACCCTTTCGATTTCCTTTGAGATTCCTCACCCGCGCTCTTCGTTTCGCCAGATGCCACCATCCGCGACGGAAACGCCATCGCCGACCAAATTTCATTTGCGCTCTCGATGTCGAAAGGAAGAGTTTATTTTACGCAAAGACCTCGCTTAATAGCGCTCCGCTGAGCGCCAAACTAGAATCGTGCGTTGAAGTTTCCGCTAATTGTGGCCGGTGCTCAGACAAGAATCGTGCGTTGAAGTCTCTTTGCAATTCTGGTTGATGCTCAGTCAAGATGAAAATCATTCGATTACTCTCCTATTTTGCGTTCCTGCTCGTACTTTTGACGACGTTGTGTTCGTCGGTTCCTATCCTTCGACTCTTTGGATTCTCCCTCAACAGATACTTCGGTCGAATCAACCAAAACAGTGTTAAGACTGATCCCAAGTCTGGTGGTGAGCGGTGGAAGAAAATTTGTAGGGTGCACAACCCGGATCCTTATGCTTTTCCCGGGAGAATTCCGTACCCATCTGCTCCTTTGTGCCCTTATTGAAGAAAATTGTGTGAATTTGGTGTGCTTGTGAGTGTGACAGCGGGTTTGATCGATTGTCTGATCTCAGCGAAGAGGAAATGTGTTTTTAACGTACTCGAAAGTGCCTAACTTCTGCTGCGGTCGCCATGAGAATTTTCGAAATATCTCCGAAAATTGCAATTTTCATTGCATGGAGATTTTTTCCATGGAGCTTTTAACGTGAGAGTTCCGTATTGCTTTAGTGTGATTTCTAACATTAGTTCCTGATGATATTTTTTAAATCTTTATTGTTTAATGAAAGTTCATAGTCCTTGTTTCCTTCGAAGACGTATCAATAGTGTTCCATTGCGATGTAAAATATTAATACCAGAAGTAGATACGGTTATTTTTGTATGAAATAAATTGTTTTCCATTAATATCTCATTATATTTGTTCTCCATTTGTTTATCGATGATCTATTGAAAAACCCGATAAGCTCAACAATATTTTAAGTGTAATCAGAGATAAAGTGTGTTCTAAATTTATTTTGCCTTTACTATGTCCAAATAACATGCATTTTTTGAGTTTTCGATGTTTTCTACCTTCTTTGTCACTAAAACATCGAAAACATGAATTTAAATGATATGTTTCTAAAATGTATGTGTTTATTTGGTGATTTGCAAACTGTTGCTTGCTAGGTTGGAGATAAACTCACAATTTATGGTAGTGAGTTAGATTAAATATTCACTTCGAACCATTGGATTTCAAATTACATGGTAAAGTCATGCTTTAGCAATAAATTTCGATTGGTTAAATGCTTGCATCTCGTTCGAAATCAACCTAAAGAAGTATATATTAAATAATTCCATATAAACTCCAAAACCATCCTTTTATAATTTGGCTTAATATGATTAATGCAATCACCTTCAGTCATTCCTTTGATCTATCCTAAAATCAGGACTCAATGTATACCACCATATCATTTAATAAGTCTTCTATTAATTTGTAATTCAGCGCATAGTCCTAAACGGGCCTTCAAGCAGAACATTTATACATGAATTTGGAATTTAAACTTTCTACTGTCTTTCTTTATGCAATTATGGGAAATAATGGAATATTTATTATAGCTCGCGCATTTTATATTTAATTGTTTAGTAATTATCAGTTAATCGGAATTTTGTTAATTATATCTCTCTTATGTCACCATTTAATTAAAAAATAAAATCATTTCCATGGTTTTAAATATCAAACCGTTGTAAAGCATGGTTAGTTTGTACTTCGACGTAACCTATCATGAATTTCCTCACTTGTCCAAGGATATTCCTTTCCCATTCAAGAGATACTAGGCCGACTTTTCTATTCCACTCAATCCCTCTTTAGTAACATCCGTAGGATAAAGCAAACATTTCGGAGATGAAGAGCGAATGACCGTCAACATCATCCCTTACTTGGTTAATTTTTAAAGTTCACAATGCTTGAAATAAATGCTCTTCCTGATTCCCATTCAAGGTTTTTCCTATTGTCAAATAGATATAAAGGTGTTCATTTTGATTAGTTTTTGCGTGCGATTTTGTTCATTTATAATTTAAATTGGATAATGCAATAGTAGAATTAAGTCTTTCTTAGTGTGCACTAAATGGTGGTCTGAAATCTAGGCACTTCATATAAACTATTATATTCCAAAATAGAAGAACTTTAATGGGTTACATTTTAGTAACTGATGGTAGTTTCACAGTTAGTACGCATGAGAAACATTTGTCGAAACTGACTATTCTGTCCATTATCCCTTTAACTGTTATAGTAATTTTTCACTTCACAACCTAACCAAGCAATCGAATACATTTAAAAAGGCTATTATGAATATTATAATTATCAAAATAGGCTTTCTAAATAAATAGCCGAGAAAAATCTGTTGCTTTAATCAAGTATTTAAGATTAAGGATTTCAAGCTCATTTACTTACTTTCTTTGGCATCATTAATATTTGAATATGTGAAATAAGGTGAAAGGTAAATAATTGAAATAGTCGAAGATTCCTAGATGCATTAAAACCTTCAGAGAACCAAGAGGAAGTACATGTAAGAATCAATCTCATTTAATATTAAGACTATAGCTCGAATATCTACATTACAGGAATTCGCTGTAATGAAAGTAGACTGGCCTCATCTTAGCTGTTATAATTTAAAATCAAAATATCAATACAGTATTTTAGCCATATTCTTGTCTATCAAAATGAAATAGTTAGGAAGATAATGTTTAAGTAAGCTCACTCAATTTTTCAGTGAACTGACACAGAAGCAGTCCACCAATAAATGAAATAAAAGGGGTATTTTTTACATGCTCTTATTAAGGACAACAACCAAAAGTGATTCGGCTTTTCATGGCTTAATGGAAAAAAATGGAAATCGACTTTCTAAAGTAAAGCATCCAAAATTATCGTCCGCTTGGACGAGAAATGAATCATTTAACATGTATCCTATTACTTTCGAATGTAGCGCATAGGCGTAAATTATTGACTATGTCTACGGAAGCTACAAAATGTAAGTAGGGCGGATGATTTTGGATTCCGAATAGTGTTTTGTTGCTTTAGTTTTAGACACTATATAAAAAATGGAAGTTATAATATTTTCTCCCCTAATCACATCAATTTTATTGCAAGTAGATGGTTTTAGTATAAATTTGTTCCTGATACCATTTCCTTTCTTTGGCGCAGGAGAGAGAAAAATCATCTGCTTCAGTCAGTCTTGAGAAAATTGCATTTTCATCTACTTTTAACAATCTGTGATGGTATTAACGCTATAGAGGTGTGAGCGATGCTTGATAATGGCATTGATTGAAGTCCCTCCTCACGGTATGCTACAAAAATTGTTACTCGCAGAGCCATTCTGCTTCACTTAAATAGAATTGTTCTGCTTATAGCATTTTGGTTCGGTGAGTGTAGCACAGGGGCCGTAGCTACCGCCGTATCTGCTGTATCAATTATACGGGGCCCCCGGGCCACGGGGGCCCCCAACGTGCGTAAGCAAAAATTAATAAAAACTTCCCAAATTTGTCAATAGAGGCAGAAACTTTAGAAAAACTAAAGTCATCATCAGCTATAAATGATTTAATAAATCAGTTTGCCGAAAAAAAGGCAAGGAGAGTGTATATTTAATTTGACGTGTGACAGTGACAGATAGATAATTATGACAGTTAAATTTGAATGTTATCGGGGGTAATGCTTCAACTGGCCTTCAGGCTGGATACGTTATAGACAATATATATTACTATTAAAATTATATGTAAATTAATCACATTATTATTTTCAAATAATCGAGGAGATGTTTACTTTTCCTGTGTGATGCGTTATTTTGGTGGAGTAATTATTTGCTATGGACCTACACAACATCTTAGCCAATTCCATAGGTTTCATTTTTATTTATAACTTTTTGTTTTATTAGTCAAAGATCTCTTATTCCCTTATAAAATTATTCAATAATTAGCCGTGGTTTATTTAATATTATAATCGGCCTAACCTCTCTTGAGGAACCAAAAACCTCTTCCAGTCTAAATTAGTAGCAGAGATTGACATACTTTTCGGCATTATCCTAAAATTTATATATTTAACTGTACGTTTAGTGGCAGGAGGAATTGATCATGATGGAAAATTGATGTCTAAGCTGAAATAATCAGTTCATAGTTATACCCTGATAAAGAGAAAATCCGTATAGAAAATCCTGATTAACTAATGCATACAAGTTTGCTTATTCTTTTGAAGATTAAAGAAGTAACTGAAAAATATTGAGCTGGCTTAGACGGGTTTTCTTTGAATACTCGCCCACTCTAGTTTTTGATATCTTTGATGATCACTTTCTGAAACTATCAATGATTGATAAACCAATGAAAATATTGTGCTGGAGAATAGTCTAATATACTCATGTTGAACTCATGAAGACTGCAATTCTAAGCTGAACGTGTTTTTCAATCTTTTATTTCGATGTCGATCATCAATTGCTGCCATAAACTGTATCATAGAATAGAACGATTATGTAAATCCCCGCTTCAATTAACTTTTCAAGTTCTTGGGCTCATCATTGGACTTTACCAATTTATTTTGCAGACCTGGTAGTTAGCGAATCATTATAAATTCTCACTTTGATTAGATACAAGATTTATTTTCTGTATTGAAACGAAGAGTTGAAGATTGAAACTGGAGTGGAAATACATCTATGTATTCGCATATTAACTTACTGCATATTCAAAATGTGGTTTTTAGTTACTAAATCGTTAAGTATGTAAAAAGCAAACTACAACTTTGTGAAATTCACAATTTATATTGAAGCATATTTAAACCTTTGTCAAAAGTACAATAGTTGGTTGCATGTTTTCCACCTCCGCTTCAGGCTCAAGCAAAATCACATTTTTGACACCCCTCGCTAACCCAATCCAATCTGCAGGATAATACATAATGCCTAACAGTATTCAAGAAGACAATTACAGCTGTTTTGTACGAATGTCATGAATTATGGCTGAATTTTTCTCACCTTCGTGCACGCGTATCTTTATTAGCGGTCTTTAATTGAAACCTCAAATTCAATGTAACAGTATTATATGGTCAAGCGTGACTTCATGGTATTTTACAGGATATATCTCAAGAAAGCACACTGAGATATTCACTGGACTCAGTTTTATTACTGAGTTGTCATTATAGATGTGAATCGTTCAACTATATCTACTTCTAGATTGCATCCATGAAAAATAAAATGTTTTAGCATTTAGTCGTATTTTACTTGTAATTCTAACTCTATCCATAGCCAATCGCCAAATCAGAGGCAACATTTCATTACTTTGATTTTAAAATTAAGATTTAAGAGGTATTTTTCTAATTACAGCAAAGTCATATGTTTTAAGTATGATGTTATTGGTTTGGCACATAAATAAATGAAAAAAATAGAGTCGTTTCAAGGTGAAACTTGCCGAAGTTCTCAATTCCTCTATCGTTCTAGATATATGAGCGATAAAGCAATCATCTTGAAATATTTCATTTCTTATCCGGTCATTATGAATGTTCTCTCGTGCTCATGTCATTGGCGATGAGATTCAGAATTAATGTACTGTAAATCTATAATTATCTCCTTTGTAATATTAAAAATATTTCAAACGTAACGATAAAAAATAAACTTTCGACTGAATGAAATCGGATGCGAAGTATTCATATTCCCGCGGTTTGCTGCGGCCGGAATTTCCAGAAGAGGAATGAAATGCGCTCAGTTTGAACCTTGTAATCTTTTGATATCGAAATGATAAATGTGGTAGCGTGATGTTATCTGTTACTGTTTACCCTGCTAGTGATACATTTCGGTTGTATTTCAAGAAATACAATGAAAGGACATCCTAGCCAAAAAATCGTAAAATTCTTATGTTGGGTTGTATTCGGAAATCGTCCAATTTTTTACTTTGTGATCTTCTGCTATATGTGTGTGAAAATGACAGGAAAGCGGTTTCTCGTAAAGAGTGTCCCATCGAAAGCAATTAAAGGCGTATTGAATCACTTAGGGCTTAACGACGTGAATGACGTTGACAATTGTATTTTGGTGCCATCAAATGTATTGCCGTATTCAAAGACAATTCCATGTTGGGTTGAGTTGTGTGTATTTACCGGCGATGCAGCTAACTCTTTTACTGTCATTAGATCAGCAGTGGGCGTTGAATTGACCGATAGTAAGGGAAAAACATTAATTGTTTCCGAAATATTAAGTCATAACATTAAGTATAGCCTTTTAAAGCATGGAATCAATAAACCAATTGAAAGACTACGATATACTGTTCGAATTATGAAAGACTCTCCTTCATTAGCTGAATGCTTAGAATTGAGCTCAGTTAAAGTTCCTTTGGAGAAAAAAGGGAAACAGGACCCATTAAAGTTTCAAATCGAATCCCTCTTTAAGGTAATAAAACACCGTGTATGGTTACCGGTTTCATTCATAAACAGTTTAAGATCGGAGTTGCTATCTAACAGAGTTTCTGTTTTCTTCAAAAATGTAGGATCCCCGGTATGTACAGACTGGTGACATCCTCTTTGCTTCGAATCTCGAAGAAAAAGCAGCTTTTTGTTATGCTGTTAGAGTACAAGGGAAGGAAATCGCTCCAGGATTTTTAGTCAGCTCAGAAAAATCGAAAATTGAACAGGTAAGATTGTTTTTTTTTAATTTGGAATGGTCGATGCATTCATGACCTGTACATATTGAAAAATTTTTGTCAAAGTGAGCGTTTTCATTGTCCAAATTACTCTATTACTTTTCCATTCTGCCTTTATTTTAATTCTCAATGCTTAAATTAAGGGTAAATTTCTAGTTTCACACAGTCAGCCTTTTTTTTTTTTCTCAAGTGGTTTCGGCCCGATTTCAAACTAGAAATTTACCAAATTAAGTTTTGAAAAGATGTTAGAAAATTGTGGCTGATTTTTCTGTCTTCAAAGAAATCTTGTTTTCATTCATTCGCATTTTCAGTTGAATTTTTGACTGTTTGTTATTGTAATATATGCCTAATTTATCTTAATAAGTTGTTGGTTAACCTATAGTTCATTATGAATGCCAGTCATCCTCTATTATGCATCCCATTGCAATTAGTTTATATTTTAGTATAGCTGAGGTAAAATTGTCAAACCTTAATTTAAAACATATATGTTTCAAGGGTCCTGAGATGAAAGGGTATGTTCCAAGTCACTCAGTAACTATTAGACCATCATCTACCTCTACCCCTGTGACTGCAGCTAACTTCAGCGATTTTCTCATTGATATGTAAGCTATTTCATCTTTATATTTGCCTTTTTAATACTATAGCTTTTCTATATCTTTTTGCATGCATACATGAAAACTTAACATTGTAGTGTGTTTTCATTTTAACCAAAATTACCTGTACATGTATGTAAATTAATTCCCTAATTACTAGAAATATCTCACCTCCTAACAGGAATGATTATATCAAGTCTACCATGAATTACATCATTTGAGCTCTGTTATTTTTGTATGTGTTTGCCCATTTATTGTTATATGTTTTCATTTGAATGAAGGAAAAGAACAAACCTCATTTCATTTCCTCATATAATGTTGTATAAAACTACTTACCCTCAGATAACTACGTTTAACTATTATTATTGCTATAAATTGCTATATGCTGCATGTTTTCTGGTATCTGCTTTGGCTGCTCTTCTGTCTAATGACTCTTTGGTAAATAAAATAAATTCATAAATTGATTTGCACAATTCCTTAAAGAATTGCTGCATATTCTTTGTATTCTGTATTTGGCAAACAATTGATTGTTGACTATATAATCTTGTAGATCTACAGTAAATTTTAATTCCTGCCACAATGGATTTAATTTTTTTTTTAAACTGTCTCACTCTCTTTACTTCAGATGCCCACCATGGCTGGAGGATCGTGCTGTTCATCTCTCTATGTTTCTGCAGCCATTCCTCCTTCCAACTGATAGCGGTGCAGAGCTCAAACTAAGTAGACATCGTCTTCCTGTGATACTTCTTTCTGGACCTCGTGGGTCTGGGAAGAGAACTGTGCTGAAAAGAGCTGCCCAGGGAGCTGGAGTGTGGGATATCGGAAGCGTGCATGTCCATCACCACAACTTAGCCACTCTGCGTGGCACTGGCCCTGGAAGTGTGGAAAAGAGCTTAACCACGCTAATTGATGAAATATCTCAGTTATCACCATGCATAGTTGCAGTGCACAGTGTAGAAGTAAGCTAATTAGGAATTTAGAGATAATTTTCTGTACTGTTCTCTCTTCTTAAATTCACTACTTGAATGACTTTCTTTAGCATTTTCTGTCTTCTGCTGATTCTTACCAAATTGTCATGATTATCTTATTTCTTTAGTTTGAAAAGGCAAATTAGTTTTATTTTAACTTAATGTGGTTATAATATTAAATTGAATGGTTGGATTTTGTTCGGTTAGTTAAACCATTGTTGTATTTCTAAAACTTAACCAAGCTCTATGAATTAAAGGTTTTCTTCCTATATATTTGTTCACTGATGCTCCAAAAGCCTTTGCTGTAATGTTTGTAAGGCCTGGAAAGAATGCACTTCTTAGGTTTACGCTACTTACTTTATTTTGAAGTTATTTTCAATTCATTTCATATGTATTTAGGAATGGATATTGATAAAATGGATATATCTAGTATATGGATATTGGAAAAAGTAGAAATGAAAACATACTGTATCTACCCAAGTATAAGACTAGGATTTTTTGCAAATTCAGACTCAAAAGAATCCTAGAGTCATCCAATATTCACAAACTTAAAAATGAAATTTTAAAAATTAGTCAGAGCAATATTTTTTACGAATTGTACTTTTTATTCAGAATTATAGGTATTGTAGTTATTTTTTATGTATAGTCTATACATATGTCATATATACTTCTTAAGGTGCCTTTACTAAAATATGGGAAGACTTTGTACCACAATACATTTATCTCTTATTTTTCAGAAAATTTTGTTCTCCTCCAATTGGTTCCAGGGTTAACAAGAAATAGCAACATCATGATGACCATGTATAAATTAAGCTAATTGCTGCAAATTTAAAAGAATGTCACTGGTTTTCATTAAGAAAATTCTTCCTTTAAATAACTTTAAAATGTCAAATGAATAGTTGTCTACTCGACAAAGATAATTTTGTGTTTAGTTTTGGATGAACTGATAATAATTGTGAAACGGTTTGGGATGTTTCTCAAAAAAAAAAGTTGAGAGGAAATAATTACAGTTTTTGAATGAGTGAAGGTTGCTTACTCATAAATATATCTCATATGTTACTATTAGGTTTTATATTGAAAGTTATTGCTGCCTTTGAATGTACCTTTATCAATATTAGGTATTAGCATTGCAAATCTATTAATTCAGAATTACTATGCATACTTGTGTTTATATAGATGTTTAGATATCAAATGTTAATGAAGACATGTTAAGTAGACCTATGGATAGGAGAGGCATTTATATTTAATTATGCAAAATATTACTAGAAGCTCAAGGGGCTGGCCTGTACAAGAGTATTTATTTGTAAGTGCTTAATTGATTCAGAATCCTTAAAAATTTATTTGATTGCGTTATTCTTTTGAGTATCTTATCTTTCATATTTAGCTCTTTTGCCCCTATATATTTTCTTGTCTGTGTATGTCTTTTTCTCTGTGTTACTCTTCATTTGGCAACCTTCCTTCCTACTGATTGTAGCAGACATCTTTACTTTCCAGTTTTCAGCTGTCCTCTATTTACTTATTTATCCATTCATTTAATTGTGTGCTCCTTTTCAAATCAAATTTTTTTTAAAACTTATGAGTTCAAAATACCAATGTAAATAAGGCATGTTAAAATTTTAATATAAATTCTGTTTAGCTGTAACTCCTCTCCTTTCTGATGGTTGGTATAAACATTTCTTATAATTTCAGTGGCTTTCTCTTGGAAGAGATGGACCTGATGAGGGACGTGGTGTTGAAGCTTGGCTGAATTGGTTAACAGACATTGAAGAGCTTCGCAAGGGTGTCATAGCAGTTGTGGCCACCACTCGTATGGAAAAATTCCAGCTTCCTGCTCCCCTGGCTCGTACATTTGTTGGCGAAATATCATTGCATGAGCCACCAGATCTCAATGGCAGGGAGAATTTGCTTAAATGGACAATGGGAGCCTTAGGAATTCAGTTTCCTGATGAAGTTTCTGGAAAACTTGCTCAACATACTGCTGGCTTTCTTTATGCTGATATCGTTACTCTTGTTTCAGGAGCTCTGAGGTTTGTCTCCTGGAGATTTAATCTAATACTAAGTGAACAATGTGAAGCTTCAAATAATCATGAGATACTTAAATACAGATTTTTTAAATTTTGTCCGTAGATTTAATTGCTATGTTTTTATTGCATCTGTTCTCTTTCTTTTTATGTGCTTTATTATAATTACTAATAAAGTGATGTTACATATCTCTTTATTATCTTCTTTTAGGAACAAGTACATTAAGTGTAGAAATAACACTGAGCGCGACCAATGTCTTCTTTTGGAAGAGCATGATTTTAAAGAAATGCTTAGTAAGTATTGTAGTACAGAATGACCATCTCATTTTTGTGTGAATGTTGTGGTTTGATTCAGTAATTTTTCATGGTTGCATTCTCTCTTCAAGCATCAATGCATGCAGCTTACTCTGATGCTATTGGTGCTCCTAAGATACCATCTGTTGCATGGGAAGATGTTGGAGGTCTTGGTGACATTCGGGAAGAAATTCTTATGACCATTGAATTCCCCATAAAATATCCCGAGTTGGTGAAATCTGGATTGAAAAGAACTGGTGATTATTATGAACAGTATATTTTAAACATAAGTATGATTTTAGTAAAATCATCTGACTTGATGAATTTTGATGAAGAAGAAGATTATTGTACTTTTTCCACAGTAAAAGTTTATTAAAAACAAATAAAAATAAAAATACACGACTAGTTTCAGCGATTGATCGCCATCATCAAGGTGATGGCGATCAATCGCTGAAACTAGTCGTGTATTTTTATTTTTATTTGTTATTAATAAACTTTTACTGTGGAAAAAGTACAATAATCTTCTTCTTCATCATGACGTATTTCCACAAGACATCGCCAGCGACTGTGAATTTTATTGATGAATTTTTTTGAATTTATCAAACTCTTTTCAGGTATACTTTTGTATGGTCCTCCTGGAACTGGTAAAACACTTATGGCAAAAGCAGTTGCCACTGAATGCAGCTTCAATTTTATCTCTGTTAAAGGTCCTGAACTATTAAATATGTATGTTGGACAGAGTGAAGCAAATGTTAGAGAAGGTTAGTGACCCGTATCATTGTTCTTCATTAGAATTTGTCTAGATTTAGTAATTAGTATGGCATTATCATTGTAAACATTCAATATTTTTTTTGAACCTAAATAAAGTAGGTTTTGAATTTTATCAAACTAAATCTGATTATTAATCTTTATTTCCTTTTCTTCAAATTTTTAATCTATTTTACCACAAAATATTTCTCATTGAGTTATAGTCTTAGTATTATTATCTCTTTTTCTATAGTTGCATTGTATCTTAAAAACAGGATTATCTAAGTAGGGCAGTAACATAATATTCTTTTCTATCATAATTGAAAGTATAATCTGTATTCTTTGAAATGCCTAAAAAGTTCAAATATGTATAATATGAACAGTTACATTAAATCTTTAACATTTGTTTCAGTTAGTCTCTCATCTTTGCATATTTTGAGATCAAAAGTCAAACAGGGTAGACCTTAATGCCATCAAGTTATCTATGTTTTTTAAAACTGAGCATAGAATCAGTTAGAAATCTGTGGAAAGTTGGTGGCTCAATTATACCTTGCTGTAGGTGTTTAATTCTAGTTATTTTACCAGAGTTGTTATTCAAAATTCTTGTGAGTTGAAATAATAATAATATTCTTTGTAAAAATAATGGGAAAACCAAAAATGTCTTCCAGTACCCATATAATCACCCACATTTTGGCTTTTCCCAGCAAACTCATTTTTAATGCATTATTATTCGCAATAGAATGTAAACAGGATGAAACAAATACTAACAGCACAAGAAAGTGTACATTCAACTGATATGATGCAGGGGTTGGCCCTGTAATACTGCAAGATAATAATATTTAGCCATCTTATGAGGAAACCCTAGGGTTTCTAAGTAAAGACATCCATTTTGTATGTAGCTACATGCTTGTATTGGGATGTAAAATGCTTACAAGCACAGGCTCATATGCTGAGGCTGCTTGTATGGGAAGTTTGAGAGAAATATGAGCAAAGTTGAACGCTTTTCTTGAGAAACATTTCTTGTTTAACTCAGAATAAACTGGAAATTTTGTGTTTACTTTTAGTTTCTCATATTTAAATAGGCTCATATAGAAAGACATCTCTTTAGCTTACTTTTTCTAAGGTTCAAAATAACTATGTTACTGAACGCAGCATGAATATAGTTATATGGTATTCTATTTTACCTTGATTCTAGAGTTCCAGCACCATGTAAAAAAATATTAATACTTAAAGCCAGGCTTGTAGGAAACAGAAATTAATCCCCTCTTTGAACCTTGGTATAAAATAAATTGTATTCTGATGAATTGTCAATTAAATTAAAGGATAGTTGTAAATTTAGAAATTAAAAATCTCCAAAAGCTGTCTTTGTCAGTGTTCCTTGTCTCATTCATCCTGTATTTGGAGAACAAGAGAGGACACAGCAACTTAATAACACTCAATGGACGTTTGAAAGTAATGCCTTCTTTTTCAGGAGTGAGTAGGTACCTTAGTAGTTTCTTACTGGTTGTGCTATATTTATCAGGATTTACACTTCCATCCCTGATAGGTATACTTTGTGCATTGGTTTTATGGATTCAGTGTGTTTCAGTTTTGATTCAGAATAAAATAAGTTATTGTTCTGATTAAGTTTCTCACACATTTTTTGGTAAAATACTACATGGAACTTTTGATTATAAATGGTATCATATCTTACTATCAGTGAAGACAGATTCATCATCACTTTCTTCTTAGGTAACATTTTGAGCTATGCCTTCTTCACTAAGGCTTCAAGAAGCCTTTGTCAAGCAGATACCCAAAATCTTTTCTACTAAGTTCCATAACAGTGATAATGATGCATTCAACCTCATGTTTAAACATGCTCACCTTTCATCAGTCTTTTCTTTTGAATTCTTCCCTCTATTACTAAATTTGGAGAACCTTACATATCAATATTTGACTCACACTGTTCCTCTAACATTATTGGTTCAATGTTGATTACTTTTTGGAGTAAATCGGTTTACCGGAAGTCGAGCTTTATTCTTTGAAGCAAATTTCCTTCTTGCAAACTATCTCCATAAATATGGTATTAAGGTATATATTATTATTCATAAAAGTTTTAGAAAATGTAATTTACTATAACTTTTGTATTTAACATATTTTTCTATCACTGATTTTTTAGGAGTTTTTCGTGAAATACTGATAAACCAGAAGTAGCTGATTATGAACTTTGTGGATGCTCTAACATGAAAACTATTTGTCATATTAACACCAAATTTCATATATAGCACTTTGGTTGGTGTCGTTAGAGTTGATGAGGTTTTTGGGTAAATCGGTTAACTGGAAGTTGAGCTTTACTTTTCGAAGTTTGTTTCCATTTTTGCAAAATATCTCCATTAATCTGATACTAAGGTATATACTATTATTTATACAAGTTTTAGAAAATAAAATGTACTATAACTTTTGTATGAAACAAATTTTTGTATAACTGTTTGTGTAGAAGTTATTCATGAAATACTGATAAACCGGAAGTTGCTGATTATGTACTTAGTGGGTGCTCTGGGCGAAAGGCCAATTTCATCGTTTTTCATCGAACATGTCCCGAAAAACATTATTTATAATCTTTGTGACGTAAAAGATAATATGGTATAAGTAAATCACTTATCCTCCAAGTTTAGATTGAATATAGAGTTTGAAAATACTGTCGTAGACAGAACATACTGTTGAGTAAATAAAAATTATTAATATTATTGTTAATATACATGCATTGTATGGTTAATTAGGCAGTATATTATCTGTTATTATGTCATAGGTATACATTATCTTCTCTTTATGCAAGATCAGTTTTTTATCTGTTATCCTTCTTTAAACTATACTATGTGGTATTAAGAACTGCTAATCAGTGTGTAATCATACGTTTAAATTAAATTCCATGATGAGAGGCAGAATATTTTTCTTAATTTCAGTGCTAATTATTACATTATGCTGCTAAATAACCCATTATTTTAAACTTATACTGGTGAATATCTAACGACCTCAAGAAGTATCAATAGAGGGCATCAGTTGGAGGAACTAATTTTTAAAACCTAGGGAATAAAAACTAAATCTCTGTTTGGAAAATATATAAATTAACTTAAAATAAATGTTGTTTCTTTTTTTATCCCTTCATGACTGAAATCAGTTCATGATACTTACCCACTAATCTGCATTATGGCAAATATTAGTACCTCATACTGGCCCCTAAACAGCTGAGTTAAATCTGGACTCATTTGCAGTGTTGAATTTCTATTTTATTAACTTTAAATTTCAACTTTATGTTATTTGAAGGTTTAAATACCAATATAATTGAGTTAATACAGAATTACATGAATTGATTAGAGTCATTGAGAGCTTTGGCAGCTATATGTGAGTGGTCAACTGTTTCGAAGCTATTTCTATCATATCCTACATAATAATAAATATCCACATCAATCATTGCAAAATACACATATTTGCTTGTTTGCAAATCCTTTAATTTTTCATTCTAGTGTTCCAAAGAGCCAGAGGGGCTGCACCCTGTATTATATTCTTTGATGAACTGGATTCTCTTGCACCTAATCGTGGAAGAACTGGTGATTCTGGTGGTGTTATGGATCGGTATGAACAAACTATGAATTAGAGATTTTATGCCCCTAATTCCTTAACAGCTGTGTCCAAACATTAATTTCTTTACACCAACTCTGAAATGATTAGTTTTCTGTCCATTGTATAAATGAAATACTTTTTATCTTTCTTTGATTAAAAAGATTTCCTTGACTACACCCTTATGTATTTTTGCCCTTCATTGAGAAATACTTAGACCAAAAATCTTAAAACACCCTCAAGTTATCATTACAAATAATTTTGTTACTATTCCAAACTTATATTTTATCTATATACTAATTTTATGAAAAATTATTTATGAATACATAGTTGATTTCTATAAATTCTTTCATAGGTAAATTGATGTATTTGGAGATTGAATGAGAGACTTCAAATCTATTTATCAATTCTTTTCCTTGAAGAATATAAAATAAATATATTTTTATGACTATGAATAATATTTTTCCTAATTTGATTTGAAAGTTACGACTGAGACTAGTTATATTTTATTTATAGATTAGTTAGGGATTATATGCTATTAAAATGATAATTAAGTGCAAGATATTCTTTGCTAATTGTCACTTATGTTTGGTAAATAATTTGATGTAATTATTTTTAGGGTGGTTTCTCAGTTGCTGGCTGAGATGGATGGTCATGAAAAAATGGAAAATGTTTTTGTAATGGCAGCTACGAATAGACCAGATTTGGTAGACTCAGCATTACTACGACCTGGCCGATTTGATAAATTGCTTTATGTTGGGCCTTATGAAGACAGAAAATCTCAGCTTAGTGTGATGTCTGCTCTTACCAGAAAGTTGGTATCTTTCATTTCTACTTTATATTTGATCATTTAAGATATACTGTATTCATAAATTTTCATGTTGGAACAAATATCTCAAAAACCTAGTTAAACAATTGAATTGAATGTCACAACAAATGGAATTAATTACCTAATTCCTGGTGGAAGCAGTTGCTCTTTATACACAAAGCTTTATAATGTTTGTGTTATGCTTAAATATAAAGATTAGGAGTTCAATTTATAATAATAGCTGTGGATCCTAAAGCTTTTTATTGTATGAGATATTAGCCTTTTAATTTAAAATTCATGAAAGCCATTGCCTTTTTCTTTTTGTATATTATTTAGTTACCCCCTTTTTCCTTCTTAAGTTAGCATCTTTGATTAATTGAAATCTCTTTTCAAAAAAAATGAAATGCAACAATTTACTATCCAACAAGAAAATGAGATTACTATATCTACTAATTATATTGATGAATGGAATATGTTTTGTTTATATTTTTGTATAATTTGGAAAACATGTCTCTTTTACTTTCTCTGTCTTTTTCTCTAAAGCCACTTAGGTATGAATAACATTGAAACCTGACATTCATTTTGGTTACTCCTAACTGAATGCTAGGAAAAGCATTATTCATTTGGTCATTGCACTGCTCTTACCTCTTTGTCCTCTACTCATAGTATTATGGCTTTGTAAGAGCCATTTCACACTTTCCCGGCAGCCGGCTAAACGGCACCGTGTAGACAGTCATTTATTGAAAGGTATATGGAGCCTTTCACACTCGCCCGGCAGTTGCCGTGTGCCGTCCAAACGGCGCACGGCACCGGCTAGCAGCCCGGCCTTCCCACCACTTCGGACAGGTGCCGGGTCGTTTACAGGCGGAAAATACAAAAGATCGTTAAATCCCAGCAATGTCCAGGTGAATCCAGGCAATTATTTGGCCCTTCTTTTAAGAAATAGTTAGATCGAAAAACGTTGTACTGTCTACGACAATAAGATTTAATGAGCTACGTAGGTTTCGGTATTAAATATTTATATTTCTCTTCCTCCTTTTCGCTTGTCGATAAACTATAAAACACGCTGTCATCTACTCCCTTTCCATTTCTTCAGAAATCTTTACAATTTAGAAAATAAAACAGGTGAATGGATATGAAATTAAGGGACTTTGCCGTTTAAACGACTGCCGGATAGATGTGAAACCGCTCGCACCGTGTGCCGTCTATACGGTGCCGTTTAGCCGGCTGCCGGGCAAGTGTGAAATGGCTCTAAGGATAACAAAGGTGAACTACTTCACTCCTATCTCCTTATAAGCCCCACTTCCATCCATAGCTTTATATTAGCTAATGGTCAAGGGTTTGAGTTTCATCTAAGTCTTTTGGCTGTATACTTAGTTGATGGATCAGAAAAATAATATAATATTTGCATATAACGATCCCAGACTAATGAAGACTTTTTAAGAAGAATGCTTTTATCCTAACTGTATTTAGATGAGTAATTTTTGATGCAACTCATTTCAACATGAATTCCATACTTTCTTTTTATTCTGATTTTTGATTGGAATATTCCTGTACAGGTAGGGCATTAGAAGTATCATGTAGCATTCAAATAGCAAATGTCTCGAGAAGTGATGTGACTTAAATACTCCATAAATGAATATCATACCCTATATGGTGTATCGAATGAAAATAATGCAGAAAAAGTACACATAGTAATACACTACATTACTATATTGCAATAATTGATAATAGGTTTATAATAATTATATGCAAAAAGGCTCAAAATTTGATTAATGCAATCAGTACTTAATGCTATAATAGTACCTACTTTCCAAATCAATTTTGCTAACCAGTGGCAATTTGCACCAAATGAAGGCCTCATCCAATTAGGGGATAGGTAATGTCTTTTTTACCTCAAATTGACAAACCTTTCTTTAGAAAAGATGCTGATCTAAAAATAGAATTGAATTTTATACTGATTATAATACAGGGTACAGCGACATAACTTCCTTTTTTCGTATTAAAAAGCATTTACAAAAAGGAAGTTATGTTGCTGTACCCTGTATTAGATTGAAGCTGGCATGCTTGTAAAGGTATTTACTATCTCTTAAACCAACAAATTTTCATTCCTCTTACTAATACTAATTTTGTTTTTGGTCTTAAAATTTATAAGACACATTTAATTTTGGAACTAATAGACATCTAGCTTTTTTAGGTACTCTCTGAATGCATGTAAATAAATGAAGGTCAATAGTAATATTTTTCACTAAAATTTGTTTACTTCTTAAAGTATATTATTAGCTAAAGTTAAGTACTCAGAAATAATAATTAGTTCAATTTATTTTCCATTTTTGCTGAAAATCGATCTGTTGTATGAAATACAAAGTGCAACTGTTCATTTTATGATCATAGGTGCGACTAATGAAAGGTTATAGTAAGCATTAGTTAAATTTTCTTCGAAACTTAGAAACTTAATATCCTTTGTAAAGTAAATTTCCTGATTGCAAAATCTTGGTATAAATTTTGAATAACATCAGTGATATCCTATAGTTAATAAAACATACAAACAATTAAATATCCCTAGTATATTAACAATTTGAGTTCTTAGCTCAGTCATATGGAAATTAAGACGAGTTTATTAGAAGAATTTAATATGGAGTTGGTGAGTGAGTGAGGTATGTCTCTAAATTACCGTATTTGACGGCATATAAGACGCACCGGCGTATAAGACGCACCCTCGTTAATTTGGCCACTCACAAGGAAAAAAAGTTTTAATAGTCCGTGCGAAAGCGCGGTACCACAATAACTTAAATGTTGTTTCTTTTAGTTGTCACGTTTCGTAAAAGCCAAATATTAACACAATCATTGAATGCAATTACCAAAGATATTTATTATTAAGAAAATTTAACAAACGGAAGCTATTTCGAAGTTATATATATCAATAATTGAACGGCAAGCAATCGAACAAAATACAAAATAAAGCAGAAACAATATAAAATACAGATTCGGGGAAAACATATTATGTTTATGTTTTTTAGCAGTCTTCAATTGATCTTCCTGCAGTCGCCAAGTACGTATCATTTTTTCGGTAGGTGGTGGACCAAAATGCTTTGTGCTGCTGCTTTGTTTCCATGCACTTTAGCGTAATTTAACACTCCTAGTTTTTATTGAATAGTGTAGTTTAATTTCTTATTTCCCGTAGTCATATTTCCGAGTGTATTTTTTAAAACTAATAGTTTTACTCAGCAAGAAGAGGACAAGCTGTTTTGTTATGATCAGCAGGGTTGCGAGATCCAAACCTTAAAATACCGCGATACCGCTGCCAGATCGTGCTAAAATAGTCCAATTCCGCCCAATGTTCATTTTCAAACTATATGTTGGAAGTTCATAATAAGTAATACCAAAGTGATAATCAGAGTATAACTGATGTAATGGAGCCGAAATAGGTAGTATAGACCATCTGGGCTAAAAATAGCATTCAGTACTGAAAATTAACCTGTGGAGGTTGAACCTTCACATATAAGACGCAGGGAAATTTTTCGAGACATAATTTAGGAAAAAAGGTGCGTCTTATATGCCGTCAAATACGGTAATCATTATAATTGGCCAGTTGTAAGATTTGGACAAGGATGTAAAAATTGAAACACAAAATGGGCTTCCTTATAGCTAAGTAGCCAGTGATCTAGGCTTTGTTATAAGAAGTGCCTGGTTCAATTCTTGTTGGAATCCCATGTGCAAAATGACCTGAGCTGTCAAAGAATTTTAACAACGCTATAACGAAACCTGATAAACCAATGTGAAATTATTACTATAATTGCTAAATGAGTAAATTAATGAGAGAATAAAAAAATATTAGTATGATTAGCAGATATAGTAGTGGCTGTTTATTTTGTCAATCTTTCATGTTATTTCTGTTTGGAGGTGGTGAATTTCGAAACAGTTGTTTCTGGTACTGTTTTGTGTTTTAACTCTTTAGCTTCTTTTCCCTGAAGTTATTGGATTCCTTCATTTATAATCAGGTTCAACTTAGCTGCAGATGTGATTCTCGAAGATCTCGTTTCTCTTCTGCCTGAGAGGTTGAGTGGAGCTGACATGCAGGCTGTATGCTCTGGAGCAATGATGAAAGCCATTGAAAGAGAAGTCTGCAACGCTGAAACTGTTGGAGAGGGTGATTACACATACACTTTGTCACTTGCACTCGTAAAATATTATTGCTGTTGACACTCATCATTGTTTTTCAGACTCTGACATCACTGGAGAAAGTCTTCAGATCACTCTTGAAGACTTTAAGAAAGCTCTTGTAGGAATTAAGCCTTCAATTTCAGAAGAAGAACTTTTACATTTCAAAAGGCTTCGCCTAAAGTTTGATAAGTGAAGGTATGCGTATCATATTTAAGAAAAATTGTTACTTTTATAAACATATTGTTGATTTTTAAGCATTTTTTTATACAATAAAGTCTTTTATGCTTGATTTTATTCTGTGGTTTGATTCATGCTAAAAGGAAATCAAATACCTAAAATTATAGGTTAGTGACTGTAGAGATTATTAAATTATTATTAGTGATATAAAATCATGTTCTTAGATTTCCCTTTGCTAAAGGGTTGGAATTATAAGCTGCTTAAATGTATGCAGGTTAGATTTGAAAAAAACTTTTGTTGGTCAACGTATGCCACTATCCACTGTCTAAAATAAAAACTAAATATCCTTATATAAACAAAACTATACTCAATAAATGGTATAATAAAAACTTAATTTCCATACATTCAAAAATTCATGTCAGATGTTTCAAAGAAAATTGACTTCTGGAATGAATTTTTTTAGAGCATTACAAAAATGTTCAATTTCCTGATGGTAATATTATTACTCAATCCAAATTTAAAATTTGTACTTTCCTATTTCTGCATAACACATTTTTATTTAACACAATTCACATTCTCACACTTAAAGGGCATTTTGTGTGTAAATCAAAATGCAAATGCAATGCGAAATGTTGAATGAAGAAATATTATCCTCTTTCTGGAACATTAAAAGAATTAAATGCACCTCCAGGTCTCAATGATTAATTTTTATCATGTGAAAATAATCATTAGAACATGGTTGTATGTTTAATTAATAATAAATTGCCTGTTGAGGAAAAAGAATGAAGACTGTTTTACAGTCATACATGAGTCTACCTAAATACTCTGTTTAGTACTTAACAATGTCCTTTTATCTTTCTCTTTGTTAAAATATTCATTATATTTTATGCATATAACTACTGTCTTGTTTTGTTTTAATAATTGCTCTAAAATTTTATACTTGGTCAATTTGTTTTTTTTTATTCAGAGGCTTTACTGTGTTGATATTTCATATTTTTTTCTATTTTCTCTCAGAATATTTCTACGATTCCATCAATCAGTTTCTTTTATTTGTGAGTTTCATTCAAATGCAAAGAGCCTCCTTTTGACTTCTTAATATCCACATTATTAGCATGGCTGATTTTTATGAAAGCAGTCCTTGGTTTGGACTTAAGCGGGTACATTTCTCCATCTTCTGATCATAGGTGAAGGTTGTTATCAGAAGTGCTATCTGGCCATAAAGAATTAATGCCAAAACACCCAGGATCATCGATGTTTTCCTAGGATTTCCGAATTGGAATAAGCCACGCTCCAATAGCATTAGAACTATCTTCTTATCACAAAATCTGAATGAAGGTCCATAGGGTGTCAAAGACATAGCTTAGCTAATTCCCTTATACCATTCCTGGGATTTTGCTGTGTAATTTTGGATCCTTGTGAAGTTGAATTAGTCCCCTAATTGGAGGATGTCCAATGTAGAGCGGCTCTGTTTATTAAAGAGATATCAGGTCCTACAGAATTGTTTTGGTAATTATGAATTCGGGTGGGAATTGCTCAGGATATAGTAGCCAGAACGGTTAGTTACTTTGGTTGTTTTTCCGTTGTGCATCGGAGAAACCGATAAACAACCAACCCCCCTTCCACCAACATCACCATCCAAAGAGTTGGATGGGGAAGTTGATTTTGATTATATACCTCTGCCATAGGCAAATCGTGGCATGCGTGAGGAATAAGTAAATGTAAAATTCTCTCTCAAACTCCAATTACTTTTTACTGGTCTTAAATCTGAAATACGCTTCATTTTATTTAGTTTACTGTGTTTTCAAATTGTTATCGATATCCCTCAAGAATGAATTTAGAGATCCACTTCGCGACGACATAAGAGGCAATAAGATTTATCTCATCGTCCGCGCCTTCGTAGACCAAGGAAGATTTCTGCATATTTATGTAAAGAATGGCTTTCGCTATGTTTCTTCTATGAGTAGAATTGCTCCCGTATCGTCTGCATTTACTTATTCCAAAGCTCCCACCCTTTCTGCATTGCGCGTTTCGCCAATTTTGTTTTGCGGTCGAGCACGTGCGGGGACTTGAGCGGGTCTGTTGGTTGTAGGACTCTGCGCGGTTGTTGTACCTGTAGTTCATGAAAAACGTAGTCGTTCCAGGATCGTCTCCCCGTTCGGTCGTGCGAGGGAGCAGGCGGAGGCAACGCAGGGATCACGGTCACTTCAGGTAAGACTCGTACTCATTTTCTTTTCACTGCGTTATATTAATATTATTCGTTATTTAGCAAGCTCAAAATATTCGCAAGATATTTTTAGAAAATTTAGTGATTTATAGGTCATGTGCTATCTTTTTTCCGGAACCGATTTTCCGGCTACGAAAATAATTTTCCTTTACAGGCAGTTTAGAGAAGTATTTTTTATGGAAAAGTTTTATCGTTCTCATTTCTCTTTTGTTTCTTTTTGATTGGGTCGGTTCCTGCTTAGTCAGGAACTAAGGAATACATTTCTTACCCTAATTTCGTTATTAGATGACGGTCTGGCATTTTGTGAAATTTTGTACTTGCATCGTACGTGTTATGAAATGACAAGAATACACGTTTTGAGATCCTTATTAAATGTTCCTATAAAAATTGGCGAAATACCGGTTTCATTAGTTTGGTGGAGAAAAAATACTCGTGCAAAATAAAGTTCAATTTTCATTTTATGTCTGATGCTATGATGATGTCTGATGTCGATCAAGATTTAATTCATTTTCCAACCTCTTGCATTCCGTAAATATTGTGTTGTGAACCGCGTTTATAATGCCACAGCTGGGGAAGAAATACACTATGTCAAATTTACAGCGTCAATTCTCCGTGACGTATTTGCCCGTCCGATGCCAGCATACGCAAATTAGGTTGTCGAGCTCCTGAGTTGGGCGACCAGCCTTCGATTCGAAGCAAGCGGTTCCCTTCCCCTTACCCGCTGGCAAAGCCTCTGAGGTTGCGTTCCCTCAGACGGCTCTGCTCGACCTACCCTCCGCGTCCCCCTCCGAATTCAGCGTTAGACCTGGCATTCGACAGAGGTAAACACGACGTACATTGGAACTTCATCGCAACCTATTGGGGTTATGGTCTACTCGGGATCGTAGGTCGTTCCTTCCACGGCAGCCGGGCGTTCAACATTGTCATTCACGCCACGCGATAAAGCGACTCATTTGACGGACCAAGAGCAGCTCTCAGAAGGCGACCAGAAGATTGCCTGCGTTACCTCCCCTCTTTAGGAGTGGCTCATGGCGGTCTTGTCTTGGTTCTCCCATCTTTAACCAGTGAGATCTCGAGTTCTGGTGTGTAGGTTCTTATTGACAGCTATTTGGTTAGCTTGAAGCCCATTTATCATTTCTGTTGGTGTTCTTGTAAATGTACCTTTTACGCATACGTAATGTAACATTTTTCTTTCGAAATTTAAGGGACCAAAAACTCAAGCTCAAATTATCCATGCGCGTATAAAATTAACTCTTAATAATCTTTTATTCATCATACTTGCGTGTAGTTCATTCGCTACCTTTAGTCCGATGACGTCACGCTCGGGTAGAAAAAGTTGGGAACTTTTGAGGGGCAACTAATGGGTTAATTTCACCAATGGAAGGATTTTAACCCATGGCTCCCCTCTTAGTAAGCTCTGCTTTCTGGGTTGGACTGTATAGGTTCTTCTTTGGAGTAGGCTACGGAGTGTAGGCCTCTATATCGCGAACAAACATACTCTTTAAGGGTTGCGCGTAGCAGATGTTTATTTTCCTATTCGGTTATTGTCGCGTATCGCAGAATAAATTTATTGGGTAATAGATGTACTCGCATTGCCAGAAGTGATTCGACAGCTCAGATCATTTCGCACATGGGCTCCCACCGGTAATCGAACCCGGAACCATTTTCAGCAAAGCCGAAAGCGCTGCCCGCTTGGCTATCCGGGAGTCAAGGAAAGAATATTTTGAACGACTAGTCCTAGCATATTCTTGTCTGAAATTACTCGAAGCATCATAACAGCCAATGTAACTATGAGGATGACGAAAACTAACTTCCTCCGAATTTTTAAAACGCAATCACGTCCCCGCTTTCAATATTGATACCATTGTGCGAACTTACTGTGCTATCGTTAGACCGGTCCTAGAGTATGGTAGTGTGGTTTGGAACCCTCATCAAGTCACCTAGACTAAAGCCATTGAAAAAGTTCAAATGCGCTTTGTTAAATGGCAATGTTTAAAAACTGACGGAGTTGTTTTCAGTGAAAAAGAAAGTTATCATATATGTAGATTTTTATATCATACTCCTTTTAGTGCAAGAAGGTTTGTGTATGATGCTACGTTTCTGGTTATTATAATAAGAGGAGCTGTTGTGTCACCAAATTTGCTTGGATTAATTAATTTTAATATTCCAAATATAAGAACTGTGCATAAATCTCTTTTCCGTGACATTTCTGGCGGAGTTGATATGAGACATGAACCTCTTTCACGGACCATGAAAACGGTCAATGAAATTTTTAAAAATTGTGATTGTGACATTTTTAATGATTACTTTATGACTCTTAGGAGAAAATTTTAAAAATATTTTAATCGTTTTAAATATTTTATGACTGTATTTTGGTGAATTTAATGTATTTCACGTTGATTTTGTTCTTGTATAGTTTTCTATTTTATTATGAAGCTTGTAATTGGGGCTGCCTGTTATCGTAAAATAAATAAATGAATAAATTAACATAAGATAAAGGGTGGAAGGCGATCTCGCACGTGATGTCATGAACCTAGGAAAAATCCCTAGGAAGCATGAAAGCAGTCTGACATAACCGGAACCCTAACCCGGATCACGTAATCGTGGTACGGTTGCTTCATCCAATTAATTTATCCGGACCGAACATTATAACATTCTAGTTTAAATCTTGTTTCTTCTAAAGATTCTCATCCCACGCTGTTTTTGGGACTGGAAAAATGAGCATCGTGTAAGGTGGTTGCTCTGTTATACGGCGAAGTTGTAAATGCAAACGCTTGAAATACTTGGTATCTGGAATAAAAAGGGTGAACACCGCGTAATGCATTTATAGGGATGGGTTTATAAATTAAGATAAAGTGAAAGAATGCGCTTTTTCCTCTGATTGCCATTATGGATTTTTAATAATCATTGAACCAAATAAGGACATCAAGTTACATTGTAATCACATGTTGAATCATTCGAACCATGAAGTAATCAGAATCCTATGGCATATGCAGAGATCAACTTGCAACTCAGACGATTTTTCGAATTGTTTAATGCATAATTTAAACATCATTTTTGTGTATCTCAAACGTTATCATTGAATTATTCCTTTCTAAGGAGTTTACACGTTTGCTCTGTACTTAATAAGTTTATCTAGATCCAATATCTGAATCAATAGCATACAGATTGGCTACCGGTTTATCTAATTACGTAGGGTATCGACCAAATCGAAAGGTTGATAACCTCTCGTAGCTTAGAGGTGGGCAATTTAAAAGCGATGGTCTTCGTCGAAGCAAATGCAAAAAGATTACGAATGTACGGAATTATTTTGTGATTCAATCGTATCTCCACGTCAAATTAGTTTATGAGTCAAATAGTTTGTATTGTAATGCTTTTTGAGAGATCGTTTAAGAACTCGGGAGTTACAATTTAATCACCTTTCTGAAGTCAAAAATAGAAGGCACGAACGTTGAGCATGAAGTGATTTTGTCCTTACCAACACTTAACTCCTACATTCAATTTGAGTAACCTCCGCTTTTTCGATGCTGCTTCGGATGCTTAGTATCTAACTATTTCTAGTGGGAATAAATGTTATTAGAAAATAGGTCACCGATGTAATTTAACTTTTAAGGGCGCCATCTAATGTAAGATTAACCTTCAACTTTAGCTCTTCTGCAAATTCGTGGTACTTAGAGAAACAACGGTATAGCTTCATGTTAGTTTTTCTTTTCGACAGCCTTTGGCATATGATTTACCTGCATAGATTTATGGACACAATTTTGTTGTAAATTTTAATGGCTGTGAGTTGTTGAAAAATCAACTGATTCATTGTGTTTCTGACGATATATTTCGTGAAATTATGATTGACGGAAACCGTCATTACTAATTAACGAATAAACAGAACGGAATTGTAACTATGGTGATTTGGATCCGTTTCCTGTTAAGATCGCTAGTTCGAATTCTGATGATAGCAATCATACATATTTGTCACCATAGGCAAGGAGGAAATAAAAAGAAGCAGAACGCAAAAACAGGCGACAGACCGACTCAATACCAGTCTATCTTAAAAACAAATTCATGGCAGTCTATGTCAACAGTCTATGTCTATGGTGATATTTGAGGTAATTATTTTCCCTTGAAATAAATGATTGCGAAGAATCGTCGTAGGATAATTATCTGAAAATCAGTGTGGTTATGAAAACTCCTTATTCTCTGTGCACTCCGCGTGGCAATTAGAAATGACTTGTGCATCTACACAGCGGCGCTGCTCAAATCTCTTTGATGTCCTTCAGAAAAAGCGAAACCCCCTGGATAACGTGCGTGGCATACGTAGGAAATTTCTCCTTGATTTCGAGAGCGGAGGGCGGCAGGTTCACACTCGAGCACACTTTTTTGCGAAGCGAACCTTTCCGCTGCAAGACACGCACTAAGCTCATTTTTAAGGATCGAAGAATTCCATGCTATATGCGTCACCATTACTTTGCCATTGTCGTTTTACGAGCGAATCGTTTATACTCGGGTTGAAAGCATCTATTCATCTTCAAAGCTTATTTTCCATTACCCCGCTCGCGTAATTGGAATGCTTAATCTTTCAGGTGTACGTTAGGGAAACGCTATTTACTTAACATGGTATAGACTACACAAGCCTCTACTTTAATCACTTGAATAGGATGCGATGGAGGATGAGAGGATCTTTCAATTGCTGTTCCGACTTCAGATGTTTGGCCGCTCTTCGACGCATTAACATGCTTTCTCTATGATTAATTAATTTCAATCATCTGTCGCTTTTCCTCATCAACAAGTTCTCCCAAAAGAGCTGATTGATCACTATAGTTAGCGTTTCTTTTCCTTCATGAAAAACTAACACTAAACTAATAAAAATATACTAACTACCAGTTACTAATGATAAATAAAGTGAAGTTGTGTGCATGGGTTTTTATTTGGAGTATAGGAAATAATCCCTATTCGCATAATACTTATTGGTTTGTTATCAGGTAAAGTTTTTCATATACCAAAAAAGTGAAGACACTACACAAAAATTAATATAGCTAAATTTCAAAAATTGTATTTATGTTTTGTTTTGATTCTGATACTTTTAGGGTACGTTTTATTACCTTTGCCAGCAGAGGAAACGCCATAGAAGTTCTCTTTTACAACATTCCGATCTTCTGGCGTAATTTCTTACCTAACATGTTTTGCAAATATCATCACCGAAAAGGCATATCTTCACTTGAATTTCATTGCACTAATTGGGGAAATATTAGTAAATTAAGAATCTTTCTGTTGTAGTACCAATAGAAGTATTATCCTCGCATCAGTAGATAATAGTGATATTTTTTCTGCCACTGAACGTTTTGTGAAGGGTTTGAGAAAAATAGTATTTTCACGTGTGAGGGATTTAAAGGTTCAAGCGTCGGAAATGGTTTAGATGAAAGAGGAGACTCCCAATCTCGCCCGAATATAGACATTTTATTATTTTTATTATGAAATAGTGAAGCACTTGATCACCCTGTATCAGAATAATCTCTGGGAAATTAAATTATGGTGAGATAATATGCGTTCGAAAATTGTCAAAATTTTATTTCTATTTGAAAAATGAGAAAATTTTATTGGGCTGGTAACCCAGCTTGTTCGGAAAATATATCGCTTGAGTATTTACCGATTATTCACATATGCTCCTGTTGGAAAAGCTCCGATGATTTATTATTTGAATGCGGTAATAGTGGATTCCGTTTGCTTGTTTCGTATTTAATTTCGTACTTGATGTGAATCGAGAGAACTTCGTTCCGTTAACTCATTTTAGAGGGAAGTTTTGTTTTAAAATAATTGACTATCAATTGCGATTTAATTGAGGAAGTTTAAATTCTTGGTATTCTGGAAGAACCCGTAGTTGCCCGTAATCATGGATAACAGTAATAGATATATTCAGACGTAATCAAAATATTATAGCAATGGTAATTATGAAATAATAATAATTATAACAAATTACTTGCGTGGGTGAATCATGAAAGTAGAATTTTTGGCTTGGTTACTGAGTATTAATTCCTTTTAATCATGTTTTTCTCATTGATGGAAAGATCTGTCGTTTTTTCAGAAGTAGTACTACCAGTGCGTCTGAGCAATTTTAATGACACTTTGAATTATAAGGCACCATCGAAAACATAGTACTGTTCTAAAAAGGCTCCATATCTGATGTTATTTTGCACATAAAGCACACACACTGGGAGTCGAGCCCGACACCACTTTCAGTAGAGGCCAACGCGCTACCTACATGGATTAGCCTGATTCTAGGATGCAGTGCGTATGAATGCTATGCCATAAAACCATCCAAAATTTATTTTTTATGTCGCGTGTCAATTTGTTTTGATATGTTATTAAAAATAAAGGCATCAGTTTTTTAAAACTTTAAATATATTTAGTTTTTGAATATATTAAGTGTAACGAATTTTTTTTCTTCTCAAATATGCCTAAATTAGAATTAAGGCAAAGGCCAGACTTGGCTAGGTTGGACGCCAAGTAAATATTAAATTAATTCAATCTTTAGCTCCGAAAAGGCCGGATATTTCAGTGAATAATACTATTACTTCCCATATTTATGCAACTGGAAATTTCGATAGTAGTAAGTGACAACAGCATAGAAATAAATAATTTTAGTCATCCAAAACCTGTAGACATATCTAGTGGCCATGTCCGCTCCCGCCGTATAATCCATGGTTGTTTGAATGGTACTTTGTTATCATAGGTTTTGTTTATATTTTACATTAACTTTATTATGCTATTTCCTCAATTTAGAAATTCTGAATAGAATAATGATATTCACTATTGAAATCTACATGCACGTAGATTACTGAAGTTTCCGATAAAGCGGTGTGCTAAGCAAATAATCATAAGAAATACTAATGGGAATTTTTGCGATCGAAATAGTTCGGATGCCATCGTAATGGATGTAATTTAAATAATTGCACGTCCTCTTGGTGGCAGTCAATCGAGCGTAGCCTCGCATTTCCCAGAGAGGGGAGAAACGGTTTCATCGAGCTCATCAATTTACGCGAAAGTGTTTCCGCGGAACACGGAAGAAGAAGCAAATTGCGTGCCTAAACTCGTTATCGTCCCGCAACCCAAGCTTTACCGTCCCTTATTCAATCTTTCTTTAATCTGAAATAAAAAAGTGTTTGCACTAAATTGGAAATTTTACGCATCCGGAGGATGGGGGTTTCTGTATGGCGAAGGGAAAAAATGCTAATCCAAGCAATAGAAATGCCGAAGTTTATCTCATTATATTTAACCAATATGGATCATTTAAGTATTATGTATAGAGCACTATCAATAAGGAATTTTCTTCAATCGATAAAATGTATTAATATTTAACTACAAAAGTAGCAGATGTGACTACGTAGTATAAACAGAAATACTTTTATAGAGAGAGCGGTAAAGTTTCCGTGTGCGTTTTAACGTTTAATTAATTGCGGGGACATGGAGGGTAGCGCCTATCTTATGGAGAGAGAGACCTTGAAAGAGTTTGAACTCGATAAAATGGATTAAGCAGTAGTTAAACACTTGTAGCAATTACCTCAAAGATTAGTTAACTGGTTGTGGGCCACATAATTATTGGATTTGGATGTTTATAGATCATATAATCAAACTCATAAAATTTAATACAGCTATCTATAGATATGATTTATCATATTTCTAATTGTAAGTGATTTGTTATGTGCTATTCACGAAGAATATTATCTTTATCCCTATTTTTTCTGTCTAAAGGACATTCATTTTGGTTAAATAATAATGTTATCTGCACTTCACTTCATATCCAATTTAATTTTGGTATCGGTGTTAATTCAAATCAATTGTTTTGGCAGCAGTAAATTTTTGTTTCGTAATTTCTTCCTTTGAATGGCATGGCGCTGTTGATCTGATAGTGATTGGAATTAGGCTGCGGCTCTGCCTTGAGTAACTCTAAATAAAATTCCAGTCGGTTGGAAGACCATTATCAAATTCCGAGAAAAGGTGTAAGCTCACTACTTTAAATTTACCTTCTGTTTGTGCGTGAGTATTGAAAGCAAATTCATTTTTCGACTTAGCATGCCTATGACTTCCTTCGCTGAAAAACTGTCTCTGTTATTTTAATGTTCATAACTTCCCTTTAACTTTGTAAATCCCCTTTTCCCGCTTTATTTTTTCCTCATTTCGTGACCCTTAACTCTTCCACGTCCGTTTTTACCGCAGTTTCCTGCGCTGCCACGGGTAAAAAATGCCCCCTCGCTTCCTCTGTCTTTAATCATCTCGCACGGCTGTTAATGAAGTACGCAAAAAATCGTGGAGAAAACAAAATTGCCATTTTTGGAGGTGAGAGGTGATTACAGAAGATAAGTTTTCTCATACGGGGAATGATCTAATTTTCTCTCGCAATCAATTTTCTCCGTGGTGTTCAATACGCTGTTGCTGCTCTGTAACTCGATTTTTGATTTTTCTCTTTAAAAAAATGGAGGTGCTTTCTTTATGGAAACCCAAAGCAAGGTAATTTCATTACCTTCCTGAGCTATTATTTTTAATATGTTTTTGCTATCGATATTAACTGATAGATCGATTTACGCATTCTTGTTGGAGATCGGAAGCACCGCTCTGGTACTTTTGGAAATAGCCTGACTGCTCTCATTTACTAGTGATATAATAAATCATAAGTGATTCTGTTTTATATGCTTCAGAAATTGTTTTTTGGTGTGCACTTAGTTGGGGATCTACTTGGCCGAAAAGTCTTTACAATGCAATTTGAAATAAATTACATAATATGTAACTCTTTCATAAAATTGTTATACTTAAAATCCATTACTTAAGATAAATATCCAAAACGGATTCTTACTTGAAACATAATTGTAAAGTTTTGGGAATTATTTTACAACTTGTCTGTTAACCAATTTCCAATTTGATGAATTAATGGGTTAATTTTAAAACATATTCAATTTCTATCCGGTTCAATGAAGATTCTCATTCGACGCTTCGCTATTGGTAATCAGAATTAGATCAGTTACAATCCCTCTAATTTTTCATGAAATAGATGCTCAATTTAGTCTCTCTAGAGAATTTGCATTATTCTTACCACCGAAGATTCATTGCGCCAGCTATTGTCATTCTTTTGAAGCCCTAAAATCTTTCTCATTAAACGCAGGTGTAAGGTTTTGTAAAGCGATACTTCGCCTTGGGATGTCACTTGTGTTGATGCATCTTACTTATTCTGGACATGAAGAAGGCCAGAGAAGCTTTATTTTGGATCTTACTCTTTCGTTACACGGAATGACTGCAGAAGAGATGCTTTTTGCGCTGTATCCAACACTTCTAAGAGTTGGCCTTTTGCCGCGACAGGCGATAATCGGGATTATACCCTCAGAATTTACTGGAAAGGTTTTATCATTCCCTTTCAAGACAACTTTTCGTATTTTATTTTCCTTAACAAAACTGCCACATTTATTTTATCGGGCACTCTCTGTTGCCAGCTTAAGGATGTATAATGTGAGGGAACTATTTCCTTGCTTAGCAGTGACGGAAGTGAGGTTTTGACTCGTTGTAAATATAAAATACGTTAACTTTGTAAATTCATTTCTTAGTTTTTCTCATAATTTATTATTTATCGCTGCTTAACGAAGTCGATTTTTTATTTGACTTCTCTAAAAAATCGGAAAATGGAGTTCAAGCGATCTCTGAACTGCAAAGGTCAGAGCTTATCATTGGCAATGTAATTGATTCGGTTCATTTTAAGAAGACCGTTTATCACTGTTAAAAGGGCAAACTGATAAAGAAATGATAGAAAGTACGAAGACCTTATCGTTTTCTTGAATGATTGCGCTAGTTATTTTTTTTATTCATATGTTCTATCGTTTAGATATAAGAAGAAATGGCGTTTGGACATTTTTATTTTTTGTCTGTTTTAGATGCCATCTTTTAAATATCTATTAGGTCATACAGAAAATAAAAATTGAAAAAAAAATGTTCCTTATTATTGTGAAAAGTAGAGTATAACCGATGTAAATATATGTAACTGATAAACTGACAACTCGTTTTATATATATTTCTGATGTAATAACGCAAACTTTTTTATTGTTTATTGTGCATATTAACCTTCAGGAAAGGTATTCTAAAGATTATGATAACATATAAATACCAATATTTAGATGGCATTATAGTTCTGCGCTCCCTATATTTGACTTCCAGGGCAATTCGCTCTCGCCGATTCTCCACAAAGAATAAAATCATAGCGTCCACCATAATTTAATGTTATATGTCAATAGGAAATGTATATTGTAATGCATGTTTAAACTTTTACCTGTTCCATATGAGTCTTTTCAATCTAGAAAAAAAGGTGTTAGGCTTGTACTAAAATTTTAGCAAAACAAAAGGTCGGTATGAACTATATTCTCTCAGTGTATCATACAGAGTCATAAAATGGAATGAAACAGGCTGTCCGAGGGTGAACACTCGTTTAAAAACAAAACTTGTAAGTTTAGATGCGTTGCTGATGTTGAGACTAGATTTTAAGAATTCTCTATCGGTTTCATTGGTAGGTTCTCTATAGCTTCGGATTTTATTTGGAAGCGATAGGTAGCATTCGAACGTAAAGTTGTGGTAAACACGGTAAAGTGTTAAAAATGGATACGATAAAAAACGCTCTCCTCAATGCTAAACGTGCGACGCCGCAGCGAGCTCAGAAATCATCATAAGCGCAGTGCGTAGCAGCTCCGTCTATTTCCTCCCGTTTTCTCCCTCCGTAACTCAACCGCTGAGGATCAAACCCAACAGCCTTCGAGCAAACATGGAAATCCATCGCAATAAATTTCCCGGCGGAAAAATCTTTGGCTCCTTCCGCGATCAACGCACCGAAGGGCTTCTGTTTTGCTTTGAACGCCCACGCCGGCCGATAGATCACAAAGTGCGGCATTGAAACGGACCCAATCGCAAACGGTCAATCACGAGCTATTATTAGAGGCGGGAATCCTTAAGATTTCTCAGGTTCAATTGACCTTTGGAAAGCCACCCTTGTCTAGGTTTTCAGCTCTGATGAACGTCGCTCATTTTTCCTCGTCGTTCCCAGGGTTGACTCCGGATTAATCTGAAATAGATTTCACTACCTGCTTTATGCGCGTCTTGAACTCGGTGTTGATGAGCAAATTAATCTTGGGTTCATTAGTGCCCGGTCGTTGATTAAATCAGAATGCGACCTTTGCCCTCCTCAAAAGCGGAGACATTTTCTGAATTCATTAGTGCAGCTCAGTCTCTCGTAGACAACTTTTATATAGTTTTATTTCATGTTTCGATGTTTGGTAAGTTGTGAAATATATTTAGTGACCAATTTGACTCGGAATTCGTATATCTGTTCCCTAACATCTAAATGCTTTCTATATTTCGCCTGTATCGTTAAATAGTCCTTAAAACAAACGGGTGCTATAACTTTATATTTTCTTTTTAGAAATTCAGTTAAACGAGTAAAATATTATTCCTCGCATAACAAAACTATTTTTCAGTCAGTCCAACATAAAAATATTGGGAATATTTGTTAAAGTGCATCTCCCTAGTACTCATCTTTCGAAAAAAAACATCATTATCTCTTTTAGCTCTATCAATAGTCGCAGAAGCACGTCATTTCAATCAGTTACAATTCAGCTTCACATTGAAAACGAATTTACTGGAAATGTTTTGTTATATTTTTACGAGCATGTTGGGCAAGTTTCCTAGTAATATTTTTAGAATTTTATTCAATGAAATTTAAATCCTAAAATATAAAAAAATTATGCCTACAAGATCAAATTTTACTCTTTGGAAGGACAAATTGTTGCTCAAAAAGGATAAACTCATAAAACTGCAAAAGATGATGACATTTAGTTTATTATTACTTTTTTCGCGGAAAATATGTATCTTTTGATAGAATAGTTTATTTACGTATTTTGTTATTTTATTTATTTAATTGTCCATGATGAATTTGTGTTGAAACACCCTTTAGTTAGATATTCGCTCATATTAATAGCCTTTTGAGCAAACAACTTCCTTAACTACCGCAGACGATACATTTTCAGTAGCTCATGCTTACGAGAAGCATTCGTGTAAATCAATCGAAGAGGCAGAAAAGTGTGTGTAAGCAACGGAAAAATGAAACTTGATGTATATTCCTAGAATAAAGGTCGAGAGGCTGTTGAATCGGTGGAGAGATGAATGCAGAAATGGATGGAAAGAGGTCCAGGCAGAGCTAAAAGGACAGATAGGGAGTCGGACGTGCAAGGAATGCTGTTAAACTTGGATTTCCGGAAGATGGGTGAAAATTTGACTGGTGAAGAAGGTTTAGGCCGTGCACTGAATAAGAAATTTTAGAAAAAGAAAAGGCGTCGTAGGATACGCAAAGCCTGAGTATCTTCTTAGATTGAATCGAATAGAAAACTGACTTATTTCTTTAAGTGTATGTTCCCACACTTATGTAAACAAACCATCTAAGGCGGGGGTGGCGAACCTATGGCACGCGTGCCCAAAGTGGCACGGGAGAGAGTTTTTTCGGCACGCAAAACTCCTTCGACATTATCTTTTTATGCATTCACGCTCCACAGTAAATAAATGTGGATTCCGTTTATTAGGAGTGATAAATTACGACCATTTAAGTCTTATAAAAGATCTTAATCGTATCGTTGACATAAAAAATTAATAATATTACGAGGCTTGTCCAGAAAGTAAGTGTACTGAATTTTTGAAGGTTACAAAAAGTTTTATTTGAACAAAAAAATTACCTGGTTACATTAGTACATATGTAAGCTATTATTCGACATAGTCACCATTCCTCTCAATGCAAATGGTGAACCGGGGTATTAATTTTTTGATGCCTTCCTCGAAGTAGTTTCCCGCCAAACCCTTCGTCTACTTCTCCACCTCCCCCTTCACCTCCTCATTGGTCGAAAATCATTTTCCACCCATGTACAGCTTCAGGGAGGTTAAAAGATAGTAATCTGATGGTGCTAGGTGAGGGGAATACGCGGGATGGTTCAGGACATCCCATTTACACGAGGCGAGCAGTTCCTTTCGCCCAGCCCGGCCTCCACTCGATTCAACCTGTGCTGGTCTGTCAGCTGTTTTGGGACCCACCTCGCAGACAGTTTCCGATATCCGAGGGTTTCTGTGATGGTTTTATGTAGCAGAGATCTGGAGATTTGTGGAAACATCGCAAAAAGTCCATCCACAGTCAATCAGCGATCGTCACTGAGCGTATTTCCGATTTTTTCCACAATATCGTCAGTCACAATTGAAGGTCTTCCGCTCCTCTGATCATCATGCACAGACGTACGACCGTTTTTAAACTCGCGACACCACTTGAACACACCAGTACGATTCATAGCTTTATCACCATATGCAGTTTTTACCTCATTATAAACCTCAAACGGAGATTTTCCCTTAACGTATGACTCCGCGTACTTCGCACTTGGCGGGAGATTGGGTTGACATTTTTCACGAAACTTATTGTCGCGTCGACAGTTATCAACGTACTGACATTAAATCAGTCTTGTTGTGGAGAGGAGGAATCAGGCTACACGGCAGAGTATCCAACATGCCAAAGATAAAATCCCTCCGGCAGTGAGAGCGTCAGTACACTTACTTTCTGGACATCCCTCGTATAATCTCACTGTATGGTTTGGTACCACATTGCCATGCAAGCCCTTTATATTCATCAAATATAGCATTCTTGCCGCAAAATGTTCGACAACCCTGATCTTAGGTAATGAGTTTCTTCATAGAAATTAACGCTTCGTATTCTTTAATATATAGTGAAGGTTTTACTTCAACAGTAACGATTATGGGTAGTATTATTATTTATGGGTAAACGTTACTTATTACCTTTCCTTTTAACAGTTTCACTCACAAACAATTCAGTGAATCCCGGGATAGTAATAGCTTTAATTGCATTAAGGTTGAATTTCAGAGAGCTGGTAATAATTTCCGGGCAATTAGTTTTCATTTGTCCCTTTCATTCAACTGAATGGACTATTCATGACATGCTTTACGCTTGAATTATTTAATATGGTTTCATAAATCTCTCGAATACGTTGGTGTTACAATTATATTTTTATTTTAATTTTAAAATGTTTTGTTTTGCAGCAACTCTAGGGAAAATTATAGTTATTTGTTGAAATAGTCAACTCGTAATGAATTAGTGCTTAGGTATAGAATCGATTTTTAAGGCAGGCTAATTAACTCGCAATAAAGTAGTGCGTGAGGTAATCTGTAGAATATAGCATGGACTTATGGTACTTCCCCTAATTCAATAACATCTATGAATTTTTCCGTAGCCGTGCATGAATTATTAGAAAAAAATGTTCATCCATACCAGAGTCGGAAAATTTCTTAAAATATTCATGATGCCGATTTTAGGTGTAGGTTGATTAAAACTACAATGGATCACGGTGGCGGTTATGTTAATCTAATTTGTATTTTCGTTGTTTTTCCTTATAGTAAAAAGTGATTAGTGCTCAGACTTTTTCTGTTTATTCGATTTAAATTCAAAAATTGAAAGTTTTAGAGAAACAGTTAATGTTATATTATTAACTTCTCAGCCTTAAATTGAGACCTGCTTTCTTATGACACAAAATACCTAAAAAATCAGCGTTAGTTTTATTGATCAATGTTTTGTTTGTTTATTGGTTGATGTATGGTGGTGAGGTATTGTTTAATGAAAAACAAAACTTGTCCAAAGCTTATGAAGTCGATTGATAGAGAATATATACTTCATTAGTTTATAACTAGCATATGACGGTAAGCGCATTTAAAAGTTGTTTTCAAAGGAGAACTGAGGTGTAGATGATAAATAAAAAGGAAAAAGGGTCAAAAGCAGGCCATGTTCAGAGTGAATTGAGTTTGAGGATTCTGTCCCACTGTCCCCTGTGACCTGTTGGACTCCAAAGTGAAATCTGGTGTGAACAAGATTATTGATTCAGCAGTTTCTCTTTTTCGTGAAAAATATAAGGGAATGTTCGATAAGTTTATTTCAAACAGCGCCTTCTGCACCAAAAGTTGGATATTTATCATTTGAGTGGACATGAATCATTCGTCGACGTCGGAAAATTTGTCTCAATTATTTGAAAATCAACGCATTCTCCGGGGAACTTTGAAATGATGACTTGCTTTTTCTTTCTTCTTGCCAAAACCCTCCTCCCGAAGAAAATATGCCAAGAAATCTCTTGAATATCAGAGTTTTTATTTTGAGTTTTTACTTAGTTTTCGGCTTCTATTGGGAGATGGCTGAGCTCCAAGTGTTTCGCGAAATAAAAATTTTCTGCTTAATTAACTAATTTCTGCTTAATAAGCTTTCAAGGCAGAAAAACAACGAACTTAGGAAAAAAGGGACTTTCATGTTTTTGTGGTGAGATGCATATAGTTATGTTCCTCTTGTTTTCCTTATGGATGGAAGTGATGTCTTTCCTGGGTTTTACGATTCATCCACGAAGGATTGCTTTTTCATCAACTATTTCATCGGTAAAGGAAATATTTCTTCGCGTACGCTAATTAGCTGCACGTGCCTTATTTTAATGGCACAGCATCAGTCTTTTAGGCCACAGCAGTCTTATTATCTGTCATTTTTATGACATGCTTTTGTTTCATCATTGCGCGATATTACGCAAAAAATAGTGGAACATTTGGAAAGGTGAAATATACGAAAATTAGGTTTCATGAGTCGAGTGCAATAATGCCGATCTTGTTATTGGAAGGACAAAAGCATAAAAATATGGGAGACGAAGAATAAATTTGTTTTAAATGTAGCCTTTCTTGATCACTTCAAATGCTTTTGCCTATCGCAAACTTCGTTAACAAAGGGTGCGTAAGAAATCTAGTCGGATACAAGAATAAAAGAATTGTTTCGAGAGGAACACAATTACTTTTAACAAGCAATTATTTCCTTTGAAAATTGTGCGATTCCGAAAACGTTAAACAATTCCCGTTTATGTCAAAGAAACGCTTGGACAAAACGATGCATTTGACCTCGATTCAGAATTGCAGAGTGGAAAATATGCCCTCAAGTTCTCCCACCTTTAAGTACTTTCATCTTCGTCTGCTCGAATGAACTTCACGTGTTAATTTTCAGTTGACGACCGCCCCAATCCGGCAAAGGCACTTTATCCACGGGAGAATCCGCATCTAAGAGGGCACAGCACCTGTTGTCGATTCAGTGATTGTGATTTTTAAAGGGTATGAGTCGTTATCGGTTAATAAAAAAGTCTCGCTAATGTATTTCATCGATCGACAGGCGATCCATCTTACGAAAACAAAGGGAAATTGAAGTTCCTCTTACTTAGATCGACTCAGGCATGATACGCTATTTTATTACTTGAATAATGCTCACTGAGCCGAAGGGCAGAAAAAAATATTCAGATCTGTAATTAAATGAAATGTTGTTTAATTACCATTTATTAAATTCAAGTTACTCGCAGTTGCTGCCTAATCGCTACTGCCAAAATAAATGAATCTAGATTATTCTTTAAGTATTCAATTTTTTACATCAAATATCTCTGCTAATCAATAATATAATAAATTTAATGCTCTACTTACATTCACCATAAGTGCCGTAAGATTATACAGATAGACGTTTAATTGGAGAGGTAAGGCTCATGTGGACCTTTCTTCCATTTAACCTCGTATGTAGGCATAATGTATACACGTAGATATTAATACAAGACGTACGAGTACAGCGTGGGCAGAAATAATTGCAACTGAAGGCTGACAAAGAAAAATCCACATTGCGAAAATCACCCACAGAAAAGAGGTGCGTAACAAATACACGTGAAACACAATAAAAGTAACAAAAAAGTAACTTTAAAATTGGATCAATTATATCTACCAACATGGAAGTCCTTTTCCAAGATTCACAGGAACTGTTTCATTTTATAACCTTCTGTTCGCTAGTCTTCTCGCTGTATTTTCCTTCCTGAGTCTTGTCATTGAATACGTTCAATAATAATGTTTGAAAACTTAGGCGTATATGTTATTTTGTCTCAAGCTCCTACTTCAGGAATTAATATTTTGTAATTAATTTTTTTAATGGATTTTAGGATAGGAGGGACTTTTTTTTAGACCTTTTCAATAACTGCTTTGTTAATCAAAGGGTACGAATAATGTGTGACTTCTTTTTGTATGCATTGTTGGGATGGAATTTATTAAAGTACAAGGCCATAAAGAGACATTAAAATCAATTCTTGGGTTTGCTTTGTTTCTCAGTAATTAAATTTCTTGAATGTAGTACACTCTATTTCTATCCATACATGATTTAAGTATTCTTATTTAAGTATTTCTTAAATATTTATCTTTAAAAATGTAAATGCTACGAAATAGAAATAAAGATGGAATTAATAAGCCAACCCAGAATAGCTAAACTTTCAAGATAATTATAATAGAGTTTTATTTTGCATTCGTGTGATAAATTGATATTTTTCAATATTGTGAAATGTTATCAAAACATAAAAGTTAAAGAATATTTTGTGGAATACATTTTAGAATATTTATCGTATATTTTGTAGAATAGTTTGTAGCCATCTAATCAGAATTGAATAGGGTACAAAATGAACTTAATGGACTAAATTTTAATTTGAAATGCCTATAAAATAATTATCATACACATATCTTATCCATTATATTGGATTTAAAATTAAACCTACGCGAGAGAAACAGATTTCTATACTCACATTTTCTCTAGGTTCCACATGGTATCTGTATAACCTATGCGGTTATTAACAAAGCATGGATTATTGTATAATTTTTCGATTACTAAAAGTCGAGCGGGGTTTCAGAATACGGAACTACTCCCCATAAGTATTGGGATAACAAGAATTGAATGAAATGATTGTAGACGCTTGAGATCGAGCCTTCATTAGCCCTCGCTGACATCCTGTTCGTCGCGCCTTTTAAGTGAAACTCCTCATCAACAACGAGGGACTTTCCCGCCGCCTCGTTATGCATTGATTCGAATCATCTCGTTCATCCTCTCTTCTGCCCATGGAAACCGTTTCCACGAACACGAGAGACCGTGTTTTAACCGCCTTCATTAGTCCGCGCATCCCTTACGCTATTTAATTTTCGATACGATTCCCTCTTCGTAATGAGAATTGGAGTCTTGTTACGTCCCGGATCGCGTTTGTTCCTGCATGCTTCTCTTCTTGACATCCAAAAGATAAGCAGGTTACGAGAGAGACGCCAATTCACAACAGGTGACCCGCCCTCCGTTGGGCCCTTACCAAACTTTTCGGCAACCTGCGTAATGACTCTTCCGAGGGCAGGAGCATGGTCCCCTCCCCGGCGAAGGACGCCACCTTAACTTTGTTTAAGGGGAAGTTATTTCAGGAACCCCCGGATGACGAGTTGCGCAGGCTACTTTTTCGTTTTAAACGAGCAAACCTTTCTCTTCCCACTGCTCTCTCCGGAGAATGCTGGGAGACGGGGAAAAAATGACTTCCTCTTCCCATCTCGCGGCATCCATTAGCAGGGAAAGAAGTCTCTTTAAAACCGCGGCTCCGCATCAACAATCAGAAGAACAAAAAAGAGTGGAGCAAAAAAGAGCGGAGCAAAAAAGTGCGGGATATCTCCGCGGAATTGGCGGAGAGAAGCCCGCTCGTTCAAGGATGGGATCGAAGTAGGGCGCGCACTCTTTCAGAAGGGATTGGCTGGAATTGAGGCCAGGGGTCTTCTGCTAACGATGTCCACTGCTACGTTCCGAAGCGATATCGCATTACGTTTTACAATTCGATTTCCGAGGGGATCTTATTCTGGGGCCAGCAGGAGAGATTCCCTGTAAAAGTTCACCGATTTATGAAGATGCTATTTTATTGAAATTTTCATCACCCAAGGAAACGGTAATTAAAACATCCGATAATTTGCTTTTTAGTAAAAGATTGTGCCACATAGAAGGCTAAGTTACAGGAGTTACATAATTTTTATGCATTATAATTAATATATATTATTATATTGTAGGCTAAATTAGGCATAATAATATCTTAGACCAATGCTGTCCTATCTATATCCCGCAGGCCATTTTGGGCTCTGTAAGATATTTATGACTAATATAAGGACGAGATTTTCAATTTCTTGGATTCCATTTTTTATATTTAGCGCTTGAATTTTGACTAGAATACTTCTACAAACTACAAATTATTTAAATATAATCAGAACTTGCTGATATCAAGAATTGATGGAAATGAAAAAGAGACGCTATGCAAACTATATAATCATAGCAAATTTTGCCTGAAATAATCATAAGTGTGGGTATGTTTATATGCAAATAATTCTATCTAATACAGTATATTCAGCATTTTTGTAAACCTCATCTTAGTTCTGGATGCAACCTTCAGCTAGTCATGCGTATGACCTTGGATTCTATTATCTAAAAAACGCTTTATTTAGAAATCAACTGGTTGAATTAAACCGCATGCGAACTTTTTAAAGCTTTCAGCTATTTATAATATGAAGGAGCACTGGAATTTGTCCTTGAATGTGTCTAGTTAATGAGATTTATAATCGATCTCTTACAAGAAAATTAGGAGGCGTGGAAAATAAATTTTCATAAGTACTCATTCTTAGTTTAATCCTTGATTTAGTCACTTAAGGAAAAATCCCCTTTTGTGATAACTAGTAGCATGCCTATGATCTGTATCAAATAGTTGGATAAATATTGCCGAGAACTTATTGACGATCTTCACTTTGAAACACAACTATTCAAGGAACGATTGGCCGTAAAAGACTATTCTAATCAAGTATTTTTCAATCAAATGTTATAATGTTTTGTACTTATGTTAGCACTAGTCATAATTTTCATTTCCGTGTGCCCTGATATTCTGTATCTGTGACCCTTAAATTTGTATCTTGCAAACTTATCTTGACCTTTAATTAACTCAACGCATTTTGTCTTCCTTCTATCTTTTCCCCTAGCTTTCAACCCTCAATTATTTTCTTTTGTAATCCCTTTCCTCTTAATGACCGATCAACTCAAGTCTTTTTTCGTCTCCTTATTACTTTTATCGAAGTTCTCTCTTTTCCTACAACCTTTAGCACTTTTTCGTTCGTTTTCCCATCTATCCAACTTTCCCATACCATTTTATGCCACATTTGCATCTTGAAGATCTCCAATCATTTGATTCCTTTCTTTAAATTTCTTAGTTTTACATCCACCTCCAAGCAAGAAATATTTTAGTAAATAAAGTAGAAAAGTGACAAAGGAGACATATGATTGGGAATCGAAGAACTAACATCAGAATTGCCTGATGATGATTGTTCACAAGCGAAACTTGTCCCACTAAATGAATACTGTCGAAGTGTACTAAAGTTTCTTTGATTCCTTGTAATGGCCTTCCGCAAAGTAACGCCTCACATTGAGTTTAAAAAAATATCTTAGTAACAGAGTAACTAAGCGATGAGTTACTAAGTATAAAAATACGTAATTAGTAAAGGGTTAGTAATTATAATTATACGTAATATAGTTTAGACAAGTATAAGTTTACGCAAAAAGTGAATAATGAGTGGCTAAGTAATTAATAAGTAAATACATAACAAAGTAAAAAGGTAACTAAGAAAAAAAGTAAAGTCGTAATTAAATTACACCCTAATTTAGCATTTAGTTAAAAAAAAAACATCCAAATAATCCACAGATACGTTGATAATTGTAGTGCTTAAATGAGAGTAAAAGCTTAGCTTTTATCCGAAGCATGTTCAACGCACATCCTGTATAGACCCGCTCAAATCCCAGCCGACTTATTCCCCTCTCCTTATCGATTCATTGAAAAAGGGTTTTTCCTCGTGCCCGTTTCCGACAACTATTAATCGAGGGTCTGAAGGAGAGAAATTTAACTCGGAGAAAAGAAATGAATGCTTGGGAAATGGGGCAAGGTGATGGGGAGGGTTGAATGGGAAACCGTAAGGAGAGGGAAATGCCTTTGGCTAGGCAGAGATTGAGAATCTTTTCACAAGTTGCTTTTGAAAGGAATTAAAGGAAAATAAAGGATGCGATGGAAGAGAGAGAGAGAAAATGGCATTAAATGGGAGGGCCCTTAATTAGGGATGCGGCGATGAAGATTAAAGGCGTCCATTCATCAAGTTATTTCATTACTTGTGTTTGTTGCCAGAAATTGGTAAATTATGGGGGAAGAGTAATGAGTATACTATCATTTATTCTACTCGAGATAAGCCGACCGCGGAATATTCGTTTTGAAGGCGTTGGTAAGTGAAAGATGGTTAGAAGGTTAAAATGTGATGAGCTTAAGTTTCATAATTGATGTGAAAGTAAGCGGATTTTCACCTGATAAAATCACAATCATCACTAATACCGATATTCAAAAAGATAAATTACATGAAATTATATTACCGATTTATAATTTTTTATAAGTATGCCAATTATACGATTTTTTGTTGAAAAATCCAGCATGAAAATTTTCAGTGAGAATGACTATATTTTAAATGACGGATTTCCTTTTGCTACATCGCAAATGTGTTCTTAGTGGGCCTTATAATTTCCAAAAGTTGCGAATGCTTTTTAAGATACAATATACTTACGCTGAAATTAGCGAAATATTATACTAAGAAGTCAGAAATGATCCGCTTCAGTATTACCGCTCATTTTTCTAAACTTACTGCGTTCTTCCACGTAAATATGGTTTTCGGTTGAAATAAGCTCACTCATTGTTTAGTGTCATCAATTTTGTGTTTATCATTTACTGTAGTAGAGATGATAAAACTCGCGTAAATAGTTTTTCTTATACATGCGGTTAAAAATTGTGTAGTCGTTAAGGGATTTCCGTATCTATTTTGTAGGCGTGATGAATACAGATTTTTGTTTTGATAATATGTACTCTAAAAACGTGTCTTGCTAATACTCCCAAGGCGTTCCTTGAATCCTACTGAATTACTCTAGAAGACGTTACTTCCCTGCTTGTCGCCATAATATTTCAGTTATATTCCTGATATATTTTTTGTCATCAGTCGTTGCTCATTGTAAACATACACTAAGAAGTACCTGTAAATCGTATACTCATACTTCTTAGAGTATATTTAAGTGTGACGTTTCACCATATTTCACTGGACTTGTTCAAGTATGCTCACATTATATCTATTTCTATGAAAATTCTATGAACTTTTATAGGCATCCGGAACTTTTCTGTAATTTTAACTCGAGATTAATAAAGGTGGTACAAAGTAGAGATTGGAGTATTGAAAAAATAATCCTAACAGTCCCTCTGTGAAAGATGAAACTTGTAAACTAAGAATATATATGTAGAATGGTGACAACAGCAGAAATGCGTGGTATGAGAGCGGCCACATGAAACTCGCACGTTTTCTGGTTTTTGCGGAACGCTATCTAAAATGAGAACTTTTCCTTGTAATAGCTACAGAAGATTTCTGGTTTTACAGTTGCGTCAAGGCTATGACAGAATCCTCCTCCAGATGAGAAGATCTGATTACGGATCTTTTTTGAAGAATTCATCGGTTAAGAACTTTCAGGCGAAGTAAATGTTGTAGTTCCAGTAAATGTTTTCGTCTGATTTTTCTGATTGATTCACTTAGTCGTTTCTGTATTTTTAGGCTTTCATTTCATACTTCATAATATCGTTTAATTTGTTGATCTTATTGTTTATAATCAACTGCAATTGGCCTAGTGCTCTATGTTGATGGAATTTTAATAAATAAATAAACAAGGAATGCGATCTCCAAGATACATCAACAAAACGGTACAAAGAAATACTCGCTAAAACAGAAAGTTACTTATTGTCGTTGTTTCATCAGTATATTAGAGAAGCTAATAGGGTTGATTAGGCAACGATGCTAGTGTTCCTACATCATAACCAGAACGAAAACAACCTTGTTATTTCTTCAGAAATTGTTTATTGCAGCTAGTTTCGTCTAATTCTAGATGTCTACTATATTCTTTAGTTGCCAGAAGATGTCTAGTATTAGACGAAACTAGTCACAATAAACACTTTCTGAAGAAATTACAAAGTTGTTTTCCTTCTGGTTATAGCATCTTTCCTCAAGGTTCAGCTTGAACATATAATATTTATAACCACACCATCTACTCTACGTCATAAGCGGGGTGAATTAAAATTGTGTGTATTGCATTATTAAACTCGTGACTTTAGGTAAAAATTTCATCAGCAGTCTCAAAACATTCGTATTTCTACACCCTCTTCCATACTACACTGGTGGTACGGAAGAGGGTGGCTCTCAGGGTATATATCTAAATATAAATCATCGCATATAATTTATTTACATATGTGTACGATATCTTAATCTCCGAAAGGAAGCACTGGCTGTTCTTTCAGCAGCTTGCCATAAACATTAATATTGCCCTCCAGAACGAAACTTTTCCTCGCTTTTCATCGCGGAGCTCACTTATCGCGTCATTTTTCGAGGAATAAAAGCCATTAACTGGTTCCCGTCATGTTACATGCATCAGGCGCACCATCTCCAAGAAAGGATGCGAAATTCTTTTCTTCGCGCGCCGCAGATATTTTCGGCTTAAGAAATTCGCTCCCCTTTTATCTCATCGCAGCAGCAGCAATGAGCGGGCGTTGGTTAAGCGAAGACGTTACACAAAGCTCCCTCTCAAGGAACAGGCCGAGGGATAGTGATAGATTATTAAAGTTTGGAGGAACTTGTAACGAAAGGGAAAAAAACCATTTATTAGAGCGAAAGAGAGGTAGACTCGAATCAGAGAGCAGAACGGGAGTCGAGGAGGTAGAGAAAGGTCGCGGAAGAGGGGAGAAACAAGTTTACGAAGCGAGAGAAAGAATAATGCCCTGCGAAAGAAAGGAAAATGAAATTGGGAAAGTTGTACTCGGAGACGGATGGTGGAAAAGGAGACAGAAGTAAGATATATAGACCTTTCATCATGAATGGGCAAAGTAGCGAAAGAGATACGAAAAAACGTGTGCATACGTTAAAAAATATGGAACACAAATAAAAATTCAAAAAAATAAAAACAAAATTTGTATATGATTCGATATGCAGGAACAGGAGATTCAGTAAATCAAAAATATTAATTGGAGAAAATAAAAATTTATTTCTAACACTATTGTTTGCCGAATATGTAATTGGTAGTATGTGAGCCTCCTACTTTGGCTAATTAGTCTAAAACAAAAGAGAAAAAAGCGATAAGAAATCTCACTCTTCGAGAACAATTTTTGATCGTAACAATAGAATAGATAGAACTGGAAGTCTCGATAAAGGAATCTGAAAAATATTGGTAAAAATTCTTGATGTGGACTACTTTGCTGTATGGGTGCGAAAGTTGGGCCTTAAAAAAGATAAAATGAAAAAAATGAATGCCATTGAAGATATGAGTATGACGCGGAATGGAATGACGCTTAGTTGATGGGAAAGACACGGAGATATTCGGAATGGCTGCGGTGAATAAGTTTTTAGTTGAAATAATTAAGCGTCGACAGAGGAAATGGGTGGATAAAATATTGAGAGGAGAGGAACCGTCAAAGGTAGTAATTATAAGCGAAATATAAGGGAAAAACAGAAGGGAAGACAAAGGCAGAAGATGTTTGATGACATAAAGGGTGGAGTGGGTTAACGAGGAACGAAATAAATGGCATTGAAAAGGGATTATATCGGAAAATAAACTTACTGAATGCTAGAACACTTATGTATGTATTGATGAAAATGATGTGAATTAAAATGACGGTGGATTTTGTGATGAAATCGAGTTATAAAAGTTGATAACATTTGATTTAACGCACGAAATTTCTTTGTTATTGCCTGTGGTTGTGCAGATAGGCAATTGATTAGTTCTATGGCCAAAGTATTTTCATGATATTTTATTAGATGAAATAGGGGGTGTGGTAAGTTAGCAAGAAAAGAAAAACATTGAATAAGGAACATTATTATTATTATATCAACTGCAGGTAGGCTGTTAGCTTGGTGGTAGTTTTTTCTATTTACGTACATGTATACCAGTTATAAACATAATTGATATAAAATGCATTCATGATAAACTTAAAATTCCCACAGAAATAATTAATACATATATTGTATTAATTATATCTGTGGGAATTGTATGTTTATCATGAATTATTATATTATAAAATTATATAAAAATTATAAAAAATATTATAAAAACCTCACGACTAAATAATGAATTTAAAAAATTATTTGTAACTGTTTTTACAGGATTTTTTCGGGGTTCATGACAGGCCTTCTCGGCTACTGTAGCGGTAACGGGGTGGAAATGTCAAGCAATCCCTTACTTTCCCAGAGGTCCCTAAATTACTACTACACATTACACAGTGTTACACAACATTACTATAACATATTGAAAAATTTCTTTTTGAAAGATTTTTTTATTTTCAGGCAAGGGCCTCAAGAGTGATCCAGGTAACTTATTCCACTCAAAAATATTTCTATTGAGAAAAGAATACTTAGCTAAGTCCGTTCTTTGCCTTCGAGGTTAAATTTTAAATTCATGACTACCTTTCCCGAGGTATTCCAGTTTCTCGATTGAATTTTTAAAACCATCCCACCCGTTTGGCATATGAACCCGCTTATTGATAAAAAACTTAGATTAAGATTTATCTCACACATAATCACATTAGCTTATATTCAGACTGTTTATAAAGATCCAGAGGAATTAGGTAAGTTGTCAGTATTCTTTCAGAAACCGGTGTTTATCGCCAGTGAACATCTCCGCACCACGCCAGTCCGTGAAGGGTGTTGGGAGAGTGAAAAGGCAGGCGAATCGAGAAAGGGAATTTGAGGAATGAAAGATAAGGTGGAAAAAATGGCGTGAAAAATACCGATCTTTTGGTGGAGTGGGGCCCCGAAATGTGTGTGCAGACGAAAAGAGCGTGGAGAGGAGGAGAGGGGGCTTTTAATGGAGCCCGAGATCGAGGCATCAAAGAGAGGCTAATGGTCGTAGCATAATAGGGGCCAAGGCGATGTCTGAAGAGGGGAGTGGTAGTTGAGAGGGGTGGCCAGAAAGGGCGTAAGGTACTCTGTTTTGGGAAGTTTGTTATCATCATGGCCGATAGGTATGACTCCGTCTTTGAGGAAGATGTGAGGGTACGGTTTCCGAGGGTCAAATGGTTAAGTTTCTGGAGGTCAATATGCCGTCCACGTTTTAACGGTGCGCGTGTAGTCGTTGAAGTTTCGAGTCTGATTACAATGGGGGTGCGAGGGCTTGAATCTCTCCCAGCCGAGGTCTCTGAACTCGGAGTTAACTATGGGTGCTGAGGCGAAGGGGATTTTTCAAGGGTTAGACCACGATTTTCTGGCCAAATCAAACTCAGTGAAGATTTCCACTAGCCAACATAATACAGGAATCTATTATACAAATCAGTATCTTGAAAATGTTTATTAATATATAGATTCATTTTGCTCATATCAGTAAGTTTTCTAAATATTATATACTAAGTTCACCTTTTTGTATCGTCGCAGACCTTATTTCTTTCGTAAACCAGAATTATTTGCCCTGCGAAATCGAGAGATATGCTATTAGAAAGGAAATTTAACAGAGATTCTTAATGTCATAATCGAATGTCGTTATCGATCCGAATTTGCAAACTCTACTGTAAAGTACGTAGTTTTTTATATACTTTTCGAGGATAATTTAGTAAACGTTTAAGTTACTATAGATAAAATATTGTTTGCTACAATAGTTGCTGGACACGTATACTACAGAGATTATATACATCGATATTTACATTACAGAAGTTATGTACAAGTTATTGTGTTAATAAATCTATGATAATGCAAGTCATGAGCTTTTGAAATCTTTAGTGTTAGCTCGATGTCAAAATCATACAAATATGAGAAATCTAGAGGTCTCACGGTACCTATCTGTCTAAAGTTCGAAATTCGATGAAGATTAAATTATAATGGAATCCTAATAAATGCTAGAACATGTGACATTGCATCTAATAAATTATAAGGTGCATTAACTACTGTTCATGATTCAATACTACCTTAATGAATACGAAAATTTCCTCCTATCTCTGCCGAAAATATCGCTTCTAAAACGCCCCTTTTATTTTAAGGAACGATTTCATCACCAGACAAGCGTTTTTAATTAATAAAATTCACTGAATTTCGACTCAGTTGCTTAGAACAACTGGAAATACGCAGACATATCTATTCTTCCAAATATTCTTTAGTTAATGAGCACCTTTTCCCTTCTCCCTACCCGCTGATAAACTCTGTCCTTTCGTACAATGACGACGTCCCTTCCTCTTTACCTTCTTAGTCCCCAACTCCCACCACTTCCTTCTTTCTCACCCCCATTTTTCACCTTCTCTATCCCCTTACCCATTTAGCCAGCTAGTATTGAAGCATCTGAATTTAGAGTTTCTTCACCAGAAGATGACGATTTATCGTCGTAACCGGTCGTGTGATTGATTTTTGTAAAAATAAATTTGTGGTAAAAGTACAAATCTTTCGTAGATTATTTCCGTTTCTAATTAATTTACCCATTTCATCTGTCTGTGAGAATATACTTGTATTTGTTGTATCTAATAGAATAATGGATGTGAACCCTTCAGAATGTGAAGTCATACGTGCATATTTGCTTATTCGAAACGCTTGGCATGTTTACAAAGAATTACTCGGATATATCAAGTTGTGAAGTGGCGGAAATAAGAACATTAAAAAGCATAATATTTTTAATTATATGTCTTGTTTTAAAGCATCTGGTTTTGAAAAGTAACGCCCTAATTTGTGTGCCGTGTTGCTTGTTTTGTAGGTAACGAATGTATGTTGAAAATTTGATCAGCGGAGCTTCGTTAAATTCCGTTGTTAATCTTGAAAATAAAAAAGAGAGAGTTGTTAGGCTGCGTTAAATTAAATCTGATATTTGTTTTTGCCTCTCTTATATTTACTGCATACCAATTTAAATGTATCCGTGCATATCCAATCCCTTCTAAATCAATTAATGACGGAATATATCAAATAACATTGTTACGGATCTCAAATTTAAGCCAGTTATTTGTGCATGTCTTGATTTCAATTGAATATTCTATTTGCCGAAATTTTAACAAGCTCGAAAAGCAGTTCATTCTAATTAAATGATAGAAACAATATACTCGTAATACGCGAGGATTTAAAATAGTATAATAATAATATAACGATGAAGTTTTATATTACGTTTAGCACTTTAACAGTTTAATATTATAATATAATAGGATATAAGAGGCTATAGTTCTCAGATTGTTACCTATACGAAAGTAACATCCCTTATTATATCTGCAAAATCAGTGACCCGAATTCTTTTGCATGAAATATTTCACTATTGGACATCAAAAATACCCAAATGATACTTACTAGAAGACAAATTTTTACCCTTTGATAAAGAAAGGCCTACAGGAGCAGAAAATGAGAAAGGCATTGTTGTCTTCCCATCCCATGAAGCTAAAGACGTTGGTTGGATAATTTGTGATGCGCGGAAAAATAACTTGAAAGGCTCTGCTTCACCAGGAGATCGATGAAAAAGTGGAATACAGTAATACAAAAGGAGTCGATGCAACGTCGATGGTATATTCAGATAATGAGGAGTTTTTTTACCGTTTGATGAGGTCTTTTACGTTTTTATTCCACTGCTTTTTCCGAAGACTCAATTTCTTGTCCAGCATACAAAGACTGTATTATAATGCTGAATGGTTATAACCGCAATCGATAAAAATTGTTTCGGAAGATACGAACTCGAATCTAAAAGCTAAATAATAAACTTAATAAAAGCGGCTCTTTGTTTAAATTTAATGCTTACGGATATGGATCGTTAGTTTTGACGTTCCCTGTTGTAATAAGTTAAACATTGGCACAATTGAAATAAATCGAAATGGAATCGTTAAGCAAATACAAAGGAGTGTACAAACAATAGTATTTCTTAAGGCTTGAAGCAAGCAGGGAACACCGTTGCAATGCCTGGAAACTTTTTTCGAAAATAATCTGGCACGCTTTCGAACATAAATTTACTCTTCATGAAGGTTGAGAATTCTCAGACAGCCGGTCGAGCAATAATTTGTAACACACATATTAATGAATTTTAACAGCGATCTTTATAATATATTTTGGATTAATTATTTACTAGTACTCATGAAATAATCTAATTAATTCCTAACTATTACTAATAATCAATTTGAGTGAAAAGAAATATAAAACTTTATTTCCTCTGTAATGAAATTACGACTTTAATAATAATAGAAGTTAAGCATTTTAAATGACTTAGAAATTATCATTGCAGATACATTTGGAGAAGGAAGACGAGAAAAATATTGCCGGTGAAGCATGGGAAACATGAGTACAGCAGAACTAGTTGGAAATTAATTAAGGTAAAGAAATTTCAAAATTCTTTCACGGGGCTTTATAAAGGTACCAGATAATGTATTAGAGTTTTATATTGTATCTTTCCACTATAGCAGAGGGAGTTCTTTCAACGCCATCCTCTTTGAATTCAATATAAAGTCCATATTTTATAGTATAAATAGCAGATTTTTGAGTTTATAGTACTGTGGAATCGAGCTATAATGTTTGAAAACAAAAGGTGCGTATTTAAATTCATCAATCTGATGAGCGATGGCTTGCATCGATGTTTGTCTGATTACTTTGATGGATTCTCAATTCTTGAGGAATTTTAGAATAATCCATTGTTATTTTGCTGTTAAATAAGGTGGCTAATGTTGAATATATAACTAATTTCACTTCTATAATTCTTTTAACTCTGTTGAAACATAAACCGCGCATGAATGCTTGTGTTCATTGATTGTTGCATTATGAATACGTTATATTTCCCTTTGGAAGTTGCCATTTATATGAGTTTTATGAGGCCGTAAAAATAACATTTGAGTGGCCCGCTCCTGTAATTAGAACCATCTGCACTTCATCGAATATCAAACACGATGGTTGCGATGGACATCGGTGGATAAAAAACAGTTTGATTGATCCATCAATGAGTTTAAAAACGTGTCCACAGTTTCTATCCTCTTTGTAAAGCGCTCCTCATCTATTTCCACCCTAGTTACTTAGAAACAGCACACAGGTTTCAATTTAGAAAAGAAAAGTGTTGTGACGGAGTGATTTTTTTGTCTCATAATATTCTCATTCTATGGTTAAGGACGTTCGCTGGGAATTCCTCCCGCCAATTTGCGAATCGCACTCCGCGGAGGCGTAAACCGGTGGCATGAATATTTCAGGCAGGGCTTCTCCAATGACAGGAATTCGGCAATTTTCGGTTTCTCTCGGCTCATTAGTCATCGGACCCCTTTCTTGGGAAGCTGTTAACGAAACTCCTCCAAGAAGCAGCACTCGTTCCAACTTTGTTGCTCTCTTCAAAGATTCATGCTCTCCGCACAGCTTACCGCACTTTCGTGGCGTGAATTCGAAACACCATTAGGTCCTTAACAAACTTAAACTAGTCGAGTACTCAGCGGATACCGGGTGCGTAATTTGAGATCACCCGCGCGCTGCTTTGGTGCGGCTAAAATGCCAATTAAGGGAATTTGAATATGAGATGACGAGGCATAAAGTTTGCTAGTGGAAATTTCATTCCGAATTTCAGAATTCGAATTTACATCTCGCTTTGTTCCAAAGAAGGTACGCATTGATCCACGCGAGGCGGGATCACTTTAAAGTCTTCTCTTTGTATCCCGTACCTTACTTAACCTTTTGTCTCCAATTAATTTGGCAAACATAGCTAACAGCACGAATTGAATAAGCAGAGAAATTTTAGGGTGATATTTTTAGCCTCTTAATGCGATACATCAACAGGTGTAATTTATGCTTTGTAAACCTTAATTGGATGAACGAAATTCGATGCCTATTTGCTCATTAGATAATAAAGTCCAATTAAATTAAATTTGCATTTATATTTAGATATCAGTCTTTTTTATCATATGGGTACAGTCAATGCACAAGCGAACAAAATTTCGATTCCGTGGCCACCTACCAGCTTTTAAAGCCCATTTTACATTTCGCGTAAAATTTGAAGAGAGACGATTCCACAATAGGATCGCACAATGTAAAAAAAAGGAAATCGTGAAATTAATAGAGATTTACTGTGTATGAATTTGAAGTTTAATTTTCATTAATAAATGCCAAGGATTCAATTGTTTATCATAAAGCTTCACAACTGTTTACTCAGAAAAACCGTAAATTTTATTTTAATCTTCCCTTAACTAAAAACAAAGATAATTTTAAATATGACACCTTGAAAAAAATCGCAATAAAAATAGGTATAATTATTGATATTTAAAATACAATGTCAGTCAGTAGATGTGGCTTGTGTACTCTTTATGTATTCTCATGTGGTACTATGGATGTAACCTTTCAACCCTCATAGGGAATTTTTTTATTTAATCTAGACTATTCGTGCCTATATATTTAGCCACTAACTGCTGTTAAGTTTCATAATTCTGCTAAAAAAAATCATTTATATGTACTTTATAGCCCTGTAAATAATTTATCCATAAAGATTAGAAATACTTTTCCGATAACCCTTCTATCAATAGTATATAACTTATTTATACGATGAAGTTAATTGCTAGGAATGGAGAAAAATGAAATATGACCAAGCTTTTGTTTCCATGCCATGCCATTCAACAGCAAAGTTGTCTTATATGCGGTCCAGTGAAGATTAGTAACCTTCCCGATAATCGTCTAAATTTTTCTGTTAAAACATCTACCTCAGAAACTTTTTAACATTAACACAATTTTCCATACAATTGCTTCTGTTTCGGATGTAACGTTTTTCCTCGAGGAATAAGTGTCATGTTATTTTGTTTAGATCTGTAGTTTAACGAGATATTTATTTTGCGAGTATCATTTTGTTGCAGTTGAATGTACGTGAAGAACGAAACGGAAATATTTGCGCGTAATTACGTAGTATCATACATACATACAAGAAAGAAGGGTTGCTGGTTCAAGGGATTATTATTTCCTACCGTGGTTGGTAAAAAATCCAATCACCGCGGTCCATGACATTCGAAAAACCTAAACTGGGACGAAACCACGATTTTTTTCAACTTTGTGATACAGAATTCTTCGGTGAAAATTAATGTTATAATATTATTATTAATGGCAAATGTAATTAATAGGCAGAAACGAATAGTAAAAAATAGGTTTTATAGGAACGACAGATATAGGTAGCTCTTGCTGCCATCTCTCGATGGGTTGGAGAAAGATGTATCTTTTTTCATTCACTTATTCATTGTTGTGATGAAATTGTAGCTACTGAGAATGGAACGATGCAAAATTTTAGGACTAATTACTGAGGTTCCACCTTATGAATTTCCAATAAAAGTGTTTCTCATAGCGTCTTCACTTATGCGGACAAGTTCCGCTGATAACATTCTGGGTTGATGAGGAAAACAAGACAAACTACCTCACTCCTCATCCTGCCAAGTATAGCTGGATATCTTCTTATAGTTCTGGTAGATGGGAGTGGACTCCAATCGGTTTTTGGGACGGTACTCTTTATAGACATGATAGAGGTATTTAAATATTAGATAATTAAGAGTTGGAAGTTTGGATTAAATAATAGATAATCTTGGCTCCAATGAGAATAAAACTTAAATTAATGAACCTAAATCATTTTTAATATTCTATGTGAAATAATTCTGTTTGAGTTTAGACATGAATTCTATATAAATTATATGAGAACAACTCTGTTAAAACAAACAAGAGAAAAAGATGAAGAAAGCAATTGATAGAGGCATGGGTTTCTGGTTAAGGAAGCTTAGGTATATCTTCTTCTTCAACGAGAAAGAAAATCAAACCTCTGCTGAAAATACATGCAAAGAGAATACAATAGTTTCATTAAAGATCTGCAAAAATCCTACGGAGTAACGAAGAAAAAACTGAGGGAAATAGAAGAGAAAGATTGTAGGTAGGGCAGGCGCTGGGATTTCGTAGAGACAGGAATTAGAGAAAATAGGAGAGGGTCGCGTAGAGAAGATGGCAAGGAGTTGATTAGATCACGTGGATAGAAGGCTAAGATAAAGTCTGCAAGCCACGTTTTCCAAAAGTTTAGGAGCAGAAAGTTTTTTCGTTAGTGCGTGTGTGCTCTGAGAGTTGACAAATTCCCCGCCGCAAGTTTGCCGAACTTGCGGCTGAAGTTTCTGCTCCGTTTCGCCTCAACCAACTCCAATGCGACCCATTCAACCCTTCCGGTTCCGTGTATCTTTCGATAGCATTTAGTTTATCCCTTTCGGATTCCTCTTCGCTCACTCTTCAGCCGAACTGGGACAGGATATGGCGGGCGTCACACGCGAGAGGCATTTAGAATGAAATTATTTGGTTCTTTTAAAACTTATACATTGGCTGTATCCCTAACTCTTCCACTACTCACTAGTAGTACAGTAAAAAAAACTCATAAATTTTCTACTCAGGATTAATGGAATACTACTTTTATAAACGAATCACGTATGTATCTTTGACTTCTGTAAAAGGGTTAACTCCCCCTGAATATGCGATATGGGTGTCTCAGTTTTTTATTATTACTGAAAACAGTTTTTTGCATGTATGATGCGTAATATATATGTTTATAAAGTCCTTAGAAGAAATAATTGACTATATAAACTTGTTTGACTGTTTCCTATACAAGTTATTAATCTGATCTTAAGCCTTCACCCTTATTACTAACATACTACATTTATAAAAAAATATTGATTATTACTCAATATCTGAACCTCTGTCTCCAGTTTACATATATAATAGTGGTTATTCTAGCGATCGCAGACAAGTAAAAATTTAATTCTCTACTATGCAAAAGAAAAATACAGAATATTCCTTTGTAAATTTGATTGCCGAATTAAAAAGTCAAAAATATAGATGCCTATATTTCTAATAACTCATATATAAATTTAGAATGCACATGAGATACATGGTCACTGAATCTAAGTTTGCAAGGATAGCGTTTTATGTTCATATTGATTTATTATTTCTGCATGAATCTGTAAGTAAGTTATTTCTTAACACATATCGTTATGGAATAATGCACCGTATAAAATTTTGTAAAATTTTACGTTGCGATTGTTCATTTGACGTTATGATGGATTCCCTTTTAGGTAAAGCTTCTTTTGTGTTCTTGTTTTTCTTTGAATTCATTTTGAACTACTCGCACTACTTAATCCGCTTTCCACCTCTCAGCCAAATATCGCAAATGCTTTCTCCGCTTGTCTCAAACTTCGCCCTCACGTTCAGTATCATTTTCTAGCTCTTTGTTCCTCATAAGTGCCATTCTTTCAAGCAGTCATTCCTCTCTTTTCCTCGGTTTTTTATTGTTCGGACTCTTCTTCTCTTAATTCTTTGGAATTAGAGGTTTCTTTTCCCGTGCCCTTCCTTCTAATTCTCCGGCAATAAAAACACCTGATACTTTTCCAAATAAACAAGAAGAAAATATTTTCTCTCGATGAGAGAGAAGTCATTTTGGAAGTTCGCTCCAGGAGAATGTTTCGTTTCTCTCCTCAATTTTGTAAAGAGAGAGAAAGAGAGATATCGAGAGTCGAGTGGTTCGCCATGTGCTTCGAATTGTTCCGCGTGAGATACATATTGGATACCGATATATCGATAATCGACGTTGATAAAAAGTCCAATACGTAGAGAGACTGGGAACGTATCCCATCGAAACTTTCTACGTGGGCTGTTTTTCAATAAATAATTATATCGAAGCTGAGTAACATTAATTTTATTATGCACATAGTCCCTTTAAGGGATATGATATATCATAGATTTACTAGGTAAAGTGCTATTGCCCCTGAGTTGATAAACCCAAAGATTCCCTAATATAATTAAAATCGATAAAACGCCCATTTTTTACAAGGGGAAAATGAATTTGCTTCCGTATTAGTTGGATTTTCGTGCTCAAGAAAATACGAGATACTTTCCCATACTCTTTTTACGCGTTGCTGTTCTATGAAATGCTCATCCATGCGTTGACGAATGCTATATTTACTATTTCTTAGTAACTTTCTCGGTTAAGTACGAACGCAATTGATATTCGTTTAGCTGAAATTCCTATACGATACCTAATGTTTCTAAACCTCCACAGCCTCTTTCGGCCATTCCACTTTATGCAGCCGATTTTAAAATTAGACGAAAGAGATGGTGCTTTTGACCTCGCATTATGTGACCTAGATATTCCACTTCCCTTCTTTTGATTATTTATGAGGGCTTATTATTGCTAAACCTTTCGAAGACTTTGCTTATTCGGTTAGTACAGGGTTTTTTTTATCATATTTCAGTTTATGCACAGCTCAAAAATTTCGATTTTATTCACCTATTTCTAGTAATATCATAAATAAATATATCTATAAAAAATATGTAAAGGGTTTATACCCCATAGACGAGTCCAAGAAATAACAGAAAAAATTATTTGAGTCATATATTAGTTTGAGATATATCTTGCTAGGCGAGAATATATTTACATATATCAGTTACATCCTTAAATGTATTAGCATTCGGTTTATTGCAATGACGGTTTTGGAAATTTTTATTATGCCTCGAAATTTAGCATTCAAGCTATTAAAATATTTTCTTGTTTCCCGGAAATCTAAAAGAAAAGATGTAATTGCTATCATGGCTTGAACACACTGAATACTTACTTACTTTATTGAAAGAATCTGACATTATATTTCTCAGCTCTCATTTGCATCGCTGCTAGTTGACTCTAAGGTCAGGTAAAGGCATGTCGTTCCGTATGCCATAACGAGATTCAAAGCATCGAATTCAAATTCAAACATTAAATTAAAAAGTTAAAATTTGAATAAATATACTTTTTTACCAATATAAGTGGATTACAAATGTAGCCTTTCCAAAATCTATATAACTCTTATCTTGCTTACTTTTTTTCAATTTCATCAAAATTTATCATCAAGGTTTTATTTTTTAATATTCTCTCTCCCTCTTGCGGAAAGTTTCGTTTGACTGGTGTAAATTTTCCATCTACAATCAATTAAGCTTTCCTTGCATTGATTAAACCTCATCTGCCTTTCTATCCTAAGAGACTTCTCGATAATTTTTGCACCAACGGAAATGCGGAGAAAATTATTTTTCTTTCACAAAACAATTCTATATCCAGTTAGATAAAAGCTTACCCAAGCTAGTGATTTCTTATCATAAAAAATGTTTTTTCATTATTTCCATCACTCAGTTATTTTTTAAATAATTAAGCTTAACTAGAAAAACCCGAAAATAGTTTGACTGCTATTTTCTACCTCATTCCCTTTCGTACTTTTCCCATTCATACCCATTCACTTTGTAGATTATAGATTCTAATTCAATACAAGGAAAGCGAATGTAGCATTTATGCAGATTATTTATACTTAATTCTCCTCTCCTAAGAGTAATAAGAAAAATAGAATGGATTTCTCTGTTTTTAAGGAAATTATGAGTCCCTAGTTACTCATCAATTGGCATGTATTTTTTTATCATAATTATTGCTCCATCTCTAATTCTTTCTCAAGTGCTCAATTTGATTATCCAGATTCATCTCTCCTTTAATGGGCGTTTTATACAATATCTCTCATTGACGGGCGAGATTTTTATCAAATTGCTGCAATCCATCTTCGGTAAATACGTTTGCATAACAGATAAAAATTATAATATTCCATGATACAGAAGATTGTATGTCGTAGCCAAGTCTATCAAAAAGTATGCAAGCCATGAATCTCTCTCTATCGAAAAGTAACAAAGAAGACGTATTTATCATGACGAGATTTATTTTCGCCCATCTATGGATAAAAGGGTGAAAAAATATTTACAATTAGAAAGAAAATATATTGTCAAATTAAGTTAAGATATGAATCTAAAGGGCCCGTCATAATGATTTCAGAATCTCTTCAGAACAGACACAGTAGAATTAACGTTAGAATCAACAGTCATTTAAAGTAAACAAGGCTATGAGCGGGAGCGAAGAAGAAGCGGATAATTATATTATTTTGATTTTATCTTGCTTTCTAGATTCTATCTTTGCCTAGTTTAAATACACTTTTTCTTTTGTCCTCTCGAAGGAATCTTAATTTTCGCATGGCGAACTCTTTTTTTAGGTGATTCATTCGTAAATTATTCCTTGGAAATCATAATTTCGATAATAAATAGCATACTTCACATCAATTTAATTCATTTAGTTATCTTTCTGTTAACTTTAGGAAATTTTTAATTTACGTTGCCATCTGGCCTGAAGGCAAACTTGCAACGCGAACTTAAATAAATAAATACATACTTAACATTTAAAACTTTCATCGTTCAGTAATCATATGATTCAGTCTCAGAAAAATGTATTGTAGTACTAGCAAATTTAATGTTGCCTGCAGTGATAATTTTCAAGAAATTTCTTAAAAAAAATAAAATTGACTTAAACCAAATCTTAAAAAACATTTTTATACTAGTTTGAATTAATCAGCGAGACTATTAGTGAAAGGAGGAAAGACTAAGGTAACCCGGTAATTTTCTTAAATTGGGAATAATTTATTTATGAGGGATTGTTTCAGTCCAATTAATCCGTTGAGATTGCATATTAAATATTTAATTTTATCCCACATTTTTGTGAAATATTCAAACAGTTCTAATTAAATTAATCCAGGAATTCCTGAGTAGTATTTGCTCCTACCGCTTATTTAAAAATCTCTCGTTGTGTGTCAGAGTACATTACATTAATTAAAGATCCTAATTAAACATTCCAAATCTTCTCCCTGTTTGCAGGAATTTCAATCTTGGAAAAATTTCTGTTTTCCTGTAACCAATAGAAAATTCCATTCGGAAATATATGAGTGCAATATTCCATTCACAAAATTGTTCCAGAAGCTAGATTTTGTTAATTCCCTATCTCGATTATCGTTTACATAAATATTTAAGGCTTAAATTACTTTATTCAATCATTACTTATGTCAGGGTTGCTCAGAGTACTCGGGAAAAAATGGCTCATTTTTTATTTATTCCAAGCACATGATTAGAAAAATATTCGATATTGCGAAACTTTATCGGTGGTTTCATTCGTAATATGAGGTACAACTAAACCATAATTCAGTTAAGTAATTGTGGTTTCCTTTGTTCTTTCTTATTTCTATAGAATTTCGTTAGAAGACGAAATTAATTACTAAATCGATTGGGGCATCATATGTGGAAGAATTTTCTACCAATAGATTAAAATAATTAGATGATATGGATTCTGACTTTACTTTACTAATATATTTTTATAATTGATTAAAATCTCGGCTAGATAAGTGAAATTTAGTAATATATGGTCAGGCATTTAAGAGACTTGCTTTTTCAATAAAATAGAAGGAATGGAAAAGTCAGTAAGTTATTTAAATAATTAATGATTATTATATCTTAGGTTTCAAAGTCTCCAAGATTCTCTGGGAAACTCCTGGAGTTGAACCTTAACTTTCAGTCATGGATTGATGCAACTTTCTCTCGCTCTTACTTATAGTTACTTATCTTAATGCTCGAACACTAAAATACTGACTGTCGAACCTTTGTCTCGAGTTATTATCGTTTATGGTTTCATCTTGGTCGTCCTGCATAATTTAATTTGCGTGTCAACCTTCTAGTTATTTGGAAACATTTTGGAAGTTTCTTGGAATGATCCTATTAGCATATTTCAACGAAATAATTACAAAAATGTTGGTATATCATACAAAACATATCTAGCTATTGCTAATTTATTCGGGATCAAGTTCTGATAAATGTTTAATAAATATCTCGAACCAGTTCCTTGCGTTTTAGAGATATCCATAGTAAATAAATAAACGTTCCAGAGGTGCCCTTTTACAGTGAATGATAATGGTTATGAGGTTGAAAGATTATATTTAGGATAATAGGATAGGTGGCTTTACCTACCATATTTAGGATTTAAAAACTTCATTTTTACATAAAGTTTATCCCTTCATATTAGATCTTAGATTGTACACAAAACTATCTGATTTAACTGCTTTAGCTTGCAATCCCTTTTTGGTTTTCTGTTCGAAGTAAAGAGTTATTGAGCGCTACTCTCTTAATGGATAACTTCACGTAAGTTAAAGGCAAACGCTAAAAGTTGTTAAATTACCTATTTTTTTGATTTTATAAGAGAAGGCTAGTCATATTTTTCAAAATTCACTCTTACGTGCTCAAAGATCGATTTTTTGCGTAACTCGAATCTATGTTCATAACATAGCAGTACGATTGTTTCCAGAAGCCATAGCGAATGACAGAAATTCTTACTAATAATTCTAAAAATTACTGCCACTTGCAAAAGCCTGTCTTCATGTTCTGTCCCTAGCATCTAAACAGTGCACTTAAAATTTCTGTTGGTACTACACGTAAAGCTTATTATGCAATATCCTCACTCATACACAATGCAGACCTTTGGAAGGAATTAAAAGAAGGATGCTCTTCCTTATACTCCAAAGAAACTTCCTCTTCGAATACCTACTTCAAAGGTGAACTTATCTCTCGGAAGTTCTTCAGCACTAGTTGCATATCCACAAGAATTCGTTACAAGAAATTTTCAAGTTATATAATGACCACCATTGTGAAAACAGGACGAGAACATTCAGTCAGCTTACATTACTCATGGTTCTTGGAACGCCTTTGCGTAATTCACTTTTCGGAAGAAGACGATCGTATGTTACCGAAAGCGCGGTAAAGGCCAACTATAAGCCTCGTGATTACGTTGAGGTCGAGCATAAAATGTCGTTCTAGATTAGTGATATAAAAGTGATAAAAAGTTTTTATCGAAGTGGATTGTCCCTATTGTGAGAGATCCTTTATACTTCTGGATTTCCATTTCACAATGAGAGTGTCACAAGTGCAACGCTGTGGTTGATTACTCTACTGAAATGAAATACTCTCTATTCTAGTGAAATGGCTGATGACAGACACGAAAACTAAGCTCTTTATTCAGTGATTTCCTTCGATAAGTTTAAAAGGTGTGTAATTCTTCAACTGTGGTGAAAGAATCGTTAAGGACTCGAAGACTCGGAATAGTTCCTGCTAAAACAAAACGGTAATCTTTGCTAACATTTCAGTCGATGTATTTAACGAGATATATGAATGTATGTTTCATCTCTTTGATAGATGTAAGATTGAATTTGAACTTTTTGATTTCACTGCATAGGTTTAACAAGAGATCTTATCTAGCCATCCTTTATCCTTTTCACTGATTGTGTATAGGTTAGATTCAAGAATATATAACATCACGGAGCACGATACTTTATTATAGATATCCAGCAATATATTTTACGAAATAATTCGAAAAGTAGTTTCTATTTTTTTACATAATGTAATACAACTGTTTAATGTTGCCTTATATTAATATTCTTTGGTATATCAAATCCACAAATTCGTTTTCTTTTTTAAATATCCAAAAGCATCCTTCTCTGTCCTTAGGTTTCAAGTTATACCAGTTTATTCATTCACTGGAAGGTTGGAATCTGCCTAAAGATGATGACTAATCGGTTTGGCAAACAATTAGAGGAGTTTGAGGCATTCATTGGGAAATGTAGTATGCTCTCTGTTGTTTCCTAAGGCATAGGTGTACACCGATAAAAAAAACCTTGAAAATATTTGAAAAAACGTTCATAGTTTTCTGTGCAGTGAAGGTCATTTGTTGATTAGCGATGGAGAAATCGTAACAAATATGTTACAAACGACGTAAGTGATTAGCATTCTTCTTAGGAAGCATTATCTTAAATATTCCAGGAAGAGTTGATTTATTAATCAATGGAAGTATTTAGATTATTATTATTAGTAATTTCAATGTAAATCAAAGAATTGGGACAATGCACTAATCGCATTCTTTTGTTAACGGATGAGTGCGAGGTTCAAATTGTGATACTTTGTATATAATATTAAGTTATATATTAACGTAATTTCGAACTCTTTCAAAATATTTATCCTAAATAAAGAAATTTTTGTTTTTAATACGAAGTATTTTCTATTCTTTAACCTTTTCGATATATCTAGCAGTTGCTTTGTTATGAACATCAAATTAATTATATGTTAAACATGATGCTTATAAGAAATATTTTATGTTCTTAAAAATTTTTAAAATCGATGAATATAATTCCTCATTAAAGTAAAAGCTTACATAATTATAATTAATATTTATGAAAAAACGATAATGAAGAGACTTGGTGGGCAGGGCGACAGAAGTAGAATTCATATTCGACCAATGAGATTGCAGCGATATTGTTCATAGCTTAGAGGAACGGTTATTCCTCAGTCATCGTTGAACTTTCTTCTGGTGTAGACGTTCTTTCATTTGTTTAGAAAAACCGTTACTGATTTTGAATTTTGTTTTGCGTCCAGCAGTAACACGGAGACGAGATGTTGTGGGTGAGACCACCAAGAACTTCTGATAAACGGTAAATTTTATAATATATCTTTTTAAATTTTTCCTTTTATCTTGGTTTAATAAGAAATAATTGTTTTAAGAGATAAAGTTTCTCATATGCAATTTTACTCGTTGCGAGTCTCTGTTATTTACGTAAAATCTACTTTACATACATGAAGGAATCGACTTTTTGCATCGCATCTTTTCTTAAGATTTAGCCTAAACTTATTTTGCAAATGTCGTTTGATTCAATGGTCAATAATTAAACGTATTCATTTTTTTCTTCATTTCGTGATTGATTTTTGCAAACGAAATGAAAAGATTGAATCTCAGGCTTAAATGATTAATCAAAATACCTAGTCTTCGGTACTTAATTTGTAGGGGAGTCTGAGGGAGTATGCCCAACTTTGCTGGGCTCGAACCAGATACACCGGATAGTATACCTGTCTGATAAGAGCATGTGCTTTGTAAGCGGGAGATGGATTCATAACTGTTGCTAGTTCTTACAATTGTAGATTGGGAAGCTTGACCAAGTACAAAAATATATTTATTATTGTTGTTATTGTCTGACGTTTGAAATAATTTAACCATCACCATTGAATACTGTTAGTGCATGCCGTTTATCGCTACTAAACATTCTTATTAAGTTCCACTTTGCTTTAAATCGGAGGTGTGCTAGTTTATCGTTTTTACTCATTCGTATGGCATCAAATCATTCCTATTTAGTATTATTAACTAAAGTAAAGTAAGCTTTCGCTACTATGCTTGAACTAGTGAGCTATTATCTAATTTACGATCTCTACCGTATTTATGTTAGTTTCTCGAAATCTTTCCCAGTTTTCTTGTAGTATGTCTTTTGTTTTTTTTAATAAGACCCTCTGTTTACGGTCAACAGTGATTTCGATATAACCGTTTTCCTCTTTTGAAAGTTACCGACAAAAGTTCATGCCTGCTTTTGATCGTAGGGTAAAATGCTTTTCTAATTTAAATTGATTAAAAATTTGTTAATTTGGTGCTTCAAATATTTTTTAGATTTCGAGAAAGTGAATTTTCTTGGATTTTCATGTTGGACTGGCATAGGAATCGTTCGCGATTCGAAAGAACGGACAGAGGAAGCATTCGCCATCGAGGATGCCCAAGGACAGCGATGGACAGGACCTCTAAATTGGGTAAGAAGTTATATTCGTATCATTCATAGTATTTTAATTGAAAAATTCCATTATATTGTCCAGTTTCAAAATACTTCGCTTTTCGTTATTCAAAAGGGGCATATATTTATTATTCTCGTAAAATACTATACTACTATAATTGAAATTTCAACTTTTTTTAAATTTAACTTGCGACTAGTTCTTCGTCACATGAGAAATAAAAAACAGCCGACACTACGATGACAGAATCCAGAGGTTAAGTCCCACATAATCCATTGTTTTGCAAAGTTTTGGTTTGTCTAAACTAAATATCTTACGATTTTTAATTGTGCTAATGATACAAAGAGGAACTGAGAATGAAACAAGATTTATGTTTTGGATAGGTAGAGAATATTAGCAGTTTTTAAAATGAACACGGGTGTAAAATTCGGGAAGTCTTCTTATTAAAATTTTTAAACTTTAAGTTAATATAATTCATAATTTACATAACATATAAATACAAATCACGTATATCTGCAGAGAACAACTCCTCCTTACAGAGAATATATTTCTATTATATAGAATTATACTAAAATAAAGCATCTGTATGTTTTAGAAAAGAAGAATAACGCCGGACGTAATATCAATCCGCCCTCTCATGACAATAAATAACCAAGATGGTAACCTGTCTTCCGTAATAATTTCTGTTCTTCTATTTTTCGAATGCAAACCAATTTTGTCTCATCATTTAAGTTAATTTAAACCTAAACAACCAATCCCGTTTCTTTAGCCAATGCTTTTCCTTTTTATCCAAATCCAAGTTATGTAAATAAATTCCCTTAAACGCTTAAACACCCTCCCGACACTCTTCTCCTTCTCCGGTATTTATTTCATTTGACTCATTTAAATGATGAGCCATTTGATATATGTTTGAGTTTGTCCTTCATAATGCATCACTTCTTATGCATAGTCTTAACACGTTTTTTGGAGCACATATTTCAATCGAATTGACACTGAATATCTCGAATCTCTGGAATGAAATTTTCATTATTATACTTTGGAGAATCATTTCAGGAATAAGTCTGCAAAAGACATAGCATATGATATAAGAGCGCGTCCATAAACGATGGCTTTGATAAGGATCTTAACCTATTTTGTACCCGTACTCACTTATGGTATTAGGCGAAACATCCAATTTGTTATAATAAGAAATAATTTTTCAGTTTTAGGTAATTATAAGTATGTACTATTATGAAACAGAGGGAGACGTTGCTTACATATACTGTTGGATTACTTCAATAGTAGTACAACTATTTTGTTTTGCATAACTGGTCCATTTAGAGAAGCTTTTAATGCCTTTAGAGGCTTGAATGTTGCTGGTTAAGAAACCCTAGTTTAGAGGTAATAAAATAGAAAACAACCAATATACAGGATGAAAAAGCAAAGTAAAACAATCATGCCAAAAATTGACGATCAGGTAGATGGTAAATATTAGCATGAGCCGAATTTTTGAAGAATAACCCAAGCGGTATCGGATATGGATTCCTGATAAATCTTTCGGGATCTCTCGCCGGGGCTCTAATGAATTTCACCTTCGAAATTTTCTTGAAAAATCTCGCCTCTTAAAATAATTTCTCCTTGCAGAGTACACTGTTGAGAGGGATGGGTAGGGAGTCTGGAACCTTTATCCGGGTATCATTAGGCTTCGTTCTTCAACCGATTCTCCGAGAATGGACGGAGATCGAATTGCGGTAATGGAAAGTGAGTTTATAATAAGATGGCTGCCAGGGAGAAAGGGTACGAAAGAGAGGATGGACTGCGGTGTTGGAGCCCATGGATCAGCGGGGAGAGAATGGAACAGTGGCCGCAGAAGGGGAGAGATAAGGGAGCTGAAAGGGGAGAGATTAGGGAGAGAGGAATGGAGAGATGAAGATAGGGAGGAGCGATGGGAAGCGACGCATCGGAATCGGAATGAGATGGGAGTACATTGTCGGCTCTAATTGGATCATCTGGAAGCGGATTGGGCTCAAGCATATTAAATTTTTAATCTGATGTAATTCCCGGAGAGAAATTCATTTTTTGAGATATTTTTTATCGGGAACGAGTGTTTTCCCTCCGAATCGCATCAATAACTTGTGAAAACAAATGAGCTGAGCTCTTAAAGCGATTATGATTTACTAGTTAGTAATGCTACTTATAAAAATGTAACGTCTATTTGATCAAATCAATCGTACCACATTAACCGCAGAAAACAGATGCGCGCATTTTCATGGATGATATTAGGGTACTGATTCTTCCTTACGCATGAGCCACTGAGGAATAAAATTCAAAATGAAAAGCCTATATTGAATGACATTAAATATTTATTTAGAATATGGCACTACTTTGAAGCAGGCCAAAAGTATTCCCAGGTATTCAAATAGTAGATTAGACACGTAAATTTATGAAAACTGGCCTAGAAGAGGGAGTTGGTGCGAAAATTTCCATTCTACATATGGATGACGTAAAATGCAAATTTAAAAGCAATTTAAACTTTTACTCGTATCATGATATATTATTTTACTTTCCTACGAAGGTTTCGACACTTCACGTCATTTTCTGGCTGGGTAAAAGTTACCGAAATTTCATTCTCGACGTTATGTAGTCATACTACAGTCCTTGATGTACGATATAGTACAGTAATTATACTAAGTAATTGATGGACTATAAATATAAAATTCATTGATATTAATACTAAGCAAATTACGTATTTATTCGGCTAAAATTGAGCGAAATAGTTTCTTCTCCTATTTAAATAATCGTGTTTTAACATGCGAAAGGTCTGGTTTTTACCCGCAAAGAAAGAAAATACTTGATATTTCTGGAGAGTTAAATGAATAGGAATATACAAATAACATCCATAATGCGGTATTAATCTACGAAATCAAAATACAAAGTAGTTACGAAAAATTCAATGAAAAAGCTTGAAACTAGTAAACCATTTCAGAATAGATTTCGTATATTGGAAACACGACTTCATTTTAATTAAACGAGATATAGAGGTGGTTTTGTGTTATTAAAAGCTTAGGAGTTTATATTGCGGACGAGAAGCAAAATTGGATCGAGGGGAAAATCGCCGACGATAAGGGGAACTACAGCGTTTAGGATACGGGCGGAGACCCGAAATGAGGGCCACACAAGCAAAGAAATAGAGCAGGTTATTGGCAGAAATGTAGTTCTCCATCCTCAACGTCCCCAGAGACCCTTTGAAATGGTGCCCAAATAATCGCAGGCCCGTAACCGAGGATTCTCCTCCCAAACATCTGCTGCGACCTCTACCGCCCGGGGTTTGAACGTCCCTAAGGGGTGGCGGTTAACCAAAAGAGAGGACTTAAACACAGGGAAAGAACGGGAATGCTCGAAGCCCGTATGGCGGATAACAGAGGCGTAAAAGCCGACGGCGGGAATAAAACCGGATCTTCTAATTACCGTGAATACCTGTGGAAACGGCACTGGTCGAAGGGTGAAATGAGCGGGCGGACGATTTTGGGGGAGTTAATTAATTTTTCGATTAATTTGACGTGGCGATGGTTTTCGTGGAGGGATAGTGAAGGTAATGTATATTATTATGAGTGATAGACTTTCCGGCGTAGTTAGTTGTAAGTCTGATGGCAGCGTAATTATCACATTACATAATAATTTTAAGATTACAGTTACAATTATGTGGGTGTTTTCCTGCGGTAGATCTTTTTTCCTAAGATAGGTTTTTTTTACATCCACTCCTTTTAAAGTTTTCCTCTCTATTTCTATTCACCTACACCAAACTTTTTATGCATATACATTTTATATGGCATACAATATCATTGGCAAAAGGTTAGATCGAGGAAGAGATTTTTCAGTCTCAATCTCGCCTTTATAAATGAAGACCTTAAAGACCTTAAATTATATCACAATGAATCTACAATGAATCAAAATTGTATACACAAATAAATGTACAATTTTATATAAAATTTTATATGCATAAGTTTGTGATAATTTATCAATTCATTTATTCAGAGATTCACATATAGTTTTGAGACCATTTTTTCGCACATAACTACTGTTATCCTTCAAAGGTGAAGTCCTCCTAAGCTCTGATGAACTTATCAGGAGGTGCTTCACCAAGGCAACAGAAACAACGAACATACACAACCATTCCCAGGTCGGAAAAATCCGATCAGCCGGAATTCGAACCCGAAACCTTGAGGCAGTTGCGATAACGTAGGTGGCATGCTATCCATTCCACCGCCAAGACTGGTTAAAGTGAATACAAGCAACGAACAAGCAATTTAACAAATTTAAATTAATACACGTGACTGTACGAAATAAAATTAGAAGCAAAATAAACAAAAACTAATATAGATACAGAAAACGACCCTGGCTGGAAATTATTTACAAGAATCAATATTCTTTAAAGAATGCATCAAGCAAGTGACAGCTTGAAAGGGTCTGGATGAAGGTGGGGAATTAAAAAGGTTTGGAAGTTTATATAGTAGGGAACGTTGAGCAAGGGATACTTTTAATGTCAGAACATGAAGAAGAGAAGTCAGCTTAGTTGCTTTAGGTGGAACATGGTAACTAAATATTGAAACTAATTCAGGAGAATCGTTATATAATGTACAATGAAAATATAGTCACAAATGCAAGATTTCTCAGGGTTTCTGGTAGGCCTTCACGTCTTCCGTAGTGCTCCCGGGGGAAACAGTCTCCACCTTACATCACTATAACATGCAGGCCACTACTTCCCTCACATTTCGTCTTTTAAATTAACCATAATTATTTAAAAAATTAATTCATTCACAAATTAATTATAGTTCTACATTTTTTCTTAAAATATTTTGGATTATATTATATTGTAAATTATATTATATATTACATATCATCATCAATTGGCCATTTTCAATCCATCGTCGGATGCAGGCCTCCCCAAGTACTTTCCAATTTTGCTCTGTCCTAAGCTTTTCGTTGCCACGTTACAACTAACTACTTGATGATATCTCTACTCATCCTGTCCTTAGGTCCTCTTCTTGGTCTCTTCACTTCTCTTGGTATCCAGTTGAGAACTGCAGATGTCCAACGGTTGTCGTTTCCTCTCGCTACGTGGCCAGCTCACCTTCATTTTAGTGATCTTACCTTGTCTATGATATCCTTCACTCCAATCATCGCCCTCACCCAGGTGTTGCGTTTCTTGTCTCTTCATGCAGCGTTATATGCTCATTTGCATAATTTGAAGTCACTGGGTTATTGCTGCATCAAATACCCAAGCTTCACTACCATAGGTCATGATAGGTAGAATGCATCGGTTGAGGATCTTCCTCTTCAAAACTATAGGCATTTTTAACTTTAGAATGCGTGAGTACATTAGATTATTATCTATAAGATGGATAGATATATATTATATTTTCTAGGATACGGGTGCTTCACTTTAATCTTTAAAATTTTTAGCACTGTTCACTAGGAGAAGAAATCATCTTTTCATTAAAGGATACTTGCGGTAATATAGTAAACGATGCCAAAGGCATAGCTAATATCTTGAATGATTTTTTTCGAAGCGTTTTCACGTCTGACGATACATCAAATACTCTCCCGAATGTTGATAAACCTGAATCAATGTCGAAAATCACCTTCAGAGAAGACGGCATCGTTAAACTATTGCAACAGATTAAACCGAATAAAGCTCCGGGTCCTGAAGACATACCGGCTCGAGTGTTCAAGGAAGTTGCGGAGAGCGTAGCACCTTTTCTTAAAGTTATATTTGACAAGAGTATGAGCGAAGGAAAGGTCCCGAAAGATTGGAAAATTGCGAATGTCACGCCAATATTTAAAAGTGGCTCTAAGGACGATCCAGCTAATTACAGGCCTATATCTTTAACATCACTGAGCGGTAAAATTATGGAACATATAATAGCTAGCTCTTTAATGGGTTTTCTTGAAACGTCCAATTTCATAATTAGGAATCAACACGGTTTTCGTAAGACTCGTTCTTGCGAGTCTCAGCTGGCATTATTAGTACACGATGTTCTAAACTCTACTGAAAAACATAAGCAAGTCGATGCGATATTTTTAGATTTTCGGAAGGCTTTCGATAAGGTACCTCATCATAAATTGCTGTACAAATTAGAAGTTGCGGGTATCAATGCACAAGTTATTAACTGGATAAAAGACTTTCTCACCGATAGAGAGCAACGAGTAGTACTCGATGGTATTAGTTCCAACTTGGTTAAGGTGACCTCGGGCGTCCCTCAGGGCAGTGTAATTGGACCGTTGTTATTTTTAGTATACATCAACGACCTCAGCAATCACATTGAAAGCAATGTTAGGATATTCGCAGACGACACAGTCATTTACAGGGAAATAGTTAGTTCAGAGGATAGATTAACCCTTTCGAACGACTTAGATAGAATTATGAATTGGTGCGATGATTGGCAATTAGAGCTTAATGTAGAAAAGTGTTCGGTAGTTAACTTCTTCGAAAGTAAATCTATAATAAATGATTATTCTTATAGTCTCCGAGGGGTAAACCTAATGTCAGTAGAATCGGTAAAGTATCTTGGAGTAACTCTCACGAATAATCTATCATGGAGTGCCCACATCCGAAATATATGTGGAAAAGCACTTAAGAAACTCGGCTTCGTTAAAAGAATAGTCGGTAGGAGCGAAGAAAAGGTTCGCGAGCGATGTTACTTAGCGTTAGTTAGGCCTCACCTTGAGTATGCATGTAGTGTATGGGACCCCGCCGAGAAATGTCATATTCGGGATTTAGAAAAAGTACAACGGAAGGCGATACGATTTGTAAAGAATTGCTACGATGAAACAGCGAGTGTCACTCAGATGTTACAGGACGCGGGATGGGAACCATTAGAAGATAGAAGAAAAATTCAAAGGATAAATTTATTAAATAAGTTCAGAGAAATTACGTTTTCAGATGATGTAACCGATATAATGCGACCCCCCTGTTATATGGGCCGTGCTGATACTGCCCGAAAGATTAGGGAAATAGATGCTAAAACGAATCGTTTCAAAAATTCATTTTTTCCGCGAAGTATACGCGAAAGCAACCGTTTAGGAAAATAGAGTCAAGGTGCTTGCACCCCCTGCCACACGCCGAAAGGCGGCTTGCAGGGTTCTTACATAGACATAGACATAGACATCTTTTTCCGCACCCTGAATTTTATATTTTTTATTATGAGGGCTTTTAGTCCCTGGCAAAGGTCACCGGATAATTGCGGTCATTGAAATGCCAATGGAGGATCCGAGTGAAAGTCGAGCGATTCTTATGCGGGAAACTGGATGAAGGATTGAATAGCGATCTTCGATTAGAAGAGATAAATGGAGCGATTTTCCAATTTTCGCTATCGTCTCAGAACAATTCGGTTCCGATGAGAAATTATCGCTGTGCGAAACAAACAAAGATTTGCTTGATTCGTAATCAGATTTATATGGAGCTTAAATATTTATTCGCCGTACGCATCCCATAAGTTATCTCGTAATGAGAATGGGATTAGACCCTCTCATTATGGGGAGCTACTGGAAAGGCAAGGCTGAAACTGCGGACTCTGTTGAGGAATCATCTTGTTTGAATTTTATTACTCTCACTTCCATTAATTTCCCTTAGACGGATCTTACTTAACCGATACCATATCTGTTGGACTTCGTTCCATGATAGGAATTTTTGATTGGTTAAATTCATTTTAAATGAATGTCTATAACTCCTTCAATTATATTAATTTAAAATTACTACAAAGCGCTGGTAAACTTTCATTCGACTAAAGTTTAAAGTTAATTGAAATATATTAAGGTGTATCTTACGATTTTTTTACATTTAAATAAATTACGTTGAAAAATTTAAACGAAGCAAAATAAGACTATGTAACTCTCATTTATAATCCTTTCTAATATAATTAAGGCAATGGATTTGAATATTAATAACGCAATATTTGTATTTTAAAAATTGTTTAAACTAGTTTTAAATGTTATTTAGAAGATAGTGTTTTATTAGTGTTTCGTGGTGATTATTTAATGCTATCACAATATCATTTTAATCATAAATGCAAAAGAAAAATCTATCTGTACGTTTCATTATAAAAGGTCGTATTTTCATTTACATTTTTCATGTATGTATTGTAATTCCCAAACATTATTATCATCATATTGGCGTTCATAGTTGTGATTAAATTTCATTGAATTAAATTTCGGGCTATTAAAGTCAATGATTCAATTAAATATGAGAATTGAATTTTGTCTCTTTTAAAATGGAAACTCGGTTTGGATTTGAATTATTCCTATTTCTCTGTCTCTAGAAGTTTTGCACCATAGCATAATTTTAGATATCACTTTGCCATAATCTGAAAGACAAACGTGAATTCCATACGAGGGATTATATTGAAGGTTCAGAAAACGCAAAGAACAATCTTAGTTGGTAAAACTTTCTTGCGCACTCCTAGTTTCGCTATGCTTCACGCGCTTACTTTGGGATTTATTCACTTGCCATTCAAATTAGTGAACTTGGATCGGCGAGAATTGGCACGCGGAATTCTCCCCTACGCCACACGATATGAATTATTAATTCGTTGAATGAGAATTTCGGCATAGAGGGAAGGGTTATAGTGATAGGATTTTGGCGGAATTGAAGGAATATTCGTAGGTCACGACAGAGAAGTTCATTAGGGTGGGAAAGGAGTCTGGAATGAACGTAAATGCGTTATTTAAAACAAACCTGAGTTCGATGATATCCGGAACTTTAATTCCGAAAATAATAAAAATGAAAAACCTTATTGTGTATGAACAGGCAAAATAAAAAAAACAAAATGTAAACGGTTATTTAAGTAATGGTCCTAGTTAAAAATGTCCGGAAATGTAAAACATAATGATGTAGGAAAAATTTAATTAATATTTTAAATTTTCTAGTATAATTGAAAAATACAAATTAATAAAGAAATTTCATTTTTAATTGATTAAATAAAAAATATTAAAAAGTAAAACGATGGGAGAGACTTAAAAAGTAATATGAATCAACTGAAATAATTGTATGGATTAAAACTCAATTTTTATGCCGATTTTTTAATTTAACTTTTAAGGGTTTTTAAAAATTCGTGCAAAGCAAATCCACTCACGTTGAAGGGATGGCATTTTGGAATCCGTCTCTGACATTCCTTTCATTTGACGGTGACCTAACTCAGTGGGAGCATCAGCGGATGATGCATTCAGATGTCATTCATGAAGCTCGAAGGCGTTTAAAAATCAATCTACCGCGTTCGCGTACCACTCTTTAAAGCAGTAAACGTCCGACATAAATGGAGCATGATGGATGTCCGCTTCCAACTCGCTTCCGAGGGTGTCTCTGCAGATAAACAGTCTGCTAACAGACGTACAGTCGCTCCGGGGATGAGGTCATCCGCTTGCAGTCATAAGCGGCCGGAACATGAATGGAAAACTGTCAAACGTCGGGTGCACGTGGAGTTCGACCTCATCTTTATGAAACTTCACAGGAAAAAGTGGATTTGGGTCACGCTGAGTGGCCTGCTCTTTAGCGTATTTCCCAATTTTTTATTCCACAGCCTTCTTTCCCTATTCTCGGTAAATTTGATGCCAACGCCCCCTCAACTGTCAACGATAAAAAGCAGAAACTACCGGTTCAATAAAATTTCAGAATTAAAATCAATGAAGTGACCGCAAAAACCTCTTCACGAAAAACGATTTGGTGACGTTTCATTGCAGTATATAATTGTTACTACGATTTAAAAAGAAAAAGATTGGCAGCTTGATAACTAAAACTTTCATTCACTGACTATTTCCACCTTATAAGAGAACCAGAGGACAAAGGGCCGTGTCCCGTTATTTTTTTCGGGACTCAACCGCATTTTTCAACGGTGTGTCGATGCAAATTTCCGGTAGATAGAATGAACGCATCTATTCTAGTAAACCCATCCTCCATATACTTAAAATTAAAGATTCTTTATCGCATTGGAACATTTACAAAAACTAAAACTAATGCGGTGCAGAGTGCTACGAAGCTTGGTGACACGGCTTCTCGGTATTTTAGAGGCTTATTGGATAATATTACATGCACAAGATCGTATAGATAAGATGGTTATAATTTATCTACTCTTTGGATGTTACAGCCGGTAGCTCAATCAAGCCGAAAATCAATTCTCTCAAAGGTTATCCTGATATTTTATCTGATTATAAATTTATCTATTGAACGTATTCTATAAAGTGTACTATGCTGTTATTTATTACTTTTTTCGTTTTTTTCACCCCCTTCATCCTGGGTGTTTTCATGCAAAATGAGTTTTTTTATACGTAAACCTTCATTCAAAAACATTTTTCCCCACACTGTACTCTTTTTTTTTAATATGTAACACCAACTATTATATCGAAATATGTATGAGGTTAGTTCGAAGAGAGAGGCTCACATGGGCCTAACAACACCAATAAACGGTCTATCTATCAATGTTTGCATAATTTTACTAAAGTAATGGTAGAAAATATCCCTTATCATGGAAACGGTCTCAGAAATTAATTTGTGGTTTATTTTTATATGATATTTTACGTATGAAGTCTCTGCCACATTTGGAACCCTTTCGATATTAGGGATTTCGATATTATCGATTTCGATTTATTCTCAATCGGTAAAAAACTCATTTAATAGAAATCTATCAATGAAAGAAGTACCTAAAAATTAACAGCACAATGAATTCATTGACATAATTTTCGTTTAAAAAAAGCTGTGATGCTCGGAAGCTGAGAATCATCGGAATAATTGCTAACATTTAGCTCACCTACCTTTCTTTGTAACTAAGCCAATTTTAAAATTTTTGTACTGTAAGTAGGATTATATACGAATGTGGATGTCTCTTTCTAAAATATTTCATTGATTTAAGAACGTTCTGTTCGTAGGCTCTATTCATTTCCTAGAATAATGTGAGCTATTGTTAGGGAATTAAATTTTAATGCTCTTTGAGCTAGGAAGTTTCCAAGCGCCATAATGAGCTTGTCTCTGAAGTTATTGTGCATATTAGCCGTTTCTCGATCAATACGAGCCTCCGCTAATTTGTTCCTTTTGTTGCCTACGAATGGTTTCACAACTCTGATTAAATCACAACAAGTAGAAGTGGGAAGCACCTCATTGAAAGATAGAGAAAAGTTTAAGGAAAAGTAATTTCAATTCAAAATTCTAGAAGTATCAGTTACTCTCGATCGTTGAAAATATGAAAATATAGTCACGCATTTATCTTCTTGTTATCTATTCTAGCGCTGGTTTATATTTACTGGTCGCGTATCTTTGAATTGATTAAAAAATGAAATTGTTAATCAGAGGAAACATAATGTCATTAGTCTTCTGTCTATTGATTTATCGTCGATCCCTGAAATGTCATACTAAAACACCGTTTCTTTACTCCTTGATACTTCTCGTATATGAACCAATCCTTTATGCAGTATAATGTCTTTTCTAATAACCGGTTTCTTTTCACGATCTTCTGTACTCCGTTAATTTTTTTATCAGTGCAAATCAATTTTTCCAACCTACGTCTCAGCGATATTGTTAAGAGAGAGTATTACTTTCATGAAAAAAATCAACTTCGAGATTTAAACGGAAATACATGTCTGTGTGTGCGTGTGATTGGCGCTCTAACGTAAAAACTATTCGCCGTATCAATACCAAACTTCATATATAGTACTTTGGTAAGTGCCGTTAGAGTTGATTAGTTTTTGGAGTAATTCGATCAACCGGAGGTCGAGCTTTATTCTTCGAAGCTTATTTCCGTTTTTGCAAAATATCTCCATAAATATGATATTTTGGCGTATAACATTATTTATAAGTTTCAGAAAAATTATAAGTTTTGTGTGAAAAAATTTCATTATTAACCACTGTTTAGGAGTTGTATCATAATTAACCAATTTTCTGCTTACTGCGACATTTTTCGTTAAATTGTCGTTTTCATTTACACCATTCCATAATAATTTTTATACAACGTGATTACTAAATTTCTTCAATGTTTTATTTGGAAGTTGATTTAGTATTTGAAACACGCGTATTTATTTCAAAATAATTATTCGATAATAATTGTTTCATGCCGTTATTGATTACTCTTCACAATAACAACAATGTTCATAACTATGGTTTTGTTTACATATCAAACAATGCAATGTAAAGCGTCTTTCGCTCACACTCTTGCTATAGATTGAGCTCTGGCTAGTTTATAACGTTTGATAGGTTTTCTTCTTTTTTCCTCCGTTTGTTTTCTTTAAGACGAAAGTTTAGAAATGAACAAGTGATGGATATTTGGAATTCCTGATAAAACAATTTTAGTGATCAGCTGTAATCGTCTAGGTTAGAATGTTATGCACTTAATGTTATTCACTTATACGTTGACTATAGACCTCGACAATATTGTCGTAGATAAATATCTACATCTTATGTATGGAGAAAGTCATATGCTAGCCACATCAGATTTTCATATCTGTCGACAACCCACACTCAGATTATGGTTTTTACTCGTAAAACCCTTAACATCTTTCCCAAGAACCCTCTTTACCTCTCATACCTCCAGTTTTACTAACTTTTGTTCTTATCATGTATTCATTAGCTCCTTAGCTAATTAAAGCATTGATGAATGCAAAATAAATGAATTGCAAACTCAGCTTTGCGCTATCTTACAAAAATTAATTTTTACCCAAATACACTTTAATTTATTTATTCGAGTAAGTTAGCCTGGGAGAAACAGTAGCTAAAAAATATTGACGTGACTAACATAAGAACTCGGATCTTTCTCTTTCAGGGTTGAAATTCTAGTTGCTGAATTACCATACTCGGTCCATACTACTTTTTTCGTCTTTTCTATCAAAGCAGAGTTGCTCATAGGTAGTTAGTTGATACGTTATGGGTGTACAACAACAAGCGTTAGATAAGCGAAAGATGCTCACATTCCCTTAGATTCCATTTATTTCAACCCTCTAATTGCTCTAATGCGTTCCGGAAATTAGGCCATCGGATGGGGACCTAGTTTTCACTACTTCGGTTTACTTCCGACGCTAGCGTTTCCCTTCCTCTGCGCAATCCATTCCAAAGCAACGCTTAAATGCCGCGGATTCACTTAAGTGCGCAAAGCGTTTGCTCAAAGCGTTCTAATTCTCAGAGGTATGGCATTACCTAAGGAACCATTACCCTGGAGAGCGTGCGGAGGGCAGAGGCGCTTTGAAATTTTCACAACATTCTATGGGGAGAGAAGGAAGTTCGATCGCGATTGTGGCTGTTGTAAACGTTGCTCAACGAAGGACGACGTGACTGCAAATTCGCCCGAGTTCGAAACAAGAGAGCAGAGGAAACAGTTCTAATGGATTGTCTCGATAAAATCTTGCGTAGGCCACGTCTCTCCTCAGGAAAGTTTCCGGTGATGCAACGGAGTTCTTATGGTTGCGTTTCCCTGCGAGCTCTCTTCGCAATTGAAGATGCGCTACGTTGGTGAATAGGTCTACCCTCAGACGCAACTTGTGCACTGCGGTGCAGTGGTGGCGGTGCGGTGCAGTGGCCCTAAGCTGCCGGTGGACCGCGAGAAATCTGACGTTTCACAATGTTATACGAAGTGATAGAAAAACGCCAAAATTGACGAGCTTTATTTTTAAAATAATTGATGAATTTTATAGTTAAATTCGAATTTTATCATTAAATAGATATATAGATCGACCCTTTACTGGCGAGGTTAGGCCCGTATGGGCTTCTCTTCCACCTAACATCATACGACCTTATAAGTTTTACAAAATAAATGAAACTTTGTTGTCATTTGACAGTATCATTAATAGATACATTATAAATCCATCTATTATTTAGATCTTCGTTCACCTGTTTGCAGCTTTCATCCTTTTGAATGATATTTTACAGTTTAAGTCGCTGATTAATGGTAAAAAGTGCGGTGTAATTTTGGTCTGTACCAAATTACGTCTTCTTTAACCATGACGAGATGAATGGAATATGTTGACATTTACAATTCGATTCCCAGCTTATTGAACATCACATCTATTGAGTTCTGTGATTCCTCATTAGATTATATCAAAGCAATAAAATAGTTAATACAATTTCACATAAAACCATAGGAGAGGTTATAAATTAAACTTTTAAATGGTGCAAAATGACCTCATCGTCGACGCACCTTTAACAATTACTACTACGAGTACGTGGTAAGAGTTGGAGGAAAATATATCTTGTATTTACTTTTGCCTTGGGACAGATAAGTCCCATCTTCCATTAAACCATTGATTTTCATTAAGATGAATGTACCACGGGATGACATTCTCTATCTATTCGAAAGCAAAAAATGAGTATTATCTGCATGCCACTCACAATCAGTATGGTAATTATCAATTTATTTTTCCCTATTTGAAAATGAACGGTATATTTAGGTTGGAGAAAATGTATCCTTCCTTTTTGACACAGTCTTTTTCTTGGTTTTGATGTTAGGAGAGCTAATAGAGAGGTATGAATGATTCTGAATAATGGCATTAATTTTCATCTCATATTATGCAATGCCACGAAAAGTGTAATTGTTAAACTAATTATGCTCCACTTACGTAAACATGTTCCGCTTCCAACATAATGGCTCATTGAGTAAAGTAAGAGAAACTACCTCACTCCTCATCATGCTTAAAAAGCCTCATTTCTTTCTTTTAGCTCTTGGTAGCTAATGTGAGAGCAACGACTGTGAGAGAGGATAAGGTTACAACTGGCCTTAGGACTGAATACCTTACAAATGGTCTCGTTCGTGGCTGCGGTAATTTGAAAGCTAAGTTATGAGTAATACGGAGCAAGTTAATTAATTTTAGTCACTCCTCATTGAATAAAGATGTTGAGTTTAAGTGGAGTGAGGAGTAGGCTTTGCCCTCTCTATGAAGACACATGGGGTCATCGAGATGCCCTTGCGTGGGTTTAATTCACTCATCGCCCTTTGAATCAATGAAGAAAGCAGCGGCAAACGACCGTATTCCACGTCTTGTCTAGTTGCCTCATCCCCCTTTTAAAGCTTTGTTCACACAATGAACAAAACGAACAAATTAACAAAACACCTTCTCCCTTTATCACCGAGATGTGCAAAACAAACTTATTCCGTGGTAAAGATAGAAGTGTTCTTTTCATCATTATTAGTAGTAGTAATACTGTTAAAATTGCTTTGACAGCTCTGGTCAGTTCGCAGTTCGTGGACTCCCACCGGAAATCGAACCCGGGACCGCTTTCACCAAAGTCAAACACTTTGGACTATCCGGGAACCCTTCTTTTCATTATTAATATTAGTACTATACATATCACTACAAGTAAGAGTAGGACCTGTTGGCAGAGGATATCAATACAATATTCGTTATACACATAGTCAAAATTATATCAAATTGCAAATGGTCACTTGTATTGAGGGGACACTCATCTGCCTGGCATGTGCCATAGAAGGGAGGGAAACCCCTCCGAAAACCTCCCTTAGGCAGAAATCAATAAAACTTACAATATAATAAAACATATACCATATAAAAAATTAACCAGTACACTTAACAATTAGGAACAATACCATATTCTTTAGAATAGGGAACTACCACTAAGCCTACGTCGTATTGTTAGATTCTATAAATTAAGGTTAATTAAAGTGATATAATAAACAAAAGAGATTCACGGTAATTCCATCGGAAACCTCAATTTTTCTATAACCTTATAGGTCAAAAGCGCATTTTAAATCGTAAAAAATGTCCTATTTTAATTTAGTGAAACTCAATCCGAACAATTTTTGCGCTCTTAAAACGTCTGCTCAATTATAAAAGGTAGCGTATACTAAGATTTACACTATAGAATTGTATTTATGAATGCATATTTTTACAGGGTGTTTTGAATCTGAAATATGATTAATAATTGGCCTTTGCTTAATATACTTTTCATATTATTTGAGTCGAAGAGGGAAATATCTCGGCTTTAACACTAATTTCGCTTTAAATTTAAAGATTCTTATCGAAAAATTATAATTTTCAACAATTTTTTTAACCCTTGTGGTCTGATAAGCAAGAGGTACCTGCAAAGAGCCTATCATCCCCAAGTATGCAGCTGAAGATGTTCACAGTATAATCCGGTCATGAACCATCGAAAAAACGTATTGACCTGAAATTTCACGAGCAATTTCTGAATCCAATGGAGAAGAGGAGGAAAGAATAAGGAGCGCAAAACTTTTGAGGAGAGTCTCTCATCGTTTTTAAACCCCTTGTCTGGCAGACAAAGGCCGACCGAAAAATGGAGAGGAGCGGCTCTATATTTCAACCCCCTTAATGTCTGATCCGCGGGTCCCCGTAAGAGTGGCTGTTCTTCTTAAAGACCATTATCCCGAGGAGCGTTTGAGACAAAGGTTCACAGATCTTCTTCTCCGTAGTTTTCTGGAGTGTTTCCCGTATTCTTTTGAAAACGACGCTCTGGATCCTAGAGGTAATTGGTCTACCAGCTGGAACTTCTTCCTAACACTTTTGACGTTGTCATCCGTGGGCATAGGAGAAAGTTCGTGAAGAAGTTTTGTCGGGTTTTCTTTGATTCGCTTTGCATCGATCTAGAAGTACCACTTCCATTAAATGAATAACCTGATGCTGAGAATTTCCAGCAAATTCCATTCATTGTAGTTTCGCGAACACATTTTCGTAGGAGAAATTATAATAATATTGAAAGCTGGATATCGCAAAAAATGAATGTTAATCCTACATATATGAAATAGAATTTTGGATTACAGATCTATAATTGGAGAAAATACTATTGGATAGCCTTAATAGGTAGATTGGATAAGTATCTTCGTAAATGTGTAATTTTCAGTCATTCATCCTTTAAATAAAATTTTCTGGTAAATGGGTGGGAAATAACTGGTGCCTTGGTTTTGTACTCTTTGTACATATATGTGCACTCCTGACAAAGTCTATGTGCTTGATAATAGACTTACTTCCGAAACCAGTCGCAGATATTAAAATTTTTAAACAGTGGAATTTTGTTAAGTTATTTCCCCCATTTACTAGGATGGAGTTCCATACATTAAAGCTTTCCAGATTGATAACTTTTTCTTGCTGCTTTTTCACATCCGTAATTTCGGAGAATCTCTGGTAGGATGTGCTCGTTGGGGACTACAGATGTAATTCATGTATCGTATGTGATCAGTTTCATCTTTTCAATTAGTGATATCAACTTATAAAAAACAGAAGATTTGAAATAGAATCAAGTAAAATCCTAAGGAGAAAAATCCACTAATGTTTGGTCATAGTTTCAAGACCACCACTTACTTTAAAATAATGATTATTATCAATTATTTGTATCGAATCTACGACGATAATTTAAGGAATTAGTGTTGCTTGTTGTATTTCAGCCGTTAATTTGACATTGTTCTGTGTTTAATCTTGAAATTCAAACAAAAACTAGGCGTTATTGGTGGTCCGTTTTTAATATCTGTTAATTATAAATGGATTTTGATATGAAAATAAAGTGATGGAAAAGGAATTCGTACTTGCCCTCAATAACTTAAGAAACCATCATTCCATATTAAAGGTGAATGATCGGCGAAAGGTTGAAGTTTGTATTGCAATTTATAATTTAAGCACTTCCTGATGTTACCTGCATATATCCTATACATAAAAAGAAAGTATGGAATAGGCAATTGAATTCTATAGAGCTATTTTTTTCTAGCGCAAAGTTGAGGTAATTCAACTTCCGATGCAAACTAATGACTATATAAACTTCACTGAATCAGGCGAGGTCTTGTGGTAATCCATAATGGAAATATCTTAGAAATATTTGTACTTTTACCACAATTTATTTATTACAAAAAACAAACACATGACCGGTTTCGACGATCGATCGTCCAGAAGTCCAGACCAGAAGATGACGATCAATCGTCGAAACCGGTCGTGTGTTTGTTTTTTATAATTAATAAATTATGGTAAAAGTACAAATATTTCGAAGATTATTTCCATAGTGACTATATGCTGATATGCAAACCATAAATACAACCTTTTTTCCAAGTACTCTTTTACTATGCATTTCCATGTATAATAATATCTGTATCTTACAGATGGCGACAAATGTCTATTTCAATGTAAAAATGTGGGCTGAAAGTATTGAAACAGGGAAAAAGAAAAATGACATTGATATATCAATTAGTTGTATGAAATATTTTGAAATTAATTCCAAAATTTAAATTGAAAATGACAGGCTATCGTCAAATATGTTAATGTTCAAATTTCCTTAACATTTCTGTAAAACTTTACGTATAAGATTTTTATTCTAATGAAATAAAACTGTATTTAAATAAAATACGTCTATACTTCAGTGAAGGAAAAAATGTTTTTACAAGGAAGAAATAGTGAAATCAGTCAAGGCCCAAGTTCATTCAACTTTAATGCAGTAATCATTAAATTATACTATATTTATGGCAAAACATACATAACCTTAACTATTTTTGCGATTACTAAAGAATGAAAGCCATGGAGAGAGATATTTATTTAAAGTTAAATAAATTAAAATATAATTAATAGTTTTTCCCTCGTCATTATCCAAAAATTGAGGTAGAACAGCCTCTCTTCCGAATTTATTCAGTAAATTTCCTTCCTCGATAGTTAAAAAACGTCGTTTAAACAAAGAGGATGTAATATTTAATCTTAAATATTCAACTGAAGATCAAATGTTCTGTTTCAAAAGTTAAAGGTCAATAACCTCAGAGGTTATATTTGCTTACGAAATTGCCGAAGCCTGCTAACGTTTGACGCAAAAAATTCCACGGAATGCGTATTAATGGCTGGATTAATTTTAAATGCTGATCTATAAGATTTTAATGACTTAATTATCCCGAGAATCGAAGCACTGAATTAAAGCTGGAAATGAGATTACATTATTATTATTTATTCTTTTGCTAAAATTTAAGCTTTTATTAGTTATTTAGACAGGAAGTAGCTCAATCTTTTCTATCTTAAAAGAAAGATAATCAAATGAAGGGCTCTGTTAATGGATACTCCGTTAACTTTTCTCTTCATTATTTGTTTCTTTAATTTATTAAGTCAAAAGTTCTCTCTCCCTCCATATTCTTATTCGTTAAGATCAAATATTTACTCTGCATTTCTGTTCTAAAGAATGATTTTTTGCCAAAATAACTCATATAAGGATCTCGCATCAAAGAATATGTCACGTAGTATCTATCTGCTTCATAATTAGCCCGTAGGTTTATTTAACCTAATCTCTTCAGCTATCCAAGAGCCAGAATGCAATAAGTGGACTGATTCCACATAAGTGCGGCCATAGAGTAACTGTGGCACAATTAGCTGAAAATATAACTTTTCGAAGCATTCCAAATGAAGAACAACCAAAATCAAGCTTACCATCACTTTTACATCACAGCTTACCTCCAGTGACTTTCAAATAATCACACCCGTAAATGGAAGCAGGGTAAAAGTAACCTGAGCAAAGTAGCTCATCAGGAAGTGCCTTCATATAAAATTTACGTTAATATAATTCACTTAATTTAAGCCTGGATCTTATTTAAATTACTGAAAATGTAGGAGAGACTCGTGCAGAAATCCTGAGCAAATTCTAATGGTAATCAAGATGAGGCACTTTTAGCATTGCAAGAGATGAAACTTGTTCCTTGTAACTCCGCCTGCTCCGCTCTTTACAACTGTAGAACCAACTTGAATTCATCGCATGCTTTGTAGAGTTCCTAGAAGGCTTGTAACTTAATAGCTATAGATCACCGTTAGATCATGCAATAACGAGAACTTGACTTGCTAAGGACTTAAAACTAAGGACGGAAAAGGAACAATCGATTGAAGCTGAAAGTTGCTTTTATGCGAGAGTAGAATGGCACATTCGGTATATTCGGTGCTCAAATTTCCCTACTGAATGCCATTAATTGCATTGCTTGGAAACTTACTCTATTCTTTATGTCTTCCGACATGTTTTGCCTTTGTAATGTGTAATTCAAGTTGGGACAATTTACAGTAATGCATAAGTTCCCAATTGTTGTTTTTCTTTTATCTAAGTTGCGTCAATTTCAGTTTATTTTATTCATGGATACGTATAAACGCGTGGGAAAACTTTTATGAGGGTGTCGCAGCGACGACATTGGGAGTACCGGTTAAAAAAGGGATTGGCCAATATCTATTATAGGAGTTTATTTGTACTTCACACAAAGAAATATTACACATACCGTCGTTGCTGGCTGACGGGGAAACACCACCAACGGGCTGAGTTCAAACCGGACCTGTCTTATCGGGAACGTCTCCACCAGCGGAATGAGTCTGCTGGGGAGCGGGGGGGGTCCAAATCTGTTTCCAGATCGGGCCCTGGGACCTATTTCTCGGGAACGTCTCCACCAGCGGAAAGAGTCCGAATCGGCAAGCCAACTGTTCTCGGGGCTGGGGAGCGGGGGGGGGGTCCAAATCTGTTTCCAGATCGGGCCCGGGGACCTACGGGGAGACCCTGAATTAGAAGCTCGGAGGAAGACTATTTCCCTTCGAGCCCCTAACCCCAAGTGACTTTCTTTCCAAAAATGGGGCGTATTTATACAAATTTTGGGGAAGCGTTGGTGGTGTTCGCGCGCTTTCTTAGCGTCCCCACGCCCAACATTGGCGTGGCCACGCCGAAGCTTGGCGTACCCAAGCGCAAGTCTCGGATTGCGCGTTCCCTGTTACTTGTCATTCCTGGCTTTGGTCCTTTGCAAGTTATCACCGCGGTCTCTCTCAAGATCATTGCCGACCGGCGTGATGAGTGAGGAGAGCGCTTCCCCACCCCTGGCCCATCTGCGAACTGGACCATGGGTTCCCCACCAGTCACCGCTAGAATTTATGGGTGCTGGACCCACCCGCACATTGGAATGCGCCTGTGGGAACGCACCCACACTAAAGATGCGTCCTTACCACATCTGGAGACTCTTGAGTTTCCACCTTGAACCAATCAATGACTTTACAAAATATATTTATTTGTAAGGTTTTTCTTTTTCTTCTTTTGACAAGCAGCGTCTCATTTAAATTAGGGAAACTTTCAAATTCCGCGGCGCATACGAACTACGGCATACATTTGAAAATACTAAAAACTAATGCAGCATAACTTAGGTTCAAGTTAAAATTGAGTGATTATTATTCAAAATTACCGATCAATTAAATTTTATTCATTATCAAAAGAGCATTAGGAAACATACAATTTTATCATCCCTTTATTTAGATTTATGTTGAGTTTCTCTTTTTTCGCCCTGTTCTCCTTGTATGAACGGAAAATCCTCCCACGTGATCAGCGTTCATCTTTAGAATGCTGATCATTTCGTTGCTCATATCCTCATCTTTATCACCAACAGACATCAAGTCACTTATCTGAGCATGCAAATGCATCCTTATTTGCCTATTATGGCGTGAGAACAATGACGGATTACGTAGAGAATTATAACTGCTCCGAGTGCTCGTCATGTGGTTCAAATGAGCCGCTGTGGGTAGAGATGGCGACTAATCCATGTACGGCTATCTCAAGGCTGGCGAGAGAAAGCACATAGATGAAGTAGAGTGCAAGCAAAAGCGAATGAATAGAGTGTAGAAGAAATGAGCGGAGTTTAGCCGTCTCAAAATAGTGTATAAAAATAAAGAAATTTTTAAAACTCCGCACTACTCATGTTCCTGTCATTACCTAATGGTTTTTTCTTCAGGGAAAGTAATCGCTTGGTTGATCTTTCCGATGGTTTCTTTCCCTATGAAATTACTGATATAGTGCAGGAAAAGGTTGAAGGTACTTTGCACATAAGGGCGTGCACCCAGGAAAAATCCCAAGGAAAAACGGACATGAAAAACGTCTGCTTTCCCGGCCGCGTCAGACTTTTTTCAAATCCGTTTTTCCTTGTGATATAGTATACTTAAGTTCACAAAACATTTATCCTTTACTCCATCTAATATATAATAAACTCAATAATCTCAGGCTTGACTGAGTGGAAGTTCATTTCCATAATAAAATCAATTAGTAATTAGTAGTTTAGTGATTCATAAGTATTCATTTTAGCATTGATTTCGGTTCCAATAAATAAACTAGATTCTCGGCACGCTGAGCTCCATAAAATGTTTTATATCCTTTTCAAAATCGCAGCATGTACTACTTTGTAATTTTTGCAACATTTTATCTGGTTTCTTTATTATAATTTTTAATTCAATATTTTCTAACTAAGTCCTATCACGTGTTAGGTGAAATTATGCGTATTTCCAAAACTCCGGTACTTTCTACACCGCGAGTGTTTGTAATCAAAATTTACATAATTATTTTTATACTTACATCCTCGTTAGGCTACTTTCCTTGCGTTGATGATAAATATAGATATAGATAAATAAGCACAGAACAAAGAGTTATATTTGTCAAAATATTCTAGAAATAAAATCTTTTTGTATAATTATACTTATTTTATTCGTGTCTCGTTAATCATTTTATGGAAAACTATAGATGTGACTCACATGAAAGACGAATACAGCAGACAACTAAGTAATTGTAACGAACTTAGTATTTTCTAGATAATGATTTTTAATATCGGACCAGTTCCGGTCTTGCAGTCATCCTCGGCCATAGTTCGATTAAGTTTGTTTCAATTATATTAAGTAATAGCTTTACGCGAAGTACTGCACATATGAAGCACGAAGTCTAATCACATCGATATCAGAGACAAAACATTTTCTTAAAGTTTTGGAAAAGATCTTCTTACTTTAAACAACTATGGCCATAATAAACCAATAAACCACAATAATCAAGTTGGTAAACTTGTCGTAGATTAGTATAAATAAATGTTTTTAAGTTTATCCTCTGTCTCTGTAATGAAATAAAACCAGGTTAAGATACAAAAAATCGAAATTATTCAGGGCAAATATCGCAATACAACTTCTTAACGTAAGGTTGGCCGAGAATAATACGTTTAAGATGCGTTCTTTTATTCCTACCTCTCTTACTTTGCATACTTCAGGAAGCGTTCTTTCGATTCTCAGATGTTTTAGCAAAATCCTACTCTATTTCGGATCATGCATATTTCACGGGACCGGATCCAGATGAAATCAAGGGCGGCAGATCAAAACCTCTCCCCGAAACCCCCGTCGGAGAGAACGGCGACGCGACTTCCTGTTGTGTAGGAGACGAAAGTTTATGAATGGAGCGAATGAGGATCAATGGCTAAATGGATTCATTGATAATGATGAATGGGAGAGGTGGGGAAGGGGCGAAATGGTGAGGAAAAGGCAGAGCGAGGGCAGGTGAAATGGAGACGGAAAGAGGGGGCTGAAATAGGCATCCGGGGAGGAATAATTCCTCGCGAAGTGTCTCTAAATTTCGGTTAGCGAGGCAATTTCATTGTTAAGGGAAGCGGGTCAAGGCCGGATCGGCGTTGTATTGAATGGGGGGCAATGCGAGGTGGTAACTTACGTCGCATGCGCCATCAGAAGAGAGAGAAATCGAGGGGCAAGTGAAGAGGGTCATGCGCAATGACCTTTCCCGTGGGCAGCGAAAATACCCGGCGTTTCATACGCCTCTTTTCCGGGGCGCGAATCAATAAGGTCAGTTGCACATTGATTTGCGTGCATTGTTTCCCTTCGATCCCCCGAATTTCGCGTCGAATTCTTCGTAGAGGCTTGTGTTAAATCCCTTCAGGTAAGCATCCCAGGAATTTCAGCTGTGGGCTGAGGTACTACTTTCGTAGCAGAGTACTATCACTTACATCATAGAAAAGGATCGAGGAAAATTTACCCACCTCATCAGGCGTAGGTGTTTCAGCTTTTAATTGTCCTGGGTTCCATTACAGCCATCGTTTCTCTACTTAAAATTCAAGCCGTCAAAATCCTGAGATATTTGAAATTTTACTATAAATTCTTCGAATCTATTATGAATGAGATAAATGTTTTTTGACTATGAGCAATTGTTCTAATATCCATATTGTTTGTGTTCTTTTTTGCTACTTTTTCTCCCTGAGAGCACTTATTTCATCAGCACCCTTTCATAGTATGATGGTATCCATTTCAAATGAAAGTTGTAACAAAATTACCGAGGTTAGTGAAATACTGAAATTATTCAATATTCGTGTAAAATAGCTCTCACGGTTTATTAAGGGAAACGTAATACATTTCGTAAATTAGTTTCAAACAAAAATGTGAGCATTATAGTCCAAGAGCATATTCTTAGATTCTTATTTTACAAAAATCTATCTGAAATTCAAAACATTCTAATCGCGTCTGAAATTGAGAAAGTTGTAACAAAAGTAAAATATAAAAACGGTCCAGTTTAAAAGTTTTGATATGTAGAGTGTTTGCAGGAATTCATTAATGGGAGTAGATTTATAAAATATCAACGTAAGGATACGGAGTGAAAAATCACCAATTGCAGTGAATACCAAACCAATTGATTAAATATCATGCTTCGATTCAATAATCAATTTCACTATAATTTATGATAACTGGTAATGAAAATCAATTTGGAACATTAGGCCAACGGAGACGGTTGAAACGCTAAGTTTGTTTAGTTTCATGGTAATTTTATTATTAAAGGTTTTAAACCGCAGAGTTATCATCAAATTTACATGCATATACTTGAAGTAGATACGTATGTACACAGAAAGCAAATACTGTTTATTGCTGATAATGATGCACTCTTAATAAAAATTATGAGTCATTAAGGTCAAAGTATGAGATGATATGATATTCCCTTATATCTGTGAAGTATAATAGAGGAAGCCTATCCTTGTGGAACTTTAAAAATTTAGAATAAAATTGACAATGTCAAAGTTGCAATTTTATATTGATATTTTATACAACGGCTCATAATATAATGAGCATTAGTATAAAACAGTTATATCATATAACAGTGAATATTATTTTACCCATCTGCGAAGTTATTAATTTCAAGCTGTTTGGTTTTCCCGTTCTAGTTACATAAAGGAACAGCTTCGTCAATTAATCGCAGTAGCAGTCGCGGTTCCCTGACTTTCCATTTTTAGTATCATGCATGTATTATTAAAATCATCACACTTTCCTCTGTTTTAATTATTCGACGTGGAACAAGAAGCTATTGAACGCCATGCAAACAACCGGAGTTTAATATTATAATTACCCTTGACGAACTCAAATCCACGAGTGTAATCACGAGAGAAATTAATCCGCCCCTCTCTTCGATTAATAACGCTCGGGACCGTGAATCGCAAACGAATCGTTTAGACTTAGAAAGTGATTATGGAAATGTAAGCGAGCGAGGGATTGCGTCCCTAAAAATAATCCCGCTCATTTCGAGGGCGATTTATCGCCATTGACTCGGCTACCGCTCCATGAAAACAGCTGGAGACCATAACTCAGGAGCGCTAACAAAACATCGAAACTTTTTATGGCGGCGCACTAATTAATCTAGTAGATCTCCCTTTTGCATCTGCCGGGACGCGGTGCGTATTTTGCCCTGGATGTCGCATTCATTTGAGGAGCGTTACCTCGCGTACCGTACGCTCTCTCTACGGCGCGCGGCGTCCGTGTGACTATGTTTGGAGATGCGAAGGAGAAATGGAGAGGGAAAGGTTCTTCCTATTCCTTAGGAGATTGTTTGCTCTTATCTTACGGTGCGATCTTTGGCTTTATCCGCAGCTGGGATTTACAAATAGCAACCTTTCATATTATATCTAAAGGTGATTAATTTTAGCTCCGTGTAAATTTTCCGTTATGAGGCTTTAGAAAAGAGGGATTTTAAAGACAAGAATTTCGAAAAAAATAATTTCGGTTTGGATTCAGTCGTAATTGGAAAATGCTCTACTTGCTATAAATATCTTTTCAGAGAAACATCTATATTTAGATTTATTCGTACAAGTTTAGAAATTTAGAAATACAGAATCCATAATCTGCGGTCCGCAAATTATTTTTAATGGCTACTACTTCCACAAAAGAAGTCAATCCTTTAATATTGTGATACATTTAGCTTGTTAAAAACGAATTAAAAAAAAATGATCGATAAAAGATACATATTTGTATATTCAAACCGAAAGACAAATGAAAATACTGCATTCATCATGATATGATTGCAGGATGGCAATTCGATCCTATTTTGGAACAATTCCAATTATTAGCAATAGTAGTATTGTTAAAAGTGCTTCAACATCTTAGGTCATTTCGCACAAGGTATTCCAAGAAGAAGCAAATTCAGGACTCTTATCACCAAAGCGGAACGCGCTGCTCACTTGGCTATCCGGAAACCCGTTTTAGAAAATTCAATCCAAATGCAAAAAACATTAATTGGTGTAAATATAATCTAAGATAAATTAATGTTTATAAACTCGAAAACTGCTGCGCTTTACGTCGTATGGCTCAGGTAAATATGCTTAAAAGGTCATCCAAAATGGAGTGTGAGGCATGTTATATACAACTATGGATGACCTTAAGCTAATTCATAAGAGATCGGTGATTATAGTGTGACAATTTGGAATTGGTTCAGGTTTATATGGCTGGACACCACTATTGACCTTAACCCTCATAGAGGCTAAACAAACGTGTGCCGGAAATTAGGGTCCGGGCTCTAGAGTAGGGAAACTAGCAAGGCATTTACGCAGCATTCGTCCAACTAGCCCGACAATTTTTATACATAGAATATATAGATATACGTTATAGAAGAGCAAGGGGAACATATAAAAAAGGGAGCAAAAGGCGGAGAAAAACAGAGGAGAGGAAACGTGAGAAGGATGAAAATACACGAGGAAGGAAACGAATACGTGGAAAAGGGATGACGAGAGGAAAATAGGGTTAAGGAAGTGATGCGAGTGGAGAGAAAAAGGTGAAAAGTTGGGTAAAATATGAGGGTACGAGGGATTTAAAGATGAGGAAGTATGAGACTTGCAAGGGAAGGCATGGGAAGATATCGAGATCGAAAAGATAGGCGGAAATATGGGTTAGAGGAAATAGTCTCGATATGAGGAAACCGTTGTAGGGAAAATATACAGAAATGGCGAGGAAAGAAATATAACAGTGTTTCTCAAACTTTTTCATGCTACCACCCCCTAATTCTTATACCAAAGCCCCCAAACAGCATCTATAAATATATTTTCTGTAAGACAAAATCTAAAGAATGAATACAAATCAAAATAAAAGCTAAAATATTTAAAACGTCCACCAAATCTTTATATCTGATGTTTAATAACTACCTACAGCCAAATAAAATTGATTAAAAAAGGAAATATCATCAAATGGGAGTAAAAAACTTTAGCATCAACCTCTCTCTTGAATTAATACAGCGCCACTAAGGAGGCTAATTGCCCGCTTTGGGAATAACTGCAATAGAATGATAAAAAAGACAGAAAGTGGGAAAAGATGAAGAGAATTGACTGATTGGAACATTTATTGACGGGGCTAAAACCGAGAGGCTTGTTCAGTTATCCGACCTCCTCAGTCCATGTCACACTTTCAGTCCCAATGTTAAATGCAGGAAAAGAATTTTGCGACGAAGTAAACGAGTGGAAAAAAACTCGGTTTGCGGTAAAAATTCAGCCCGCTGATTGATGACGGAGAAACACCCACGCAGAGGAAGAACGCCCTTGCAAAAATGAAGTCTAAAAAATGACAGCGGAAACAACGAGGAAGAGAATATAACGGGGAAAGACGCAGATCGAAAAAGGTGTTTGCGAAGAGGAAGAAAAACAGATAAAGAGATTCCGCGCGTGGGAAAATGGAATCGAATAGGAGGAAACCTATATGGAATTCAATCTGCATCCAAATAGATATATTTATAGATATCTATCCACAATACAAGGAAGATATATCTACTGAAGACAAGCAAATATGGGAGTATTAATAGAGTTTGCGATGAGATAAAAATAGGTAGCATAGCAGGAAATGGAAAGAGTGAAAATGACAGGTAATGGTATACGAGATTCAGAACGGATCAAAATATCGAAATAATTTTAAATAAAATTTCAAAATTCCACAAAACAAAACTTTAATATGCGACCGGTTTCAAGCTAACCGCTCATCATCTGGCACAGGATAGAAATGCAACAAAATCTTTAGCCGTTGGGCGTGGGAGATGTGGATGGGGGAAGGGGAGGCAGCAGGTCATTCAACTATCATTCAGACACTTCAAATTTTGCCAAACATTTATTAGAATACAGGCATCACTCCATCTTTACACTCACAATGCTACATAATGAACATAAAGGCCGAAAACTAGACTATCTGGAAATTATTGAAATTACACACCACAATGTATGCATCTATAACCTCACAAACATTCATCTTTTCACCAATCACTCTCCCTTATTATCTCTTATCAACCTGCTGCCTCCCCTTCCCCCACCCACAGCCCTTACGGCTACTTACACAGTTTTGTTTTGTGGAATTTTGAAATTTTGTTTAATATGATCCCGATTACGGAGTTCCACCAAGTTAAGGCTTCTTCGATTGAATTTATTCAGAATATCAAAGGAAAAAATATTACATTGGGATGTGATTTAAGCGGAAACGGAAATTTAATTTAATTTGGAATTGAAGGGAGACTGCATAGGAAAATAAATAGAGGAATGAATATAATTGAAGAATGAATCAAAAAAAATACGTAAGGAAGGAAAATTGGAACATGGCTGTTAATGAAGTAGAAGTTTAAAAATCTCCAATAACCGTCTTTGTCAGCGACCCGTATCTGTTACCACCAGTGTTCGGGACAACAATAGGCCCGGATTAATGTCTTTTTAATACCCAATGAGCATCTCAATAACGATGTCATCCTCAGGGATAGAAGAATACAAGCATTTTGTTTTCTTCTTTTGTATTCTTCTACTCCTGAGTATGATGGCTTAACTGAGTCAGATAACTATAACAAGTCCTCGTGAGTTCTCTAAAGCATACATTTCAATAACACTCTTCATAGCATTTAATAATGGAACTAGAATTGATATTTAGCATCTCACATACTCCAGTAGCCTTCACAGCAACTCCAATATAAATTATACTACAACTGGCGTATATAAAAGATGCATTATTCTCTATTCTGAAGCTAAAGAGCAATGAAAAATTATATAAGTAATTCAAAAATGAAAGTACAAAGGCACGAGATGTAGAAAAAAATCATTTAGTTTGAGTTATAGCATTTAGCATGCGATAGAATGTAGTTAGAATTTACAACTTAAAAGTATGTTATGAGGGAATCATATAAAAGAAAATTGGAAACCTTATCATACAAAGAAAAAATGCATCATGCTTCATCGGTTCTGAAAAAAATGAAAAACATGCAAAATTAATAATGATCCTGATATAGTTAAGGGTAAGAAATTTAACGTGTAGGTATGCATTACAAATGCATTGTTGAAGTATCTATTTACATTCACTTATACTATTATCTTCCCATGTACATATTTAATGACTGAGTGAAAAGTATCAGACTGTGAAAGATTTTCAGAGAAGAATAAAAAGGTGATGGGATAGAAGACGAAGTAGATAAGGATGTAAGAGCAAGGCTAGAAATACAAACAATAAAGAGATATGAGAAATAAAATTTTCAAGGAAACTAGATCCTGAAAAGAAAGGAAAGTTGGGGCACGGCTGTTGAGGAATTATAGGTTTAAATCTCCAATTGTCGTTTTCGTCGGCGTTCCTCTTCTTATTCCCCGGTATTCCGAGAAAACAAGACAGGACACCACTTTTGAGAGCGCTCTCAAAAACCGCGGTGTCCTGTCGCCGATGAAAACGGCCGTTGGAGATTTTAAACCTCTAATAAAAAAAACTAGATCCTGTTTAATCTTCGCTTTGCAATTAAACCATATTATCTAAATTCATGCTAGATGCAACTCGTAAGCGTCATCTTTAAACTACTTGAATTATTACATATTGAATTAAGATTAAACAGGATCTAATTTCTTAGTTGTAGTTGGCTCCTAATTTATATTATATTATATTATATATTATATCCTTTCATGGAACACCACAAAATTACTCCCTGTTCCATTGAATTTAATGAAGAGACATTTAAAGTGGGAGAGGCATGGTGAGAATACCAGATTGGAAGTAGACTTAGTTCGCAAGTTGACAAGACGGGGAAAGGATATTGAAAACCAAGGAAAAGTCCCATCGGGAGAGAAAGAAGGAAAAAGAGAGGGAACGATATAGGAGGGAAGATAAAGGGCGAGGGAGTCGGTTGGCATTAACCTTTAGCGAGCGCTGTTACTACGTGAGGTCCCGCGCCTTCCAGCATGCGAATCTTGGCAAACGATGAGGGAGCACGCTCGGCTAGGTGAATATGCTGAGACGCGGTGCGGGCTCAGAATCGTCAACGCAGCATCGTCGGAGTGGAACAGAAGTTGCTCTCCTTACGCCGTCTCGATGCAGGTGCTCACAAAAGAAGTTTCATGGAAGGGATGAAATAGTGCAACTGCCTTAGCGTTTCCTTAAAGCGCAGAAATAATTTTATCCTTCCTTTATCGTCTCTATCGCGAAAGCGGTGGAAGAATGATAGAAATGGAGCAGTTGGAAAGTAATTACGGATTCCATCTCGATTGTTAGTCTAATTGCCTACACATAAAGATTACGGAGATAATGCGTACAAGGAATGCGGATTTCAATTCCTAACATCTCGTGGAAGGGCACAGAAATTTCTTTATAGAAACAGTTATGCCTTGTTCAAAATTAAATGTTTCTGTAGGATAGATAGTAATGCTACGGATATAACATATTTCTTAAATTATTTTCTTGTATATCCGTATAATTGAGTGAAACCAAACCTTAATATTCTGTACCATCATCAATCACCATCAATGAGCTGCTTAATTAACTTAACTAAATAATAATGATCTTAATTGAGGAGGGCCTAAACGTACGAATGTATCATTGTATGTATTGTAGTACTATGTTTTCCGGTACTACTCACATGATTAATTAATGGCGACAGGATAGGTTTATGGTACCTCATTTAAAACTATATACAATTTAACGTTTGTATGCTTAGAATGGCATAAATCCTGAGCGTATCAAGAAACATTATATCGGTCATTGATCGAAGAAAGTGCATTCTGCGGCCAATGAACTGAAAAATTTAGTTATTTTAACGACTTTTACTCTAATGGAAGGAATCATTTGATGGTCTAGTGCATTCTACGTCGTAACAGTCGGAAAACGTGAAGAGCATAGTCAGCTTTTGCGCATCCAGGATGCATTTCCAGGAGATGACTGCTTCAAAAAAAAGTGTAGTTCTGCGCGTGGATATTCCTTATGCACACGTCGCAGTCTCCATATAGCAGCCGTTGTTTTCTTTCCATTCCGCCAATGCCTTATTGGTATGGAGCCCCGTGTCTCATAAATTTCCCGAATGTGGTGACGCGAATGGAATTCCCGTGATTGATCACGCTCACTCTCCCGGAATAATGAATGTTTTCGGACGCACGCATAACATGGAGCGCAATTGCCTCGATTGAAAATCAGCGCAGCTAAAATAGACAGCCCTAAAAGGGGGAATTTCTCGAAAGAGATGATCCTGAAATGGCCGCGATGACTCTAAATCTTTTTAGTGGCGCGCGTGTAGGTTTTGTAAAATACAGGATTCTGAGTGAAGAATTGCTAAGGACAGGGCGGTTGAAGTAGGAAAAGGAACACAAATCGGTTCGAGATAAATGAGTGAAATTGAAATACGTATGACAGTCTCGGAGCGTATCGGATCTTCACCGAAAAACGTTTATCTTTTTCCTTTACCATGCACCAGTAGCGTTCTTCTCTAAATAAAAGAAACATTTGTTAAAGATCTCTCAGAAAATAACCGCAACGGAAAAGGGTCCAAATCGCTATGATGAAGTATCCTCCAAAATATATTTTATCTTCTTATGAATGCTTATTAAATGGGCTTCTTAAATGTTTAACTTAAATGGAGCAATGTGGAGATTACAATTTCACGTACTAAGATTCGAAATTCTTTCGAAAGATTTTTAATTTTCTTGAATATTTGCAAATTAATTACGCATAAAATTAAGTTAAATTTCTGCGGAATCAGTGGAAGAGTTTACAATGAAATGATAATTCAATGCGAACTATGACGAATAATTTAATTATAATGAATACGACGCTATAGAAAACATCAAATTAATTAATAATATTACAATTATTTTTGTATACAAAATTTAAAAATATATATAAGGTTACAGGCCTATTTAGTCCGTTATTATTAATTTATTGGTCTTAGTCTATTTGTAAGATCCGCACATATGTTTTAGTTTCTGGAAAATATTTTTGAATATATTTCTTTCTTAAGCTAGCATAATATCTTAGACATGAGGGTGACATCTTTAAGCTCCATATTTGAGATCAATATCACCCAAATTTAACAGATTAAATTAAAATATTTAATAATTCAAAAAGAAATGAAGATTCCAGGAATATCGAATTTTTATGGTATTACATTACAATTAGGAATGCTACTTGGGAGCAGTATATTTTGCGTTGAGAAGATGACTGGGTGAAAATATTAATGGCATACTTCATTCTTTTCGAAGGACGGGGATTAAACATTAAAAAAATTACATAAAATTTTATATTAAAGCCTCAATGATTTATCATTGCAATTTATGTATTATTATTAATTCTTCTTATTATTAAGGTATTAAAAAAAACTTTTTCCTTAAACATCCGTAATAAATGATCTTCAATCTTCCTATTTTTTCTGTAAGTTTTCCGTAGAAAATTATTATAATCACCGTTGAATTCTTATAAAACTCAGTTAAACATTTTGTCACAGTTTTTATTTCGTAAAAATGTAGCGCTCAATCTTTAGAGACAGTATTTATTCTTTTTTATTCGTCATTTTTCCGGCTTGAGTTATGGCCCTTGGTCATTGATCGCCTCTATATGCGGAGGAATTCCAAACGTTGCAAAAAGAAGAATGCACGGTAGGGAAACAGTAGTGGCATGGTTGGGGTGCCAAGCAATTTGTCTTGGGCTATACATTTGGCAAGCGGGTCCACCATCCTTCAGCCAATACGTCATTTCCATGGGGTGCGCGATTCAGAGGATGTGTTGGGGCAGAACGGTCGACTTTAATGCATCGATATTGCTCCCGTAGAAAAAAAGAGCTATGCACTGGCCTGGAACACAATGGGAAATATGCATACAAGTCTTCATGCTATGAGGATATTAGAGTAGTGTGTTCATCGAGCTTTGCGGCCACGCTATGCATTCAGCTTTACCTCCTCGTAAACGAGTCACGCGATGAATTGAGATATTATCCTTTCGAACGGCCAAATTATCGCATTGTACGCACTTTAATGCTCCGAAAATTCTCCAAAGGGAAAGGCGGAATATTTCGTAGAATTTTCTCTCGTTATCCATAATTTGGAATTTCAAATTTTCCTCGACTGCGATCTTTATCGGTGTCCTGATTTCAGTGGGGGCCGCCATCGATCACATTTTGTCGCGAATAGTAAAAGACTTTTCCTCCAACGTCGGTTATCACTATCGTTAGCTGTTCGCTCATCCATGCACGATGTTCAGTGACTGAATTCTTGAGCCAAATTCCTGGAAGGTTCGTAATTAAACGTTGTTACCTTAACCTCAATGCGCAAGAAAGCCTTGCCTTTATTCTGGAGGTCAGTTCCAAGAAAATGTAATCCACAATTTTTTTCTGTGGATGATAGTTAATGAGGCATTAAAGTTTGTTTCATTTCTTTTTATTTGAGGCGAAATCATATCCGCTTAGTTAACTTATTACGGGAAATTTATTTCATGTTTATCCTTTAAAAAATCACTCACATCATCAAAGAAGGTGGTCCTGGAAGAGATGAAAATCATGCTGGATGTATTTTAATAGTTCTTCCAAGATATTTCAAATTAGTTTGAAGAAATTTGTTCAGTTTTAATTTACAACAAGCTTTTACCAACGCTGCTCAATATTAATATTCAAATATCGTAGTAAAATTGTATATGGTAGTAAAATTTATCGTGGCAGTGAGAGTCCCTTTTCCGAAATTATAATTTCAACTGAATAGTTTCATCTTGAATTTTATGTTGCGTACAAAAAAGGTCATGTACACTTAATAGATATACAATCTCTGTTTCACCGACATGAGTAAGCAAATTTTGTATCCATCCTTTCTTTTTTAACTTTCTTTTCTAAAAAGATTTAAAAAATAAATATAACAGAACAACATGTCCAATTTTATCATTACTTGAAAATGCAAGATATTCATGTCTATGAAAAACAATCTAATAATTACAAAGAAAGTATATTTAATGGTTGTTTCGTCTGAGGCTTAGATATATTTAGTCTTATAGATTTAAAATATGACGGGAAATCAGCTTCACTCAGACCTAGAGATGTCTAAACCTTAACGAAAACCGATGCATTAAATGTATATTCTGTGGAAATAATTTTTTCCATGAAATTGGTACCTTTCCACTTGGTTGAGCTGAACCACGTCTCATTTATGAAACTAATGTTTCAGTTATAGATAAAAATTATTTCTCAAGTTAACGATATGTTGATCGTGAATTAGTGATATTTGGAAGCAAAAGTTTCATACTGGCTTTTAACTAGTACCATATATATATATTAAATAAATGAGGCATTCACTGTATACTGTTATATGGGTGAAAATCGGGGTCTCATCCGCACGGCAGGTGAGCTTATTTGTGTTCTACAAATTATTTTAGCTAAAAATTAGAATAAGATAAAAAAGTAAATTTTTTAAGATTCTAAGGTGAATATATAATAGAAGTAATAAATCGTCCTTATTTCGGTGAGACTAAAAGTCTTATTTATTTATTACTTTATTACCTACTACCACCACAGTGTCTCATAAAAAGTAGCGACGTTAATATACAAAAAATCAATTCAAACAATATTTATTCTTAAGCTGTTAGAAACATGCTACATTTGATCGGATATATTAGATTATTTTATGCCAGATGGATTATTATTGAGATTTGTTGTTCTTGTGTATCTTAGCAGCGAAGGCTGGATTATTTACCTCTCTCGGGCTTTTAAATAATGGAATTTATAAGTAATAGCCGGATGTAATTTATTCTGCGCACATTTTTGATTTTGCTACATAATTGTAACAATGTTACTAGTACTTAGGATAAATGCGTTTTGAATGATTGTGATAGTTCGTTTTTCTATTGTAATCATTTAATTATTTCCTCTGAAAGTTTTCTGAAACAGGTTGCATTTAAAATCACGATAGATATAATTTCTTTTGAAGCGTTTAATTATTGTTGTATCTGCACTTGTAGATTGCTGTATCACTTGATTTTAGCATAAGTCTTCTGAATGTTACAGTTTTAGAGGAAATTGGGATAATTAATTGGGATCATTATTATTGAAAGATCATGATTTGAAGTACCCTCACCGATCTTTTTTCTCACCAGTAATATTTTGAAATATTCGAATTTAGCCAAAACGTCACGTGTTATTCCATTGGAGACGACTGCTATTGCGTTGGTCGTAAATTACGCCTTCTGATTCCAGCAGTCAAAGAAGGTTGAAGGCCACCAATCAGAGGATGGTGCGAGCTGTCAAGTTCGCACATCCATCTTCTTCTGAGGAGCATATTTGCCTTTGCTTAATTCGAGGGATCTCCTCCTGAATCACTCCTAACACGAGCGCCTTGCTTTTTGTTGCTCTTGGAGATCGACCACAGTGGCGCCACTCGATATCCGATGGCTGAGTCGCAATTTCCCACCCATCGCATCCTTTTATCAGAGCGGCCGTTTCGCAACTTTCTGCTTAGAATTCTTCGCCGCCTCATATTTTACGATCCGCTTTTACTCGTGGCTGAATTTTTGACTTAATTTGCGAGTCAAGCGTGCCTATAAGGGATGAGTTTGTCTTTGAGCAGTTCCCTGCATTATCTAGAACAGGTCCATAATCAGATGAGAGACAGATCTGAAGATAATGTCTGGGTTTTTCCTATTGAATTCACAATTGATTGTGTATTCGCTAAATAATCATTACAAGTAGATAGATGCAATTTTGTATAAACCCATCACACGAAATTAAGTAGCTTTTAGACCACCTTAGCAATATAACATAATATATTGATAAAAAACAGTAAAATTATAGAACTTATTTAAATTCCTCAGTGTTAAGTTTCATTTGCATCACCGTATTTGCCTTCTGAATAAAATCAATGTGAGTAAATGATATTTGGTGGAATTCCATGATATTATTAAATTTTTTGATAAAAATAGAATAAAATAATAGATCTTGTACACATACCACAGTCTTTGTGACTCTGTAGTCGAATTTGTTCTATTTGTATATTATGGAATTTTACCAAAATATAATTTACTAAGTTTGATTTTACTCTTTAGCAGATTCATTTGACGAATGACCGGTTATGGCGACGATCGTAATCATCAGATTATATACAAAATGCTGTCATCACTGTATCTCAAGGAGGTAATTAAATTATATTATAGAATGAGTGGGAAGGAGGGAAAGGATAATAATAAATAGCAAACAAGGGAAGAAAAACCGTAGATTAGTCCATATGTAAGATACACTCTCTAATTTTTTTAGGTTAGGATAAATCAGAAGGGGAAGTGGAGTAAATTTAGTTAGAAAGAGTATACATATTTTGTGCATCCCTGTTTCTGCTTCCTCCTCAGCTGGTCGAGAAAATTGCGAAATGCGAAAATAAAGTATGAAATCTCAATACGCAGTGTAATATACTAAAGGTATTATCTTATTATTGGATAGAGGGATTTTACATTTATATGTTTGAAAATCAGAGTTATTGTTAAACAGCGACAACATTGAATGATAGAATATATTAATATAAAACGTAGAAAATATTAATGCAGCATAAAATATATTTTCGTTCAAACTTGTTTCAGTTAGACAGTAGTACTTTTATGGTACCATTAACGCAAAATTTCGTTCTTACTAAATTTATCTCGTTTGTAAAATTCTTCTTCCCCTATGAACATTCCTCACTTTTCATCCTTGCGCACCCCTTCTCTGCAATTCCAAAAATGGTAGTTAATCATTTTCTGTCCACGGAAACGACAATGAACGATTATCTACCCTTACTAAGTTTTCCCTCTTTTTATGAAACTTACCGCACTCGCTTACTGCTATACATTTATCCTCTGCCCCGTAGGTTTTTCTTCCTTTCATAATCCAGCTTCTCAGCCTTACAACCTCCTTCTTATGTAGAATAATAAAGTTTCCTTTGATTTTTCATCTAAGAATAGCATAGCGAGACGAAACCAATCATGTAGTCTTTTATATGGTTCTGTTGTATTGTTATGGATTAATGAGTATTTAAAAATTTACTATGGTTAAGGAAATATTAAAGCCTGAAACGTTCAGAACAATAAATATGTAAGAAATTTGTATTTTTACTATGAGCCAGTTTTATATTTCATTGATGTTTGAGGAAAAGAAATACACGATTCTGGCTAATTACAAAAAACCACAATGTTGATCACTTTGAAAGAATGATGTATTTAAAAAAATTTGATTACTCAATTTCATATCTTCAACTATGGCAACATCACTACCAAACAGAAGTCATATCTTTCCTGCGTCTATTCTTTATCTTTTTACATTGTAGCTTCATCACATGACTTTTAAACTTAATTACTATACATAGAAACTTAATTGCAGCACCTTGAAGCTCAGTCGTAACAAATGAAGCAGCTTTCGAAGAAGTTCCTCCTTAAGGGGAAAATATCTCTGTGATCCACGTGAAACGGTTTCTAAGAACAATTGGAACATTTTCTTGCACATAATCGGAAAATTTCTTCCCGTAGCTGCAACTTCCCCTCACAATTTCCTTTAGAGTCTGAGAAACGATGGTTACGAAACTTAGGAAGTTTACTTTTATAGCTTTTCAACGTAATGGAATTGACCATATAAATTTTACAGCCCCATAAATCTCATTGTTAACCAACCCTTCCTACCAACGTGAGTCAAAGATTTTATGCGAATGTCAGTCGCCACCCTTAATGTCCTCCTATGCTTTCAGCAGGTTTTATTTCTGGAAAAACTTTGCTGGATAAAATAACCTTTTAACAACACGGATTTTTCGAGTGAATGTGGATGAGGATATCTAGATATTTAAACAGATACTTTAATACCAACTTATCATTAGCGTCTGGTCACTCATCTGTCTCATGCCCGAGTAAATGATAGATCGATGCTAAGCCTTGTTAGGTGTCATATCGAATGCGGTCTTCGTCAACCACATCTCGAACTGTGAATCAGCGGTGGTCTGATTTCGAGCACATCCTTCAATATAAATTGAAAACGTTAGAGAAGACAAGGAAACGACATCACGTCTGCTAGGATCACATCACTTTCCTCTAATTTGCATCAGATAATCAGCTTCGGAGGTCACATCATATTTAAACATGAAATTCGTCTTTCAGGCCAACTTGATATCAGTAGATAGTTACATTGCATACCTATGTCATGCTTCCCTTGCTAACAGTTCCATTACTTTTAAATGAACAAAACACATAGATTTCAAATGATAGGGAATATTTCACAGAATTATTTTTGTTTTATAACATATACATAGATATTCTATTTCATATTTTGTAGCATTTTTTATCAATAAGCCCTTACCTACTAATGACGTAAATCTTATAATTTTTATTTCTAAATTCTTCTCTCAAAACTTTTTAAGATGTAATATTACACGCTTTACTAGCAGTATGGCTTAGAATGTTTCAATCATGTACATACACCTTTTTACATGAGGTAATAATGCTGGTAAATTATTTACTTTTCTGCACCTAAAAGTCTACCTGAAATACTTTTAAATTCTGCCATAACTGCTACAGGAAGTAAAAAAAAGAAATAAAGAACGAAAAGAAAATTTTAAGGGTTAAACAATTGAGATATTTTAAGAATACTATATTTTATCAGTTAATGTTAATTAATCTATAGAGCTCTTCGAGTTGATGATTTTTCCATGAGGGAATTCTGTCATAGATTCCACAAATTAAACGAATGAATTATGATCATAAGAAAACTTTATCGCCTTAAATTCTTTTTGTTATCATAAAAACTGTCAAAAATATGATACAAAATATATCCACCTTCGTTTCTAGCGGAAAAATCCACTCAATAAATCCCATTATATAAGTCTTTGAGAGAGATTTCGTGCGGAAAAATAGGCTAGTTATGAAACATAATACAGATTCAGCATTCGAGATTCAGTCATGGCTCGTCTGGGAAAATTGTCTTCAGGAAGTCATCCATTCAAAGCGATGGAAGTTAAGACAAGAGTGACCGCACATGAAGACCATTTTCCTCGGCGCTAAGAAAATGGAAAAAATATCCATCGCCATGACGCAACTCGGAAAGGGGTTTTCGGAAGGAGCGCCGCTAAAGTTTACTGCTCGGTGAGGTCTTGTTTTTGCCCTACGTCAAGCACTCGGGGAGTAAATTATTCCGAGTTGGCGATAGGGAGTGAATCGGACGGCGGAGGGCGAGGTCAGGAAGTAAAGGGGCCCAGCGCGGAATGAATGGTACAGAGGAAGATATTGCAGCGATGATGAGAGATGCAGGGAGTGGGAGTGGGATTGGGGAAAGGAACGGAGGAAATACTAGGAAATGGAGGGAAAAGAAGAAGATTTGAAAAGACGGAAGAAATAGGGTAAAGTTAGCAGGATAAATGAAAGGAACGTGAGGAGAATAAGGTGGCTGGATCCGTGGAGAAAAGGCATCAAAGAGAGTGGAAAAAAATTGGAGTAGGAAAAAGAAAGTCAAAGAGAAAAGGAGGAGTTGGATTAAGATCTAGGAGAATGTGTTAGGGAAAGGAATAGCGAAAGTAAGAACCGGAAAAAATTTGGGGGAATAAAACATTGGCAATTTACATAAGAAACCTGCTCCCGGTTCTAAAAGAATTTACTCTTTCCTTATATAGAAGGGAGCGGCAAATAGCGAAGTTTCCCACGAATCAGACAAGGTTCCGATTTTACATCTAGTCGTATCTTGAATTGAATTGTCCAATTCGACTCGAACTAAAATCGAAATAATTCCAGCAAACGTTTTAACTTACGCTCGTAAGTAAAAAACAAACATGAAAGGTTTAGATTATAATTTTTAAACTTATCGAAAATTAGCAGATGACTATGATAGAACAGCTATTTTGGTGTGGATATCAATCTTCTGTCATTGAAACCTTGTGCTAGGTCCTGAATGTTGTCATTCAGTCTCTCATTTCAATGCTTCGTTGGTAACGCAACTAGTTAATACGAAATAAATGGCAAATGTGGTATGGGACTACGCTCTGAATCATAATAGAGTCCAGTATCACAGTTTTGGATGTTCTTAATTTATCTTTATTCTATTTGACTGCAGTGACTCAAAATTTATAGAATTCCGTGATAGTTCCATAATGTTTAATATACTGGTAAATTCAGTTATAAAATAAATTTTATACGCTAATTACCTTATAATTGTCAGAATAGCGATTCGGTAAGAAAGAAATCTCATTCATTCACTTAAATTTGTTTCTTGTGTTAGGCGAATTCAAAAGAGAAAAATTGACGCTTATTGCGACTTTGAGTCTTAGGTAAAAATTAATTAGCCGTTTTTCTAAAAGTACCCTCTTATACATACTGACGAGCAACTTAATGGTTGTAAATTTAGCTTAAATTCATAAATTTCTTATGCCGATTAACCAATTCCTATGCAAATAAGAAAATGACGCAAAGGTCGTTCGAGATATTTTGGGTCAACCATAAAAATCTCCCGCTATGTAATGTTTCCCATGGGAAATGTGAATCATCAGAATATCGACCTCCACTGGTTGTCAAGCGTCCACCCCATCACAAAAGGCAAAAATAAATGGATTAAAGTAATCGATTTTTTGCCTAAGAAACTAGACTTATGAATAGATCATCTTCACGAAGTACCGAAAATAATACTACGCAACTAGTTTTAGAACTTTTTTACTGTTGTTTTTCTATTATTCTACTATTTCGTGTAGATTCTCAAATAGCCACTGTATATTAGGCCTCCACGAAGGATGTCTTTAAAATTATTACAATAATATAGCCTTATTTACTAGAGATAAACTGAGACTATTAAGCCTTTTCTTATATTTAATCCTTCTTGATATAAATTTAGGGAAAGCGATAGCACGAAAGAAAGTACACGGTACAAAAATACTTTGGGAGTTTGAAAACGTACGGTTTCGCTAGAGAAAAAATATACACCGCAGCAGGAAAACATCCGCAAGAAGGAATCCGAGTGAAGGGAAAAACCTGCGAAACATTCGGATAGTTTAGTAAAACTTTATGGAGAAGGAAAGTTAAGGAATATTGGAAAGGAAAACAAAACAATATAGAGAAACATTCTCGTAGATAAATCAATAAAAATGTTTGCATATTATAACACATATTTTATTAGTTTGCATATAAAAGAACACAGCAGAAAGCAAATAATTAGATTAGAAGAAAAAAATAGCAACTCAAATAGAAAATCGGATATTTAAGAGTCCCCTCATATGACAAGATTAGTCAGACTGGTAGGGATGGATTAGTTCATTAAACTAAGAAAACATTTCAAAGATGATATGGAGGGATGCATATAACATGAATAGATATAATAGATACGATAGGAATATATTTTATGTGAATACTATATATCGATACTTTATAAGGAAAAGGGAAGCAAAGAAAGAGAGGGGCTCAATCGAGCGTCAGCTTGCGAACATTTTATAAAGAGTTGCGTGAAACAGTTATGGAATGGGAAAATTCTGAGTGTGAACGGAGAAGTGGAATATGAATGAAGAAAATGATGGACAGGCGGTGAAATGAGTGGTCAGCCATGTCGCCATCAGAGGGGGAACGGAAGTGAAAGGAGTCAAATGGAGAAATAGAAGGAATGAACGGCAAGGAACGGTGGAAGGGGACAATGGAAGATGGGGAGCGATTGGGCGAAAATGGGACAGCACATACCGCAGTGCAGGGGATGATTGAAAGGAGCGAGAGAAAGTGGGAATGGAGACAGAAAGTTGAACACGGATGGCATGAAATTCTCATTCAAATCGCTCTAAATCGAACGGAAAAAATCCAGCTCCAATCAACTGTGAATTATATGCTGGAATGGGATTCGATTGAAGAAAAAATCACGGTTACTCGAGAGCGAATAATCAATTAGCGTTAGGTAGAGTATATAGTATCCTATAGATTTAATTTCTATTTTTCCCTTTCTGGAGTACTTATGAATAGATTCGTTTTTTTGAGACGCTAAACTATAATTTTTAATTTAAATGTTACAAGTATATAAAAACACGTACGCACATCTATTCTTCTAATACTATATTTATACATTCATGCTCGTATTTCGCCTGGTCACTACCCTAAGTTCGTGATTGAAATTCGCATGCTCGTCCATACAACGCGAATCACAAGCCTTCTTGTCCGCTACCGCCAACGGGGCGAGCGATACGAGCGGATAGGCGAGCGACGAGGCGAATTACAAGTGAACTGACTACACATTCGCCTCGCAACTCGTCTTGCGAGTCGACTCGCCATTTCTGAAAATTTTAAATGCGGCTTGAGGTTCACGAGCCCTAAAGTTTTCTACTCAGGACGTTTTCGTGAACTTCTTTGCGGTCAATATTACTTTATGTCACCCAGTAAATTTTTTCGGTCTCCTCTTCTCTCTTCATAATAATGCACCGTTTAGTTTCTTTCTCTTTAGTTTATTAATTCATCGAAATACTTAACTCACATATTTTGCCTTTGAGTTATTACTTCAATCAGCAACCTTTACTCTCTATCTCCAGCACTTTCTCGTTTGTATTCATCTAAATGTCAGACAATCCCATTGATTTGTTATCAATAATTGTGGAGGCAAGTGGGGAAAGGGAAATTAGACAGAGGGCGTGGATTCCTTGGAATGTGACATGAAGCAGTCGTTTGAGATATTAACGAGCTAACGTGAGGCGATATAAAAGGAAACCTTTATAGCATTCGTCATAATATGGTAATGAGATCACTTAAAGGTGACATTAGTTAGTACGCTCAGATGAAGCAAGTTATTCTCTTTGCCAACTAAATGGCTAAACAAACTATAATTTAATCCTGCATGGTTGTAAATATTTAGGAGAAAATTGTTATCATTTGCATATCGATTTAATGATCATTGCATTATTTGTAGTTAGCCATAAAAATCACATAATAATGACCATCTATAAAGCGTTAAGGATGGAGGCCTGTTTGTATCTCTGAGTAGCCTTGGAGAGGAACTGAGGCTTACTTGGCAAGATGAGGAGTGAGGTATTTTATCCTTGTTTTCCTCACTGAGCCAGAATGTAAAAAGCGGAACATTTCCACGCAAATGGAGCACAACGACTCTACAAGTAAACCTTTTCTTGTCAGTCCATACGGAGAGACCTTGATCAGTGCAGTTATTCATTCATACCTCAGAGACCTTCATTTCATCACAGCCATAATCAAGACTGTGACAAAAGTAATGGGTGACACACTCTTCTCCATCCTGTACCAAATAAAAAATGAATACATTTCAATTCTCAGAATACGATAGCAAGAAGATAGGCAATGTAATCACGGGAAAATGACCCATTGAATAACGTTTTCTATAAGATTCATAGTAGAATGACAAAAATTAATGCCGTTATTCAATGTCACTCACAACTCAGTCGTATTTATATAATTTCAGTGATGGACATGACAGACAAAGTACATTTATGCCCATACTATAACTAAGTACAAATGAAAAATTTTCTATCAATCAAGATGTTGTCGCAGGAACAATACAATTAGCTGTGAGTAACAAAAGAAAGCAATAATATGAACAATAACAATAGATCTCGGATTTTAAAAACATTCAGAGGTCAGCTGATCCGAAAATTTCGCTCTAAATTCGGTACAATTTATACATACTTATTTTATCTTAACGTACTACGTTTTACGTAACGATTGGCATGCATCATTCGAATATTTCAATGCCCTTACATTCTTATCACTTCCTATTAAAGGTCTATTCACTTAAACACCAAAAATAAAAAAACACAAACACACTTGTACGAATTCCACAAAATTGTTTGTGTTTTTTATTTTTGGTGTATAAAAATGAAGTTCTACCAAGTAACACTCAAGTTGATTTCTTTAATCTATTCAACTTTTTGCAGCGTATAAATGGTTATTAACGTATAGAATATCAGGAGTTAGGGGCGATTTATAAGGAAGTTATGGCCTTAGGGCAGTCACAAATGGCAATGGACTTACTGAGAGAGTTATTTCAGCCCTTATGGCGCATTCGGAATATTTTCTTTTATTTGGAATTCTCGCTAAGTTGAATGCGTCATATTTTCCAATTCCGCGTATTTTATAAGAGATGATAGATACCAGTAATGTATATCGGGTTCCAATCATGCATTAGATTTCAGGATGAGCATTTCAGTTGATTGTATCAGAAATTCGGTAGACGTTACGTGAATTTTTAAATCACACATAGTTTTAATTGTATTGGTCAAAATTAACTTATAAGATTAATGATATATTGATTATTAAATTGATATTAACTAATTATTAGATAATTAGGATTGCTATCCATTAGTTAATAAGCATTGCATCCAGATTAAAGTTGAATGAATAAATAGCTCAGTTTTGGTGAAATATTAAGGAATAACTCCTTTATACCCACTTATGATAGAAATACTAGGCAGCAGTTGATATGATAAGTTTACAATAATTCAGTGTATAACACAAAATGCGCATTCAATAAATGAAGCATAATGTTTTTATATGTGTTAATAGTATGTATTTCCATGAAAAACTCAAGAACCTCAAGTTCGACGGCTTTCAAAATTCAAACATATTTATTGATGTGCAGTATAGGTGTGATGTTTATGATGTACGGCTATTCGAATCTATTTTATAACTTTAATATTTGCTTCTTCGTTTGTGCATTCTTCACGCACATTTGGGAATGAACCGTCATGTTAATGTCAAAATAATGAGTGGAAAAAACGTAATTTTCATCGAGTAAATAATTATTTACGTTCTCATAACTCTATCGTTTCGTCCTAAGTCCAGTAAGTCGCATTTTTACTGGATTTATTAGTTTTGATTTTCCTGTTGAGATTCAACGGTATTTCATTTCAGTTGGTAAGATATAATTTTCAACTTGGTAAATTATCCATTTATCTGTGTGTTAGAAGATTCGATTTAGTATACTAACGTATCGATGACGCATTGCGTGTTCGCGTTAAAAATGAAAATTTCAGTCCGAAATAAAGCAGCATTATTAAAACATGTATTTCGAATCGAGGAATGACGGACAGCGAATCCGAGGCGGAAACGAAATCGGGCCGATGTTCGGTGAATCGATTAGCGGTAACACATCGGGAGTTTAGAGGGCGGTCGGTGAATTCATGAATAGAATTGCGGTCGTGAGATTAGATACTGCGGCGGCAGTTAATGAACTTCTGATAAAACGCGTAATCGGGAGCGTTTTGAATCGCGTACGCGTGACCGCTGTCGAAGGTCGCCGAGGCCGGTTTGGAAAGGGCGAGAGATTACGGGAAGAGAGGGGAGGCCCAGACGACGCGGAGAAAGGTATGGTGATGATGGTGACCTGTTAAACGGGTTGGAATGCGCGGATTTCAGAGGCTGGAAGCAAGTGCTGTTGCGAAATGCGGGTGAATGAGATTTTACTATCATTCTGCCTTTAATCCTTCAAAGTTATCAGACGTACTATTATTACGTTCGGCGTTGGTATTCAATTCTTTATCTTAAAGAAGCTTTATTTTCTTAAAATGTAATATATTTTACATATATTCTCATTAAGGTAAAGTTTTTCTTTACTTATATGCATGTTTTGTATTTTTGTTATGTTAATAAATGAAATTGAAGCTTAAGACGTCCATCCCAACATTTTCACCTTTGATTATAAAAAATCCTAATACACTCTACGAAACAATATAAAATTGTTTCATCTCCTTCAGTTGCTCTTTGTAACAAAACGAATATAATTTATGTGTCGCCTAAAGCTTTTTTTATTTCCCACACGACTAAGGACTTGTTTCTAGTGGATTTGTGATAATTATTGACATGTCCATTCAGGCCGATATCTTGAATGGAAATTGTAATTATTACTTTTCATTTCTGAGAGCAGATTCCGCAGTTTCGAAACGGTGTATGCGAATAAACCTTATCGAGGCTTGAGGGGTTAACCCATTGAGCACCGGTCTGAACATCCCTTAATTTTAATAATTTAACTTAGCATATGGTGCTAATTGACATAAGCTATCGATGTACTTACTATAAGTAAAACGTACAGAAATTCAAGCCCTCTACCAGTACCAACAGAAAGATCTGGAATAGGAATGAGACTTACTAGGCAAAATGAGGAGTGAGGAAGTTTTCTGAAAGAATGGACGGTTCTTTAAAATCGAATGTTCTATGCATATTTTCAACTTTAATTTGAATCATTTTCACTTTCTTGCTGTTGTGATGGAAATGCTTAGTTCGCTGGTTGCAAACTCAATCCCTCAACTATTAGCACTATAAGCTGTAGAGAGGGAGTGTGACTAGCTAAGCAAGATAGGGAGTGAGCGCGTGAGTGAAATTCTTCTAGAACTTAGGAGAACGCGAGGTTTCACAAATATTTGTAAATTAACTTTGACTTATGTGTACTTTAATGTTATTATCTGTGAGAGCTCAGTATATTGCGGATACTTGATTCGTTACGAAACAGATAAGTGAGTTGTTTATCACATTACGTAACACGTGAAGTAAAACTGTTGATGCTGCGGTAGGGAATTTTGAAGATATTTTTTATGAAAATAGTATATTTTAAAATTGGTGTTAGTTGATATATTTTGCATAAGTAACGAAGATAAGTTTGTTGGTGTTTCTTGGTTGTTGTTTGTTAAAAGGGCTTCGACAGCTTAGGTCATTTCGCACATTGGCTCCTACCGGGAATCGAACCGGTTCCGCCCTCATCGAAGCCGAAAGCCTTGCCCTCTTGGCCATCCGGGAGCACTTGGTGTTTCTTGAAATGATTTAGATATACGAAACCCTTTACTCCTTAAATTCTTTACATTCTCTAGTGGAAGTAAATCCCCTCAGTTATAAATTTTGAAGTCAATGAGGAGTGAGTTAGTATTCAGTTACTACCATGAGCGATAAATGTTTAAAACATAAAGGAAAATAACGGAATAAGTAATACTTCCTAAAGCATTTAAAAAGGAATGACTGAAATAAATATAATTGATCTTTATCGGTGTTACCCATGTCCCTATCCATAACTTTTGTATAATCATGACCATGATCAAGATTAAGACAATGGCAAATGAAAGAAATATTTTTTTCTATTATCTTAAGAGGAATGAAAATCATTCCAGGCATGGCGGTAGTAACCTTTTAAAACTAGTATCCATAGAATTTCTATAGAATTACAGTTGGCTGTTTGTTGCTTGAGATGAAGACGTTGCTACTTATCTTTTGTACATACTTCATAATCCTATGTAAATACTTTCGATGGTTGTGGAGATTTGATATTGTTATTCACAAGTTTGACGTTTCACTTTCGTTGGATCATTCGTCGATAAGATTCTTCATTAGCTCATCCATGTACTATTATATGTTAAATATAGAAAATCAATAATGTAAGTTTATATCTAACTTTATTTCCTACATTGCATTTTTCGGATCAATTAATGACAAATAGTTATCAAGTACTGAAAAGTCGATATAGATGTCTCTTGAGATGATAATTAACTAATAAAAACCCAACCGAAACGTAGAAATTATGTCTTCTTCATTACAGTACTTACAAGAATGTGGAATATACTGCAGTTCATTGGCCCCCAGACATTATTATTATTAAATTTGCTGGAGTAAGACTATTGTCAGTTGGCAGCCCCTGTATATTCAAGTAATACACATATATACAAACACTCCAAAATTTCCATGTCTAATTTCTAACATGGCAAATAGATTCTCATATTTGAACTGTGTTCGCCGAGAATAGCATGGTTACGGATATATCACGATTGACAGCACAAATAATCGAGGTAATTCCTATATGGGCTCCCGGAGAGCCAAGTGGTTGGCTGTTCGCTTTTGGTGAGTGCCCTCCCGGGTTCAATTCCCAGAGGATAAGGTCATTTTGCTCGTACCCACATGTGCGAAATGACCTTACAAGACGAAGTATTTTTACTACTACTACTTGTGATACTACTGTTACTTGTAATATCACTACTACTTACTATGCAACTACTTCGAATAAAAGTTAAATACCATATCAGATGTGTAAGGCAGTTTCCGTAGTGTAGTGGTTATCACGTGCGCCTCACACGCGCAAGGTCCCCGGTTCGATCCCGGGCGGAAACAATTTTTTAAATATCGAATCAAGAATTCAGCTCTCTCTCTTCTTATGTTCGGTATTGTTTCCAAATTCCTGACGATTGAACTACATATAAGCAATTATCTATTATCTAGTACTCCAATTCTTCAACAGAATTAACAATGCTAATCCTGACAGCTAAGTGGTTTTGGCCGGAACGTGTGTACCGCCATTATGCCAACTTACCCCGATCTCCCTTACTTACATTAAGAATACGACTATGATTAGGTAGTAAATTTATGATCGGCTTTGAAAGGGATTCGTGTAGGAAAATATCTACAATGGAATTCTTAAAAAGTTTTGGAATTGAGCTAAAATATATTGCTTAAAATTTTCATTATGATTTAAATTACCAATGTCGACAAAATGATTTGAAGCGAAGTCAATTTTGAATATATACAGGCTTAGATCGAATTTATAACACTTGACTATATGCTAACTTTAAAGAAATGCAAAAAAATAATCAGCTTACAAGGATATCTAAGGTTTAAATGTCTGTACATGATGTTAATCACCAAAATGTTTGAAATTATCAGTAGCAAACGGTGAAAGGGTCCTTGTACATCAGATAAAAACGTAACAGAAATAAGATTGATACAATGTTTATTTATGCGAGGGACTGAATAAATTTTAAATGTCCGCGCTCCGGCGTAAAGATAAAGTTTGCATTTATCGGAACCCAAAGTTCCAAAATACCAAGATCAATATGGCCAAAGGGTACTTTACATACACGAAGAAGTGAAGGGAAGGCCGATAAGAATGTATAAGTATTTTGCTATCAGGATATCATCGATCGGGTTTCCCATACACCCCAGGGAGAGGAAAAATAAATAATACACTCGATTTCCCCGAAGTAGTATTCGTCCGGAAAACGTTTAAAAGAAAAGAAAGTGAACGGCTTCTGTACTCAAAACGTCGCCAGGGCTTATCGAAAAATAATGTATTCAAGAAGAATAAAAAGGTGAAGCACTCTATCTTTCGATAGGCAATCTTTGGAGCTGAAATCGTATACGCAGCGGTGGTCCAGGAAAGGGAAGGAAATAGCATTTTTAGAATCATGCCTTTTGTATACTGCCGGATTTCATATTTGGAGGTTTTCAGGTGTAATTATACCATATTTGGTGGTGTTATTGTTACCAATATCACTAATTCTCATCAAACTAATATTTTTTATAGTTTTTTGCATTGACATAATTAACTTATTCTGTAATCGAATAGTAAATCGAACCGAAATAGCTGCGGTAACAAATCGATTGCTCATAATAAATTCAAACGCAAGTGGTAGATTAGTGGCAAAAAGCACATTATTTCCAATTATGTCACCTAATAATGTTCGTTAAAACTCATACAATTTTATAGGTATGCAAGATAAGAACAAAATTTGAACTTTTCGAAATGTTGTATCTCTCTTTAAATATGGTTTAATACTATTTCTCTGCCTGCCAATGGAAATAACGCAAAAATAGTTCTATTTTTGCGCCATTTCTACTATATCCCCTACATGTTAGCCTTTGACATCAATTTATTTAGAAAAAACATTTTAATTTTCAATTTAAATTAAAAATAATACTGAGTTCTCAAGTACTCATGTTTTCTATCGTAAAAAGATTTTGCGTTGCTGAGCAAATGAAACTGTGGGAGTATTATAAGGGACGAAAATGACCGAAAATGTTTCACATATACCGTTAATTACCGTTATATATTGCAAGATTAAAATCTCAGGTTTACAGCAACTATGACGAATACAAGCATGTGAAAGTTACCGCTTACGTATTAAAACGATCAATGAAAGAAAGCTTTGGCCAGTGGGAAATTGCATACACATATGCGAATTTGCATTTTTCACTTTGATCGAAACCACAAGACCTATGCTTAATTGATCGGAAACACTCACGATTTCCTTGGCCAAATGATTATGGTTTTCTGCCCTTTTGCCCCTATTTATGCCCTTGATAATACCTTCGATGACCACAGTTATCTGCGTCGAAGCTGTAAGGCTAACATGGCACCTCGACTAATGAGTGACCCTACAAAAATACCTCAGATAGGAAGATTATCTTTTTAAAATTATTTAATTAGCCAAGGAATAGTAAGTTGATGAATGTTTTCGTGGATGTGAATATGATGACGTTTCAGGGAATCGTGAATCACTGAAAGTAAAGGAATGTTGTCCATTGTCACTAACTTGTGGATTATTCTACTCGAACATTTTGGGTGAATCGAATTTGGTTGTAAGAAAAAAATATTGAAGGAATGTAGCACTTCTTGCTTTCTCCGACTACCGGGAAGTAAGAAGAGGAACGCCGAAAAAGACGGTTGAAGATTTAAGCCTCTAAATCGCATTTAGGTTTACGTATGCAATTTCTAAAAGTATTTTGATCGTTAGCGGAGGAGTAAATGTATATTTTCACAGCCTTTTGAATCTAACTTTATTGAGATTAAATAGCACCTTACGAATTGATTAATATCTCTTCACCGTCATTCTTTAACCAGAATTAAATCTGGACCAGCGCCCGGTTAAAAATTCAGCAATCTCGTGTCTTCCCAGATCCCCAATTTATTCACTCTGGAGGCTAAAATGATAACACTATTAGTCTCCCCACGTGAGGCGACATCCTAAATATCTCCTTTCCCGTGGCAGAGAGCCAGAGCCATCGGACACAAAAAAGCCTAGAACAAAGAGCGGAGAAAAATAAATTATCCGCCGGACAATAGGCAATCGCCGGGTGGCGGAACGTTTCTAGTCAGCGGAGACGTTAAGTAAAGGCACATGCTGTGGAGACGACTCCGGCGTAGAAAGTGGGAGAACGAAGAAAGATGTTAAAATAAGACAAAGGGACAGAAAGGAATGGCGCTGCGGTGAAGAAAAAGGGGGAAGGGAGTGCACCTATAGATGGAGACACAATCGAACCGAGCGATAAAACGAAGCGAAAAAGAAAAATCCGCGAAGTGGGCGACGCGTTCCATACGTAATGAGCCGGCGACCAATACGGGTGCACGGTAATGAAAGAAAAGTGTTGGTGACGGATGAAGGATGCTGGGGGCAGATGGGTCTTCCGAGGAGTGAAGTAGAGGCGTGGACGACTCCACGACCTCGCGACCACGTGTCTGCTGTCCTTCCCGCTGCGAATTCCACATATTCCCTTAATTTTCACCCTCTTTCCTTCCCCTCTCCTCGTCTATCCCCTCGTGAAAGAAGACACTCTTTCCTCTCAATCTCGCTCTAATTAAGACATTATGTAACTTCCTCCCTCTTCTTTCACTTTCGCTCTCCCCCATTTGACTCGCCTTGTTAAGGGACTCGCCAGTGTCGGTTTCCCCGCGAAAATGGCCGCCGTGTCTGATGTGGTGAACGTGTTGTTTGCGGTCTGCAGGAATATATTATGAGATGTATAACGCTCGGAGGGCATGAATTAGTGAGAGCCTTTCAAGGGTGGGTTAAGAAAGGGAAGCGGTTTAATCATATGTGCGCTTAATTAATAGAGATTTAAATGATTTTGGCACAGCAATTTATCTTAAAGCTACTGCGTTACCACAATTTTCGGGCTTCTGCTTCCATGTTTTGTTTAATGGAGTACTTTCATTTATTTTTGGCTTTGTCTCGTGGATGTGATTATTTTATAGCTACTGATGTATGAGGATGCTGATTATTGGCATTAACATTGATCTCACATCGAAATAACATGTTGGTTTTCCTAGAATCAATGTCCAAGGTGATTATTTTATAGGTAATGATGAATGAAGGAGGCTGAATATTGGTATTCACTTAGATCTCAAATCGAAATTCCCCGACGATTTTCGTAGAATCATTGTCCTGGAGTAAGTCAATTTTTCCCGCTAATTTTAAACATATTTATGAGCGAGGAAAGCGAGTGGCACCTCACTGCTGATCTTGAAAGTAAGCCTTAACCCTTTCAGGAATTTCCGTTGGTAATGGTGTCGAGCAAGGGCCCCCAAGCTTACAGTTCCAGCTTACGCCCCATTGATTTATGGAAATGATTCAGTGGCCGCAGATAACGTAATACAGTTTCGCCCACCGAAATATGTCATTATACATCCATAATTTTACAAAAATAGCCTATATTAGATACACTTTTTCCTTTAATTCAATAAAATTGAGTTTAGTAATAATTCGAATAATTCGTAAGTGGGAAGTCGTGTATGAAAGCCTGTAGAATGATTCGCTATTTTGGTAGCATAGAACGTACGGAGGAGTCGTGGGTAAGGTACTCTTGGTGTATGGATAAGTATCCGTTCTCTTTTTTACTATTTCGACTCACATCCAGATAAATTTAAATATTTAAAAATTTAAAGATAAAGCGCTGTTACTTAAAGCAAGACTTATTGCGAAGTTGTTTTCTTAATTGTTGACTTTTTCTTTCTCGTCAAAAACTATTATTGCTGTACACCACTGCGTTAGTTGGAAATCTACTAGTTACTAATAATTTGCTGTGAATTATTTCTCAAACTCAACAGTATTAATTAACTAGTGACTAATAATTTGTTGTGATTTATATTATTGCACCTCCAGCTCAACAGTATTAAGTGGTGTTTCATTTCCACAACTAATGATGGCTTCGTTTAGAATATCCTACGAATTCTTTAACATTATTAATTTTACATGTTTATCTGATTTAATCAGATGAGTTCTTGTCACTTTCTGTTGTTCATTCTGTATTGAGTCTCCTTTGGTTACCTTCCTCTGAGAGAATAGGCTTACTCTCCATAGCCGACATTTAGTCTTACTTACACATTATGAACATCTAAGGTTAATATTCTACTTCAAGCATCACCAATTTGTCTGTTTTCTAAATTGATCTTGTAGGAGCTTTCAAAGTACAATGTGTATACACTGATACACGCTCAAATCTAAATTGTGCTGACGTGAGAGCATATTCTCTTATCTTATTGACGAGTTAAATGCGCTCAGTTATCCATAACCTCTCCGAAGATAATAGATTTTGTTACACTAAATTAAAGTCATAGCACCAAAGTAAGGGAAAATTAAAGTATGCCATCCGCCTTTTCGAGAAGCAACCCGAAAGAGTATCTTTAAACAGATGGATACTCTAGCACATCAGCTTGAAGCAAATTGTGCTGAAGAATAATTCAGCGAGAATTAATACAAACATGCCGCAGAGCGGATTCACACGTCGTTAATTTGATTACATAAGGTCATGGAAGTAAATATAATGACTTCCTGAGGTTGTATACACAGACTGATTTGGAATCGGACAAGGATTCGATTCTTTTCAGAAGGGATATCAAGCAGATGTCTTTATGTTCTTTCTGGGTTTTTACACCGCAATGTTTGTTGTTTAGAATACGTTTCACCGCGTTCCAGCGGTGTTTTTTCAGGTCGAAGTAAATTCCAAGTAAATCGAACCAAGACCACCACCTATAGTTATAATAGTAAATTTACATAATAATGCACCTTTTAATAATTTGATCGTTTTTATTATAATTTTATTATTTCATTAATTGTTATATTGGAGTCTAAAAAAGCTGACTGTGAATCTGATATTCATAACACTACCGACTTCAGAAATTTATTCATGCCCAATATGCTACGACAAAAAACATTTTTTCTATAATATAATTAATATGTTCAATCCTCACTTGGTGGAATTCAGTATAAACCATCGTAATCAAACACTTAGTAACTTCCACAATTTTATTTCAAACGACGATTTTATGTCAATTTTATGTCAACTCGTTGACGAAACCGGTCGTTTGAAATAAAATTGTGGAAGTTACTAAGTGTTTGATTACGATGGTTCATTTTTTTCTGTTTACTTTATCTGTAAATACCGTATGAAAATTTCATTATCTTTTATGTTATAATCTATCTCCCTCAAACTTTTAATCATTCCTAAATAATTCGCAAATATTTTTACTTCCTTCTCTTTGCGGGTGTTTTCCTGCATTTGATTTTTTTCCTGTGATCAAAAATAAAAAAATATAGATTGAATCGAAGTAGTACTTTTTGGTCCACAAAATCGTTCTCTATTTCCAAATTACTAGTCTACTACATCTGAATATTTTACTTGTCATATTTTACTTTTGTGTGTATTTTTATTAGAAAAATGTTTAATGGAAGATGGGACTCTTCAGTCCCAATTTATCCCTAATAAAGGCTTGTTTGTGTGTATATATATTTCAAATTCCTTTGCATGAACATATATCTGTAAGGTTGTAAGTGCGTGCTCTTCATTACTTAGGCTTTGATAACCGCGTAATGAGTCAGTTATGCGAAAGTGGATCGAGCATTAGATGCATGAGTGTTTGTAAACATACATTGGTTGGTTTATGTAAGCAGAGGAAAAAAAACTGAAAGTACTTTTTTCGTAGTTTTGAGGCCCTTATAATGCAATACCAGCTTCACGCGCGTGGACTCCGTCGGTGTTATCGCAGTTGCGTAACTTTTCCTCTTTAGACTCACGAGTAAACAATATCGACGACGCCTTCGCATAACGGAAAGGAAACTTCGCATGTGGCGAATACATATTTTAGGTTTTACATAACTAAACTCCACGACCGGAAAATGTAATATATAATAAAGCGCATACAAAATGCGAAATATGGAAAAGGATACATAATTCCAAGGATATCTCCGGAGCGATAATGTGTGAAAATAAGCATATTTGAAGTTAACTATTTTTAACATGAAAAAACTAAATTAACAAATGAAAAGGATACTAATAATGTTGCTTTATTTGTTAAATATACTTCAATATCTTAGGTTTTATATAGGCTATTTCGTTCATGGACTCCCACGGGGAACGTAACCAGCGAGTGCTTTCATCAAGGCTGAACGCCCTGCCAACTTGACTATATGGGAGCCCATAGGAATGGTATTTTTTGCACAAATAAATTTTTTTGAGATGACCTTCGCTGGTCGTCCCTAACTAAACAAATTTGTGGCAAAAGTAATTTTCTAATTCCTTTTCTTTAGTTGTGAGGGTGTTCCAAAAATACGACGCCATCCTTCGTAGATGGTATACAATGAACATAATCTTCGATGCAGAGGATAAAATTTTATAGAGTAAAATTCATCGCAAAAGTGTTAATATTCTCAAGATTATGACGCAGAACACCATGTGCCTCCTCACGGAACAACGATGTGCCATTACACATCGATTAGTAATCAGTTTTATGGGCTCTATCAATAAAAATGCTAATTAAATCGAGCGAACCAATTATTTTTTTTGTTTACGTACAATACCTGACAAGGCTGACGCATGTTACTCAGAGCGACGCAAATTAGAATACGCCTCGTAGACCGCACGCACGGCAGCCCGATTCCGATCGCGGACCGCAGAGAACATTCAATACCGCGTTTTTCTGTCTGGTCTTCTTCAATTCCCTCGCCTCTCCCGTAAACATCTCGTTCTTTTTGCGCTCTCCTTCATCTCCCCGACTCCCAGGCTCCTTCCGCTGCACCCAAGAGTCCGTCGGCATCTTTTCAAGAATCGAGGAAGAATAAAAAAACAAAGCGGAGGTCGGCGGAGCGGCAATTTCGCTCCATCGCCAAAGGAGGCAAAACGGCTTATGGATGCAGAAGGATGAGCCGGACGGCGTGTGTGAAATTTTGAAAAAAAAAGACAACGCATTGGCTTTTGAGGGAAAAATGGGACGAGGAGGAAACGTGGCGAGGGAACGGTGGAATACGTAATCTGGTGTAAAGGCGAAATTGGTGAGGGGGCGTGGAAAAAAGTGATACGGGGAGCGGTTCGCTGGTCAATCGGCGGGTACGGTCGGCTGGGCGATCAGTAAAAGGATAAACGGAAGTTGGAAAAGAGGTGAAGGAATAGAAAAATGAGAATTCAGGGAACCGATGTGAGTAAACACACACAAAGGAGGTGAAAATGGGAAGGAAATCGATGCTTTCGGTGCTACAAATAAATCGCTGCCGCTAGTTCGGGGCTTGCATGTTTAATTAACGGCTAATAAACCCAAAAGAAAACGTATAACCACTATAAATTAGTTGCTAGACGATTGGAGGTCACTAGGCCACACTTGAAGGTCATGCAGATTTTCTCCTTATGTGATTTCAAATGTTACACATATGAGATGTGTATTAGTGGGAGCTGAGGTCTTTCTCTTTTTGCGTTCAGGCCGAAGCCATACTAAACATAATAAAGGAATGAACATTAAAAAACTTAATTCGTTAAAATTTTGCAGAGAATAAATTTCAACGGGAATTAGGATAAATTGGAGTTGATTTATAACCGATCTAAATTTGTTACTAGGAAATTGAAGAACACTAGGCCACAGTGGAAGTTCCCACAGTATTTCTCTTTCGGTCATCCCATTGCAATTTTTACTCTGTATTTTAAATATGGCTTTGATTTTGGCCCCTCCTTTGAATCAAAGGATGGATAAAATCAAACTCTTTATCAAATTGAATGCTTACGAACAAAAAATGTTGCTAACAGTTTTAACTTTATTACAAAAGAGTCTTCATATATGTAAGCATAGTGCGGAGAATAACAGGTGATAGACAATACAATGGCATGTGGAGGAATCCGCAAGGCCATAAGGATTAAGCAATACTGCTCCATATGTTATTGAAAGAAGATTTTAACGCTTTGAGTATTAAGATATACGAAGTTTATTGCGTATACTTGCAATGTAATAAATACGCTGCTACCAAATTTAATTCTAAATACGGCGTACAGTCTAATAATAATAATAATAATAATACTTTATACTATTATTAATTAAAATTGTACTATTATGTACTTTTTCTGCTATCTTATCAGATGTTGTTGAATTGAGGATATCAAAGAAATCTTGGCTAAAATTTACGGAGGCCAAAATATAGTGGAAATCCGGCATAATAGAAAGGTGTAAGCGATGAATATGCGTATGATACACACGCTTGAATTTTGAGAGAAGATTTTGAGAATAGTTTTTCTCCTTCATTTCATCTCATAATCGAAAGGATAAGGACATAGAAGATTAGCCGAAACTAGTCGCCTCTCTAACCTCTGTAAGTGGAATGTTAAAAGTTACTTTTTTGTTTTATATAACCTTTTTTATTTAAAAATTCTTTCAATCTTGACGAAATTACGGCCAGTCAAAAATAAATATGTTTATCTTGAAGTCTGCTGAATAAACACATGTGGATATATTTACAACTGCTGATTTACATCTCGTAAGTTTGAAATTAGGAACGTCCTATCGCGAAACTCGGCGTGTGGTGAATGAGGAGCACATGGATATCGCAAACGGAGGTGTGGAAAGGAACAGTGACGATTGGCCGTGAATGCTGACAAAGGAAAGAGAGCGAACGGGAGAGGGAGAAAGGAACGAGATGTACCGAAGCGGATTCAGGAACACTCCGGAGTCGGGATGGATGGAGGATTTTAGAATTAGGAACGGAGAAGGTTAACTCACGTTTTGAGAGAGGTACGAAGGTAGAACGTGGGAATTGGAGAGAGATCCAGACGGGACCATGTAGAAAAGCGGTGCATACCCGATGAACAAGTCTCGGAACAGCATACTTGCTAGTATTCGAATGTCTTTCAGAAAATTACTATTGTCCTTCCACCCCGAAAAGAAATTTAGCTCCAGATGTAAGGATGATGTTCTCCCTTATTTAATTTTTTTATTCATAAACCATAAACAAAAAGAATATTTTTATTTATAAGCCATATTAAAAGATTCCCTATTTAGTCTCATTCGAAACTATAGAGAGGAAGATAGGTTAGGGTAGTGTTTACATTCTTACGTGATATTTTCATAGCCTATCGTTGTAAATATATTACTTGATTCTATGAAATAGTTCGAAAAATATTATTATGATAAACGGTCAGCAAGGTTCTTCATCAAATTTTGTCCGCTAATTCTACAGCTCTCAGCATTACCCAATCGGTGCAAAATGAAGGAGATAATTGGTACTTTTTCCATAAAATGTTTTAATCGTACTACCGGTTTCAACTGAGAACCGTCATTACCCAATTCCATTCTTGTCTTCTACAACCTTCAGACGAGAATATATTTCTCCACAAATCCAATGTTTTTGTGCTCTTGTTGCGTTCTTTCTTTAAATTCGTCATATGCATTCGAGGTTAGGCGGAGCAAGGGCCCACTCGGACCTAACATCACGTAATAAGGGTCAATTAATAATGACATGAATTAAAAGTTAAGCTTAGGCGGAAGAGAGAAATTTGGATCTCTCCTAGCCTTGATAGAGAGTTAATTCATTCGTTCACTGATATGGCAACGTCGAAAAAGGAGGTAGACTTCAGAAGTACATGGATTAGATCAAGAGGGAAAATGCCTACTGTGTATACTAGTTTTTCTAGTCAGTAATGATGAATTTATCTGGATATGAAATCCAATAATTTCTTCGCACCGGAAAAATAGTCACATTCCAAGTCATCTCCATCCGCATTTCCTTGATTTGACGAATGAAACTAATTGTAAGATTTACTGCGACCATTAGAACAGTAACTTCAGTTTTCAGATATTGAATCAATTAAAATGAGAACGCAGTCTTCCTGAATTTGAACATTCAATTGAAAGTGAACTACATTGACTTTTGAGATACGTTTTTATTTCTCTGGATTATCACTGTCAATCAGTAGTAAAGAAAATAAAATTTAAAAAACCATTCTGTGGAAATTCAGGAAGATTTGTTTTATGTTATTAATTATGACCTTCCACGAGGTAACGCTTCATTATATTCAATGTATACTTTCAATCGGGATTCAAATCCACGTGTTAATTCATCATTTGGCTAACTTAAGTTTGGTTAGGGAAGGGAGGACTGCAGGAGATACTGAGATTGAATCCACGGTGGTGCAAGTCCAGGAAAGTACACGTGGAGGTAAAGGAGGAGGGGGCGAAGATGGACGAGGAGACGTATTGGGAGAAGTGGAGGACAGGGGGAGAGAAGAGATGAAGAAAGAGATGAAGTGATAGATGGAGGAGGGAGAGGGACGTGGAGGGAGCCGCAGTGGAGAGGGCAGAGCGGAGACGGCGAGGCGAGTCTCCCGGCAGTTGGGAAGGAGAAGACCGCGGATCGGGAGTGCCAACTTCGCCTTCTCTAAATCTCTTCCCCTTCCCACGTGCCGGGAATCGTGGGGGCGTGCATCCACCCCGGTTAAAAGGCTGAAAAACGACGCCGGAAAGCCTTCCTCCGTTTCTCATGGTCCTTCTCGTGGTCCTCCGCTGACTAGGGAAAGAGTGAAAGAGAATATTTGAGATAGATGTTTGAGAGGGTACCGACGAGGAAGGTAGAGCGACCGTGTTTCGCTCCCGGAGTGTTTGCGAGTGTTTAAGCCGTGCATGTGCGGGGAAGGGGGCGTTGCTTACGCCGCGGATCCGCCACCACTTCCCCGAAGAGGTCCTCGAGTTTGGAAGTCTTTCGCGAGTGTGTATCGGAAGGTGTTCTTCTTTTGTTTTTTTTCTTTTTGGCGGTGAGAGGGCGTCGTGGGTGGTGGGAGTGGAGGGAGGATTCGGACGATTGTTTTGTGGATAAAAAAGGAAGGATCCCAGGATTCCTTCCTCCCAAGGTGGTGGTGTTCGAGGGTAGAGATGTTGGATAAGGTGAGAAATTGAGGATGCCCGAGTGCGCGCCGTTTTACGGGCTTCCGTTTCTTAAAAAGGTGGAGGGATTTGGGGGATTTATCGGGGAGATCTCCTTCGGGATTACTCCGAGAGGATGATCGATCTTCCGGTTACTGTTTTGTTGACGTATGCACCTGTGTGGGCCAATAAAAGGAAGCTGAATATCGACGTTTGAATAATCGCTCCGTGCCTATCTGGATTTTCCACACTCGAGGTGGCGGAAAGGAGAGGAAAGTGATGCCGCGGGATTGGTAACAGAAGAGGCACGTTTATGCGTCTGTGCCGAAACTATCTCGAGATTAGCTCGAAAGGGAAAAATGATGATTGATGGAGACGTTTCACCTTAGGAAGATCGTGGTGAAAATGCTGGGGAAGAGTTTGAAGGAAAAACACACGTAATAAACATATGCATAAACCTTCACAAAGCTTTAGTATATAATTTTAGAGCACAACTCCTTCACTCATCAGAGTACTAGTCACAAACGTCCGCCTAAAGTGTTATAAAAAGTTTAGTTTGGCGTCGATACTGGTCGGATTCTCTATTTGACAGCTTTCCTTTCCAGGAATGAGTTTCCACAAACATTCATACTCATTCCGTACGTAGCGTTGTCAGAATATTTCTTTTTCGTATTATCATCAACCTATATTTATGATCTATATACCTATACCTGTGCTCTATTTCATATAGCATTTAATTAAATCCTTAGAAATATAAAAATATCATAGTGATAGGAATTATAATAATATTAGGACAATAAAATACGATGTGATAGAATCTTCATTAGAACATAGCTATAACATCACTATAACATAACATCACTAGCAATAAGATAATGATAATAAATTCTATTGGGTGTGGAAAAGTGATTTCTGAGTCAAAGTGCTAAAGTGAAATATTTGCAGTGTGGACGCGGTTGGAAACTGTAGCCAACCCACGTGCTGATCTTGAATCCAACTTTCCCTTTCAAATCCGCAGAAAATGTGCCACGCACTGGAAATATATTCGGAAGTTCGTTGACATCCACCGAGAGTTACCAGAATCTAGTTCTACCCATAAGTGAGTGGGATTTGTGAGCTACAAGAATCTTACATAAACCAGCTGATCTCTACCAGAAAACTCTCCTTCGACCAGTTCCAGCAGTGACCGTCAAAGGTGAGTTATGCGAATTTCAATTTTCGCACCTTTTAAATTGGAAGTTTTTTCTCTATATTCCTTAATATACAATCCTTGATTCGAAAGTGGTAAAATGTATAGATATTTTACTCGGGTTTCATAAATATATATGTGATCTGCGAAGAAGTGATTTCTGTGATGTCGTTCCTTCTATATTACTTTTGCGCCAAAACATGCTATGCAGCCATTTAGCATTTCTCCAGCAATGGACCATCAGTTCGCAGACATATTTTACTTAAAAATCATTTTTTAAAGAAAATTAAATAGGAAGAAATTGTGCTGGCACCAGCACCAGCAGGCCACCCGCAGTTGCTAGCCGCGCTGTGATACAAGCATTATCTCTGAATGTTTTCTTTTAGCAAAATTCAATTGATAAGTTTATTGCATTCCCTTTTACTCTTTCCCGAGATATCTCGTGAGTGTGTATTCTTGTTATCGGTGCGGGTCTATTTATTTACGAAGACCATGAAAACTATGGCGAACCTATTTAAGTGGTAGTTCTTCACGGGAATAGTTATAGCTCTTAGATAAAACAAACGTTATGTTTTCCGTGAAAAAGGCGAATCAAACAAACTGAATGGTTATAATGGCATTGCATGAATCATTATTTCCCCAACTTTTGTTCTGTTAGAACAATTCCTCAGCTTGAGATTACAACGGAGCACTTTTGGTTATTTTGTATTTCCCTTGGATATTAGTCATGAAAGTAAATGCGAGCAAGAGAGTTCATTGATAGTATAATCCAATCGCAAGAGTTCAGAAGTTCAAATCTAATCGCAAAGAGAAGAGTTCCTGGCTTTCAAACATGTTTTAAGGTCTTCTTCATTTGATTATCACATTAGATCAGTTATAAATATTTTTGTTGGACAGTTATTATGAATTCGCAGTAAAACAGCGTTCTGCAGAATGCAGTTACTGAAACTATTGTAATGACAATGCTCACATAAAGCGATCCTATCAACCTTTCAAAGTATACATGCATTTCTTTGTTTCTTTTAATATTGTTAAAAAAACGCTGAACGAATCTAATTTTTAAAATACTGGAAACGGATTTATATAAAAAATAATCAAAGGAACGAATCTCCATTTTTCAAATATCCCAAGTATGCTTCAAGGCTCTTTCTTCTTTTCCTCGAATACTAAATTTCCATATTCATGCGCAATTTAATGTCATATAACATGTTTAATGTTACCTATATTTCGTGCTAATAAGACGCGATTTATCTGACAGTGATTTCGGAAATAGAAATCTATTCAATCTCATTACTGAATCTAAGAACTCAATCATGAGTGTAGGCCATCGATAGATATCCAGATGAAGAACATTGGCTGGTACTGCAGGCATCTGAAAAGGATCAGCATGTTGCGAGCAATTCTCGCAGTGTCATGCCGAGAACTTGTTTGCGTCAAAAAAGAAAAGGAAAGCAATCTGCTAATTAAGGGCCATTACAGGGCGCAAACAGAGTGGTCCAAGTTTAAGGTCTCTGCCACCCTCTGAGAGTGATTTGTTAGGTGAAATAAATCATGTCCCTATCACCTTGACGTGGGTTGTTCATCTCTGAGGTCATACCTCTTTTCAAACCGCAAAGCTGTGTATACAAAAACCGGCAAAGCATCAATTCTTTCGTAATTGGAAAGAATGCGGAGGTCTCGAAGTTATTTTACGATTCGCTGCTAATGGATTGCGGGCGATATATTCGAAGGCTTCATCATCATCATCATCGGTATTCCACAGGTGCTAAATTGCGTTTCATACCGAGACCTATATTTAAAAGTTCCCTGTTTTGATTTCCTCTCTCCGGATTCTGGTGATTTTCTGCGTTATAGACCTCGTCATAATGAAGTATTGGAGAGTAGTACAAAGATAGCACTGTAGACACTGAAATTTCAAGAAAATTTTGCTTGTAACAATAAATATATCCCTTAAGTTGCAACTGTTACCGAGTTTTGACTATTTTGAATAAGCAGCCGAGGATGACATTTTGGAAATGATTCGAGAATGAGAGAAATTATAGCGATAATGACTGGGACTTGAACCCAGGTATCCCACTCTACGGGATGGTATTCTAATTACGAGTCGTATCTCGTATTAGACTACCCTGCCTCATCAATTCCACTTCTATTTACAGGATGTTTTACAAAAGTGGCGCTTCTCATTGTGGCATCAGCAACCATTCCTCTTCCTCCGAGTTATTTGGTGGTTAGAACTGGGAGAACTTGGTTCGAGTCCAATTCTTGTCTCTATTTTTCACTTCAGTTTATCTTTTGTTTATTATGAAGCACGCTTATAAGTGCTCATATACATTCTTGTGTATTTCATTCTGTGGAACTCCTTCAACACCGCTTTGTCATTCTGTATAAGGACCTATGGCGGCGTTTAGTGCCGCTAAGTGGAGAGCCACTTGCATCATAAAAAAATCCCATTAACAGGATTAGAATTGATTTGGCTTGGTAGTTTGATAATTAAAACACCTACCTGACAATGAAATAGCTGAGTTTGAATCCCAGTCAGTTATTTCACCATTTTTATCATTCAAAGACTGGTGTTGTAAATGTGAGAGGACAACCATTTTCAATGCTTAGCCATATTTAGAAGTAACTGGATCGATTGAAGTCATCCAAACGCTCGGAAATAAGGCACCGTGATTCAATATATAATCGACCTCCTCAGACCCCTCTACGTGGAAGTTCTTTGCGATGACGATTATTTCTTCTCACGATGAGTGGCACAGTGATTCCTCGGCCAACGAAGATGACTCGTTGCCGCGCCACCTTCGTTAACCGAACTTCGACTTCTTATCGAATACTCAGTCGTGAAGACAAAAGATCGAAAACTTTCAAGTAAGCATTAATGGACAGCAAACAGCAAAGTTCGGCCAATTATTGCGGACACGTATGCAGGAGCACCTGCGAACAATTTCGCTAGCCGAGCACGAAAAACTCAGCTGCAGTGATGCTCCTGTAAAGAAAGTATCTACACTACACTCGGTTTGCATAATTCATTTACGTAAGCTTCCAAAACCACCTCACATGTCTTTGAATGATGTACTTTATATTGCTCATATTGATACCTTTACGTATATGTTTGTATATTTATACTCATTTTTCTTGCACGTACGACATATTATCTTTCAAAGATGGAATAAAGGCTAATTAAATACGTGCTTAAATCTATACATTCCTTAGTGACCTGATAGTGTTTTTCAAGGTCTGTAGCTGCAACCTAGCTCCCAATGCGCTCGTGTCATAATGATTTCCTGGGAGTACTTGTACCTTGTGTCTCTCATGAATATGCAACGGTGCTTATAATATTGAGAAGCCATAAAGTTTGACGTTTTATTATTTATACATTAAAGTTGAGAGTATTTCGAATCGATATCCGTTCCACGCTTTTATGTTCAAACTGCACTCACTCTGAAAGATAAAGACTTGCCGCATTAATGCCATCTACTGTGTTTCCAAGACTTCTCTCGTTTTGATAGCTTTTCTTAAGTATCTTTTACGTTAACCGCCTTCGTGTACACATTTATGAATTTGTAAATTATCTTATGCTTCCGTAGGAAATTAGGGCAAGGTAGATTTATATTTTCGCTACTAACCTTTCTTATTTTGTATAAATTAAATCTAATTAAATATCTTACAATTCATCAGGACCATAATAGAAAAAAATAAGAGAGATTATTAATGTAATCATCAGTTATTATGTACAGTTGATAAATTATCGAAGGGAATTCAGTAAATGTTTACGTTTATATCAATTACGTTTTGGTTTTTATATCTGTTTTCGATACCTAGACAACTTCAGAGTTAATTTACAGATGTCGTTGGAGCAGTGTAATTCAAAGAGAGTAGAAAAAATATACATTTCAAAATATGTAACAAAGTAATGAAACCTTTGATCTCAAAAAAATACAAGAATTGTACGGATATGATATGATTTTAGCCATGGAATAAACTAAACGCAAAATCCGATCGTATATGCGTATTATTGTGAATGAAAGAAAAAAGTTTTGTATGTACTACTTCGATATTATTATGGGAATTGAAGCGTCGCTTGTTATCTTGCGGAATGGCATCGTTCGAACCCGCGAATTCCTAAAGGTCACAATAGTTTTCCCGGGTCTTGCCAAAATTTACGTACAAAATTAACTTTGTTAACAGCCCAAAAAATAACACATACATTTTTGAGGGTACTGGCATCTAATTTTGAAATAATAGTTCCTGATTTAATCTCTAGTTTTGAGATTAATTTATTACATTCAAACATTAAATTGTACTTATTTATCTTTCAGTTAATGGACTTTTAGTTGAAAGAGAATAATTTATTATAATTCAGTGAATTATTGGCCCGCTAAAACAAATTCATTTCGAATTAATTGCTACCACCAAATTGTTTTTAAGAGAAAAACTATGGTTGGATACTATTATTTGTTCTAACTTCCATAATTTCCTGCAAGCATCAACTCCAAGTCATCACTTCAATTTTCATGTTCATGGATGACATTTCAATCTATTCTGTTTTTTTACCTGATTATCTATTCGTAGAAAAAGTTATAAGATTGCTTGGTTGACTCCTATAGTTAATACGAAGAATACTAATTCTACGAATGCTACAGCTTAATTTTTAAACTATTTCCTATCTTCTTTAGCAGTAGAGATAACTACCATTCCAAATGGGATTGAAAAACTTCCGAGTTTAAAAGAAAAAGCTATAACTCTGTATGTAAGCTCTGAACCTTTTATGGGAATTTGCAAATAATATAGATTTTAATATATTTCGTGCTCCAGTGAGAAACCATTTTGCTTAACCATTTACTTATATTGTCGTTTTCTTTGTTTTACTTAATCATAAAAAAATTGAAGAAAAATTCTCACCGACACTCACAGTTCACATTGTGTAAAAAAATCTACCAACGTTTATTTGGATCTGAATGAGATCTGGGATTAATGAGCTCGTTAGATTTGTCCGAAGGATGCATGCTCAATTGTGTTCTATTTTTTATATATTTCTATGTGGATCTATTATATGAGAAAAAGGCTACTTTGAAACCAAATCACAATAGATTTTTCTATGCAAATCCTAACAAAATTAATTTTACTATGCCACTTGACTTATTTGAGCTGATTTTTTTTGGCCGCTTGGCATTTTTATCTACTAAAGGAGGAGAATAATTTAAATCGACATTATCTGAAGTTGAGATATCTCATTACTGTAGTAAATGCCTCAAATTATATGCTATATGTCTCTAAGAAAACTTGTTCAAAACAAATTAAATGAAATAAAATGAGATTAACGTTCTAAAATACAAAATAATATGGTATGAAATGGTAGTGAGAAGTAGGACAAGGAATCATCCATTTTCATTATTCCATGTAAATTATGGGATGAGTTTTCACAAATTCTTGAGGTAACAGCTAACTGCAGATATCATTAAAAAACCTCTCTTTTATAAAGAGACTAATAATTTTTAATCATGGATGATGATCATAATATAGTTTTTGAAAACTTTTCAAATAGTTGTTTTCAAAAGTACCCTTTAGTGGTTAATTACCTGGTATCAAGCTATTAATTGTTTTGATTCTCTTTTCTTAAATTTCATACGCTATGCAACAGAGCATTTATATACTGCGAAATTAAAACAGAGCTGTTGTCAAATGGAATAATATCTGAGAATGCTGGACAGAGATATGGAAAGTTGTTGGTCTTTTGGTAACAGTTTTGGACGTTTTTTGAAATATCATCAATAGAAATCTCACATTTTATAAGCATTAATTACTCAAAAGTATGTATTAAAGAGGCGATTTTCTAACTTTTGGTAATCTAACGATCTCATTAATCATCGGCACATAATAGCATTCGGTTAAAATGCAAGGACCTTTAAAGAAAAGAAGCTGTTCCGGACAAGTAAATAAGGGGCAATAGAAGGAGAATAAATCAAATTTCGCTCTCAGTATGGCGGAATTTAATTTGTTTTAATACTATTTTTCTCGTCACTCCCCCTTCAATTCTTCGCAAATACTGTTCGCACCAGGAAAATAATGAATGCTCCGCGGCTTTAAAAAATGCCTTACTTAAATCCTCTCGCATCGCCCCTTCGCCCCGCTTTCCAGGGAGAGAATACAAAAATAGTATTGTTCGGGCCGAGTCGGAGACAAGGGCTCAGGGCGTTTATTTTTTTAAATGCCTTTATTCAGCGAGAATTGAGACAAGGGATTTCGCAGAAATTAACGCTGCTGATTTATCTCGAGGAAGGCTAATTCCAGATAATTTTGCATTCGGAAAATTAAATATCTTTCTCGAGACATAAAAACAAGCGATTTCTGAAAGGTATGGTGAAATCTATTTGTATGTAATTATTTTAAATTGCGTATTTTTGTTGTCATCTGTTTATTGTTTATTGAACCTGGAAGTATCTTCAAGCTTCATAATTTCCTCTTAATATTATCATTCAGTACAGAGAGATATGTAAGGAAAGTTCAGGCGCAAGGTAGTTTGCCGTTACCTTTTCAGGAGTTTATGGTACTCCTAGCAATGAGGGAATAGTTATATGTATTTTTTATACGTAGTTATTTCTTATTATTGGGTTAGGATGAGTTGGACGCGAGTTCCTCTTGCACGATTATGTATAAAAATTGTTGAGCAAACACATGTTGAGATTTTATCGTATAAGTTCCCTGTAGCAAGTGTCGTTGGCGTATGTGGTACTCTGAAGAGATTCTAATCCAACAAAGATGCAAGACATTTTTTCTTCTGATTTATTTTTATTTGATTTTCAAACAACTGCTGTGTGTCCAAAATGGCTGCAATTTTGGTGAGTACCTTTTAGAAGATTCGCAATACGCTTTCGAAAACGAAAACTTTTCATACTATTATGTATTAACCACAAAATTCTTACTTAACCTTTTGTAATAGTGTGAGGAGAAAACGAAATAACTTATCCGTTCGAGCGAATACTTTCTTATAACGCTTTGTATGATATATCACTATTTTACTCTCTTTTAGAAATTATTACTTATTTTTCTATTCCGCGTGGAAAATCATAGGTGAAAAATTTGATTTTTTTAATATTAGCTAATGATCATGATTACCTTAACTAAAAGAGAATTCCTGTTTTAATGAGGAGAAGATAGTTTCCAAGGCAGTCTTAATTTTTTTGAATGCTTTATAAAAATTTTCTGTTGCTTCAAGGTGTTAATGAAAACAAATCTGGCCAAAGGAATAACCATTAGGTTTATAAAATTTAAAGTTAAAAAAGTCCAGACTTTGCTTGGATTCTATATTCACGTATTTTATGCCCGCTCTACTGATAGATTCTCATTAGTCACTCTAATCGCAGATTTAACTGCTATTTTATCCTCATTCCAATTTCAGAAAAAAGGGAAACCTCAGAATGCAGTTCGGTTTTTTATTGCTGAGAATGAGAAAATCCACTTCTATACGTTATCATAAACTTCTACTATGCGACCAGTTTCGAGAACTGCTTCCCAGACAAAAGTGATTCCCGAAACCGGTCGACCAATCCAAATCTGTCGTAAGCCGTGAAAGTCTATCTTCTTTTTTCTTCCTACGCTGCTCTAAAACGAAGCACCGTCTCTTTATTATGCATTTTTTATTCATCAATCTGGATTAAAATGCCATCGCAAATCAATTTGTCATCCCTGTTAATGAACCCTCGAGTTTTTACTCCTCCAGCGTCCGCGCAGTTTCACAATGTAACGAGACTTCCCCATTCCTTCTCCCTTAACGAGACTCACCGTATTTCTGCTAATCATCGTGAATCGCTACCGCAGAACGCTAAATCAGATTCGAAATATATTAGAATAAAGGAAGAAACTACGGCGAATTTCATCTGAGTTTGATTCAGTTACTTCGTCACCGTACTTTTCTTCAAAGTGCTTTTACAAAGGTAAATTTACTCCTTATCCCTCTAAAGACCCACTCGTAATAATAATAAAACGTCTTTTATTAAGGTGATTGAGAGTAACAAGTCTGTTCTTACATGCAACCCTTTGTCGTCAAAATTTGAAAGAAAGAGATAGCCTGAAATAAACTACGCATAAGAAAAATTCTTTGCGGATTAGAAAATATATTTGCTTTTCTCTACAGCAAATAAAGAAATAGGCAGAGGAGAATCCCCCGCAAGAAAGGCTGTGTAAAATTCCTGTGAAACCTACGGATGGTTATGTATATTTTTAAGGTGAAAGTAGGTTCAGATACATCTGAAAGTCAAACAATACAATAAAGATACATATATACATAGATAAATGTTTCCATAAAGTTGATAGAAGAAAAATATAAGAGAAAGAAACTTTTTAGGTTACAAGAAAATATAGCTGATAAAACCTAAAAGGAAAATAAAAAATTGTGAGAAGTATAGAGTTTTCTAGCAGTAACCAGATTCCTCAATTTTAAAAGGTAAAATTAATAATACTTGTCCATAAATATATGTTAATAATTAAAAAATAATGGGAGATACGATTATACATAATAAATTAATTTTAATACAGTACATAAGATAGGTCAGAAATATATATATATCTTACCCATATAAAGGCTTGTCAATAAATACATTAGAAATTATATAAACATGAATATCACCTGGCATTGCGGACCAGAATTAGTTAAGGAGTAATCGAATACTCCAACAGATGAAAATATATTTTTTAGCATTTTTATGCCAAAGATATTTAGCACTGTTCGAAAGATCGATAGAGATTAAGATGGGATACTTATGAAATCGCTCAGGAAAACATCTCGTGTGCTATCTCCGTATAATTTATACTGAAATCTCGTAGATTCACCGTCCAAGACAATCTCGGATGCATCTCGCAGCATTCAATGCACGGATAAGTTGGCTTCGCGAAGTCGGAGGGAAAACGGAAGACCACGCGTTTCCTGAGAGATATGTTGAAAGCCATATCTGTGTGATTGGTTGCCATATTGTTTCGAGCGGCCTTCGGCTAAGAGACCGTCTGAATATTCATCTCCATCCTTATTTTGCTCATATCAGTCTGCATGATGATAGATGTATTAAAGATGCGTATCTTCGGCTGATGAAGAAAAGATTACCCGAATGGGACGTATGAATAATTGTTTTGAATTAGGCGGGCACGAGAACAATACATGGGTATTATGTAATTTTCATGGAGAATCAGCCGATGTGGAATAGCTTAGGAAGCTTCCAGTACGTAAGGTTTAAGGGCTGGGTATTTGGAATTTTGTTGAAGTAATTCTGGTAGCTTAGTTGACCCTTCGATTAGAATGTTTAATTATGTGAGCTTAGATCCGAGTGCGTTTAAATTCCAGAAAGGGTTTGGAAAGTTCTCCGCGAAATATTCTTACTCATAGTCAATTACATAGGCATTTCTGAGGGAAATTTAATTGAACAACCCGACACGAACATAAACTATTTTCGACAATTGAGAAGTATAGCCTTCAATTACTTAAGATACAATGAACTTTTGAAAATGGAATAAAAGCAAATACTCATTAATTCCTCAAATTTCCACATCCCTTACAAATCCCAATAAGCACTTTCAAAAGTTACTTAATATTACTTTATGATTATATCCTTCTTTGATAATTGATTTATGCCTTTTAGCAGTTAAGAAAACAATGATCCTCGTCAATAAATCCTTAGGTGACACTAGTGCCTTATACTTGCATCACGAAGAATCCCCATTTAAAATTAACCCATATACGTTTCATTCCTTTCATTTTTATTCCACCATACCAAGGGCTCTGTTACAGTCAATATTTGACATTGAAACTATATTGATATGATAACTAAGAATCAAGTATTGTCTTTTCTATTGTAACTTATTTAGATCCCAATAAATTATTCGAGTCAATAATTACATTGATTAATCAATTATTATCACGTCACACAACAGACAATTTCTAACAACAACCAATCAAGAATGAATCAAGAATCTTTGATATACTAAAGAAAAGTTGATCAACCTTATCCCTCGGAATACCGTGTGTTCTCATGCTGCTGAAGACGAAAGCTTTGCTTCTAAAATATACATGCAGCAAAACTCTCTGTTGCTTGTGTTTCTTGACACATCGTTGGTTCAATCATTTAATTTTTAAACTTCTGTTGGCCTTGTTTTTATTCCGTTTCACTTGTTTTTTTAATATTTCCACTACAACTCCTCCAGGTGTTAGGTTAATCACCAGGGTTATATTTTTATTTCTGACCTTGGATGATTTTAATATCTAGACGTATGAGCCATAAGAAATAGAAGCAACAAGCTGTGCATTTATTAAACCATGTTTACTTCGCGTGAAATCAATTCCTACCGTATTGGAAATAACAGCTTCTGCGAAAGAAGTACGTTTCATAAATTGCAATAGTAAATCTGTGTTTTATGGGGACTGCGATGTGCATCTCTTTCAGTATGTTGAGCGCGAAATATTTCTTTTCACCGCATTCGTGTCTAACTTAAAAAAAACCATTTCGGAATAATTTTATTTCAGAGGTAGGCCATTGAGCACTTTAAAATCCCGCTTTTAAACATTATATGTCGAGATGTCCTCTAAAAGCACTTTCTGAGGTGGAGCTCAACATTAATTAATGCCTGTGAAGTTGCTGGACGGGACAACTTTAAGGATGGCGATATGATCCGGCTTCAGTCTCCTATCACAGAGTATTATAGAAGTGGATTATCCTCTTCGCACGCTTCCTCAGGCGAATTAGGTTACCATATTCTTATGAAAGGTTTCGCAGCGGAAGGATAAACTCGAAGTACTTATCTGTAAGGCCACTCCTAGTATAGGCCAATCAATTACACGGATTAATTAATAAAGGGGTGCTAATTTTGCAAACAAGTTTCTTACAACGATATTTCTATTGCTGAGTTGAAAGAAGGTATCAATTGTAGCGTGCAGAATGCATCTAAAAGTAATCGAAATTAAATCTTATATTGACATTTGTCCATTTATAAGGAATTCAATTTGAACAACAAAGTAATGAGATTTCCACACATTGCAGAATACGGTGTTATGATTCCAGATAACTCATAAAATATAATATAGCATAATAGAACATACTAATTGTCATATTTGGATCTCAATTTTCGGTGAGTATATCCATCTACAAAAGCGGGTAGTAATATCGATCGGCATTGCCTCAGGTTGAGATGTCCCATTTACTGTAGTAAATGTCTCATATTATATATTTAATCAGTCCGCGAAATGCTTCACACAAACTAAACACACTAAAATGGTAATAATGTTCCTGAATACAAGATAATGGCAATGGAAAGTACGACAAAGAATCACTCCTTCAATTATCTGTATGAATTTAGGAATAGATTTCCCAATGTCTTAAGAGAATAGCTTCAGATGAAATTAAAGAAACTTTATCTTGCTTCTAAACAATCTAATAATTTTCAGCCAAAATTGATGGTTAGTGTGAAAAATTTACTTATGGAAAATGTTGTAATACTTAATTTCAAACGCATAATTTTTGTGATAAATTTCTAGGCAATTTAGCTATCCATTGATTTCATTCTCTATCTTTTATTTTATACGTGATACAGCAGAACATTAGTAAACCGCGATATCAAAAAAGAGCCATTGCATAAGGAATATCACATATAGAATTATATACAATAAAAAAACTATGACAAATCCTAGTGAAAAAGAAACATAGCAATATTATAATTCTTTAAAGGCACTTTTATTAATAATTTCAATCCTCAATAATGTGTTCATATTCTCTTCCTGTTTTTCATTGAGTTTCTACTTACCTCAATATTCTAAGTGATATTATTGAATGAAAAACCATACATCATGAAAGCCTACCCAGATAATATAGTTTTGTGACTCTCTGTTCTTGAATTATGGCCTCGCCTAGTGTCTAACGTTGTCCTTTCATAAATAATCAGGCATTCTTCTATGCAACCTTCCATGAACTAATTCTTGAGCATCGATATTACTTTTATTAAAATCAACTGAAGTGTAATTAAGTTTTAATTTGCAGAAGTAAAACTTCTATGTATTATTATCACTCTCACGGCTCTAGTTTGTGACGTCTCTATGCTTTCATTACGAATATCAAATTAAAGAAAATAACAGCAATCAAAACAAATAAATCCATGCGGAATTATAAATGAATGAATTGCGTATATTACATTCGCCGACCATGAAGTTATGCGTGAGGCTCTCCAGTTCAAAATATTTTCCTATAAAAATTAATACGGTCGGAGGGAACTTTTTCTGGAACAATTGATGCGAAGTAAATGCTCGTTCTGAAAATACCCTGCCAGAAGAATGAGTTTATTATATTCATGAAAATTATACGTTGTTATTCATAGGAAAATCACGGAATTTAGTGCATTATTTGAGATTATTTTAATTCGCTCCCTCTAAAACAATTTTTCTCATTTACCTTTTCTTTTATTTAACGCAGACATTTGCTATATCTATGTAAATGCTTTAAATTGCTCTGAATTTCGATGCAAAATAATTTACCATCCTTACATATTTCTTTCTGATTATAATTAATTCACCAGTGTTGCATGAACTGAGTAAGAACTACATGTGGCCATTAAATGCAATGATGCATAAGTAATGTACAATGTATGTATACGTAATTATTTACAGATTTACATATATATGTAAATGTATGTAATACATCCGTGAATATACATTTGTTGTCTAAACAATAAGGCAGTGTTAATGTGTCTGCTTGGTTTACGGATTTGACATTTGTAGTTGTTCGTTATCCGTATATGTTAGGCAAATGCCTCTTCATTATTTATCCTAAGACATTGAAAATCCACGTAAAGATTGAATTTTTGGTTAATTAGATATGAGAAATTGGTAATATTTTGAAAAATACCTTTAAGCTTTGAATGGCATGGTGTATTTGCAGTAAATGTATCCTCTAGCTAATGAGAATAAAGCTTAGAGAAAGCTATTAAATATAATCCCACTCTTATAAACTATTCAATTTGTAGCGAATCAAAACAGTCAGGTCACGTAGGAAATTTCCTTAAATTACTTACTATCCATCCAGAAGATTTTCCCCTCGCAGGCAGATATACTACAAAACTCTTTTTCCTGATCCTAACTTTTCGTAGTTGCGTGGGAATAGGAATAGGAAAAGCGCTCGAGGGCTGTGTCAGGCGTATCTCAAGTTTCTGCGCCATTCGCGTAAAAAAGATAATGAGGGAAAAAGTTGGCCTATCCGTTCTACTGGAGAGCTAGTCTCAGTATCTATTTCGTAGGCCCCTTATTTACGTGTCAGCGTCAAATTATCCTCCTGTGTAATACGCCTACAGGGATAAGAAAATTTTTAGTAGAGGATAAAGGAAGAATGCTTTGTGCATTTTTTAAGAAGGGACGGTTTGCGAGTAGATGTCGTTTCTGAAGATGAACCTCGTTATTTTAACTTCAGTCCTTATCAGGGGAATAATATCATAGCAGGAGCTTTCGATGTCTCATAAAATTACTAATAAATTAGTCGCTAAAACAATTTATTGATACATATCCGGAACGTGATAATTCATATATAAATATTATAAGTTTAAATTTATTACGCTCAAACAATATGGAACATTTTTTTATCTTTACTAAAATTGTTGAATTATAATGGCATCAGTAATCTTTAAGTATTCTCTTGTAATTATTACTGTATGCACATAAGATACACGGATTTGTGAGTAATTTTGTGGTATCCCGTAACAATAAAAGATAGAAAACAGGAAGAACTGCACAGAAAACTAATTCCTATTTTAATAACTTCGCAAAATACGCATAAGGGAAGGAACGCACGACAAGTTTCGATGCATGACCATCGAAACTAGTCGTGTGTTCTTTCCCTTGAACTTGAAAATAATATTTATGCATCGAAACTAGTCTTTAGTTGTATCCTTTGTTTATATTTTGCAAAGTCATTAAAATAGGGATAAATTTATTGGGGAAAGTGTGGAATAGTTATACCCGTTTTTGCCTTTCGTTATTTTTGTATAGAACTCAAATGTCCTAAATCATATGTTTCTGTCGGTAATATTTCGAGACATATTTCCCTGAAATAAGATCAATAAGAGCAAATGATTTTCATGTCCTAATTACTCACATACATGTATGAAGGTGTTCATAAATTTAGGATTTCCTGATGCATAATTAAACTCACCTATCACATGTGTGAGTTTATTTATGCATCGTTAATTTTAGGCATGGTAGAATATAATATTTAATGACTTATCTAAGAATAATATTCCTGGTCAATCCTTTTCCTAAGATCTTAAAAGTTAACATGATGGGGTGTAGCAAGTCTGAGTACACAAATATTTACGGTACAAATATCTGTATGCCGTATCTAATTTTTCAGTAAAAATATGTGATATTTTAAAAGTTAAAAACCATTGCTCATAATTGACTATAACTACATAAGATCACAATCCTACATCTTCAGTGATTAGACTGTTGTTTTAGCCTTCGCTAACTTCTTAATGTAGTGTAACGTGAACATTACAAGTTACAAATATTTACTTGAGGTATTCTGTACTGTATATATATATATATATATATATATATATATATATATATATATATATATATATATATATATATATATATATATATATATATATATATAGCTGTAATCTGAAACAAGCTGAAGTTGAATAAATATCCTCGTTCCAGAATCTGGATTAAAGCAGGAACTTCAGTCACAGAAACTTTAATTGATACACCAATAAGGTCTCATAAACATACATCTTTTGTTGTGAATCAGGAGCTTCCCGTTAAATCTCGGTCAAAAATTATTCATTCGATTTTAAGAGCAGGTAAATATACCTTTTCATTCTGCGTACTATTGTACTCTCTAAAACAGTTAAATACGGATATTAATACTCAGTTACTAAGGACAAATTTAAGAATTTTACAATCACCAGCTAAACCTATTGTACAAAATGGAAAACATACTGAAAGAACTGAACCCTAGTCATGGTTCACTTGTGTTTACGAAAATCAATCACGTTAAATTTCGACAGTCAACGATATAAAAAATGTGAAGCGGTTAAAATTTCAAAATATATCAAGTAATTAAAATTTGATTTTGATAGTGATCAAGCCCTCAGAAATGAATTAAATGTAACATGCGAAGAGGTATTATGCATAGCTTTGTTTATCATGCGATTTCATTGATGGAAATGGATTTATCAATTTATCTTGCGCCAGTCATTCATTAAAACATTCTATGGTAACGCATCAGAAGCTTTATTTTAAAACAAATTCATATCTTTGAAAAAATTGGTTGAATTGTTTAAACTATTATTTTTATGAACTGAATCACGCCATGAATTTTCGGGGAAATTTGTTTGATGGTCGAAACAAATATCTCTCTCATTAATTTATTTTTAGATTGAAATAATTAATTTGGATTTTGTAGCTGTAGCAAACAACTAAAGTGTGCATTACATTTTGATTAGATAGATAATGATGCATGTTTATGTATTAATGTATTTCATAATTTCGAACAATGTATGTGCTGACATAGTATGAAACTTTGCACTTAATACTCAAGAAATAAGAACCTAGCCCCAGGATTATCGTTAGTTAGTTCAGTTTAGTTTTAGTTTATCTTTCTTAAGGGTTAATTTTAGAAACTGATATATTAACTATTATTTAGTGTCAAATTTTCAGTTCATTTTAAAATTATTGTTTAAAATTGAAGAAGAAATTTAAGCTGATGACCATTTAGTTTTTCGGTATAGATTATTCTACCTTCCTCAGTGAAAAATGCGTTTTATCTTCATTAAAGGGAAACGGGTCAGTGAATATTTTAAGCATCAATCTGGTCTTTAATCAACTCTCAGTGATTACGGGTTGTGTGATTGGATGCTTAATGTATCAATCATTAATTTATAGTCATTCGGTTAAAATGCCGCAAACTGGATTTTATGAATTTAATTTTTTCATCAATGCTCAGACTTCCGGATGGTAAATTTAAAGCAAACATTTTAGCATTCATTTCCTTTAACTGTGATTGGATAAAAATTATCCTGCTGAATCGGTTTAAAGCCATTGGTCCATTCAATATCACTTTCACTCAAAATTAAATGGAATCAACGGACGCGAAATGCTTGATAAGAATGTGAATGGTCTAGCTAATGCATGTTTTCCTTTCATTGTGTAGTCTCTAAATGATAGCAACTCATGCAAATTACATACCATGAAAATGATGCTCTTCCATTTTGATATGTGCTCCTTTCTTCATCATGTCGCAATTAATAAATCACGCTGTCGATTCCATTACGATATATGCTGTTTATTTTGCAAAAAAGATAAAGGAGACCACCATAGATTTTTATAAGCAGCCACGCAATACCTTTTTATGTGCCACCCAATAACTATTTCTAGTGCCGAATACATGTTGAAAATTATGAAATTCTATTTTAACTTTGGATTTATCTAAAAGATGCATAAATTAATTTGTATTTCATTGGATATTTGTTAAAAGTAACGTGGTTCTTGCTGTCATTAAAAAAGAAGATAATCAGAATTATAGCAATATAGAATTATTATCTGAAAATAGCTGAGCAGCTCTGTAAACCTAGCGCCCGTAGTTATTTTTGAGAAAAAAGTATGGACAAAAATAAAGAGAACTGTGCTTGGAAAATTACAGTTTCTAAAGATGTTTTCAAAGTGTGAATAGGAAAATATTCTGTATAATCATTTAAATCGTTTTAGGTTAGTTTTTTTGGCAATAAGTACATGCAGTCAGCTATTAGTACATCGTAGAAAATGCCCAAAATACAGACATTTCTGCCCATGTCGCTTCTGATTCCACGGCAATGTATTGAGACAGAAACAACTTAGCCTTAACATTCATTCTTATGTCCGTAGTAGTATTATGTTTGAATTTTATTGGTACATCCATAGGTTTCTCATTACTAATGGGAGAAATTACTATATTTTTCAGTCCATTAATTCATTTAAACAAATTTGAGATGTAATCCTCTCAAATCTACAATACAGGTTAGAGTTTATAATATCTAATTGATCTTAGGCAGTTTAATAGCTGTTATTACCCGCATCGTGAAAAAAATATGAATATTTTTTATTGATGTTTTAAATCATTGTTTAATTGGTTGATCTTACTTATTTACTATTGTTTATCATCAATTATAATTGATCTCTTACTCTATGCTGTTTATTTTTAATGAATAAAATAAGCATATAAATAAAATAAATTGATTGATTAACTAAATAAGCAAAATAAATTAATAAATTGAATAATTACTTCATATAAATAGTTAATATTACGGCGTAAATTGGGTATCGTCGAAGCAATTTGAGAGATTTATCAATTCGAAGGGGTCTCGGTTGATTAACCTTTCTCTGAATCGACAAATAGACGCTCCATAAGAAATCGAATAATACATTTCCGCGATGCAATCCTCGATCGCGGTGGACAAGGTCAGTTATCATCCAAGGATTCCTTCAGCTCCACCGAATTCAAATACATTCGCAATGAAACGGCGCCCCAGCGTATTAAAAGAGAGGATTTACTGCCTTCCGCGCCTCCCGGAAGTGGGCGAGCCGATACCTGATACGACTGAATGAAATGCTACCTTATCGTCTCTCATCTTTTGGGTGTGAAACAGATGTTTCTCAAGACGTTTTATAATCGGAGAAGTACGCGCAAATAGCAAAATAGATTCGTCTGTTCGCAGTTGAGTTTATAATGGAGCTTTTGATTTCTATTTCCGATTACATTCTATCTTGAATGATTTAGAGCAAGGTTATCCAACCATTAGGGCCGGCAATTCACATTAAAAATTCAGTCTAACATGCGGGCAAATCAGAGTATAATTTTTGCATTTAGTATAACTATTTTGTCTAAATGCGAAATAATTACATTAATTGAAAAACGATATTTGCGGACGACACCGTTTATTTACGGGGGAATAAGAAGGAAAGTGGACAAATTAACGTTGTAAGATTTCGATAGAATTATGAAATTTTTCAATTATTAGCAAATACAGCATAATGCAGTCAAATATTCAGTTGTCAACCGCTTCGAAAGAAAATCTATTGATAAGGGTTTTTTTTTACTTCCCGAGGGAGAACTTATTAACACCAGAATCGGTGAAATAATTTGGAGCTATCCTCGCGAGTAAATTAACATTAGATACATATATTTGTGATATATGAGAACGAGCAGTTATGAAACTCGGCTTCATCAAGAGAATAGTCGGTCGTAACGAACCCGACAGTACGCGGGTGATGTTACTTTGCGTTACTTAGGCCTTACTTACAGTATTCGTGTATTATACGGAATTCTGCTGAATAATTTTGGGACTTACGGATAGCGGGGCAGCGCTTTCTGCTTTGGTGATCGCGGGCAAGGGTTCGATTCCTGGTAGAAGCCGAATTGAGCGGAATAACTTAAGCTGTTGAATGATTGAAAAAAAAAATAATATTAATACTGAATAGTGTTATATTAGTGAATTTTAGAAAGTAAAAAGATAGGGTATAGGTTATTTTAAATAATTGCGCCGACAAAGCAGTGAGTGTTATCAATATTCTTCATGACATGGGATGGGAATCTTTGTAGGCGAGAAGATCGAAACAAAGATTTAATTTACTTGTTAAAGCATCTTCTAAATGATATATCATGTGTCCCCACTCTTATATACGCCTTCCTGACTCGGTACGGAAGATGGGGGAAATATATGCTACAACGAGTCGCTTAAAATATTCATTCATTCAATGTTTCAGACGCAGTGAATGTTCCGTCGAATCTAAGTGATAATATTGATTTTGAGTCTCAATTCAATCTTGTTTAATCCTTGAATTTTATTCGAATCATAAGCTTTCATTGTTATGCACGTTTCGATAAGCCCTTTGAAACAGAATCTTCCATCACGTTACAGCAAGTGTTCTCTTACCTTTAAGTTTCATTCTCGAGCGAGCAAAATTCTATTTCGGCTATCACACCAGCTTCAGCTCGATGCCCCGGCAGTTTGAAGGGGACAAAACGACGAAAATACTAGGATACAAAAAGGATATCCTTGCGCTTATGGCGCGATACGTGGAAACGTTTCTCTTGTTCCGAGAAACAAATATGATACGAAAGATACAATCAAAAAAGGCCTGCATGACTGAGCGAGGAGACTCTTGGATTAAAAATACATTCAAAAGAATCCCCTTTCACGGTGCTTCCGCTGCCTGCTTCCACTCTAAGAGGACGATACGAGAATTCTTTCCCCTTGGATGTTAAGGTAAGCGGAAAGAAGCTCGTGGGTAGACGCAAGAAGAAAATATGTAGGGATTTAGGGAGGGGTGGAAGAATATAAGAAAAGAAATATAATGGATCAACGATTGATCGCGAGATAGAACAGAACAGCCAAGAGAATGGAGGGATAAAGCGAGGATATGAATGCAAGAAACAGAGGGATTTCAGGAAGTACAGATGATAACAACATTTTTCACTTATGGATATACTTGCATAATTTATTTATTGTTAAGGAATACAGTTAGGCACCATGCCAGATAGTGGCCATTCCTGTGGGGAGAGGGAAATATAAAATACCCTATGTGGTATTCACTCCAGTCAGGAGGAAAACCCTCCAATACCTCCAATACCCAAGGCAGTGTTTTACCTATAATTAGAAAATTTAAGAAAATATTTCAGAATTGAAAAAAAAATTACAATATTTAAAAATTGAAAACAAAATTACATGCTCAGAACTACCTATTCCTTTACTCAGTTACTCAAATACATTTTGGCTCGGAGTAATGGAATTGTATTTTGGACCTTAGTTGCGAGTCAATATAGCATTTTGATTCAGTATTCTAAGTTAAATCTGGTGGAATCTATTTCAGTGCCATTGTATATATATGTTTACAACACATCTTTTGGATTGCCTTTCATTTTCTTCAAATTGAAGAAATACAATTTCACAATTACTTTCGCCGAAAATTAAGTTACTGCGACTCATTTTTGACATGCTTCACAGAATTTCACTTCCGTATTCTTCCTTTCGCTGGACGGAATCTAATTTGGTTTCCTCGTAAAAATCTATTTAAAAAACTTCCTTTAGATTCCAAAAAACATTATCCTCTTGAAATAGAAGGAATGCGATCATAAAATGAAAAATGCGAATTGTGAAAAAATGGGGAAATCAATTTTTTAATCTTATCATGATTGTAAAAATATTTTTGTATAACAAAATTTGTATATTCAAATAATTAAAAAATAGAATTGCCTTTGCTGAAAATAGAGCATATTACATAAAAAGTTGGTTATGTGACAAAAGGACCGTGGAGTTCAATGCTTAAGTCCTGTAAATGTTTTTAAAGAGGTAAAATAAAAGGCTGAGAGTACAAAAGATACGATTCTAAGAATATTTGATTGGTTGTTTTTAAAGTTAGGAAGATGTGCTTCATGAAAAATATCACAGAGTTATGCTGTGGAAATAAAGAATTGTTTCTGTGAAGAAAAGAATTGACATGTCAAATTATTATCGAGATTCGTAGAATACATGTTATTCTTTAGAATAATAAGTTCGCTAAAATGTTCACCATGTAACTCCAATTACAGCGGCATATTTCAGCTTCCCTTCCAATTATTCTATAACGAGAGAAGAAACTTCAGAATGTTTGCTTTATTGAGATTTGTGTTAAAGGAAAGGGCGTGAGGTTTTTCGCTTATTGGATAGGGGTCTTTGCACTCGGTCCGTAAACTCATCGCCTTTTCGAGCGATCGATCCACAAGGTTCATGGCCTCCCAGCTACTATTAAAAGCAGGCACGTGAGGAATAAAATGGAAGCAGATGGACGTGTTGAAGAGGAAGATTGAAAAACCTAACACGTATATTCATTCTATTCTCCATGGCATAATGTTGGAGTCGTTTCTAAAGCTAGAGGAACAAAACGTTCTCTCGCCAACAGCAAGAGATTGTGTTATCCATCTGACTTAATGGTTGTCTCAAAATCGTGGTGGTGCTCAAAATATTTCGCGACGGAGTAAAATATAAGGAGATGTAAGTTTCCAAGAGATAAATGTGCTAAAATGAAAACAAGAACTTTTGGAAGCCAGTGAATGGAAAAAAATAATGGGTCTCTTTGGAGTTCAGAGGGATATTCGTATTCATTCAAAATATAGCCTTTTAGATGCTTTTGCTAGTTGCCAATAATTATTTATCATCTAGTTTGGACAATGAATTTAATGTTTCATTGAATCTGAAACTGGAATACCAATCGAGAATTAACATATAGCATCAGGAAAAAGATTTCACGAATTTCAAATTTTTACGTAACCATTGTATTTAAATACAAAATATAATAAATATGCAATGAGATAAGTGTAAAGAGTGCGATTGTGAAAAAAATGTCTGCTTTTTTATGATAATTTATATTATTATTATATGGGCTGTCACTTAAGTATGTGGGTCATTTGTAAAGTCCTACCTGTTAAAAGTTATAGAAGGCATTTTTCCAAAGATTAGGATGTATTTTCCATGCAATTTAAGACATGGATACAAATATCTTTGCTCATTTTTTAAGTAATAGCTACCTCGATTCGGTCTTTCGGCGTATCGTACAAATATGTTTATTGAACATTTTTTTTGCAACTTCGTGTGGTTCCTCGCGGTGATTTTGGATAGTCGAAATTATGTAAGCATCGACGTCTGCCTTTTCCTCGCCTCCATCGCCCTTCTCTCCAATTTATGTCCTTCCATTACTGAGAATTAAAATCCTTCCTTTCCTTACGAACCTTTCTCTTATTTTACCTCACAGTCTATTCATTTACCATTGATCATCCTTATCCACTCAATGAGAATTAATTGTGCTCCCTTGCTTAACACTAGAACGACTGGAGTTTCGCTCTACCTAGGATGGAAAGTTGGACCACTTCGCTTCCCAATACCTGTTTTATCGTTTCTTCGCATTTTAGAGGACTTTAATGGTTTCTTTTAGACACATCTATTACAGCAAAATTAAATTACTGTTTTTCCATCTATTGATAGTTTAGAAACAAATTTCCAGATGTAGCGAATAATTCATTATTTTCACTGTATAGGGATTTGAATAATAATCACGCTCTACTAAAGTTCCTTTGAAACATCATTTATATGGTTATCAATGAAATAAAGTATTCAGATATAAATATGAAAAAATTAAAAAATGGGAGACAAAGGTAAATATTTGGATTGAAAAGAGATAGTGGTCAAATGATCACCAGCCATCCTTCTAGGTATAATGAGATGTAAAAATTACCAAATTAGTGTTAATAAAATTTTAACTCGTTCATATTTAATTTGGGATAGTATCATGCAAAAAAAATTAAAAATTTTTAACTTAAATAATTTTGAAGTAAAACGCTGAAAAGTGGACAAACGACCGCCACCTTCCTTCTAGTGTTAACTCATTTTATACTTACTTTTAAAAATAGTCTCGCGTTTATTTTCTCTGTGAATTATCGAAACTTATTAAACTCGTACGTTTAATGTCCCATGGGAAAATTTGGTTTCTACTATTTTATTTACTTGCTATGAAATCCCAGGAAGCTGGCATATCGTAAATATCCTTCGTAATTATCCTTTTAGACCTAATTGTTCACCGCTGAAACTACGTAATTAATTTCAAATTATACAATAAAAAGCTCATTAATGTGATTGAAGCTGATCTTATCCAAATGTTTAGGGTATATTAATGCATATATGGATTAGAATTTCAGTAAATGCAGAATTTGGAGCGATTTTAAATCACCTCATGATTTTAAGTGTTATGTAATATATTGGGTACTATTGTATTTGGAAAGTAACATCTAAAAAAGCACCTTATAGCTATCTTAATGTTAACAAATATTGACCAACCAACAAAGGAAAAGTGTCAATAAAATCAGTTCTTTTTGATATTAGATTTGAAATGAGTGCTGATAGAGATAACTGAAGGAATACAAAAACTGTGATAATTGCACAGATATAAGTAGATGTGGAAGAGAACGGAGAAGACATGGGGCGAAACTAATCTTTTTCCTGCCCGTCTCACTTTTTGCAGACCACTAAAAAAGTTTCCTTTATTTTTATTCCCCTACTCTTCCTTTCCTCTTCACCGGCATACTTTACTGCGTTTCCAGCTATGATGTTGGTGGTAAAAATCAGAATTGCCAACTTACAAATTTCAAATGAGGTTCTGATATTTCTCGGTCATCTTCCCAAAAACTTTGGAATACAGAAAAGATTTAATTTACTAAGACGTAAGATGTAGTGGCTATCTTGAGGAATCTCAATTTAATATTTTGCAGAGCGTTTGATAAACGTATTGTGGAAATTTAAAAAATTTTTAGGAGCATAACTTATTTTTCCTAACGATAGCGAAAAGGTATTTCTCAAAGTTTGCAAGGAAGTTAAAATTGAATGATAAAAGTTCTCAGTTGTAGCAGCGATTTGATCAATATCAAATAGATACGAACTCGAATAGACCGTAAAGGATGACTTAATTTTATCTTGAATTATGTCAAATTAATTTGATATTTTTGAATTTGGAAATTAGTATCAATTTTTCCGCTTCATAAATATTTAAATTTAAAGTAATTATCCCACCAAACATCATAAAGGGGAGAAGTTGATATCTGCTGAAATTTAGTCAAAATTTCGTTGTATCGTCAGAAACTTATGCGGTTTAATACTTTTATATTTCATTCTTAAAATCTGCAGTTGAAATTCACCCTTTTCTATATCCACGATTTGTTTTTCAGTTTATATTGCATAACTTACACAAGGGATATTCATTATGATAGTAATTTCTTTAGCTGGGTAAAATAGAATGTCTCTCTCATTGAATTTTCTTGCATTAAGAGTTCGGTAATTTCCATTGCCTTTTCACTAACTTGAAGCACGCTGGAAACTGTCCATATTAATTCTTGTAGCCCTTGGTCTTAAATTTTTATACATACATGCGTATAGAAATAAGTAAAATTTTATTTATTTCTTTATTTGTATTTGATAAACGTAACGTAACGTAAAACGTAACGTAAAATACGAGTGACTAAAATGTTAGTTTGCATTTGCGGTGGGCTTACCCTATCTTTTCAAGTATTCCACAGAACAAGTATGAAGTATTGACCGTAAACTTTACTTCCAAAAAGTTTTCCTCACTGCCCGTACTATGAGGTTTCGTCAAAGTCGAACTTGCGGTTAGAAAGTTTTGATGGAAGGATCACATGAGCATGAGACAGTGTGTTAGTAAAGTTTGAAGCACTGGTTTATTGAGTGTGAGGTAATGATTAATATCTGGCAATATTTCAATTCTATATAGCTTAGAACTATATTTTTAACTACTATTGTGATAGGTCGATTGTGTATCATCAATGTTAATTTATATTGCTTGTATTTACAAATGAAAATTAAAGTAGATGAGAAAAATATTGAATTTAGCAGAAAAATGTGTATCTTAATTAATTAATAAATATTTCGAGTCTATTAATTCTACTATATCTCTAGATTCCTCTTCTGCCTGACGGAATTCCAAGTAAACATTTTGTAACTAACTACCATTATGGCATTTTTACTGTACAAACCACTAAATATTGTGCTGAGTTGATACATCAACACATCTTTTGAGTATATCAAATAGCGTGAGCCATAAGGTTCATTTTCTCTCGCATCTGATGGAATTGTAAATTAGCGTGGTTAAACTAGAAAACTATATGGTTATTTTTCCTTTCAAAGCACTGAATAAAGTGTTTAATATTTTTAACTACATTTTCTTCGCTATAGACCACAGGTGTAATGGAGGTGATCAATTCCATAGTGATCTTGTAACATCGCTAACATAGTGAAATGGCACAATATGCCGTGACATTCTTCCTTTTGAGGTAGCATGTGTAACAAACAAGTTTTTGCACATAGTGTTTTCGTGAGAATGATGATTGCCTTCGTTTCTTGCGGCGCCGTCAATTAAAATGGCAATTCATACAGCGATGACTTGAAACGTTCGCTGTTTTACTTTATTTAATAGAGAACGTTGATGAGTTAGATCTGTCTTCCAACGTTGACATCTTAATGTGATATAAACGAGGCAGGAACATATAACTTGTTGTTAGAGATGACGAACTAAGCGACACTTGTGCGCTAGTATTTCGTTCAGATGAAAATTATTTCAGTGTATATATATATTTATTTATGAGCGTAAGTAGCCTATGAGATACGGTGAAATCTCGATCAGCCATTTCAACTGATCGGCAATTCCTTCTTCGTTATAGAAATTTGTCGCCCATGTTAGAGGTTCAAGAGCTGTTTTTCAATCTCGAAGAGGCTTCCATTAAATCCGATCTTAGCTTCTATTTCTCTCATTAACACATATGTAACATTAGCAGTTTGGGTACATATTTCGTAATTTCCTCTAATTTTTATTTTTTAACGTGTTTGTTTTAAGGTTGATCCGAAGCTGAAAATGGGATTTTTCAATTTTGATTGGGTTCCACCAGCTGCGGCCGAAATTCATTGGTTACATTATTACGAATGAAATAAATATAAAAATTGCAATAAATATTATAAAAATTTCCACGAATTCAGTAAGGTAGTGAACGTTAGATAACGCCAAGGGATAGGCAAGTGGCCGCGCGTTCAGCTTTTGTGAAAGCTGTACCGGGTTCGATTCCGTTTGGGGGCCCATGTGTGAGCTACATTGTCAAGGCAAATTTAACTACTAGTTTCTAATACTAATTTACTATCACTGCTATCAGGTTATTTAAAGCGAAAGAATGAAGAAAGGTAACTTTTCCGTTCGTCCAAAACATTGCTTGGGCAATGGAAAACTTGAACATGGACGGCCGACATTTGAATGTTGTAAGTTTGAAAATTTAAAATTAAAGTTCCACATTTTTTTATATTTTCTTAAATGGAATAATATACACACACTTTTAAAATATCAAAATGCTATTCATTAAAAATAACTGTGCACAGGTTTTCTGAGAGCCATCGTTCCTTCTAGTCGGATCCTATATAATGGTGTCCGCGATTCATTTCAGAAATACATTTATTTCACAAATCTGCCGCAGTTGAATAAACAGTGGGTAAAGTAAATTTAAATTATATTCAACAATCGTTTCAAAAATTATTATGTACACATAATCACAATAAATAATACATAAACACGCAATAAATTACAATAATACATATATGTAAACAAATAAAAATACCATATCGCAAAATACAATAATTATAAACTAATCTTAACCTTAAAAGAGCAACTACATGACTTGTAATGACATAAAATTTCGATAAAATAGCATATCAAGTCATTTAGAACTAAAAAAATATAGAAAGGTAAATAACTACAGTATTTCATTTGTAGGAGGCATGAATGATCAGCAAAACATTCTCCGAATGAAAATGGAATAGAAACTAGAAAAATAAAATCTTTCCCTGGCGTTATTTCGTTTTCCGCTCCGCTTTCGTTATTCGGACGACCGAAGCGCCGTTCATCCTTTCACCGCCCCATTCCCTTCCCCGTTTGCGACCACAATCAGCGCATTATGCGAATAATTTTTCGAGATGACGCGCGCTTCTTTTACGATGTCCTCCTGGCTGGGGAGCTCGTCTCGCTTTTCCGGGACTATCCCATGCAATTTTCCACTCCACGACGGAGAGAAACAATTTCAGGGCGAATGATTTATATCTGTTGTCCGCGCAAACCCCAGGCTCCCCGTCCGGGCCCTAGGACCCCCTTTCCCCCATCTCCATGTCCCCATATCTCCCCGCAATCCTAACACTAATTTCCCTCTCTCTCTCTGGTCCCTCCTTCCTCTGAATTCCATCACTCCTTTCCCTTTATGCCTTCCTGCTATTCCCGTTCCTCCATCCTTTCTCATACATCCTATTTGTACCCAGGGCTACCACCTCTCGAGTTTTTACAAAAATTATGTACATCCCTAAGCTACAATTATTGCTTGGTGTGGAATCCAAATTTAAGTGTCAGTAAATAATATTGAAATGCTTTTAAATTGGTGAATATGATAAACATCGAACCAATCAACTTAAATTAGTATTATTCTATACTGTTTTTATTTCCAATTTAAATTCAGTTTATTAAAAATATATAACAATTACAGAATACAAGGAGTAGAAGTTACATCACAAGGGTCCAGCCAAACCTTAGGTTTGTCGGCAGGTTCCCAAAATTTAAAACTATAAGCAAAGAAGATATTTTTCATCATTATAATTACTAAATTATTATTTATATATTTTTACTGATCTTGTATTTTTTCCATAATTATGTTTAGTTTTCATCAATTTAACTAGGATTATTCTATGATCAGGTTGTTCTTTTTAGCATGTCAAGATTGGGGTGGGATTTTTGGTGGAATTTCTGGTAAATAACAAATGTTTATTTGTATCCCAAATCTTAAAAAAATGGAGAGCAACGAAATCCAATATATCTAGTGTTTCCAAATAGAGTTTTTTTGGGAAACCCATGCCAAAATTGAATGTCGAAACGTCAGACTTCTATCCTTTGTCGATTTTGATATCGCTTATACCTCTATTTTCACAGTAGAAACAAGGAGAGCTTACTTATATAGCAGAACTATATGGTGCTTTTGACCGATTGGTTGATATATTTTACATTTACCGTTACTCATCACTATTTGCTGGCGTCTCATTTAATGATAAGCAAGTTGATGAATGGTTTCTTTTAAATATTTCTTGTGTCCAATGAAGATTATAATTGCTATGGTATTGTAGAAAAAGGGACTGGGGTATCAATACTTAAATTTAACTATCGTCTTTCAACAAGTCATAGAAAAATAGAATCCGTAAAAGGCTTTTGAAAGTAACCAATATGGCAACGTTTTGTGACAAAGGGAGAGGTTAATTAAATATACCACACTTACTTAGTGTCATGAGGCATGAAATATACTAAGATAAATTTTGAAGAAGGAGAATCCAGAGTTCAAAAAGGAAAATGTAACGTAAATTAAGGACTACTCCTTTATGCATTAGCGTAAATTACACTCACACATCAGATTATTTTTTCGTACAATGTATTACAGGGCACGCGTATTTTTATCACAAGTTCGTTAATTTGGTTTACAAACAGCACTTGTAGTTTGCAGTAACAGTTTTTAAACGACCGAACACAGGAAATTTGAGTAACAAATCGAGAGACCCGAGATAAACCAGGAAAACCGGAGAGTTGGCAGCCCTGTTTACGACTTCCTTTCACTTTTCCACTCGTTATCACTCCTTCTCCATTTCCTCTTCCTAAATTCCTCAAAACTTTTCCTCACTCTCTACGCATCCTCGGCTTCCTCCAACGCATATACCATCTTCCTCTTCCGGTCAACCATGTTCTTCTTTTACCCGGCGAGAAACTTTCTTTCGATGTCTCATAATTTAATCCTCGCGACTCATTGTGAACTTTCCGGCGATGCATTCACAAGTGGTCTAATTCAAATCTTTGCTTTATTTTACTCAACTGTCTGTTTGCATGGTTCCTCCCTAAATAAATGGAAAGGAGAATTTCCAGCTCGAAGAAGAGAAGAAGCTACCCGAAACACGTATCATGCGCACCGAGAAGTTTTATCCCGGCTATGCTGAATAGGCCTGATTTACATGCTTACAGGTTTCATATTGATTTTTTCCTTGCTTTGAGTACGCTTTTCTTAGTTTTGAGTACGCTACAATCTAATTTTATTCTTCCTATTTTCTCTATTGACGTTTTTTCGTATTTCATTTACATACTGATAAATTTTCAGCCACGTCTGATTTAGTGATTCAATGTTTAGTTACTCATATAATTATAGAGGTACATATAATTAGATCTCTTAAATACCTTACATTATACATTTATTGTATTAAGGGAATGTGTGCCTAATGTTGCATACGGAGACTTGTAATGGAATGTAGTAATCACCTTATAATTTTGAAAACTCGTTACTCGAAAACATTAGTTAAACAGAGATGAAAGGATCATTACATTAAATTTTATCTGAATTTTGAATTCTAGCTGAATTTTATCAGTTAAATGATGCCAAAGGATGATGATTATCTCTTCTGTATTCTTTTCATTCGATATTTATTGCTATATTATTCCTTTGTACGAAATCTCTGTTAGCGTTACAATTAGTAATTTTCCATTTCAAAATAATCTTTACTTATCTTTAATTCCGAAGATAAACGTAGATGTGCAAAACTGGCCACACATTAATAATTCTTAGAGGTTCGAAACTCTGCAAACACTACGTTTTTGTCAGCGCTCTGCACCTCGTTACCTCGTTTTTGGAAACAACAAAACATCCCGTATTACTAACCTTCTAAGGTGGAAAATTACAAAGCCATTTTTATGCGAAGATGTCTGTTTACAAATTCAGGTTTTCCAACTTCCATTTCAGTCATTAATTTCTTAAATTTATGGGAAATATTTGAATTCATAGCCAATACCTCATATCGTAGATACATTTAATATTTGTATCTCCGTTGGTTTTTCGTTAGAGTTATGTTGAAAAGGCATGTTAAGCGTCAAGGTTTAAACTTCAGAAAAAGGTAAAGAATATGAAGGTTCTCCGTTTATCTCCAGTTTCATGTCTTCTATTTTGAAATTTTTGCCATATTCAACAATTTATTCTGCGCATAAAATGAAGTTACTGGCAAGGCGTTCTTTAAGATCATCCTCCACTCCGTAAGCGAGTCCAACGAAATCTCTCTCCTCTATTTTATTCTGCTCTTTCTACATCCCCTTTTCGCGTTACTCTTTCATCTTCTTTTCTTTCATTCTCTTCCATCTCCATTACCTCCCTTCCGGTTAAAGACCTCACCTATTAGCTTGGCAACGTCCTGTCCCAGTGCCGCTCTCAATGGTCTGCCGAGCAAGATGAAATTTATAGGAAGAGAGGGACCAGCGAGGGGAAAAGATGCTCTCCCCTGGGTCCCACTCCATTCCAGCTGCGTTATTCGTACCAATTATTGCATTCTTTGTATTTACCCTGGGATATAGGCACTTCAATTCCTTCTTTCCTCCAAAACTTCCACCCTTACATCAACCTCCACTTGACCCTTTCATATTCTACTTATATGGGAAATTTCTTTCAAAAATTGTCGTGATTTTTTATTTTACGATTTGATTACATGTTAACTTTTAATAGTAAGTGACGTTACAATATAGAGGAAAGTATATTTATTTTTCATAAAATAAATTAATATACATTAGTTCATAATAAGTTGCCATTTATATACATATAATCCATAAATTTACTTACAAATCTCAAAAATACAAATGATAAAATAAAAATTTAAACAAATATAAAATTACAAAGATATACAAATATTATAGTACAATCCTAATCTATACGGTTATTAAAGATGAAAATATTAAAATATAGGTACAAATATAACAAATATTGGAATCGGAAATAGGAAATGAGAAAAATATATGACACGTATTATGAACATATATTTAGTAATGAGGACTAAATAATAATAAATGTACATGAATTATTTTTAATTGAAGTAAGACAGAGATGCAACAATAAAAACTAAGAAGGCTGTGAAATATGATAATTTTTAAAGCAAGGCACAGCACACAAGCCTACATAGCTATCCCAACAATAAAATATTGTTTCTTTTGCGAATTCTCTTACCTTTGTCGTTTATTTTAAAGTAACACAGGACACACGGTCTTGTTGGATTAGCTTTGGCCGCTGTTAGGGGTATATAATCTGGTGAAATATATTGAAATAATATAAAAACAGCCTAAACAGTACATGTAATACAGTATTCGTATTAAATATATATTGTCAAGCGTAACATGGTGGAATTTCACATTCAAAACAGGTTCTGACTATAATACTTGGTCGCCAACTCTGGCAAACCTTTTTCTGGGTTCTATTTGGGGAAGTTGTACAAGTTATATCTTCTGAATTTGTTATTTACAGTATAAGTCAAAAATACACACTTTATTGGAGAATGTTAAAATTACGCACTAAAGAAATACTAGCTAATCATCATAAGCTACCATTTGAAATGAACTTGAGATGTGAACGTACGTCGTTAGTGGCTAGGAAAATGTTGATTCATCTAATAAAGATTTTGATAACGATTCAACTCTTTATAGTGCTGAACATGTTGTTCAGTTTTTCACTTCGGTCACCCGATATATTTTTGTGCTCGCGCCAAAAGAGCCAAAAGAATTATTGTCCACGGAGAATTAGATGGATTTTGTTTTTCAAACCTCATGGCTCGTTTGGTTGTTTATCAATTTAAATAAAAAAAATTATTCAAATTTCATCTTTATGAGATCATTGAGAGATCTTTTTTCACCACATGTTCTAAGTGCGAAGGCTAATTGCTAGTCTCCTAAAGTACGCAATCAACCCGCAAAACTTATTATCATACATAAAACATAGAATTTGTGATGTGAAACCTTCACTCTCTGCCGCACCTTAAAAGGCGATTTTTGACGGTCTATTTACAAATTTAAGATCTGAAATACAAGTTTAATAATATAACCATGGCGAATTCCTTCTGCAATAAATCTTTCTCTCCAACAATTCTTTCGCAAACTAAAGGCGAAAGGCAAGCATTCTTCTGATTTCACCTGCTATTTTTATACGTTTAAGTGGAACAATTCATTCTCGTTCCTCTAATATTTCTTCCATCCTCTAAATAGTTCTTCCCTGGTCCATCCCTTCCTTTTTTCAAAAGATCTTGCGTTCAATAACGTTAGCTAGATAGGTACTTTGCCTTATAAAGTGTTTCTAAATTTAAATTATTTTTTATCTATTTCATGTAATGATTCCCTTTTCTCATCCACCTCCTTTTATAGCCTTAAATGTTTTTCTCTCTTTTCCTTTTTACCTACGTAATTTTCCTCCAAATCCACTTTTATACAGCTTTATGTTGTTTCCTTTCCTATCATCCATGCATAAAGATAAATTAATTGTAAATACTTTCACTGAAATCATATCGCTATAGATAGATAAATTGAGGTGTTGAGCGGCGAATGTCAATTTGCAGAGAGTTTTAACATTATTATAATTATAATAATGTTATAATAATTAGTCACTACAGTAATACGAATTTCAGGTGACAGTCACAGATATTCTTAATTTACCCTTTCAAGCTTAAATTATTACATTTGAAGTTACTAAATAACATCACAATATTAACAAAAAGGATTAGGTCATCCTTTTGCCAACAAACAAGACTAAATTCAGCAAACTTCCCCCTATTACTCTATCTAATATATTTACATCAGATATGTTCTATAATTACTTTTCCATGTAATTGTATTTTACATTGTTCCTTTGATAAATCACTCGTCACTTCCTAAGTTTCTCAATCATCTTACTTTACATATTATAGATTTAATAATATCTAAAACAACACATCCAAAACTCCCTTTCATACAATACATTTTTGTAATGTCTTAAAGCTGCTAAGTATAAAATCGTTAATCGATTTAGGTAAGGGCTTGAAGGCCTCTTCAGGTAACATGCTCCATTCCCTTACTCCCCTATTAAGAAATGAGTATTTAGCCGCATCCGTCCTTTGTTTTCCTAATTTTTACTTGTCATCATGATCGCCGGGCGCAGAATAATTTTGTTTATAATCTGCAACTTAACTCCCTCTATGCTTCGCCAGTGTTTTTTTAAGGACGGTTCAACAGAATATGATTAGGTCAAACAAGAAGTGAAAAATAGGGGTCTGGGATACGAGTCCAGGTTTTCCATTTTACAAACGCCATAAATTATAATTCCCGACCGGAAAGCGGAAGACTTGTGCTCAAGTCCAAGGCATTTTGATTTTACAGAACTTTTTCAAACCTGGACCCATTTTTTTCTATTCCATTTCGTTATCATATGATAAACTTACTCATACCCAATGTTCTTTTTTACTCATTACCTAAAGGATTTAAACATCTCTAAATCAAGGTGGTATTTCATACGTCGCAAAAGTTGCAGGTTAGAAGTTTCTTGTGAAATTCTTGTCTCACTTCAAGAATTATTGCTGTTTTGGAGGCAAACAGACTTGCCGAAGAGTTCATGTGCGCCAGCATACCACCGCAATTGAAGGCTATGAATTGCACCGGAACATCTGTTGTGTAATTATGCATTTTAAATTCACTATGAAGGTTCTCACCTATGCTGCATCTATCTTTCTAATATACCTGTCATAATATATTAGTCATATCTGACTAATATATCGATTAGCAGGTCTCGGCAAGTAATCGTAATAGCAAGTATCGGTTGTCCGTTTCGTGATTAGATTCTTGAAATAAACTCACGTCCCCTAACGAGAAACTTACTTTAAATGGTTATTGTCTCCGGTAAATTTTCAATGCCTCGGTTAACGAAGATGCAAAAATTCAGGAATCAACTTCTTTATCAGAAATGCCACTTCCGGATGGATTCCGAATCTTCATATAACGCAAAAGATGCCGACATTTCGTATAATATTTCTTGTCTGTAAGCAGGTTCGGTCTGTATTAATTTATTTAGTCTGCTTTTAGAATTTTCTGTTTGGGAACACGCGCGCAAATCCTATGTCTCATTCTTTTTCTGAATCAAAAAGGAAGCGAAAAATTTGTTAGCGGGATTACTCATCCATCAGTGTATTATAGAAATAGTAGTGACTGAAGTTAGTTATCTGAATCGCTTTCATTTTAACTTTCTCAGGAAAGCTTCTGCGGCAGTAATCTTTTATTTTAAGGGTGGATGAGGATCTCCTTAAGAGGATTGAACTCTGAAAATTCAGTATTTAGATAGCAAGGATGGAATCTCTATTTTCATTTCATTTATCGTTGATAAAATTAGGGTTCTCTTGTGGGAGAACAGGGCTAATAGAGAGAATTACAAAGCGTTTCTATTTATGCCATTGGGGATTAGAGACAAGAACGTAGTAAGAGATCTTTTTTTGCGGACGAAATAGAAATCGAGCGAGGCCTCGCAGAAATGGAACTTGGCAGAACATACGCTATTTTTGGAAAACTAATTTCAAAATGAATTATAATTAACCAGCTGCATTACCTGGAGTAGCTCTTGTGAAAAATGTTTCGTCCTTTGGTTGGATTCTCTTCTGACTCCCAAAAATATACCCTCGCGGTCAACATTCAAATAATAAAGTCATACATTTTCATCACAGACTTAAATCGATCTTCATATCGAGGGATTTTAAAATTGAGCGACATTTGAAGGCAGCGATGCTGTGTTATGACGTAGGAAAATACTATTATGATTTTATCCCGAGTCTAAATCAGAGAAACCAAACTAAGTCCCCCGAGCATTATGTTGCTCCAAAAGCTACTTCATGTGGCTCTTAAGACATCCTTCAAGGGTAGCTAAGAGCCGCTTCATTGAGCTTTGGCATCCTTCCTATCAGTCTGATTCTAAAGGCTTGTTTACAAGGTCAATTAAAATGGAAGTGTTAGCAGAAAAGTATGAACCATTTTATAGGCGAAAAAATGTACCTTGAAGTGAAAGAAAAATGGATGGATGAGTGTTTACACGGTGCATATTTCCTATACAAGTTTTCGTTCACGTTCCACACGTTTTTACGTAGCGCATTGTGATATTGCTTTTGTTTTTCCTCAAAAAGGACAGAAGGACATATGGCGGTAAATAGTGGAAGCCACGAGAAAGCAAGCTGAAAGTGAGGTTCCCTCTTTCTACCACCAGGCGACTCTGAAACTAGAATATATACCAGAAAATAGTTCTTTTTATTTTTTTGTCTTTTTTGTAAATCTATTCTATTTCGTTCTTTTTCTCGATATCTGGCTCATTTGTTTCTCGAAGGTGGGGAAGTTTTTACGGTACAATTTTCTGTTTCTTTCATTTCTCTGCGAACTCGATTATTTAAATTTACCGTGTAAACAGAGCTTCAAGAACTTACCGCATGAATTACAAATCTATCAAAGCCTTCTACTGGTAGAAATCATTTCATAATGATACTATCACAATCATCATGATCATTTCTAACAATGCTTTATGCGTATCTTGAGTTTTATGATTGATTGTATGGTGGCTCTTGTTACCAATAAAATGAATAAGCGTAACCTTAAATGGACGATAATATGTCGCGCGTGAAAATCAAATCATGTACTGTATCATATCATTATATAATAATCTAGACTCATCATTTAGTGCGTTCAATCTAAATTAACTAGCAATGTTGCGGCATGTAACTTGGTTTTCAGATACCCTTCTTTATTTGCTTTGCCATGGAATTTATATAATTAGTAGTGCTAACGGCAAGTGAAAAGTGATTTAATGAATTTTTTTGAATAAAAATCCAATTTATGAACTAAAGCAGCAAATACATTGGATGCAACCTCAAACCTCGGAAATTTATTTTCATAAAAGTTGTGAGTAATATGGAAATTTATATGACTAGTTTAATTACTCCTTCTAGCTTATTGGGAATTATCTGGATCTCCTAGTTAAGAAAGGTTAACTTTTGAATATTATTGAGAAAAAACATTTATTCAAGAGTTTGTATTTAATAAGGACATTTGATTTTCATCAGTAGGTGAACATATTTTGACCACACTCTTGGAGAGGTTTCTTGGCGTTCTGCAAACAAGGGAAGAGATGGTCAGTGGATGACGCACATTGTTATGTTCCCGTTTTTTAACGGCAAAAAAATATTTCCAGCTGTTGTTCGTTAAGTGCAATTTATGGAGTCTTACATCCTCGGGAGCAAAAAAAATTCATGAATCCTCCGCACTACCATTAAAATCGCAATTACAAGATTTTATGTGCCTTCCTTGAGGGAAATACAGAAAGAAAAGCCTCTTCTTGCGTAACGTGAGAGGTGTCATTACGAAGGGTGCTTCAAGATGCTCTTTAGAGGAAGCCAGAGCGGGATTATCATTGTTCTAGAAAGAACCGCAATACTGTAAGGATTCGCAGATTAAAAAAGTTTATGAGGAAAGTCCAGTAACGATACATTGATTTTGTATATCTTGAAGATTGTGCTGCAGGACTAACTTCGATCTTACAGATTTATCTTAATATTGTATGTTCATCTTTATTTACCGATACATAATTCACAAAGAAATTGAATTCACTGATTATAAAAACTCAGATATCTTTATATTTTTACAATTTCTATAATAATAATTTCTTATTTGGGCTGCATTTAAATGTGTAACGATTTGTTCTTCTTTGTTTTGTATGATATTATTGGTTTATCTTCTGGTCTTTTAAACTTCATTTAATCGGATTTCATCAGTAACATAGTTTTCTGATCTGTAGGTTTGGCAGGTTTTTTTATATCCTCCTTCTTCAGGGTGTTTTCTTACTGTGGAAATTTTTTCCTAAGCTTAAGGTTTCTAAATCTTAAAGTCGTCTTCTGTGAACTTTTTTGAAGCTACCTTTTTAAAAATATATATGACGAAGGGTTAGATGTAAGAAAAGACTTTATAGTCTCAATATCACCCTAAATAAAGTCTTTTATTATTATTATTCTTATATGTAATTAATATTTCTAATTAGTCTACTGTAATTTAATGTCTAATACGTAATCTACTGGCGGATTGCGTGATGGTTTTGGTTGGCTTCTTTCTCCCTAACTATGCATATACTTATGGTTTTGGGTTAACCGCAGGAAGAGAAATTGAACGCTATTACAACGAAACATCGCTCTTCAGTTAAATCTGGCCTCCAAGGGGTAATTACTTAGGCTAAGAACAAATCTTTCTTTAAGAATTAAACACTTTACCACTGCTACCTCAGGTAATTAAGCTAGTAAATTACGATTAACCTGAAATGTGTTTTTTAAAGAAAGAAGTTCATCTTGGTAGTTCCTTCTCTGAGGCGCCACAGTCGAGCTCTATAACGTCCTGCTGAAAATGATGCAAAAAAAGATCCCTTTCTATGTATCTTTTTGTCTCCTCTCTGCAATGGCAGAGATGGTTATACTCTGTAATTATATTGATTACTTCTATTCTTCTGCAGGAGAAGTCTAACATAATCAGGGTAATTAAAACAATAATTTAGGTTCTATCGTGACTGAGTTTCTTCTTTATGTATACGTTTCAATACTTTTAGGGAATCATTTATACTTTTGTTAAACTGAACATTGTAATTAAAGATTTTTTCTAGACTCAGTATTTGATACATACAATTCTTACTTCAGCTACTTATTTGACCTAAAGAAACAACTCGCATATATATGTAAATATATATCTATATTTTTATTATTATTATCCATTTTATTCCATTTTTTTCCAGTACTGCTGAATTACACTAGGGCACGGGTAAAAATAACAAATACTCCCAGAGAAAAATATTTCTGGTATTATGATCATCATTTACAAACCAAAATTAAAAAATTTCCTTACAATATGTCATGTAAAAATAATAAAAGCCGTTTGAATTTTTACATAAATGCTCTTTTATAAACTTAAAGTTTCCTGTCTGTGAAATAGTTCTTTTGGGATTATACCATTGGCCGATTACACTATGGGCTCTATGATACCTTGTTTCATACCCCAGATCCTTAATATTTCATTCGCAAGTTATAGGTATTTGTTTCTTTGTTCATGAATTGTTTTTGTGTTTTATCCGTTAAAGGGACTGCTATATCTATCAGAAAAACGATTTTTTTTTCTTTGTCTGTTAGAATAATATCAGGTCTGATGTGGTGTATTGTCTTATCTGACATTATGGTGCGGTCAAAGTGTAATTTATGCTATTTATTTTCCAAAACAGAATCAGGGTTATAGTTATTATTACTGTTATGCTCAGAGAACTGCAAGTTGTTGAGGGACCTGGTGTCAGTGGTTGGAATTTAGAGAATATACACGTAGTCAAAACTACATTTTCAACGAGATAAGAAAATTCTTTTGTCAGCCAGGGCTTCCGGATAGCCAAGTGGTCAGCGCGTTCTCCTGCCTTCTCATGTACATTTACTTAACTATCCGTAGGTTTCATAGAATTCCACACACCACCACTAAGGTATCTTTTCTAATGTGAAAACTTAGGTTATTAAAGCCGCAAAGTGATTTTCTTCTGTAAGGAAATAAATTGGAACATATAATTTAATTAAAATTAGAGATTGATTTTAAACCTCTAAAGGTTTACTTCTGTGTACTTTTATCAAGCTTTCTTTCTTTCAAATTTTAAACGAGGAGGAGTTTAAAGTAGGGAGAGAATTATCATTATTATTAATCTCACTTATTATTATGAGTGCAGATGAGTACTGAGTTGAGTTCGATTGCAACTATACCACTTGAGGAACTTACTATGTTTTCCCAGGAGATAAAAATTGGTAGGGTGAGGGTCTACAGAAGTATAACGTTCTAAAAATGATCAATAAATATGGTATGGTAACCACAAGAGCTTTGAAAAAGATTGTAAAAAATCTTGTGTTGAGAAATATGTTGTTAGAAGTTTGAATTATCGTTTTTTATACTTTGAGAGTAAGTTGTTCTATTTTTAGGACCATAATTAAATTATTTTAATTAAATGTAATGTGTTTTTTATCAAAAGACTTTGCCTGATGGAACCATAATGATCTCTTCTCTTATAAAATTAATTATTACTTTCATGTGGCAGGTTAAAAACATGTTACCCTTATTCAAGCGAACCCTATGTTAACGCAAACTAACTACTTATGGCAGCGAATAGTAAATCAGCGTGGGATTTCTAGATTCTGGTCGAGAATAGACGAAGATGCGAGAGCTGAGTGCGAGGCTGCGCAGGGACAAACACCCCCGCCGGCCGGATCATTTTATCTCCCCACTGGAACCGTCCTGAAAGTAGGCAGCGGAACCGCGGGGATTTTCGCGCTAAAAACAATATTATCTCAAACGACGCGGAACACAAACATTTATGTATCTAATCTCCTTAATTATGTAAGAGCTGAGAATGAAGTCCAGCGGGAATTCGCTCTCTCGAGCGAGTAATCGAATCATTCGAGCAAGTGGGCGGTGACGTAATCTTTTTGCTTCCGCCATGATGAAAACGTCGTTTTTATTCTCCGGCGAAATTTTTCGATCTGAAAAAGCATACCTTCCTCCACCCGATCGTATCCCCCTTGGCCGGCCGGTACATTGGAATGAATAATGAGGGTAAGGATTTAATTTCTCGAACATCCATCAAAAGTGATATGTTTTTATCGAGAGAACGGCCGTAAATAAATTCAAAGACAGAGGAAATTGGATTGATGCTCCAAAAATGGTCGCGTCAGTGTTTTAAATGCGGGAGATGCAATCAGAAGTGACCGGCGCGGAAGCTCGGAGATCTAGGTCAATAATCGGGTCGGAGAGGGATTTATGAAAAATAAAACCTTTTTTGGAAAATTCAACGATTCGCGTACGACTGTGGAATTTCGAGCGAGTGCAGCGTAGTGTTCTTTGTAGCTTACTATAATGCTATAACCAATGTCTAAATCTCCGTTCTAGATTCTCTGAAGATTTGTCCGAAGATTTCGGCCAACGTTTATCGAATATTTACGTTTTCATCAGAGAAGTTCTTTATCTATCGTGTACAATATAAAATATAAAACAATATAAAATGTGATTATATAGGAAAAGTTATTATGAAATACATTTGATATAAATGTATTAGTTGGAGTGATAGGGGGCTGTTTGCTAAATTTAGTCTTGTTTGTTGTTAAAAGCGTGACCTAATCCTGTTTTTTATATAGTATTGTTATGTAGGAATTTTAAATGTAATAATATAAGTGTGAAAAGGCAAATTGACAATGTAAATTTGTGGCTTGCTCTTGAATCCTGTCAAACTGTAGCAAAAGTAATGACAATAATAATAAATAAGGCTCATTGTAATTGAATACTTGAAAGAAACTAACTTGGTTCCTCCAAGATCACTAAAGCTTTTTAGTTTGATTCTGGGTTATGAAACCGTATTGGCTATGTGATATGAATGTCGTTTAAATCGGGGAATTGAACCGGAGCGGAGCTTCCCGTTTTCATTGATCCGCTCCTGAGCGGAGCGAATGATTCGACTGACGCTCCGGTATCGAGTCCGACGCGGAACTCTTGTACCGAGCTTTCAGGTTCGGAGCGGAGCGCTCGAAGGAACGCTACGGTTTGACGGAAGTGAAAAATTATTGACTGACTTCATATTGTGATCAATATCTTTTCAATCTTTTATATTTCGGGAAATAATAACCCAATCGCCAAACTTAATTCATAAAATACTACTCTTACTAAGTCTTAAATGGGGTACAAAAATACTAAATTCTTCTATTCTGATAGGAATTGGAAGCCTTGGATTTCGCTATGCATGAACTCCATGAGAGTTTCCGGGTATCGCAGTCACGATATTTTTGCTAAATAACATGCTACTAGATTTAAGGAATTTAAGCATATGAAGAAAATTTGCTGTAGGCAAAAATTTCGCCAAAATGCATATTTACATAGTTAATGATCTAATTATATTGATCATTGTTGGGTAATAGTACAATTCTATCCAAGATTTATAATTAAAACCTTAATTTCGCCCATGAATACTCCAGAGTGGAAGTTACATGGCTGACTTTCTGTCTGACTTTCGCTCCACTTCGAACCGGAGAGCTTCGCAGCTTTTCCCGTTCCGCTCCAAACCGCTGCGGAGGTTCGCCATTCAAACCAGTTCAGAAATAACCTCTGGAGCGGTTAATTTTTTCACCGGTTCAGCTTCGGTTCGATTCCCTTGTTTAAATCAGCTGAAAAATTTTGAAAGGGTTAAGTAAAGGAAATTTAAGTAATGTCCTAGCTTGTGATCCCTTTGAAGGATATGGCCTAGCAAAGTGGCATTGATTCCTGCTGATGCATGATTAGCGTACCAACTTTCACGCAGCCGTATTTGTCTTTTCTGGACCACTAGGACCCGTTAAAATCAGCTAGATTCCCATGTTCATTCCTACTACTATACCCTGATTAATGTAATATATATACCCTGTTTAATGTAATATCTATAATTTGCCATCTGGTACTGAATAGAGACAAATGTATTTCTCAACTACTATTGTTACAGTCTTATTCATGGCTGTTTGGGGCTAAATTCTTAAAATGCAGACCCACATTCATCACGATGGTAGATGGATACTAATAGGTACATATTAGGCCCAACTAGGAATCGAAACCGGTACAAATTAGAATATTTATTACTTTCCTAGCTTTATTAAAATCCATTTAAAGTCCTGCTGAAGCTGCAGGAAATGATTGTTCATTGTATCAAAAAGTTTGAGTCAGCGCGTAGGAGTGCCCTGATGAAAGAAGAATCGGCAAAAGCATTGCGTCACACAGCGCACGATATTTACGATTTTGAAAAAAGGTACTAATTTAGCTCAACTTGTTTCTGCAAAAGTCATATATAGACGCGAATTCGCCCGGAGCCAATTAGGTGATGTTTCCTAGAGTTTTCATTTACGGAACAATAAACTTCCTTGTTCTGTGCAACAGGCTCCACGATCTTTTCCCGTTCCTACTCCTTCCCTCTTTCCTTAAATAGCCGCCTACTCGATTACGTGTAGCCTGAAGGTGTTGAATCATTACATTAACAACTAATATTGAATTTATATTCTGTGGTAATGAGTTATTTTTCTCAAATATAGCACCATTCCACAAAGTTTCGCACACCCAAATTTTTCCAACTCTTTGGTTCTTCTCCTTCGTGAGTGTTTTCATACTGTGGGCACTCTTTCCTAAGCTTCTCTTAGGATGTTTTAAATCCACAACTATTATTTCTATATATTATTAATATAAATTTGATTTTCCGTAATTCACCTTTAATGCCTTTTTCGAATTGCAGATATGATAAGTAAGAGACGGAAGAGTTTATATTTATTTTGCTCGACATACGTTATTTATTTATTTGATTAAGTTAGGTCATGGCAAAATCTGATTTACCATTGCGGAAGATATCACTTGAGGTCTAATTGTAAGTAATCCTTACAATTTCCTTTCCTATAGATTATAGGGTTCGATATATTCATGTAATAGATGTGAATATCGCTTTTGCATAAATTAAATACCTCCAAAATTTTCAGAAGGAAAAAATAATAATAATAATAATTTATTATGTTCTGGTTAGAATTATATAAGTCAACATAAAATACAAGAAATGCTCCGAGTTCAAAAATGTATGGGAGTAGAAAAATACAAACAAAATTTTCAAAAAAATCTCGACAGAAATACATCAATTTATAAACAATCAAAAGACCAAAAGAATGCACTGAGAAATACAAAAATATGTGGAAATACAAAGTTAAGAAAAATACAACATAAATAAACAGAGAATTTATAACTTAAAGATAGACAACAAGAGAGGGAAAAAACGAGAAGCAACTAGTTTAACAAAACATTTTAATTAAAAAATTTGCAGTTCAGAATAGTTGAATAATTTTAACTTAAAACTCTCACCAAGCTGGAACATTTTATAGAGTCAGATAAAGAGTTCCAGAATTTAGAAATAAAGGAACTTAAAGACAGAACGTTAACGTAAAATTACGCGCCTTGACCTATTTACGGTAATGAAAATGTTCACCTTATACCTTAAATTTATTGTCATCTTCACGTCAAATTGGCAGAAAAATGTGGCAGAAAACTGACTTACAAATCTTTCAGACTGACTTTCAAATCAAAAGTCAGATTTGAAAGTTTGATATGCAAAAATTCTCCTAATGAGTAAATTTTGTTAACCTTGGACTTTCAAACTCACAGCTTTCCTGTCAAATTTCAACGTTATATCCATTAATAATTATTTTGGAATGCAAAGATTACTGAGGTTTACTGCCAACTCGAATTGGGAGATTGCAATCACCAAAATTGTTTCCGGAACGCGACTTTGCGTCGGGTTCGATTTCTTGACTCGGAAGATTGCATCGAAATTGGAAGGAGAAGCAATTTCAGTCCTGGAATAGTTACACTCCATCAGGGGCATGCATGCTGTTGTTTACGTAATGAACTTCGTCGTTACTTCCGTAAATTCTCCCTCCGGACAAGAAATAAATCTAAGATGGAAAAATGAAAAAGGAGACAGTCTTCCACAACTTTAGAAAATCACAGAAGTGGCCCCACGATTTTTAAATTCGGCCTCGAAAAAGCTTCGCGATTCCGTCTCCATTCCAACGGCCTGAGATTCGCCAGTGGATACTTCTCCTTCTACAGATCCCCCACCTGAACATATCCCATCCCCCTCACGAAGAAAGCTCCGGAAAAATCGAGAAAATAAATAATCCAGCTAGAAGTTGACCAATTCTCTTGATTGTATGGCTTCGGGATTAAATCGAGTGAGAAGAGCTGCGAAAAAAAGCCTTTCGAGTCTTTTTCCTCGCGAATCTAGAGGATGAAAAATGCGAGCGAGGAAAAAATGGGTCATTTTTTTATCCCACTCCGGTCTCTTTACTTTCTGCTCGAAACAAAGGAGAGCGGGATAATGAAAAAAGTCGCGCTTAAGAGCGGCCGCCTTCGTTTTTATCATTCGATCCCCTCGGGGCGAACAGCGCCTTTCAAGGAGTCGCTCTCGCATTTTCCCAATCTGCTAAGTCGTATTTTATTCTCGTACAGAAACTTGTGCCATTGATCAGCACGTATTTAAGTTGGCTCTGTCGGCATGGGCTCGGAAGGCGATGCTGAATTTTATCTCCAGGGATAGATCTAGGTTACGTGTCTTGCGGATCTGTTTTGCGATTTTAACTATTTATATAAACGCACGCTATTAATTTATTACTATATAAGAGTATAGAGTAGGCCACTGATGGTTGTTATAATATTAAGCAAAGAAATACAAAAAATCACCAAAAACAGACTTACTATACTGCTGATACGTATTTCGCACTTTATGAGATAATCTTCGGTGCTTGACCTACAGAAAGAGACTGCTAAGTTTAATTAATCTAGTTCAATAGAGACACTATAGTTTTAGGGGTCCATTTTTGTCGTCCAAGCTCAGAAGATGCTCTCTCAGAGAGGCAAATACGTATCATCAGTCACTGCCTGTTTTTGATAGTTTTCGGTCTTTATTTATTATTATTATAATTATTATTTGACCCATTATTAGGTAAGGTTTGGCCCACGTGGACCACTCTTTGACTTGACCTAGTAAGTTTTACATGCATATCTATACTATAAATTGCATTAAAAGGACTAAAATAGAAAGAAATAAACGGTAGAATAGGATTGGTTTGTGGAAAAAAATCTTCACAGCTGAGGATTGAAAGAGAAAAAAACCGTGAAAGCATTGAGAGAAATAATTAGAAAAATTAGAAAAATTGTGAATGTAAAAAACCTAAGAGATTCTTAGGAAAAAAAATCCACTGTAGGAAAAACCCAAAAAAAGAAGGGCGGTGTGAAAAACCTGCGCATCCCTACCGATAGTTACAACTAAAAGATGAGGAAAGGGAACATGAAAAAATATAGATTTACACTACCAGTAAGTATGTACTTGAATGCAATACATAAGTAAGAATCAGTTCATATTTAAATAAATGATAGCAGTATACAAAATAGCAAACAAGAAAGAAATAAAAAATAGGAAAAGCACATGGATTTCCATCCATTAGGTACAATATGAGATCGAGAAATACCTATTATAAAAACATTATCGATACATAACATTCAGCGTATATTAGTCAAGATTGCATAAAGCATAGACATTCAGGTAACTCTAAATAAGTGGAAACAAGCAAATGAGAATCGGAATATGATAACAGGAAGGACAATATAGAGGATGGTGAAAATAAAACTGTAAGTACGAATAACTACTTAAAGTATCCCTTAAAGAGTAAATGAGGGTAGAGGTCTATGGGAAAATCGATAAAGAGAAGAGGAATGAGATAGGGCTTACATTAAGACGCCAAAGCGTAGCTAAAGTATAACTGAAAGGAATAGCTGAAGGAAGAAATTGCAGAGGAAGACGGAGATTAAATTACTAGAGACAGGTGATGGTAATTGTCAAAGTTGGGAATTGTGGAGAAGTGAAGCAATTTGAAGGGGATAATGCTTGGAGAACTGCGGAAAACCAATCTTCAGACAGATAATCTTTATTGCGAATGACTTCGCTTCTAGAGGAATTCTTTTCTCTTGCACGAGGTAACTAGGCCAATGCGATGAGACTCATAGCATAGAAAATATAGGACTGGAATGATTCAGGTTTAGAGGGAGGTTGAGAATTTCTTGAAAATATCATTCTGATTATGGAGACAACTTAGCGCCTAAATAAATCAGAAAATATATTTTAATCTTCTTAAATAACTCAAAAGGGATGCTGCTCTTCTTTAAACTATTACATCTTCTCTAAACCTGCAATACGGAATTAGATTATCTAATTTTATGACGACAGATATTAATGCGATATATTTGGTATCGTATCATAAGTGTTTAATTAAACCATGCTGTCATTGTGATAGTTCTAATAAATTTAATGAACATCTTCTGTATTCAGTTTCGTATTACGTTTTAAGTGCATTAAAAATGTTCCAAAAACCAAAGTATATATTTTTTTCCAATTCTTTATCGCTCAGGAATGGTTTCTAAACCACCCAAAGAGGATTATTCTAACTAAAATTTAAAAGGTAACTTCGTGTCTTAAATATTGCTTATTGTCTCAAAGTAATATTGACCTTTTCTACAATTCTGTGCACTGTTTTTTAATGGATTTGAGTTAGTTGCACTCTTGTGCCAGTGGCATCCTGGTGATTATAATTTTATCGAAAATCATTTCTACCGTTAGCCATTTTACCAACAATCAGTTGTTAAATTGATGGCTACACCGAGTGCTTAACTGAAGTGCCATTCTCTTTAATAATTTTTATAACTTTATTAGGAATGGTTTTCCGCTTTCTTTAAATTATTATCCATTTATGTTTGAATTTAATCATCCTTATTTCTATCATACCTCATATATTTTTAAATCGCAAGATGTATAGGCAAAAATTTAGATTTTCATTATAATTTGAGCAATTTTCTGTTTAAAAGTGAGATCACAGGATATTCAACCACCGAAAATGGTGATGTGCTCATCCCATCGAATGACATCTAATTAAATCGTCCGCTTACTCCCACCACTACATTTCGTGGGAACTCCCTCTCCAGTGATAACGGCGAAGCATTCTGAGAATTTCATGCTATTCCGACAAGTTAATTAGGTCACTTAAGAATATGCAAGATTCCAAGGCTCAGATTTACCAAAAGGAATTCCTGTCCAAGTCACAAAATAGCGCTTTACTGGGTTACAGGGCCTATAGATACACGTTCGCACTAATAATAGAATACTATCAACAGAAACAGTCGATGGAATGTTTAAATCTTCTCTTGAAATTATTCGAGATTCTGCGGATAGTCAGTGTTCAATTTGGGACCTGGTTTAGCAGTAGCAATATGTAAGAACAGACCTAAGAATTTAGCTTTAAACTTATTTTGCGGTGTATTATTCCACTTACGCATACTGTGACGTCACGAGATGCTTTTTCTTAAAATAAAGTATTTCCTTTCCGAAAAACTCTTTATTTCCGTATCCTAAACACTCACATTGCATTTATTCTCCAATCCTTCTTTTTATTACCAAAACTTTCAACAATAACTTATTTATAAACACAACATGACAACCAACAAACATTAACAAATCAACATTTCGAAACATACACAATCTAGCTAATTTAAACAAAGAAACAGCATTAAAAGAAAAAATAACACATGAAAAATACAATTTAAGAATATAAAAAATGGCACGACGTTACAATATTTAACTATTTTACTACATCTTTCAAGTACGTATTTAACACCCTGAAACAGTTATCAAAGATTGAAAGATTTTTCCGGTAACGAAGTTTCGAAAGATTTCCGGATGTTATCAGATAGATTCCTTCGTTTCTTATTCTTTTCCTACTACAACAAACGAGATGATCAATTTTATTGAGGAGCTAATCATTAAATATTATTTTAGCAGCAGCGTTTTAGAGGATTAATAACTTTGTATACATTAATATTAATTACCACTTGTTCTGAGTCCGTTAAATTATGATTATTTTTTGTGATGATAGAAAAATATATCGATGATTTATTCAGCTCGAATTTCGGTTGAATCCTCACCCACTCTTTAGTTAACCCTTCGGCTACCAAGGTATTTTAATCCTTACCCCTCCCAAGTAGGGTAACTGGTTTATTCCCAAATTATTTTGTGTCCAGAGTGTTTTGTTTCATGGTTAAAGCAATAAGACAATGAATTTATCTTAAAATGAATGATAATAGATGAATAAGTGATATTTGCTTTTGAGAAATATCTTTATCGGCAAATATAATAAAAAAACAATTCAAAAATCTTCACCACAATGCTTATTTCACTTAAAAAAGTTATATAGAATCATATCCTGAATGGTTTTATCAACAGTTATGAATCATCTTACACGACTTGACTTAGAAGGTTGATGCGAACGAAGGGAGATAAGGGTTCACTTAGAGAAACAATTCTCTTGCTTATGAACACATTTCTAGTTACTTATCTTCACTTCTTTTGCAGAGTGCATATAATTTCACAGCAACGTTTTTCTTTAAAATTGCACCAAACATGTTTGATTGAAGAAAAAAGTATGCAAAGGATAAAATTATTAGATCTTGAGGAACAAATACATAGAAGAATGAAATTATTTGAAAACTTTCAATCCAAATAACACATTGAATCAATCACTGGGGTAACTGAGTGATCCACATCTTGGTAGCCGAAGGGTTAATGCTAGCTATCAAGAAGTATTAGAGGGAAATAAGGCTTACCAGGCAGGATAAGGAGTAAGGTACTTTGCCCTTGCTTCCTTCACCAAACAAGAAAGCTATAAGTGGAGCCACACCTAAATGAATCACAGTAACTCTACCAGTGAAATTTGTAGTAACATTAAAAACCCAAAGTAAAACTTTGGATACCGATGATTGAGAATAAATAGAATTTTTCGTGTTGAGATTGATAAATAAATTAGCGACCGTATAATAATATTTCCTCATAAAAGGAAACATTTTCCTATAAATAAAGAAAACTATGAAACGATATCAATTCGTCAATTGTGTGCGGAATTCCGAAGACTCGAGGATACGATACTGACCTTAAAATCTTATTCAGGTCAGATAAACTTGGAAAATGATTACCTTGTTGAATGGATACTGAGATTGAATTGCCGTAAGCAAGCAGCGAGAGAATTGATGATAATTAGTAAATCAAATGGCTGATTGAAGGACGGTGGAAGTGGCAGATTAACGGCTGTATAGGACAGGAGATTAGAATTTGACAACTTGGATTAAATTCGGTACAGCCAAAACTAGATCAGTCTGCAATGGAATACGGCTTGAAGTAATTATCGAAATTGATTAACTCTAGATAGAATAGATTCCAACTCTGACGTAGTTGAAAGCCAGGGACGCAGATGGTAGCAGATACTCTGAATTTTGAGAAATAGAATATAGCAAAACCTGGCGCAAAAAAGAAAAATTTGGAGGAAAGAAATCTCGTTGCAGTAAGTTCAAATGAGGCAAAAATTGTGAGCGTTAAACCTAAAAATATAGCACAGTACCGAAAGATAGGTCATCAGATCTGATGAATATTCCAGATAATAAATTTTAAAGTATCGAGGGAGCTTCGCAGAATATTGGTGTTTTCTTATCAATTTTCCAAATTTAGCATAAACATGACTTACAATAGGAAATTAGTCTTACAATGAGCAAAGCAGATAGTAGAAATCAATGAGTAAGAAATTTATTTCACTTCAAATATAAATGCCTCCCGCCCGAAATCAAACCCAATCGATTTCACCGAAGCCAAAAGCGTTGCCATCCGGACGTCCTAACTATATGCTATATATGATTGAGACTGAATGAAATTCATGAATTGGTGTACGAATTCATTTAACAAATTCGGCTGATGAAATCTCCACATTGAAGTTCTTCTCGAGCCCGATTGTTTTCGGCAATTCACCCACAGAGATTAGGAAAAGTTTATTAAGTGTATAATTGCCCCCCCTTCTTCCCATACGTTATTACTATTCTTTCCTCGAGAGGGTCTTGCACACCGTCGCTTCATCTCCTTCACGTATCACGGCCTCCCGATCGATGTCCTCAAGAGTTTCTTTGTTCTTTGAGAGAGCACGGGAGTGGAAGCACAAGGGCGTTATCTCATCATCTCATATTCCGGACTCGCCGCCGTCAACTTTCCGCTACTTTTATCCCTCCGAACGCATCCCGTTCTTCGCCGCTGCTCCACGCTACCGATCATCACTTTCTCCCTTATGGCGTGCTTATGGGGAAAGTTAAGGTCGGATGGATATATTAATATTAGCGAACACTGTCCCTGTTTCGTCTCACGAAACGTATTAACCACGATTTTGTAACACTTCTGGGTACAGATTGCCCCGAATTATAATAATTATTCTTTATTGACGGACATAAATCCCATTTTTACAAGGTCACAAATAATTCCCGGGAGAGATGCCCCAACTAAGGAAATGACTTCATAAAAATGACTTCAGTGATGACATGAATGTGAAACTGCGTGATATAATAGAAAATTATTTGATTATTAACAGGATACAAACAAATTTTGTTTAAAAACTTTTTCACACTATATATCAAAGTTTTTCTGCATCCATGCATTTGGCCATCTCTCCCGAGTGTCCGGGTGAGACGCCCCACCTCTGTGGGAGAGGTACCCCATTAGCTTAAACTGAATTTAATCTGGAAAGCGCTTGTTATATACAAAATTGTTAAATATAACTTAAAGTCAGGACTTAGGAAAACGTTTAAGTTAACTCTAAAACGTATTTAAAAGTTTCATTTGCAAACATTTTTGGAGGCATCTCAGCCCCCTCTAGAGGCATGTAAATAGCATATTGAGACTTGGACATCAGTTATTTTGCAAGTGATATCTTCTCACGCAAAAATATTGTCGATTCAACCGAAAAAAATATGACAATTCTGATGTTTTTGTCGAAACTTCAAGGCAAAAATTCTCACAGAAGATGTTTTCTGATTTCGAAAAAATAATTATATTTGTAATTTCAATGTGGGTGGGCCACTTTTTCCGGGTATTATATTTCGATCAGAAATAAAGTGGAAGAACGCACCACCCTAGTGCTTAATAAACACTACATCATCTTTTGATCGTGCATAAAATGCATTCGACCGTGGATTTAAATTTGAATTGAAATTTAAATGTAGGTTACAAACGTTTTCTTGAAAAAAGCCTTAATCAGTATCACCTTGAAGTTGAATTAATACTAATAGGGCATATAAACCTAAAGATAGCACTGAGGCATCTATCCCGAGGAGTCCATCCTTTCAGTACGGGAGAGATACAGCAAGTGGGGCTACACTTTGTACAAGATGGCTAGTCACTGTACGTGGACAATAGATGAACCTATAGCTGCAAGTTTTCGCCCTTTAATTCAAAATATTTAAACATTTAAACTGATGCCAGCAAGAAAAATTATACGCTATCTTATAACAGGGCGGAAAAAAACAGTGCCTACTTGAAATGATGTTATAAAACTGTGTAAAAAGAATTAATCGCCGTAAAACTCTTGCAGATAGACGGGTGCCTTCCAACTGACTGACGCACACCGTCAGTGGTCAGTTTACAAATTCGATTACTTTCTAGTGCTGGAAATGTTTGCATAGAAAGCCATTCAACGTCAGCTATTGCTGTATTAGTGGTATATCGCCAGTTTTTATTTAATTTTGCACATAGTTCATAATGATTGGTCACCTTAGGTTGGAATAGAAGAAAAAGTATTTGTCACAGCAAATCAAATGTGATCAAACTAGGACTCGAACGCATAGGAAGGTTAGCTACTCAAATCAATACAGCAACTCAAATTGATATAGTAACTCAAATTAATATAGCGACTCAAATAATACCTAGCTATCATTAATCGTTCCCATTTGCCTTTTGTTAAACTTGGTCATAGGGGTTTCTCTACCAATTAATTACCTTAATGTGGCCCATTCCGATGTAAATTTATTAAAATTCCGTAGTGTTGCCTGGAGAATATTTGGAACATTTCCGAAAGCGATCTTGTAAGGAGATCCTTTCCTTCTACATTTGGAGTCTTCCCAGGATATTAGCATTTTGGAGCATTTAGATAATGAACATCTCAGCACATTAGCTGGTAATTACTGTGCCTCCGACTAATTTCATTCCCTTTAATGCATGGATCGCCCTTATTCAAAGTAAATGCGTCTCAAAGAACATTAATCTAACTAATCACCGGAATATCTAAAAACCTAAAAATTTCGTACTTAATTCCGTATCTTACTTTTTCAAGTGGATCATCCTTTAATAATGAATTAAACCGGCATCCATATATTACTCCTAAGTTGCAGTTGTTAAAATAATGCTTACTAAATCCCTGAGAACAGTGGGAGCCAAATGCATTGCCAAATGTTGGAATGTTAATCACTTGTATCGGAATTTTCATTGCTATTTCGCATACAGGAACAGTGCTTTTTCATTGACAATAGAGTAAACAGTCTCATCGAATATTTAGTGATATATTACGGCAAAGTAATTACATTTTAATTAATTAATTTATTCTCAAAATTTTCGTTGCTGTGTTGGAATGCTCTGTTTAGTGCTACAAATAGAAATCTGTATTTTATTTACATAGCCGTAGAAAATTTGAATCAGGACTCACTTCCAAATCTTTATTTATTCTTCAATTTACAAAATGGACACTTAACCTTTGGAAACGTAGTGAATCTAATCTCACAGTGTTAATCTCTTACTTCTTAGTATTCACTTCTACTTCAAATAATTTTGTATTGCTTTATCGTTCTCGGCTGAAAAATTAGCCTCATTGAAAATTAATTACTGCATTGCAGTTATTTCTTTCCTATCGATATAATTCCATTCAGTGTATTTATTCAATAATGCATTTTGATATAACTGAAATAATTTTGTTTCGCTTGAGCCAGTCCTCAGGGAGGGTAAAAAAGCGGAGAATTTCGGAAAGATATTGGTTAAATGAGGTAGAGATGCGGAGATCCAGGGCTTAGAAGAGGGAGTATGAAGAAAAGGGAAAAAATCGGACGAAGCAGGATTAGAATAAAGAAGAGAAGATAATTGAAATTTGAACTGAATGTAAAAACGGATGATGTTAAACTAAGATTTTTACGTAGTATTTTTAATTTAGTATTGTGTCTATAAAATGCACTCTTAACAAAATTGTATAAATAAGTGAGTTTTCTAAGAGTCATTTATGATGTTTACGGCGTTACATTAGTTTGTTTTGATAGCAATAATATTGGGAGTGTTGCCATTTTATCGAAATAGAACGGAAATATAAGCTTTGCAAAGTGACTCAAAGAACTTTATATAATCGCTTGTCGAAACAAATTTGATGAAGCAGGGAGAAAGAAGAATCAAATGAAAGAAGAGCATGGTTTGAGGTGGAAGAAAAAAGAAATAAAAGACGAAGGAAACGTAGAATGAATTGAAATAAGAGTGATTTAAGAGAAGGCAGAGTAAAAGGAAGATTATTAAAATCAAGAGAAGTTAATGGAATCATAATCTAGTTAATCGAACACCGATCTAAAATAAGGATACAGTGTATGGAGGGTAAAAAGTAAAATGGATGAAGTTAAGATGAGACGAAGGAACAATTATAAAGAGAAAGATGGAAAATGTAAAAGAAGAACTAAGGAAAAGGAAGGCGAACGGAGAGGAAGAGAGTAGAATAAATGATACTCGGAAAAAGGCAAAACACAAGAGAGGAAAGAGAAGCTTAACAGGAAGTGGGGAAAGAGGCGGTACACAGCGGGGCAGCGAGCCGTATTTTATGCTGCGGAGCAAAGAAATCAGTCCCTTGGCAAAAAGTGGAAATCCCTTTTTCCATTTTAAATGGGAGCGATTAATTTTATTTGACTTCGATCGACGCATTCGATTGCCTCTAAGTGTTTAATTTAACGTAGTCGAAGAAAAATACCGAGCGTAGAGGAAACCCAAATTTCCCGGAATATTTATGATGCCCTTAAATAAATCATAGCTTGAATATTTATTAGCTGATCAATTCCTCGCGTGTATTTTACGTATTTTCAGTAGAAAACGGAGCTTTTAGGCTCTAAGTCGAAAGGATGTGATAATTGAAGGTAGGATGGAAACGAAAGACTCTGAAAAACGCTTTCATAATTCCCAGTTCCTAGTAAACTCTTCATTTTCTCATAATTTTCGTTTAAAATATCGGGGAAGATTAAAAGAAAAATTACATTTTAATCACTGAGCATCTATAGGGATGATTTCTAATATATTCGGGTTTTATGATGTAATACCCTTAACCCTCAATATAAGTACATGAATTGATTAAAAATATCAAAATAAAATTCATAATGTTGAACTAAATATTGTGTAAAAGAAAACCTTTTCCTTCAGCAAACAAGATCAGGAAGTCTTTACTGCTTATTTAGAGACTATTGTTCTAGAATTTTGGAAGGGATTTATATCACATGCAAGGGCATACATCGTTTAATTCAGAATTCCATTACAGAATCAAATTAGCTTATTGGTGTCTTCTACAGCAAGATTTACAAACTCTTTCTCGCGAGCTACACGTGGCTCTTTGAGAGCGTAAATATGACTACAAAGTAACATAAGATATGAGAATAAAAGTACGTGAAATCATTGGCAATGATAATGACGTGAAGCGTTGAAAAAAATATCGCTCATATAAAATATGTCTTGACACGGGTAAAGTTTGTTCTTTTAGTACTTTACGTCATGTATTCCTAGCACCAAGTCGTGCCTGCGGGAATTGATAGCACGTCATTATAATTTCATATGGTTATACGCGAAATAATTTTTCACCAGGAAAAGGATTATTTTATTAGAAGTAAATTAAGGACATAAATTACCAGTTCTGAAGAAGAAAAAAGTATTATTTTAATATAAGCCAATTTTAATAATGATATAAATGTTTATTGCAATACTTGTTTTCATTAATATATATCCATTCTATAGACTAATACAATAGTGCATACAATACTTATTATAATAATGCAACATTATTGACAATTAAAGAACATATAACTTAGCTATAACATTTATGTCCTAGATACAACACAACAATAAGAATACAGTACAATACAATTGTTTCATCATTCTGAGTAACAGTGTGGCTTTAATAGTCTCCGTAATTAATTTCCTAGGAGATAAATACTGAGCATAGCTATGTACTTATAAATCGAATAAAGGTCCTGCTAAGTCCTAGATATGATTTGCAGGTGCCCGAATTTAAAATAAATTAAATATGATCCCTCAAATAGGTTAGTATCAATTATATTTTACATAAATTTTACATTTTACATTTACATAATAACACCTTTATATTTTATTGAATATCCATTCCACTAATTTCTTTTCAAGAGTACTCATATTTTCTATTTTTATTAAATCCATTGGAAGTTTATTAATTATAGTAGGTTTATTAACGAATCTATGATATCTTCCTATTTCAGAGTAAAATTTAGGTATTTGATATAAATTATGATTTCTTGTATTTATCTTAGTAGCATCTATTGTCATAGTTCAGTTTTTTTTAAATTTAAAATAGCTGTCTAAAACAAGCGCATAAATAGGATATAAATGACTAGTTCTGCAGAAAAGTATGCAGAAAAGTATAATTTTATTAAAAGTAATTTTAGGATATAAATTACAAGTTATATCTTCTATTAGATTAAAATTGAGAGAAAAAATTTATTAGTATTACTGATGACTACTCGGAGCCATGCCTTTGATTAAAGACCACTAACTGATCGCAAGCGCAGAAACTTTCTAATATGAGCAGTTCGGGACGCATTGACGTAGAAATATAACGCACGGTTGATGAGAATTTCCAATGATCTCCACTATCTGAAGCAGAGAAGATTGTTACGCCACAATGGCCCCACTATTTCCTCGTATGTGCATCATCCTTCATTTCCCAACTCCATCGCTTCATTTCACTTGACATTGCCCTTAACCTTTCAAGGGCTTGAGACGAAAATCCTATTTCTTAAAATGGGCAATAGATGGCGCAACCGGCCGTGTCTATCACGATGGACCCTCTCAATAAGACGCTTCTTCGTCACCATGTGCTGATCGTAATCTACGATTTTATCCGAGTTTTTTTATCTCGATCTCCACGAGCGGACGAAGATAACGGAGGAGCGCGTGCGATCTCTCATACATCCCCTCGTTATCGCCACCTTTAAGGTCTTGCGTACCGTTGTTAGTGCATATCATGACACATTTAGACGTAAAATAGGAATTATCTGCATAAAAAAGAATAATGAAAAATAAACATAGAAAAAAATAAACTAATGAAAAAACGAACACAAAAATAGATAAAATGTAAAGAAAAGAAAACAGTTTGATAATAAAAAAAAATAAAACAGCAGCAATTCACTTTCAGTTGCTTTAATGATAATGTAAATATATGTACATAAGTTGTACATATTCCGATTTAATTGTAAAATAAAATGTACTCGAATCATTTTTTTTGTAATACGGTTGTTTAATTAGGTTTAGTTATTTTTTAGATATTAATTTTAGGGGTAAATTAATACTATAATTATATCGGTGCTAGTGACATATTTTTATAATGGCTAAGTTTTGGAATTTTGGATAATGCGCATTACACCATCAGTTGGTAAATGAGCCCAAGCGTCGATGAGTCATACCGAGATAGACATAAAGAAAAATCCATTATCACTGCTTATATCGATTCATCAAACACATTTGGGTTTTCATTACATTATTCTTCTCCCCCAATTTATTGCAATAGGAAAAGCTTTTATTCATCACACTGCATTCACTCCTTTGTCTCGATATTTTATCAATCCTTCAGCTACCAATTTGGTAACTCAGTTACCCTGGCTATAGTTTTTCTGTTATTTAAGTTAAAATGTTTTAAAGTATTTTCATCCGTCTATGTAGTTGCTCTTCAAGGTCTAATAATTTTATTTTTTGCATAATTTTTCATCAGTCGAATTTTTAGTTTAATTTTAATAATTAAACCTTGCTGGGAAATGATATGCACTCTGTAAAAGAGGTGAAGATAGAAAAACTACAAATATGTTTATAAGCAAGACCATTCTTTCTCTAAGTGCTCCTAATTGATTGATTGGATAACGGAAACAGGGTCCCCCAATTATATCCATTTTAACATAGAACAGACACACATCAATTGACAAACACATACTAGCATTCCCAAACCGGGAAAATCCGATTAGCCGGAATTCGAACCCCGGGACCTTGGTGTTGGAGCGTTACCATGCAAGCATGCTAACCACTCCACCACCGCGGCCGGTAAAAGTGACCTTTAGTTATGTATGTGAAATGCCCTAATGTGAATTAATTGCTAAATGTCGATAAAACCATTCAGAATATGACTTTATATAACTTTGTTAAGTTGAATGAGCATTTGAAAGGGTTGTGGTGAAGATTTTATAAGTGTTATTGTTTTTTAATTATATTTGCCAAAAAAGATATTTCTGAAGAGCACTTATCCATCTATTATCATTAATTTTTGAGATAAATTCATTGTCTTAATGGTTTAACCATGAAACTAAACACCCAGAACAAAAAAAATAACCCAGTTACTCCCGTTGAGAGAGGTACAGTGTAAAATACCTTGATAGCCGAAGGGTTGATGTCAGAATGAAAAACTAATTGATAAATTATGCTAAAAATTGTATATAATCATAAGATATATACAGCTGTCAAAGCGTATACCGAATTTTTAAAACCTTAATTGTGCTAAAGAAAATAATTTCAATGCATTTAAGAATTCATTCTAAAATTTTAATGCAAAGGTATTTGAAGGAGCAAAATTGAATAACCCTGGTAGCTGAAAGATCAACCGGATTCATCCTCTTTGGATCTTTTGCTGCTTTTCCTTCCCATTTGGAAGAATCTCTTATCCAACTTCCCCACTTTCTTTATCACGCAACTTTTATCTGTTCTCTTAACTCGTCCAACCCACATTAAAATCTTTCCCTCTCTTTCTCTGTTCCTTCTACTTTCCTATTCCTTGAAAAGACGAACACGAAGTAACGATTATGATCAAATAATTTCTCTGCAGGCAGTATTGGATTCGAGATTTTAATTTTATGTTATGTTTTAATTTAAGTTTTTAAAGGGAATTCATAATTCTTTAGGAGAAAAAGAGCTTTAAATATGATTTCTGTGAATACTGTTCCATGATTCAAACTTGGAATTAAATGAAATAGAATGTAAAATATGTGATCTGGACCCCCTCCAATTTCTACTAATGCATAATCAACAGAAACACATCAAAGGAAATTTCATGTTTTTAAAATTTATTTCCAGTTATAGAATTTCGCACAGCGAAGCATTCGTCCATCGATTATTTTTCAAACTTTTTCCACTCGTAGTAGTTAAACACTAGGAGGACGGGAATTTCACTCTACCTAGAAGTTCGAGAAGTGATAATTTCACCACTTTGCTTCTTTTTGTCTTCGCTTCGCAATTTCGCTTGCCAATACCTATTTTAATGCTTCTTTGAATTTTAGAAGAGTTTTGCTTATCTTTATACTTATAGCAACAGTAAGTTACTGTTTCTCTATCGATCGATGGTTTCTAAACAAATTTCTAGATACAGTCAATAGTTCATTATTTTCAGTGCATAGGGCTTTGAATATTAATCACGCTCTACTCAAGTACTTTTGAAACATCATTTATATGGTTATTAATGTAATAAATTATTCAAAAATGTAAGTAACTTTAGGAAAATATTTAAAAAATCGGAGGAAAAGGTAAATATATTGGCTTGAAAAGAGCCGACCAAGCTGAAAAGATGACCACTAGCCATACTTCTAGGAACAGCATGGTATAAAATATACCACATTAGCGTTTGAAAATTTTTAATTCGCTCACATTAAATTTGGGATGGTATCACAAAATGTCAAAGAGTTTAAAAAAACTGAAAAACTATTAACTATCATTCAACTAAAATAATTTTGAAGTAAAACTCTGAAAGCTAACAAAACTAATATTAAAAATCTTCAATAGTTGTTCATTATTTGTTTAAATTTATTTTTTTACCGTGCAACCTTAAAATTTCTCTCAAGTAATGTATAGTTTATGCGTAAGATACGCAAGATCTAGTAATATAACCTGTACCTATTTTACTATCTTTAGGTGAAAAATCATAAGAGAGAGTTATGAACCCGTTATGAAAGTAAAAGGCACGACATGGGATACATTCTAGGGCTCATCCTTCGGACCACTATTAGTAAAAATTTATATATTTTGTAAAATGATTCGATTTTAATTTTAATTTATTAAGTGTTATGTTTTTTGACTCCAAATACTTCTTTCTCCGTATAATTTCTCAGTATATTACTTTTCCTACCTTCTATCACCTTACAACTACTCTTTATATACAACTGACAAAGATTATTTTATGAGATGTTTGCTACAATTTAAAAATTTTCTATGTATATAATTTACTACCTAATTCGTATATTTCACTGTCTATTTCTTCATATTTACTTACTTTGACAAGGATTACTCTCTGCTTCATTGTGTTATTTGACAAGGATTATTCTCTGCTGTTATTGTAAATCTATAACTACATGACTATGACAGTGTTCTAATCCGTATCACTACCAATTATTTTGCTGCTATTTATCTTTTTGATTCTTTCCTATAACTTTTGCAGGTTTTCCACACTCCCCTTCTCTTCGCGGGAGTTTTATCTGCAGTGGAGACTGTTTTCTGTGTTTAAACCTCACTGTTTTTTCCTCCACAAAATCAGTCATTCTATTCCTCTTTTCCTTTACTATTATGTCAAGGGTTAAACGGAAGATGGGACTTTTTAGTCCCAATTTTGCCCAATAAAGACGTTATTATTATTATTATATATTTACCACATCACTCATTATCTTCACCATCATAATTTAATTTTTTTAAGTTTAACAGTAAAGTCTGAATTATGCTTCATAAAGGAACGGGAATGAAAATTGTAAATAGGTGATATATATGTGCTCATTTTTGCACATACTAGATTATAAAAATAACCTTTCTCTAAGGTGAACCTAAATAATCTAGAAAAAAAAACCGAAAACATTTTCTCCTGATGATCGAGGAAGAAAACTTATTCTCCCCAAATTCTTTGACGAGTTTTAATAGAATTTTCATTTATTCTTACATGTTTAATTTGTAAGTGTCCCAAGCAAATTTTAGTTTCCCAAGTTAATTTTAGTGTCCCAAGCAAAGTAATGTTATCATCAATTCAATTTTGTTGTATATAATGCGCGCTATAACTACCAGAAAGTACGCGACACTGTTCGCAATTCTATTTTTGTTAAATCTCACGCAATTACATTTTCTGAACATATATTGGAATTTTCGCCACTTTTCTCTGTATAATTTGTGAATCTTCAGCTCAATTCGGGCTTACGTGGACTCTTGCGTAGATCGCATGCGGATATCTGTGATATTTGCATGCACGGGTGAAGTTCAAGGGTTCCCATAAATCAAATCATTCATTAGAGAACCTCATTACCAGTTAGGAGATTGCAATTAAGCGTGAGATTTTAATTCAAAGCCTCAAAACGTTGGCTTATCAAAGGAATCGGAGAACACGTAATACGTCTGAGCAGCTCTACGAATCAGCGAGCTAATTGACGGAGTGTGAAATAATTTTATGACGGACGTCATAGTTGTATTTCGACTGACCTAATCATAGCCTTCGTGGGAGCTGCTGCTGGGGCTTACTGCAGGATATCATACACCAGGAGGGATTGGCTGTAAACAGCTGTGAAATACTTTCTCCTTATCATTTGCAGATGAATGTAATCATCATGTCTAAAATTTTGGCGTATGCAAAATTTTAAGCAACTTTGGTACATCAAATATGATCACCTACACGTGGCTACTACGAATTTGAGATAATCAGAATATTCCTAATTTTGACAAAAACGTTGGTAACCATTGGTAATTGAACATGTATACTACTTAGAGGAACAGTATTGAGTTAAAATTGACTTCAAACTGCCCCAGGGTTATTTGTTATTTGCTGAAGTAATTTTTCTGCGTCATCTTTGGCCATCGCACTATACTTTACAAGAGATGCAATAGGATGTATCTGATAATTGTGAATCATGGTGCAAATTCATTATTTAGTCGTTTTTTATGGCACGTGCGACCCACGTAGGTGTAAGAACAAGTGAAAAAATCATCTCAAGGAAAGTGCCAAAATCATATTGATCTCGAAATTGATGCCGGAGATAATTTTAACATGTTTCTCGCGATAACGCTTCGTTTCGTAGTAGATACGAGGAGGCCCTCGGGTATGTGATTCCCATTTAAAAGAACACACGAATTACACGAAACACACACACACACACTTCTTGTAATTTTCCAGGTTATATGTACATTGTTTTCTTTAATGTCTTTTAGTTTTTGCTATCAGTAGGTTTGCGCAGGTTTTTCACACCCCCTTCTTTGTGGGTGTTTTCCTGCAGCGGATATTTTTTCCTAAGCTTTTCTTAGGTTTTTTTTACATCCGCAATCCCTTCTCACATTTTATTCTATTTTCCTCTAAGTTTCATTGATACATGTAATATACTTATAATAATGTAACAGCTTAACTACAGGTTAGATGGAAGAGGAGACTTTTTAGTCTCAATCTCGCCTAATAAAGACCCTAATAATAAAGACCCCTAATAATAAATCGTAATGAATTGGAATACAAATGGTCTTCGGGTATTTTCAATCATACCAAATAATTAAAAACCGTTTTTGAAAAATTCTCTGCTAATTTTGAAATCTGTTTTTCAAAGCCTTTGTAAAACTTTAATGAGCCTGAAATGTATTTGATAACTGGTACAGCTTCAACAGTTATTTTTCAAATATTTAGATGATTAATTTTTTAGAACCTACTCTACGGTTGAATTTTGATCTGCAATTCTATTTTTTATTTCGTCCTCTATTCTAACTAGTACAAATTATTTAAGTATTGATTTTCCAAATGTAGATTGTCGATTGGTCGAAGATTTAAACTATCATAAACATAATGCTGTATATCTAAGGATACATTTTAATATTTCGTAATTGATAAATTTGATATAGTGTAGTTATCGTGTTGTAATTCACTCAGCAATACGAATTTAATGCAAATAATATTTTAAGGTTTATATTTTGCTGAAGTGTGGCCCCTGTTTCCCATATAATCCAATTCCTTTAGAAGTGAGAATTCCACCGTAGAAAAAATTCATTGTTAAAGATATGTAGTCTCTACAAATAGTTTCAAAATATAATGTATTTAGAAGCAAGTCTACTTCGGATGTGAACGACTCTATTGTTCTCAATGCTGTGAAATGAAGGAAGTATTATCAACTAGTGACTCATTTCCTTTTGTCGTATTATTTCTCATCTAACCACTACCAGAGGTAATTTTGCGCAGGTTTTTCACATTCTTCTTCTTATTGGATGTTTTCCTACTGTAGATAATTATTACCTTAGGATCTCTATAATACATCCTTATTTCTTCCTAATTTTTCTCATACTATATACTAACTTAAACTTAACACTGTTACTACCTTAAAATTTATTATTGCACAAAGTATTCCGATGAGATCGATTAGATAGTAATGTGAGGATATTTGCGGATGACTCGGTTATATATAGGGAAATAGCAAACGAGGAAGACCGGACATCTCTCTCAAAAGATTTAGTCCTCATCCAAAGGTGTTGCGAAAAATGGGAATTAGATATTAACGTAAGTAAATGCTCCGTAGTTAATTTCTTCGAAAAGAAAAAAATGCGCCCAAATCACCCATACAAAATTAATGGAATTAGTATCAAAGTAGTAGATTCAGTTAAATATCTCGGGATCAACATTACTAATAACTTAAATTGGAGCACGCATATTCGAAAAATCTGCGGCAAAGCAAGTAAAAGGCTTGGCTTCGTAAAGCGTATTGTCGGTAAATGCGACGAAAAGGTGAGAGAGCGATGTTATTTTACCTTGGTCAGACCCCTTCTGGAATATGCGGCAAGTATATGGGATCCGGCGGATGAAACGTGTACTCGCGAACTCGAGAAAGTGCAGCGTAAAGCGGTTCGTTTTGTTAAGAAATGCTACGATAAAAAAGCAAGCGTTACAAAAATGCTCTCAGACGTAGGTTGGGAATCCTTGAAAGAAAGGAGATTGGAAGCGAGGCTGCGATCACTTCATAAATTCAGGGAAACTGCATTTTCGGAGGATACAATCGGTATCATGCAACCCCCTGCTACCTCGGTCGATCCGATAATGACCGTAAGTTAAGAGAAATAGATGCTAGGACGAATCGTTTTAGAGATTCATTCTTTCCGCGAACAATACGTGACAATAATCGAATAAGGAAGTAATTTAGATTCAACTGGTGTTTACACCCCCTGCCACACGCCGAAAGGCGGCTTGTAGGGTATTAATGTAGATGTAGATGTAGATGTAGATAATTTTTTTAAGGTTCTCACAAGTTTAATATATCCTAAATTATTCTCATTCTCTCTTATACTATTAATTTAAAATCTATTCAGAACAAAATCGATTAGATGGAAGAGATGACTTATGGAGTCTCAACCTCGCTCAAATAAAGAATTAGTATTATTAATTCGAGGAACATTACAAGTTCAGCCGAACATCGTAGGATTAAAAGAAACAAAATTAATGATCGAGATGTTTTCTTAAAAGCATTTATCATTTAAGGAAAATGTCAGATTTTACACATTTGCATGAAAAAGTAGAGAGAAATACACATGAATCCAGCCCAGAAAACAGCAGCTAAAGGCACATTTTCATTTCCCAGAAGTACTCGGATATCAGCGGAATCGCTTGTTTCAATTCCAACGTAATCTTGGGAAAAGTAACATCGTCAAACATACGAATAATGCACTGCCATTTAGCCAAGCCTATTTCCTTCAAGGAAGCCAAGTTATAAAGGTGGAGACAAGGAAGGAAATTCGGAGAAAATGGATTTTGGAGCAGAGGCGTGTAAAAGATAGCGGAGATGGAAGTGCGAGCGTATGTTAGTGCCCTGGTTTGGTCGATGAGGAGGCTTTTTAGCCGTTGTGCGGAAGAAAGAGGAGTCTCATGCCATCCGGAGGAATGGGATTGTGCGTGAACTGAAGGGGACTCTGCGAAGAGAGGATGAAAAACAGATGGGAGGAGTTTTAATGGAGGGCACATTAAGAGAGATACTTATGGTATTTTCGAGTGAATGATCACGCGATTGTAATCGGATTTGAAAAGAAGAGAGCACGGATCGCTTCACTTTCCGATCTCGGCGCTCCTGATTCCGGTCGGTTCTTTGACCTTTAGCAAGACTTAACGAACCCTCGCACTCGGCAAACAAAATGTAGAAAGGAAGGCATTCAAGTTCCTTTAGCTTTTTTTCTTCGGACTAAAGATTGAAAAATAAACGAGAGATCGGAATTTGTACACACGGAGAATTAAGCTTCCCAAACGGGGATTTTAAACTGGATGAATTTTGATTCTTCTGAGCGAAATATTATCGCATTGTTTACTAAAAATACATCATTTTGTAATTCAAATTATTAATATATCATCGACTTTTTGTTACGTGAGGAGCAGTAATTATTGACTTCTTATTAGGAACGTATAGAATGATGATATGTTAATAAACATGATAATATATATTTATCAAATTATTATTATGAACGCATTAATATATTATGGCTATTCTTATTCATTCGAGAATGATCTAGAAAGGAGCTATTTTAAAAATATAACTACCACTACGACTACTACTGCACTACTACATGATTCCGTATGTGTATGTGATTCCATTATCGTAATTCAAGTGATGGAAGCTTGGTGGGGTATTAATTACTATGGAACTATATTTATCACATAAAAGTAGTGGAAGGCAAATATTAATTCAAAGACAATGAGCCATATGGACATTAATAACCTAGAGATTTAATGGAAACTGTAACTAATTGGTAAGCAATTATTGTCGGTCGGTTCTTTGACCCTTAGCACGACTTAACGAATCCTCTTACTCGGCAAACAAAATGTAGAAAGGGAGGCATTAAAGTTTTATCTTTTCCTCCGCTGATAAATTGAGTTTAGAATTTGCTCACGCAAAGATTTATACTTCCCTACCGGGGCTTTAAACTTGATGACTTATGATCTTCCCGGGCGAAATTTTATCTTACTGTTTACCATATTTACACAATTTTGTAAGCAAAAATCTTCATTATCAGTGAAACATCTGTTTTATGTTACGTGAGGGGGAGGTGATTATTATTGAAGTCCTATTAGGTACATATTCCAAACATGATATATTAATGTAGAAGTGAAGGATTAGCGTTGAATATGGATTTTTAATGCTCATGAACCGACAGAAAGGTCCATCTCCTATGTGTGCATATATTGATATTCATGTTATAATTCATTCATTTTATTCTCATATTGAACGCATTGACACTTTTTTCCTTTATGGTTATTCGTACTTATTATAGGGTGTAATTTTCTAAATTGAGGTACCAGTACAATGTATATTATTTCATTAGTAATATTCGATGGAAGATTTGGTTTGTAAATTACTGCGGATTTTTATTTACCATATTAAAGCAAAGAAAGATAAAAATTAATTCAATGCAAATGAGCCATGATTTAATTAATAGCCATGAGATTCAATGGTAACTGTAATTAACTGGTCAGTAAATATTAATTCATTGCTGTTTCAGTGTTGTGGTAGCGAGAATTGTGTGCAAGTTTTAGAGTCTATGTACATGAGTATAGGGACAAAGTTCTTATGGATGGTATTCGATAAAAGAAAGATTGAAATCCTATTTAAGTTAATTTCAATATGATAAATTTTTCGTGATTACTTAAAATTCATTTATCACCTTGTAGCTTCTTTATTTGCAACATAAAGTATTTAAAGTAAACGGCTGCTGGTTTAAAATTAAAATCGGCTTAGTCATTGATATAACTTGGATTGAAAAGCAATGAGACTAAAATGTTTAAACTTAATAATATTAATGATGTAATTTATTTAAATAGTAATCCAATTAATAATCAATTTAATTCTTTCGAACCACGAATTTTCCCTCTGAGCTATATATTTATTTATTTCAAAGATAGATAATTACACATAATTTTCATATAATAAGATATGTTGGTAATTTGATGCACCATAGTATCCTGTACTAAATTACGCATAAAATTTATCAAAATGCCAAAAGGGTTTCAGGATTGACAAATTTGTATCCATGTAGTGGCTTTTTAGTATTAATCTTGGTTTTATTCCTGTATCCTTTTCTTATACGCCGGAAGACAAGTCACAATGGCAAGAATCGCGTGCACAACTTCAAAGAGCGTCGTTGAAGTTGGTTCTCTTTGTGTCTTTGGTTTTCCTTTGTGAAAAGAAGCGAAAACAAGTATAGCACTGGGATTTCGACTAAGATGACGTGTATGTGATAACAATGCACGAAACACCAAGGAAACGTGTCCTCGGGATTCAGTAAACAAATGTTGAATAGCCGCAGTGAGGATTTCGAAGAGTATTTTTTTATTTAAATGCGGGGTTTTAGCGGTGGCGTGAAAGGATTTTTTTTACCGCGATTTTAATTTACACTTTAAATTAGTATTGTGATGAAGTGATTTGCAAATCCGTGTGGTACAATAAGCACTGAAAAAAATAGTTTCACAGACCTGTAACGTTGCAACAAGGTTTTGTCACTATCAAGATTTTTCAATAGCAACAAACTTTCTTTTATTGTCTTACTTGGCGTATTTGTCTTATATTTCTAATTTTCCATATTTTTTGCAATAATTAAGAAGTTTCAAACCCAAAATATACTGTTTTTTTCCGAAAATGTAGTATCCACATGAAAGTTTACCACGTGATATCAGATTTAGAAACGGTTTGAAAAACTTTACTGTTTCTTGGGGTTTTAAAGTATTAATTATGATGAGCTAGTCACCCACGCCGTAAGAAATAACTAAAATATTAATAAATATTGTGTGAAGAATTGCTATTGCAAAATTCTATTAGACATATAAGAAATCTCCAAGAAAGTAATTGCCATATTTTGGAAGACGCGAGTTTAAAACAAAGGGGTTTCGTGGCGCAATTTTTCATTTTCCAAATTCAAGTCTTTATTATGTCTTGCATTCAAATACACAAACTGGAACACATTTCTACCGTAATCTATGTCGTTCATTTCACAAAAAATCGATAAATTTTATATATCTATATTTTATATATATTATAATTATATATATTTTATATATAATTATAATTTCTTGAGGTTTCCAAATCAAAAACAATATTATAACAAAGAAGAATCGCGATTACGTTTCCTTATCTTATGATTTCTCTATGTGTATGATCCCTTATAAATTTTCACCGTCGAAAATGATTTTACACTTTATCGAAAAACAAGCTCAAAGCGTACCCTATGAAAGTTACTGGCATCGAATACGAAATAAATTGTCTGTGATTATTAAAATAGGAAACGCATCCATTAAGGGGTTCACAATATGATGAGAATTTGAGTAAAAATCGAATTTCAAATCGAAATAAATCGAATCGAATAAGAATTTAAAAACATTCCTTCATCTGTTAAGTCAATTTTTGCTAAAACTAAAGAAGGATTATATGTTGCAGTACAAGAAACGTTAATCTTACTTATCAGGTTATATATTTTAAGTAACCTAGAATTATTTTAGACATTTATTTGATGTCTAGTGGGGACTTTTCAATTTACGAGAACTGGAATGAGTTGGTAATACTTGTCAAATCAGAAATAACTCATTATTATCATGTAAAAATTCTGAAAATGGCAAGAGCGACAAGTTTGTCAGATATTACCATAAATAAAATATAAAAACTACTCTTTTACATACTGATATTTTGAATTCATTTAAATACTGGAAGGGAAAGAAATATTTTCCAACAAAAAATGAAGTCTTCAAGGATGGGTTAAATTAATTTATAATAAAAAAATCTAATCATTATGGCGTGGATCCGTGGAAATCCCTTTGATTTATCTTTTGCAACCACTACTAAGTTTGCAAAGGAAATCACGAAGTTTGTGCTCTTCGTCCCTGAAAGTTTTTCATCAGAGAGGAAATTAGACCGTTTTTTTCAATAATCTCTTCCTGTGAAGAAGACTAACGTCACAAGGAGGCATTATAAGAGCACTAAAGTTCTTAAATATATTTATGGAATATTAAGAAATGATATGGTGCACGCTCAAGCGGAGAATGGCTGATTATTTTTAGGTAGTGAAATCCTTCATGTTTTACCCGTGCAAACATGACGGGGCGTGAGCTCGCTTTTCTTTCCAAGAGACGACAACAACAACTCGGAATGACATTGGTTGGCTTTTTGGGTCATTCCACATTCTGTAGCAACGGAGATTTTTTGCAGCTGCGAGTTTTGAATAAAGTAGAGCGAAGCTTCTCAGCCGGTGTATGACATTTCACCGTTGTGCCGTACGAGGCCTTTTACAGTAGTTTACCGTTAGAATAACGATGGTATTCCATAACATTACTTTATTAACATGCTTATAATTCCAATTTAGTTAATCAAATACGAGGCATATTTCATTTTTTATTATTTTTTTATACAATACCACTGCAGTCTGACTCTTGGACCGGTGACGAGGTTATCTTACTATCGTATTACTATAGTTTACATACTAGCCTTATTTACCATTAAGATGACTATTATTTGCAAAATAATCCAATTAACTTGAATAATGCTGCAGAAACGCTACTTATACTAATACTGGATATTAGTACATACGTACATACATACATAACAATTTTTACAATTACAATAGCTTAAAAAGAGCGAGGTGAATTGTTTTATGGCGATCTCGAAGATTTATTCTTAATGCATAAGTTCAAATAAAATTGATTTTGAAAGGAGGTGTTTCTTATGTGAAGAAAATGGGAAATAACTGCAAAGAAATGTAAATCACCAGTAACTAAAAACAGTGTCAAGGAAATCTTACAATACAGAATTTTGGGCAGGTAAAAGAATAAATGGATTGGTTCGAACGCGTACCTTTTTATAGACTATAACTAAAAAGGTGCTACAAAAAATTTGATCCTTAAAATGTTTATGAAACAATTAAATGCTGGTAGAAATTAACTAATTTTTCGGAGAAGAGCTTTGCCTATCTTAAAGAATGAAGGAAAATATAGATATCTGAAAGTATGAAGGATAGAAAAGTGTGAATAAAGTAGATCATTAATATCTATTGATATCTTCCCCTAAAAAGAATACGGAGAGTAATATGATGGAATGTTTGAATTAATTTTTGTAATGATCTTTATGCCCGTAAAAATCGAATGGAATCACGCAAATAAGCAATTCAAAGAATACGAAAAATACATAGTAACGGGATGTTTCATAAAAGCGAGTAGGTGAGAATGGTTAGAGAGAGAGAGGCCTGAGAAGTGAAATTCCACTAGATTGGAAACGTCGCCAAATTTCATCTTAATAATCAAAGCGCCCTCTGATTTTCCATTTCCTTTTCAAGAAGTTTCTCATCACAATTCTGACGGTTCATTTTTACGCAATCTCTCGTATTATTTGATTCGAAACCGATTTTCTCTCGGACCGAAGTAATGTTTAATTCCACCGAGTTGTCGGGAATATTTGGCCCTTGTCACGTAGCCACCCTGCCGCGGAAATAAAGGGCGGTTTTCGGCGAAAAAAATGCATGAATCCTCGACTATCGATCAACGGAGTTCGTTTTTGGCATTAACTATTCATTCGGACGGCAGATAAGAAAGCCTTCGCCATCCGGAAAATTGGCTCGTAGATAAGGTCACGCGAAGGCGGTCGAAAGTCTATCGTCTGCCTCTTTCACTTCTCTCAGTTATCCAAAACTGAGGAGTCTTTCGATAAGTCTTGAACAGGTGAAAGACCTTCAAAGGGATTTATTATCCAACGTGGGTGAAATATGGAGCAATCGGTCAAGCCGTTGAGGATTATTTAAAATAGCATAATGATATCGATTGTCGTCTGCTAAACATTGAGATTTTTGAAATTATAGAAATGAAGATTTAACTGTGCACTTGATAGTGTACTGCTCAACCCTAAGTTATACAGAGGTGAAAAATAGTGACTTGTCGGGAACTCAATCCTAGTTCTCCCACTTTTCGGGCAGGTATTCTAAACCCTGAACTACTGAGCCACCTATGGTGGTGGTCTGGCCACTGTGTGGAGTGCCGCTATCTTGCTCATAAAGCATCCGTTTACAGAGGTGAAAAGGACATGGCTCGGTAGTTCAGTGGTTAGAATACCTAAAATTCACGAAGGAAGCCGAAATACAGTAGAATTCCAACATAATCAAAAGGATCGTTAAATAAAACAGGTTTTAGGAAAGGATTGTTAATAAAACAGGCCTGAAAAGAGGGAGTCCTGGGTTCGAGTCCCAGCCAAGTCACAATTTTTCACCTCTGTATAACTTTGTTCTACTGAAAGTTGCGAGCTGGAACTGTGAACTGTATTGCGAAATGATTTGAATTTTGTGTCCAATAATTAACGCCCACCGTCACACAAGGAAAGAAAACGGATATTTTATTCATAAAACGTATCGGATATAAACTGAAATTCTTCGGAAGCTTGACATATTTTCAGCATCTAATTAAAACCTCAACATTTAGCACACGTCCATAAATATGTACGTATTATTTATATTATTCTTCGAAGTCTTGACCAGTAGTCCATTTTATCGCCCACGCTACATAATACGGCCCTCTGTAGGTTATTGTCCTTCTCATCGGTCTTAACGATATTTTAAAAATAAATTTCGATATCAGACATCGTATCGTTAATGAAATCTTGGACCAAAAATTTATGAAACTCCGTAACTGAATGTAAAAATTATTTGTTTGTATTCTGCTAAAAATTTCTTTGTCCTTCGCACTGAATACCCTAAAATTTGTTTTCTCATATTCTTTTAGCTGTACCTGTGCCACCATATTTTAAAGAAAGGAATGCTATTCTTTTTCATACACATACAGCATAAAATAAATTCATCTTGAGTGTACTTTTTCTGAGTCTTGTTCACTGCTATGACAGATTGAAAGCTACTGGAGTGTGAATGACACTAAATAAGGGTATTGTGTAAGTTCTCTCCTAATGGAATGATAAAAAAATGTTATTGATACTGCCTCAGTACGAACATACGAGAATTATTCGGAAATTAAGGTCCGATTTCTTATAAAAACAAAACATCCAAGATTTCTTAAAAAAAGTTATTTTATTTAATTCCTTGCATTTTTCTTCTCTATTTTTTACGAAGTTTCTATTTTTGTTTCAACATCGGTCACAACGTTCTATAAGCTTTTTAATGCAAAATTTATCGAAGTCTGTCGTCTGTGAAACCAGTCTGCAGCTTCTTCTTTCATCACGTCATCTGTGGCATGTGCAATTTGTAATTTGCAAATTTTCAGGAATGATTTTGCGCAAAGACGTTCTGCTCCCAATCGGATATTCCACTGCTAAAGTTGAAATTGTGAATCGCCCGTCTTCGCGAATCTTTCCGTCCGCGACGTTGACCAAATCTTCTATGGTCAACAATCACAGAAGATTTGCTGTAACTAAAACGAAGGCAAACTATTCCATTACTCATCTTTCCTAGAACGCCTTATTCCCTCTCCGAAGCTTTTATTATTTGATAGTTTGAGGTTCAAACCCGTCTCCGTGTGCGATACTGTGCAGCCTCGAATACTTACCTAACTCTCCCAGATCTGCATTTTGTTAAAGATTAAAAAGAATATTTTTTGCTCGTATTTATATTTTTATGTATTTTTTAGGCGTATCCATGATTACGGAATGCGGGTTTAAGGAGCATTTTAGGTCCACATGGTTGTTGAAATAACTAATGTGACTCCTCGGGTGGTTGATTGGGGAAACCACAAACCAGACCCAAGTAAATTCACGAGCGGTTGGGAAGCTGGGTTGCAATTAAACTAGATGATGTGAAACAGAAACACTTGGATCATTTCCTGTTCCTTGGTAGAGTTCCTTCTAAGGATGGGAGGTGCTCAAGAGAGACAAGAAGATGGATAGCAGTAGCAACTAAAGCTTTCGTGAGAAAAAAGGAAGGAGAAATGGATGGGACAGATAGCGAGGGTTGATGGATCGGTATAGAAAGTAATTGAAGGGTAGGGATACAAGGAGAGACACAGAGAAGAAGGCAAAAAACGTTAAAGAGATGATGGGATGGAATGAATATCAAGGAATAAAAAGTGGGAGTTGAGTAGGTAATGTTAAGACGAAGGGACCAAATGAGAGCTTGAATGCTCAATTATGGTGGAAATCGCTCAGAAAAACCTTAAGCATTTCATAAGGAGTGACCTCAATTTGTGTTACTATTCGGTGTAATCTCATCTCAGCTTCTTTCATGTCAACGCAACTACAATCAAGACTATGACAAAAGTATATTAAAGGTACATTTTTCTTTGTTCTTTGTCAAATAAAAAAATGACGTGTATTGAGTTAAACTACTAAGAGATTAATGACATATAGCATATATAATGCTGTTGAATATTTATCATAATTTCATCCTCGTATCCTTTCGTAAATTACCTCTTTTCACTTATATTTTGTTATCAATAATCAAAATTATTGTATTTCATCTTTACCAATCAAGTATTTAGAAACATATTACCCAAAGTAAATATGATGTTTTCATGTTAAATATAAACATCGTTCATGAAACAATTTTTGCGCATCCTTCATTCACTTTATTCAGATTATGCCAATTTCTGATTCACCATGGAGGAAATCTTCTTTTTATGCAAAAATTATGGTTCCTACAAGAAAGACATCTGATAAACTTTGGTTTGGATTACAATTGGGATTCCTAAAGCTCGCACTTTAAGTATTTTTGATGCAAAGATCTTTATCGCTTTGCCATTTGCAATTAAAATTCATTGTTTTGCGTGAGAGAAAATATGGATGAGGATAGGTAACCCGCACGGTCGATAGAAATATCTTCCTAAAGAAAAAGAATATGGTAATAGAGTTTTGTAACACTCCATACCTTAACTGCATAAAATACTATATTGTTTGAGTTGCGGGATCTCGGAAGCCAAGTGGGCAACGCGTTTGTCTTACAAGGGTAAAGTGTTGGTTGGTTTGGGCCAACTGCCAGTTTTTTTTTAAATTACGTCGTTAAAGTATATAGTATATATACATAGTATATATATAGTATATAGTAAATAAAAATATTAAAAAGAAAGTTTTAAATTTTTGGTAAAAGTGGCCCCAGATTCGATTCCCCCGTATACCATTTATGCGAATTAATAAGCTCAGCCTCAGCTATCGAAACACCTTTAAAAAGCAAACTCCACTTAAATAGGTACAGTTCTTCTGAATAGTTAAATTTTCTACTGGGTGCTGTATTTATGTTTAACGAAATGTTAATATTGCCAAGTGTTTTGATAAATTGGAATATTAAATTTAAATTAAATTAAATATCTAATGGGTCAGGACATGCATTTAGGAATTGGAATAAAATACAATGAAAAAATACGCAATTAATGGCCTTACTCATATTACTGGAAATTACACCATATCAAACTTAATCACCAAAATAAATCTTGAAAATTATTGATCGATTTTCTCAGAATTTGAATTGGGGATGATTAAATTGTATCATATTCTCTCGGCATTCGCGGAAACTCTTGATAAGAGATTAAATTCATAATTTCCAAGATATCTTTTATTTTTAGGACCAATTTCGACTATAAATACATAATAATGCTTTACTTTTCTGAGAAATAACCATGTAATTCTTTATATCTTTTGGGAATTTGGTGTTTGTCCATAGAAGTAGTTATATATTATAGATATTACTTAAAATTTATATAATTATCATCCCTTTTTATTTTGAGGCTACTTTCTGTAGTCATTCAGGTTGACCCTTACTTATGTAATCTATAATCTTCTACCTTGTGTTATGATTTAATCTGCATAAACAAAGACTGGAAAGTAAAGTAGTAACTTTTTATTTCCGTGGCTTGAAATTCTTCTTATAATGCCAAACGCTTTGCTCAGATTGTCTTATTAAAATGCGTAAAGTTAGGAAGTGATCTATGATGTAAGAAGGAAGTTATTGTTTAACAAACAAATACCATTTCAAACATTATTTGAAACTTCTTTCTTCTGTTTGTGTTCGTTCGTATATTCGGCAAGTTGTGGTTTATAGGAATGAAGAAAATGGCAGCAAATTACTTATCAATTAAGAAATTATATTTTACCTTCCTTTAGTAAATCTTGGCTACATTCATATAAATTTCCGTTTCGGATTTCTTTCTGGTTCAGTTCTTTTAGACTTTATTGACCAAACGAGACCAAAGAAATGATACTTACGGAAGACGGCAAATGTAATTTTAATCAATCCATTTTAATCGGGATTTGCAGGCATAAGTATCAATCTTCTATGTCCTATTCATAAAACTATAACTATTTTATGGCGGACGATCGAGTTGACGTACGTTGCACTTATCCAGCAAAAGACCGAATGGGAAAACGCTGGTGATCGCAGTGATTTGGCTAAAAAACTCCTCTAAACAACTTTTCATTGTTTTTTTACGACTTTTCCGACCCAGGTTAAGTACTACGGAATAAAAAGTTCGCGCCTCGCTACACTAGCAATTACAATAGCCCCTGGATGAACTCGACCCTCGGCTGCCCATAAAAGGGCCTGCCAATAAAACGGAGAGTATAAAATGAGCGTAAAGCCGGAGGAGCATGAAAAGGTAATCGAATTCAATGCATGCGACCCTCAGACGCTTCTTTCTTCGATGTCGAAAGCAGGAATTTTAACACGGAATTCTGCACACCGTTTTCCATTCGAAACGATCTCACCGTTCCCTCGCAAAAGTTGCCGAAGGATTTGTTTACGAGCTTTGATGGAGATTGAATAGCGAAAGTATCGCGACTAATCGTGTGCCATCCACTCTACAACTTTTACTGGTTGGTGGTTAGTAGTGTGGCTCTAGGCGTTCATAAGATCAGGGGGCGTTTGATGTTAACGTGAGGGCGTCCAAAGGTGGTTAACGAGTCTTTGGTACAAAGGAAAAGGTGCTGAGGAATCAAAAGCAATTGCTTCGAGGAGGTATTCGGATCATCAGGATATTGGGTATCCTCCACTTTGGGCTGGTGATTTACGGCTATAAAGTCCTTTAGTAGGCAAAGGGAGAATATTTCGTTTGCTGAAGCCGAATTCTATTGCAGAGACATGGATTTCGTCACGACGAATTCATTGAGTAATATTTGAAATGTGAAAGAAACTAGTATCTGGAATCGAACTACCAAGAATAAAATATTGACTTTATTTCATTTAAATTTATTGATTAAGTGGAAGTGTTTAGATTTCTAGTTTTCTAATTTATCTAAAAAATGATTCTTTTAATGGGGAAGGCGAATTACTCTTAATGACTAGCATCAAAGAATTGAAACAGAAGCAAGTCATCATCAGAGATCTGTTTTTTTCTATTTCCTTTTTAAAATAAAAAGTCTTCTAGTACTAAGTATGGAGATGAATACTCAATAAAAAGGATTTCAGATTGATTAATGCTCCAAAAAATTCTGAAATAAAGTTTTACAATTATAATGGATTATTTTACGAATGCTGTGATTAGAAAGATAAGAAGAAATGCAAATAAATCGCTTCCCTTAAAGCAAGAATTTTAAACGTATTATTATAATTTTAATTCTATTGTTTCTTTATATCTAGCAGTTATTTTCATTGTATTTTATAGAGTACGCTATTTATATAGTTAAATTTTACCAACAAACAGCTAAGCTCATGGGTTAAGATGATATTTTTTTACTATCACTCAGTCACTGCTATCAATTACGATTATGGAAGTCAAATGTTTTGGTGGATGGGGCTACATGTTCTGCCTGTTTGCATGCATAAATTTATCAGAAACGACCAATCACAGAATGTCAATAGAAGGTTATTCCAAATGTATTACACTTTTGGGATGATGTTTGAAAGGATTAACAAGGGAGAATACTCCTATAATTAATCTTTAAAGAAAGGGTAAATATTTGTATTCAATGGTCCTATGAAAATTTTCGGAGCCATATTATAGAAGTGCCAACTTTATTCCGAAATATCTTGCATGTCAAATTTGAAAAGGGAAATGAAGTGAGAATTGGATAAGTATTTGTTTACCTTTATTTGCGCGAATATTATTAGGCAGGAGAGTGAAATCTAAGCAAAAGAATCTATCGTATTAGTACGTATAGTAGGCTATGATCGTTCAGTCGCAGTTAAATGGAAGAATTCATACTTACATTAATTTAAACGTGTATATACGTGTCTAAATCCCTGACAGACCTATATGCCTGTCAGGGAGTTAATTTTAAATGAAATATCTTGTTTCATAAAAGCGTTATATTTTTGTCAACAGTTCAGCTCCCAATGCCTGAATCTATTTTGGAGGTACCTGCAATAATATACTTAATTTTATGAAACATTCAGAATTTACATTAAAAATATGCTAAAATTACGCTAAAATTAAAATAATAATAATTTTACTCTCCAATATATTAAAGTGTAAAATGACGAATATTTTTATTCTCACTTGATTTATTTTACTCCTTCTTCCAAATTTTCGGAAAGATACCTATTCTATACGTTTATTCCAAGTTAAAAAGAGAGCTAATAAAATTTTAACCGAGCGTTTACAGTGCCCCGTAATTTCTTGAGAACCATTCATCGTACCTTATAGTGGGTTATTTAAGATCCAATGAAACCCTCGAATGCATAAAACGATTTGAGCGTTATCGAATCATGGCCAAATTTAATTTGGAAGCCAAAATACTCTCATAAATATTCTAATTGACGGGCGCAAGTTAAATTTACGACCCAAAGGAAGGAATATTTTTCATTTTTTTTATAAAAATTTGCTGAAAAGGGCCGAAATGCTAGGGGGGAGAGGCTCGAGTGATTATATTTGAACAAAAAAGGGAGTTTTGTGCCAAATATTCATGATATATCTGAAGCATGTAGTGAATGTGGTTCGTGAAATGAAACACTCTTAGTTAGTTAGAGAAACAGGATATCTGTTATGTTATTATTGATGTATTGATTATCTGTCTCAAGTAAGAGAAACAGGATATCTAGATGTATGGTGAGTGGAAACGCCATCAACTCCTCATAATTAACTACCAAATATCTTGAAAGTTCGTCTTTATAAGCAATCTATAATTTTAAATCCTGACAAATGTCTCAAAAGTAAGACTAACGATGTTTCTAGCATTTGGAATATGGAACAAATTCTACTCAAATTGTGGATTGCCATTATGGTAATCTCGACATCTACCAAGTGAATTTACAGTCTGATTCCTCGTGGCTAAAAATTAGTTTTCCATGAGAAGAGATGCTAATGCAATAAAAAATCTAGCATCTTCGACAAATTTATCTACTTCTTAGCTAAAATTACTCTCTATACCGAGTAGTACATACATTAAATAAGATTTTATGGAATATTATGTATTTCTTCTCTTCTATAGTATTTCTATGTATGTACTACTCGGTATGGTATCTATTCTCGCTTCACAATCCTGTGAGGCAAATTATACATGCATAGCTTCCTTTACAAATAAAAGTTATGAAAGTGTTCATTGTTCATTGTTAACACGGTCGTCAGTACCGTAATTGCTGCAAGTAATACAAATTCCCTTGATTACAGATTTCTTCTTAATATTGTGTAAATAACTTAAATGTAAGATGAAGAAGAAGATTATTGTACTTTTTCCACAGTAAAAGTGTATTAAAAACAAATAAAAATAAAAATACACGACTAGTTTCAGCGATTGATCGCCATCATCACATAAATGTAATTAAAATATTTAAATAAAATGCTACGTAATATCAGGAGAAAATAATTTAATACGTGCTTGCACTGAAATATGACCACCGTAAAGAAGAAGATTTTGATTATTTGAGATTACAATACTCCTATTTCTTCTCTAATTTAAGCGAATGCTGGCCATCATCAGACAGCATTATGTCTATTCAAAACAACTTCTAGATAAACTATTTTGCAATGACCATGTTAGGTTAGCTTCTTAATTTTCTTGTCTTTTTCGTTTCTTTACATAATCTTACAAATATATAGATATTGGCCAACGAAGAAAGACTACGCAGAATTACGCAATGCATAATTTCGCCGAGATTTTCTGCTAGATTGCTGAAATATACACATATGCTTAACCGGTTCATGACTGAATTTTAATGAGTACTTAGAAGTTAGCCAATTCCTTATTCTTGGGCTTATCGAAGAAAAAGGGATGAAAATCATTTCCAGCAGATGATGTTTTAAGCTGGTGTACTGAATAGTCGAGTAATCGATATTTTAAAATTTCAATTTCAATCTCTTGATAGAAACCTCATTCATAGAAAACTATTGAGAGATTCTACATTCACGAGGTGAAAGGGCGTTTCAGTTTGAGAATCGCGTCATAGTTCCATAATGAAAGACATCTGATTACAGAAATCGGCTGAAATGTATCTCAAACGTCTATCTCTGCAGTTGAGAATGTTAAGGAGGCGGAGATTGGCGTATCGAATCCGAGATGTGTCGCGTTTTGTCGGAAAGGGCGCCAATAAGCTCACAATCAATGGAATGCGAGGATGAATTAAGTCCCATAAAAGAAGCCGAGGAAAAGGGATGGAATTCCGATGCAGTTCGTTGAGAGCTGTCGGCTTTGAAGTGATGTCGCAACCGGATGTGCGAATAGAACCAAAGTAATTGAGGAATCTTGAAGATTGGAATCAGCATATGACCTAATGGTGAATTCGATCTTTCGAGAAAAGTCAATGGGATGGTGGTGACGGAATCGTTAAGAATAGAAATGTGTAATTTTTGTTCAGTTTCCCATCTAATTAATCTACACCAGTCCCTCCTTATCAAGCGATACCATTCCTTCAATTCCTACCTTTAAGAAATCAAGTAAGAATAATTATTTATCAGATTACAATTAGTGTGATAAAATATCCTTAATGAGTGATTATAAAAGCTAATTGTTAATTTTATCCAAATTCATGTAATTTACTCACAATAAGATCAATTATTTTAATCATCAAGCAATTTGAATCAATCCATGTCATAAAGTCTAAATGAGATCGATTTTTAAACCAAATCCTTAGTGGCATCAAAATAATTTCCTGATATTAAAAACGTAAGAACAGCGTAATATACATATTAACACAAATATATATGGTAAAAATAGCTCCTAAAAATATAGATCATGGAAAGTAATTTTTGAAACAGGACGAATTGTAAATATTTCTGTTATAGTACCATTTTTAACATTTCTGGTTTAATCTTATAAGCATCTGTCATCCTACATCCATTGTTTCTTTTAAATTAAAACTCCGGCAGGAATATAATTAAAAATTAACAACCTTCAAGTTTGCCCAATATTCCGGTCTTTGTTCAATAATTTAGTCTAATTTATCAATAATTAGAATGATTTTAATAATATAATACAATATTTCAGGTAAAACGTAATAATATTAAACAATATTACAAAAAATATAATAAAAGAGTACAAAGTAACAGAAAAATATTACTGGTGTAAACTGATATTCGAAGTTCATCACATATTTACGAAAATACAGATCGTTGCATTTTGAGCTATCCAAAACAAAATACTGTAAGTTGTGAAATACTTTTTCACTTATATATGAAAATGATTGTGTTTTATCTCTTTCGCACAAATAATATTGATTAATTACCAGCTCTATTTATTCTGAAACACGAAGAACAGAGATCCGTAGCACGAATTTCATCCGATAGTTCTTCGTTTCCTAAATGAAAATTATAAAATTAAAGACGAAGCGTTACGGGTGAGGTACTTAAGATACTAGGAATCAAATCATATTACATCGTCATTGAAATATTTTTTATAATAATTAATGATATTTCTTGTGATTACACATTATTATTTAGATACGTATTTTATCCTTTAATTGTTATATCACAAATAAATAACACCGCACTTATCCTCCATCTCAGCATCCATTTTCCATAAATTCGTCACTGTATGTTCGAAAAGCGTGCCAACATGAATACAGGGCACTCGGGGAAAGGAAGATGACACTGTACGGCTGACGTAAAAAGCACGTTGGTCTCCCCCCAGAGCTGCACATTTAAATGTAGAAAGAGAAAGGCATTGTGCACATGATGGAATTTTGATGTCGAAACACATTTCGCGAATGGAACCCCATCGGAAATGCTCCTGCATTATGTGCATGGATCGTTGAGTTTTACATCCGAAACAAAAATAATAGACGTATGAACGAGATAATAGATGAGCGAATATGTCTGTTTATTCAAGCGTAAGATTTGTATTTCGTTTTATTTTCCCATCGAAAAAGGTTGCTTAATGTACCAAATAGTTTGCGGGCCATATTGCTCGCAGAAAAATATTGAATGAACGCGGATATTTTTGAGAAAGCAAGCATGGTAAAATTATCACAGTTAACGTTTTTACAACATTTTTATTAATTTCTATTTCTGAATATTCTAGAATACTCATTTCAATTGGGATAAATTTAGCATGTTGCTTCAGTTAGAAAAGTGGGTTATTATGAATATTTACTTTTTGGTCCTAATTCCATATATTCTGTCAGAAATTAATCCTGGAATAATAAACAAATTTCATAGAAATCGATACGATTGATAAGGATTCCTTATGGTATCAGCTATATTTCTGTGAAATGGAGGATTATTTCCCATTTAGAGATTGTAAAAGACGTTAAATATGAATATTTTGCTTAGTTGTCTTAAAATGACTATAACATATACTATAATTATAATTAATATGTTCTATCCTCACTTCGTGGAATTCTGTATAAACCATCGTAATTAAACAGTAACTTTCACAATTTTATTTCAAACGACCGGTTTCGTCAACGAATTGACGTCTTCACCTGAAAATGTCAACTCGTTTACTGTTTACTATAGACGAACTTCATGGTAGAATTTCATAAATAATTATGCTTAACACTTAGAAGTGTCGAATTTCTATTAATCTAACATAAATCTCTATAAAGCAATGACTTACTTACTAAAATATGGTAACTTAAAACATGTGCATAAATATTCATTAATTATATTTATGTGAGTGTCACTCTGAAATTTAAAAATTTTATTTTGGCATTTATTCGTACATATGACGAAAAATAAATACTTATTTTATGTATGAGGAATTTGTTCACCTACCTTCTATGATGAATTGTGCAATTAAATATGTTTAAGGGAACGAAATTTGCTCAATTTAAGAGGTAGGTATGTAATGTAAGAACTGGTCGCTAAGTTTAATAATAATAATAATAACTTCGTTGGCGTTCAGTCTCTTATTCACTGTTTTTTTTTACATATATGATGGATTTTAAAATGTTTTATGAAAAATATTATGTGATTTAACTACTCTTTTCCATCTTTTTTCCATTCATATAGCCTAATCTAAAGTTGGTAATAATTTCGTACATCACCTTGACTGAAGTGGAAAATGTTAATTACGAAAATATCTCTAACTGGGATATATGTATAAGCGTCTTAATCCTAAGATTCTTCTCAATATGACTCGATATCTGGTAACGTAACCAGATAAGAGGCGACTACTTAAGGGTTTTTAGGATATCTTTCGATTCGCATTGCATTGTTTCACATTCGTATTGCTAGTTCTGATATTTGGCTTGCTAATAAATAAAATCTTTATCAATAAGGACGAGATAATAATGCAATCGCCCAAGTACTAACTATTCCTTAACCTCGTTAATGATGCCGTGTGAAATGAATTGCATTTAAATTGTTTCTATTAGATAGATACATGATAAGTACTATGACTTAATTTCAATTCATCAATGCAATGACATGAAATTCCCTGGAATTTTTTAAAATCTTAAATAAAACTACCATTACACTAAAACACCACCGTAGAGCGGTACGCAACACCTCCATCAACATTTCCTCTATGCGCAATTTTAAAACGCTCCAACGAAAAATCGGCCCGCTAACTCCTTTTTTGAACTCCTTTCATGTAAAACTTGAAACTTTCATACTGTCAACATGCTGGAACACAAATTCCAGTTCTTTCTTATGAGCTCATTCGCTCGGCGAAAGACTTCATCAAACCTCTCACGGGGGAATTCAAGATGGACGATCAAGCTACAGCTGCCAGAAGAAGCAACTTCAAAACTACCGTCACGAGAGCAATCACGTTTTTTTATTCTGTCTCTAAATAAAGCCGGTGTAAAAATGCAGGGAGCGAGAGAGATTATACTAAGAATGAAGGAGAAGTAAAAATAGACGAGGGGAGACGCTGATTGAATTCGAAATACAAAGTAGTATGAGATTCAAATCAGCGTGACGTTACGTTTTACTCTGACATCGGCATCTTTATCACAAGGATTCGATTGGATATCAGAAGATATGGAACTGCTCACTTGTGCAGTCTCTTTGAAACCTTCTGATTCAGCCGAAGAGGTCCGCTTCATTTTATTTGCATCTTTTATCGTTTTAGAAGTATTTGCCTGTGGAAGTTGCTTTTAGGAAATTTAATATTCTGTTTACTCTGTTACTAAAGGTAATAAAGGTGAATTTCATTTTTGAGTTTTTGATTGAAATTGTAATTTTATGTATTGTTTTTAAGTTTGAAAACTTCAATGATCGCTTTGAAAGTTTATCCTTATTATGTTAGCGTAAATTATCTAAATGGGAATATGGGAAAAAAATGAGTGAATTTCAAAATTATAAGTCCGGAATCAAATCGGCAAATTTACTCTGCAAGTTTGTATTTATTAATATATTCCTATTTCATTGATTTTATTCGTTATGTTTGACTACGTTAAAGAAAATATATATTTGTTATTAGTGAAAGAGATGTGGTAGATTTAACGGAAAATCTTGAGGTATTAATCTTCTTTCCATCTGATTTCACTGGATAAGATGTTCAGAACTGTTTAATAATTTAATGTTAGTTTATGAAATCTTATTCATTGCTATCATTAATTTCTATATCAAAACTTTTCGCTGTAATTCATGATATATCTTTCGAAATTAATATCACTAACACACAAAAAAAAGAAATTGTTGCTTGAAGTAGCAGTAACTTGTAACTTGAAGTAACTGTAGCAGAAGTTAAAAAGCTGATATATACTTAAGTAATAATATATTGGAGTAAATAATTTGGCAAAATTTGTAAAAAAATTTATTTCTATGTAAATTTCCTATCTAGTTATATAATTCATAGAAAATATATTGACGAAATCAGGACGAATACGATTAATTTTTATTTTTTCTCTAACTACATTAGGACAATGTTCTAGATTTATCTTAATTAAATAAAGGAGTGTAAGATGTGTTTATTACATCAATGGCACCTGAATGAGCTCTTGAACTGTAAAGCGAGGAATCAGGAAAATGGAATATATATGGGAACTAGTATCAAAATTTATACCATAACTTATGAAATTAATTAATAAAAGTAGCGGTGTAAGAAAAACAGTTATCTGCCATATTGAAATAAAAAAGTTAATATGTGTTAGATAATTAAGAGTAAGGCCTTATTTAGTTAGAAATATTGTGAAGAATCGAAAGCACATCTGTTTCCAAATGATTAATCAAGGTTTAATTTTTGGAACGCACATCGCCAACATTTACTCGAGCGTACACATTATCTGGGCAAACCCTCGAATTTGAGCAAGTTCAAGAGCAGAAGGCGCATTCACTTTCGTCCTCCAGCTCGACTGAGTGAAAATGAACGCGACAGATTTGGCACCGTTCCGAATCTGCGATCGTCGAAAGAGAGCTTTTATACCCGCTGAGCAACGTTTTCCAGTACAATTTCCACCCGCAAATGTACAGGAATTCAATTGAGGTTTTGCTTTTGCAATTCTCGCTGCGGGCTCGTGGGTTAAACAAAGTGATTTATCGCCTTTGGTCGAACGAAATCGTTTGAGTCCGCTTGTGTGCGCGCGGATGAGTGATTATTAATGCTTAGGAATAATTCTTCCCCAAAGCCAAAGGTGAATTATTGCGGTGCCATGCCTTTCGAAACTGAAAGTGGAGTATTTAAACGACCTCAAAAGATTCAAACTGTGAAATGACAAAGCACATGCATCTTGTAACATACTGAAAGCAACACTGAGTTCTACAATGAACAATAAAATGAATCTCAGTGAAATAATGGAATATACCTAAATAGAGGCGCGTATGAATGAAAATATTATCTGTTATCATACATTTTTTTTAAATTTCATATTTACTGGAATGATAAAAGGATATTTAAAATCCGAGACAAATAATTAAGAATCATTCCTTTTCCCATAAAAACTGGTAGTGCTTGAAATTTATTTTGGTAAGAGGATTGGCTTTGTCAATTTCACATGTCTAAGGCAAACTAGCGAGAGTATACATGATGTTATTCAAAGAAAACAAGAAAATCGTTGCGCTTGTGTAAATGATTTTTAATTTATATGCACTAGGGTGGATCGAAAAAACCTTTTTTTCGAAATACGTTAAAGGTTACTGCTTAAAGTTTGTATTTGGTGGTCCTTATAACATATAAAAAAATTCAACTCGATCGGATAATTTCCTGAGGCTGCGAATTTTAGTCAAAATTTTAAAATTTTTGTGAAAAATTTTAAGTTTTGCATTTTTCCTGATGGTTTCTAAATGTTTCCGAAGTGATTTAATGGCAAAAAAGTACATATATTGCTTGGTAGTTGCTTACTATTTAAGATTTAGTACGTTTGAATTGAGGAAAATGGATTCTCAGGTCGCCAAAATTCGTCAAAATTCTCAAAATATGCAGAAATCTTACGGATGTTGGTTAGACAGTAGGGTGGGTCGTTTTGTAATTTTTCTGTTAGAAATGTAACACCCGGCAAAAGTGGAACACCCACATTACAGATATAATTTTCTTTCCAAATAAAATACTATCTTTAGTAAGAATTTTTACCTCGAATTATCGAAATTTCGGCAAGAAACGTTAAAATTGTAAAAATTTCTAGTTCGATCCAAACGAATATTCTTTGGATAAAGATAAGTCCTTTGTGACGAAAACTGTCACTCAAGCTTCAATATGCCACCTATATACTTCTGTATGGGACAGAGATGCCTCCTATAGGGCCGGAATAGGAGACAAATTAATTTAGAATTAATTAAATAGAATTTTTTTGCAACTCTTTCCGTTCTCGTCTATCTCATTAGAGCTCTTTATCAAATTAAAACTGCTTTTTTATATTTGGATTTCTTAAAGAACGTCAGCAGGACGTTATATTTAAATTGGTTTTGAGGCGAATAAATATTCAACTAAGATTTACGTTTTTACCTCAATTAACTATGAATTTTGAAGGAAAGAGAAACCTGTCACCTGTCTCTTGTGATGATTAAGAAAATAATTTGGGCATTTCAAAGTCGTTAGCGAATCACTTTATGGGAAAAGTATTACATCAAAATGAGTGAATTAGTATTTTCCATATACAAAATTACTTTTTACCAGTAACGCCAACGGGATAATGCAATAAGATGTATCTTAAATATTTATTATGGAATTTCATGAGTATGAGAAAGAATCCAAGAACTTAGTGGAAACTATCCGAAACTACGAATTAAGGATTTTTACAAATGCAATTAGGAATAAATGGTTACATTATTTCTCTGAGGCGATAGTTTATTGACTCACTAAACTCCTTTGTTTTACAAATTGAATTTTTGAATTAATCTTCTAACTTTTCCATCTTATGTAAGGAAAAATAGGAAGCACTATCTCTTATAACTCTTTTCTATTCTATTGTATCCAAATCTCCCGACCGATTTAAGCAAATTGAAAGACAATTGGATCCCTGTGTTATGCCAAGTTTGGCGTCAAGTAGTTTCAGGAAACATCGAGAGCACAAGCAAGACACTAATGTAAGAACGACCTCATAATCATTGATACAGATTCCTGTGATTTGCAAGTTGCTCTGTCTTCCTTCTTGGCTGCCACCTTTAAAGTTAAAACAACGCAGCGGATCCAAGTTGGTTATCGTGGAATTAATTCCACGAAGCTCTCAGTGGATGGGAGTTGCATATGTATTAGAGGATTCAGGAGATAATATCTGTCTCCAATCCTCTCGCTTATCTCTCAACCTTTGCCCTTTCCCCTCAATTCTCTCCGCGCCCTTTATTCTCTCACAAATTCTCTCTCCTGAGAGATTCTACCTTCTATTGTTTATTTTGTTATTTATTGTTTTCTTCATTTTGCCTTATTAATTGTTTAGGTAATTTTTGATTTATTCTGTATCTACTAGTATATCTATCAGTCTACTTCTTACATGTAAATGTGTATTCATATGTTCTTTTTTGTTTTTGTATGATATTTTTGGCTCGTTTTCTTGTCTTTTATATCTAATTTAATCACTCAATTTAGTTTTCCTATCGTTAGGTTTCGTATATTTTTCAAATCTTCCTTCTTGAGGGCGTTTTCTTGCAGGGGATTTTTTTTCTAAGCTCATAACTTATTTTTTTTTAATCCACAAATAAGTATTCATCTGTGTATTTTTATCAAGCTACCACTTTCTTTAGATTTGTACGACGATGGGTTAGACGTAAGGAAAAACTTTGTAGTCCCAATCTCGCCCTGAATAAAGTCCTTTATTATTACTTTCCCCCTATACGTAGTATATAGAAAGTATTGTATTCGCGAAAAATTCGATCTCCACATTTTGACGGAAATAGATGTTTTGGGACCCATAGAGCTCATTTTCGCTATTTTCCCGAACATGTCTGTGTGTCTATGAGTGTGTGTCTGTCTGTGGTAAAAAAGTTTGTGTGCGCTCTATCTTAAAAAGTAATCATCCGATCATTTCCAAACTTCATATTTAGTATTTTCCTAACAATGCCAAATGTTGATTAGTTTTTTTATGAATATCGCTTAACCCGAAGTTCTGGTTAAACCGGAACAAAATTTTGTTACTTTAACCCTTAACCTGTGACGTGCAATTTTTGTCACACTACCAGTGACGTGCGGTCTGGGAGACCGCAATTTTTTAAATATCTTTAAAGTTACTAAATGGCACATTTAACAATGTTTAAAAGCCTTAGTTAACTAATCAGTTATTGAGTAATTTGAATTCAAATTTAATTTTATGTTTATATGAACAAAATTACAATTATTAATCATTTTACGAAGATAGTCAAAAATTTGAATGAAAAAAACATATCCAAGCAAAATAATGTCGCATATTAAAAATCAGGTGCCTATTTTTGTAGCAAAGCCTTTAATGTATTTTTGGGATGATAATTGATAAAACGTTCTTGAAAAATATTTCATTTATTTTGTTTTTCATGGATTCTGCAAACGTTCGATATTACATTTTTCGTGAAAAATGTCCTACCCCTCCATAGAATCACAGCTCTTGCAAATTATTTTTGTGCATTATAAAAAAACTGGTTTTCTACATTTGGACCAACAGAAGGAGGTTTTTTGTTTTTTTCATGGAGGGCAAAGTCGGCAAGTCTTCCGCTTCTCTAGTTTATCTTCGAAATTTTGAGGTTTTTCAACTGTTAGGTTCAGAATTCGGCCTATATTGGCTCTTAATTGTGTGGGAATCTTGCTGTTTGACATTATCCTCTTTAATTGTGGCCTTACTAACTCCGCTGCAATGCATTTAATAAAATCGTACCTATTCAGATAGTTCTTGTCTTTTAGAGACTGCTGGAACACAAAAGAATTCACCAATGAAATGTCTAAAATCCTAAGAAACACTGCCATTGGCCATCTCCTTGTTCTTCGACTAGATGAGTAGCCGCTGCACATTTTATGTAGTGTATCTACTCCACCCTTGATTGAATTATAGAAAGCTATAATTTCAGGTTTCATTGTCACGTCATCAGTGCTCTCTGTGGTGCATTGACGACACCAACCAAAGAGTCCTGTTTCTCTTTGGCACATGAGGAACTAGAGTCATGTTGCCGTATATCCATACAACGAGGACCCTTTTGTACCTTCTTTTGAAGGCCAGAACTCATTGAATATTTGCCTTTAATTTTTTCTTATCGTTCCGACATAGGTCTGTCCTTTCACCCTCAGCTTCTAAAGCAGTTCAATTGAAGTGAACCAATTATCAGCTGTAATATTTCGATTGGAATGAAATATTGGCTCAGTGAGACGCGGAACTGATTGCGTAGGTTTCGAAGTCTTTTTGTCTTACTCTGACAGACCTTTTCCGTTGGTACTTTTTCCGGCGTACAAATAGGCATTATACAAATAGCTATTCGATGTATCCGTCACACACATAATTTTGAGGCCATACTTAGCTGGCTTACTCAGGATGTACATTTTAAATGGGCACCAACCCCTGAAGGCAATTAACATTTCGTCAATACAAGTTGTTGTGCCCAGTGAATAGCAACAATGAGAATTTTTTACGAAATGATTGAACAAATCAGAAATTGGTGCAACTGGGTCACTTTCGTACCGGACGATTCGGTCTTCATGGTTATCAAACCGAAGACATAAAAGGAGAACAGCAAATCGTTGTCCATACATTACTAAACGAAAAATTTCCTATCCCATGTCATCTGCAGCAAAAGTACTTCTAATACCTTCATCGTTAGATTTAAATATTGCCTAATATATTAATAACTCAAGTAAAGCTCTTAATTCAACATAATCTAAATCTTGGATTTCTGGCCTACTCTGGTATACTTTTCTCATAACTTCTGAAGTTTGACATTTGTCCAACACAAAATCAAATTTATTATATCGTCGTCAAAAATGAGCGACCAAAAATGGAGAGGTTGCAGTTACCTATCTAGAGGTATAACAGATTGCTTCAAACCTGGTTTTTCCGCGACAATGTTATGCAGACGAGTGTAAACGCTTTTCTTTGGCTCTTTAGAAATCTTATTTTTCCAGGCAATTGGTTTTCCTGCCACCATATTTGCAAATTATTTTACAACAAAGATATACTTTAGAAAGAAACGAACTTACTGAAAAAATATAACTCACACGATTCGTCTTTCAAAAGATCCGTGTATGCGATCCGTGTAGCAAGATGATTACTTGGCAACGAATAGAGCGAAACTAAAGAAAGCAGTTTGGGGAAAATCCGAGAAATACGTTTTCTTTCACACCTGGTCATGTACTGCTCGAACATTCGCCTCGGGTTTTCCCCAGGATCACTCCACCCTTTCCATTGGGTGTCCATTTTCCGCTAACAATATGCTTCACTAAAGGTCATTCATCCCAGGCTAGGCACAAATGAGTAGTGGCAACAAAGAGAAATTCTCGCAGGATTTGGTTATTCTGAGTTTGCCGCCACTTCGGTCGCATCCGTAGTAAGTGACATTCTAGTGTCAGAATCACAGCGAAATATAAAGACGAAAAATTCGGTTCCATACACATAAAGTGTTTTAATTCAAGTATGATTTAATATTTTTCTAAAAAGATTTTTATTGTTGGAGTTGATATTATAAAATAACCAAAACAATCAGTATTCTTTAGGACGACCTCAACATTAGCCTACTATCATAAAATCCATATATTTTGCCTAATTTATGCTTTTCAAATAGTAATAACAAAGAAATGTGAAAATAATAAACAAATGTAATAAATAAAGTTAAATTTTTTAAGCCACCGTAATAATATTCATCCATATTACGAATTGAGTTTTCCCGAATTAGTGACGTGCGGTCTCTCAGACCGCGCATGAAATTAAATCGCAACTTAATAGAAATACAAGTAAGATAAATGAAATTCGAAGAATTCTATATACTACGTAAAGGTATCTAAGAAGGTACCATAAATATCAAATTTGTTAAAAATCAAATATTTTTTTATTCACAATAAAAAAATCGCTGCGGTCTCTCAGACCGCACGTCACTGGTTAAGGGTTAATATCTCCTTCAGAATGCAATGTAGGTATATACAATTACATACAAAAGTTATAGATTATGTATTTTACTACAACTTTTATATGAAACATCTTTTTGTAACACAGATTTTTTATGAGTTATTCTTGAATAATGGTTAACCGAAAGTTGTTGTTTATCCAGAAATGGAAGTTTTTCATACATATCTCTGTCAAAACGCAATTTAAGTATATACAATTACATACAAAAGTTATAGATAATGTACTTTACTACAACTTTTGTATGATACATTTTTTCGTAACACTGATTATTTAGGAGTTATTCTTTAATAATGGTTAACCGGAAGTTGTTGTTTATCCAAAAATGGAAGTTTTTCATACATATCTCTGTCAGAATACAATGTACGTATATACAATTACGTACCAAAGTTATAGATAATGTATTTTAATACAACTTTTATGAAACATTGTCCTGTAACACTCATTGTTTTGGAATTATTTATATATTACCGGCATAGGCTTCCGTTTTCAATAAATATGGAGAAAGTCATGTGTTGGCCACATCAGATTTTTATTACTATTATTATTCTCTCTCATATTATCTCTTCTGCCATTCCCCTGTTTTACAAATCCTTATTCGTAGCGGAATTTCACCGCCGTAAAATCTTTAGGTGTTACTTCCTTCGTGGTGCGTGCAGCCGTTTCCCATTCCGAGACGTTTTAATTGCCTTCGCGGCCTTATGGATCTAATTTCTCGTTGCAATTATTCGAGGCGTTGCCTGGAAGCTTTGTGTATACTCTCGCTTATTAAGTTTCGTGATATAAGTGTACCGCTTACCGCAGTGCGGCAGGGACGCCAACTTTTAAATCATTGTCTTTTGCGTCGGTTACGGTGGAAATTAAAGGAATGATTTCCCTGAGAGAATGTCCCGTAGGAGTATCAAAATTTTGTTTCTGTATTAGTGGATACCATTCCGCCACGCTTAATATACACAGGAAGAGCTCGGAGCATAATCTTGATATTGCTCTAATCCAATCTTAACCGCCTAATCAAGGAGACACGGTTGGTAGGAATCAGGCTATCATTAGAAAAGGTAGCGTATAAAATTATTATTTTCCAAGAAAATCATATCAAGAACCAAAGGGTATTCGTGGAAACTGTTTCATTGTATGTTTTTCCTTCTACTGAAGAACCAATTACACTTGACGGTTAAGGAATTCTAATCCATCCTACGTATTTATATATGATTAAAGAAAAGGTTAGATTCACACTTCTAATTTTTTAAAATAATTAAAAAAGCGAAGGGTGAGCTCTATCGTAGCCTTGTGTCCAGATAAAATATCATCATTAGGCGGGCAGAGGAGAAGTATGCCTACCGAATATAAGCTTATACTCGAGTCGATTAGTTTTCAGTTTTGTGATGAAATTTAGCTCCTCATATTACATTCTCGTCGGCCAATACTCTAGTGTTTACGGTAATTGGTTTAGGTGTTTAAATTGATTATGTTACATCGTATTATGTTATGATTGTATGTAGATGAGCGTACCCATTAATTTAAAATTTTGGTTAAATTATGTTAACTTCACTCCCATCCAAAACTGTAAATACGACTTCTACCTTCCTGTGTAGAGGAGATTTCAGCTCCCTAACATGATAAGGTGAATATGATGCCTATTTTATTGATGATGCTATTTTATGTAATAAATGACAAACGGAACAATTATGTGGGCAAGTATTAATATTGATATATACTATGGCTTCGATTTTTCTCTCCCACTTACGAGCTGGTACCCTGAACACGTGTCTGGGTTGAGACCTTACCTTATTTTCCTTGTAGTAAATATACTGCTTCTATTTGTAGCTCCTTGCACTAAGTAACATCCATCCATAACCTTCAATACCAATTCCCATATAATATAAGTGACAATGACGTGCATTTTGAATTACGTACATTAACAAAGACGATTCAAATTCTCGACATTCAAATTCTTCTTTGCAACAAAAGAGAATTTGAGATAGTTAAAAGTAAGAAGATGTGAAGCTTAAGTATTTGCGATAAGCTCTCAATTCAGAAATTAGGTTTGGTCCTTATTGCTGTAATCAGTCTTAGTCTATTCATATTTTTCTTGCCTATATGTTTAAACAAACGTTTTACTAACATCAACAGAAAAAGAAAAGGAATAATACTTTTTTCACAATATTAAAATCAATTACTGTATATACTCGTGTATAAGCCAAGTTTTTCAGCACATTTTTTTATGATAAAAAGGTTCCCCTCGGCTTATATTAGAGTGAAGGTCCCACTCACCTGTCCGCCGGGGAAAAAGGCAGCCGTAGCTAGAAATTGGCTAGTTAATTCCTAACGTGCTAAATCAACAGTTCTTTGTCAATTCTCTACTACTAGCCTACTGAGGCCTCAATGACTGAAATTTATCGTCTTACATTTGGGTCAGCTTATAATCAAGTACATACGGTAATTAAAGTACTGTTCCTTCTCTTTTTCTGATGTTGGTATGATAGCACTCCACAAAACGACGAATTCGTCGGTGAACTTCAATATTTATATTAAAGCATAAACTGCTGTTAGGCTGTAAGCCTGGTTGCAGCTTTTTTCTACCTACACACATTTGTACAAGTTATAAACATAATTAACATAAAATACATAATGATAATCATAAAATTCCTATAGAATTATTATATACATATATTATATTTACCTTACAACTAATTAACGAATTTATAGTATTTTTTAACTGTTTTACTGGATTTATCGGTGTTCATTTTATAGATCTTACTGTTTTATTCGCATACAATTTTCGGCCGTTTTCGGATTAAATATGTATGGACGACTTCAACTAAAAATTATCCCTCCGTTTCGATATTTTAAATTTAATTTTTGAGAAATTGCATATTCGCTGCATGAGGTCTCCGCTTCGCCAATGTGATAGGAGCCCTTTCCGCGACGTAATATCCGCATTAATCCACCTCATGGCGAAACCGGATCATGGGAACGTCTTAGAATGCACCTCATCTCGACGGGACTGAATCTTACCAAATATATGTCAAGTTGCGGGAAGTGGTGATGGAACTGGACCGTGACCTAGGAACCCTCGCTCGGAGCGCCGAACAGCCGGTGCGGCGAATGTATGCACTAGTGTGCGCAATGCCGTAGAAGCGAGTACCGCAAATACACGTGCGTAGGACGGAGATCCCCATGGAAATTCCCTTCAGCCTTTAGATTCGTGGATTACGTTCTGGAAAAAGCCGTGGAGCGAAATCATCCAAGACGGCTGGGAATTCAGGGGCATCATCCCTTACGGAATCAGGCCGTTGCTTCCTTAGAATGGATTCGAGAAGTTTATCGAAAGAATGTGCATTGACGCTTTAACCTTTTCTGACAGCAGTGTTGCTCGCTTATGTTTCTTATGCGAAAATTTCAAAGGTAACGGAAATGCTAAAATATTGAGAAGCATTCTCTTTTGCTTGGCTGAGTTGCAGCTGAAGTCTTAAATGCAGGGAGTAAAATATTAAAATTTCACAAACGAAAATCGTGAAATTGGAGGGGAAATATTCTTTGCCATTACGAACATCCCAATTGAACTACCGAGCCACGTCCTTTGGTTTGGTTAGAACACCTGCCCGGAAAGTGGGGGACCTGGGATCGAGTCCCAGCCAAGCCACTATTTGTCTCTTCTTGTACAACCTTGGGTTAAGTTGCACGCTTTCCTGTGCTAAGTCTTACTTCATTTACATTATCCGAATTGTAGACCGAAGGTATACTCGTATAAAATGCATTATACTCTTTATTTCATTGATCTTTAAGAAGCTTAACTTTTTGAAGCGAAAATAAAAATACATTTTGTATATATGAATGATTTCTGTGTACGAAGAACCTTTATAAGAAAAAAAAAAATTGTTACAAAGAACAACATCAGTATTAGTCCGAGGATTAACTATTAAATTTACTCTCATAAGATATAATAAGTGGTAGGAAACGTGTAAGTTACGTTGGCATGACAGTAGATGATCGTATTATGAAACCGTTATCTTTTATCGCGAGGTGATGAGGCTGTTACATCTAAAATTATTCTTTCCAGTAATGGTGTAACGGATACCACACATTCAAGATTTTCAGATACGAGTTAAAATAGTTTTTTATCATGATAAAAACCTCAGTTTCGCTGGAAATGAATTTATCAATAAATTGAAAAACTTTATAGATATAAGTGGATAATTTCAAGTCTTATCCGAACAATGGCGTTATTCATTTTTACCTGTCATATTTTCAGAATTCCAAAATTGATGCAGTTGCGCATTTTAGTTATGAACTCCCAAATGTTATTTAAATCTGACAAAACTTGAAGACGGTATGGACTTTTTTATAGCTTGTTGTCACTACTATAACATTTACGGTACTACCACATTCTTTAAAATTATCTTTTAAAGTATAAACAGTTCGTTCATTATTTCAAGGGAAGAGTAAGGGCTTCAGTTTCTCAGCATCAATGAAGAGCAGTCTTAGTTTTAATACAAAGAGGATGCTATATTCAATATTTTATTCTTTCGGCTTACTTGTTGATACGAATCAAGATAACTCTTATTCGAGAAAATAGCAAATGATTGAGAGTCTTCTTCGGAATTTAAGGAAGAAATGGTTTTTTATTACTTCCTAGATCGTAGAACAAATTGAGAATGACGCAAGAAAGCAGAAAAAATCTTCTAGAATTGCATAAAGTAAAAATTTAAGTTAAGCATGAGTTAATGTGTTATTGATATTGAATGTAGATATTGTAAAAAGTTCTTTAGGAAATCTAGTTTTGTTTAGTTGTTGGAATTAGGATTTCTGAATTTATTTGAAAATTTTACTAGGAAATAGAGAGCTTCTTTGTAACGATCCTGATAGTCTTTCGCTGCAACGATTTTCTCTTGGTATACTTTCTTATGAGATGGGACTATTAATATCGTAATATTGTCACAGCCTTTCAAAGAATAGATTTAGGTGAAAATATCATATCTATTGCTATACATTTACTAATATTTTATTTATATCGAATTAATATTAGCCGAATTCAGACAGTAAGCAAACAAGGTAATATATTCGACGTAGAAAAACTCCAATTAGCCGTCTTTGTCGGCGTTCCTCGTCTCGTTACTTCGTCAAGTCGATTATTAGCCATTTATAAAATAGAATGATAGCCTCATAATTAAAAATAATTATGTAGAAATGTACATTGGTGTGGCATTAATAACATTAAAATGCTGAATTAAGCAGCGGTTTCTGTTACGATTAAGTTATTCATAAAACGTGTAGCAATTTAGGCAAATTAAATTAAAACTAAGAAGTAATCTTATTGAGAGTTATTTTGGAAAAAGCAGTCAAGCCAAGATTTTTCCAATGAAAACCCAGAGATACATCGAAAACACTGAAATAATTGAAAATTCAACAGTTATGGCAATGAGAAAAAATTGGCGTAAGGCCCAAACGATTTCTTCTAATTCCTGGACAGATACTTTGACTTTTGTTTCTCCTAGAAAGTTTCGTAGCTTTCAATAGGTAGTTACCTCAATGAAAGCCATTACTTAATGTCATACTTCTGTGCAATATTACCCATGAATAAGCCTGAGACAAAAGTTAATGAAAGAGATCTTTTCCTTCATCCTGTTCCAAAAAATTATGTAAAATATTCCGTTCATCGAAGCATATCTGCGGGGATAGAGTAAAAGTAGGTAAATAATGCAAGCCTTAAGATGGAACTTTCGCTTCATGAAATATGATATCAATTTCCATAAGTTCGAGCTTCTGTTGACATTCGTCGAGTCGAGTAGGTAACCATGGCTAAGGGTAATCTCGCATTAGTCAACACTCGGATCCAATGTATGGCAAGGTAACGCTTGATGATAGCATCTCCCGTTCTAAGGACAACTACTTTTGAGTCTAACGTGCCGTGAAAAGCGACTCCCCCGCAAGGAATCGGGCCGCGCTAATGGATGGAACTAATTTCTATCGCTCCACAATGAGTGGATAGACTAGCTAGATGAAGGTGGCATCACCAGTCAAAAAGATACCCTTTAACTACGGGAGGAGCTTAATTGGGCGATATCTACACAAAGGGGAATGAAGGATGGCCGTGACTAAGCGGTACGGCCCATTGAAAGAGATCAATCGATTAAATGATAATCGGAGCAATTATGGCCGATGGGCCGGAGGGGGATTCCTAATAGGTGTTTTCAGGTACAACAGCATCTCTTTCGACAAAGGCCGTTAGCGCGAAATGTTAGCGGGAAACGTGGAGACAATGAGGACTGAACAAACACGTCTGAAGGATGGGATGTAAGGGATAGTGGTGCACAGGTGGCTACAAATTGCAGTTTAAGACTGTTTAAGCATCGCTTTTGTGAGCGCGGTCGATCTGACGTTGAATCATCATAACTGATCCACGCTCAGGTGTCCACCGCGAGATGGTGCGTGGAAAGAGTAGTTGGTGTAAGAGGAAGGCCGGGAGGAAACGAGCCGAAAAATCGGAATGAGATGAAAATAGGAAGAGATGTACAGAGTTTAAAGAAATGAATGGGAAGTAGTAAAATGTTATTTGACCCTATATTGGATGAAGTTATGCACAACTGGGTTTCTCTTTTACCTAACCTATGTCATTTATACTGAAGTATTTATAATATGAAATGTGTAAGAAATATTAAAGTAAAGAACATATAAAAAAATAAAAGTAGCGGATCAGGTTTTGTCCACAATTTAATTATGTGGTGATCAATGAGATATAATAATAATAATAATGATGTTTTATTTTTTTGGGGGAATTTTAGCCTAGGAAGGCTATTCCTCCAATTAACCCCTTTTCTTAATTTTATTCCTTCTATTGCTTTTTATTTTATTAATATCACATACACACAACATACACAGACAACCATTTCCTAACCGGAAAAATCCGATAAGCCGAGATTCGAACCCGGGACCGTGAGGTTGGAAAGTTAACGCGCTAGCACGTTAACCATTCAGCGGCGGAGTTTAATTTAGTTCACCAAATTAATTTCATATCTTTGTTCATAAAACCTTCATTGTTTTATTCCTACGCTTTTCCAGAGGTTTATTTTCCATTGTCTCGACTTGAGACGACAAGCAAGTAGCAGATGATTGATAGTAGTTTGAGATTGATTGAAGCCTCCTCCTCCTTCCTCCAGTAAAAAGTTTTAGAGAATTCATTGCATGACAATGGCCATGACCTTTGTTTGTCTTACTCATGCAGAGAGCTGACTCAGCTCAATTGCCGAACTCATGATGAGGTGAATGAGACTCGACTTTAGCGAATGGAATCGTCTTATTTTTATTTTCTTTCAAAAGTTTCCCATCCTTATCAATGGAATCTCGTTTCTAAGTTTTTAGAGCTCAATTTAATGGTCATATTAGACACGTATTTCATTAACAACTTACTGAGTTGTTTGTTGGGCTAAAAATTGTTTTCGTTCATTCGAAAGGTCAACGTTAAAGATTATATTTTCGTATAGTTTATCAATACTTTTATGCCCATGAAATCCGAATCATTTAATAACATATTTTTATAGTAATAGTTGCATAACTATGCAATACTCAAACGTAATGTTTTTACTTTCTCCATATACGTAGTATAGAGAAAATATAGATTTCATGAAAAAAATCGACTTCGAGAATTCAACGGAAATATATGTTTTGGGGTCCCTAGAACACGGCTTGAACATTTTCGGAATGATGTCTGTGTGTGTGTGTGTGTTTGTGGGCGCTCTAACGTAAAAACTATTAGACGAATCAATACCAAACTTTATACATAGCTTGATGGTGGGTTTTGTCAGGGTTGATTAGTTTTTGGAGTAAATTAGTAAACCGGATGTCTAGCTTTATTCTTCGAAGCAAATTTCCGTTTTTGCAAAATATCTCCATAAATATGATATTTAGGTAGATACTATAATTTACAAACTTTTTAGAAAGTGTAATTTACTATCATTTTTGTATGAAGCATATTTTGGTATCGCTGATTTTTTAGGAGTTACTCGTGAAATACTGATAACCGGAAGTTCTGATTGTGTACTTTGTGGGAGCTCTAACATGAAAAACATTTGTTGTATCAACATCAAATTTCATATATAGTACTTTAGTTGGTGCCGTTAGAGTTGATTAGTTTTTGGAGTAAATCGGTTGACCGGAAGTTTTGCTTTACTTTTCGAAGCTCGTTTCCGTTTTTGAAAAATATCTCCATAAATATGATATTTAGGTATATACTATTATTTGCAAACCTTTTAGAAAATATACTTTACTACAACTTTTGTATGAAACATATTTTTGTATAACTGATTGTTTAGGAGTTATTCATGAAATAATGATAAACCGGAAATGTCCTGAAAAACATTATTGTATATAATGTTTGTGACGTAAAAGATAATATGATATAAGTTAATCACTTATCATCCAAGTTTAGATTAGATATAGAGTTCGAAAATACTGTCGTAGATAAATATTTACATCTTATATACGAAGAAAGTCATGCGCTGGCCTCATCAGATTTTTGTAATTTGTTTTAATCTTTGCCTCGCTTTGATGAGGATATGAAGGAAAGTTGTTTAGCTGATGCTTAGGTCTCAGGTAATGTTCGCTGGTTGTCTTCAAAGAAAATAAGTTCTTAGCATATATATTATAAAAAAATTTGTTTGAGAAGAAATGAATTGAAGAAATTTGTAAATTTAATCATATTAATATTTTATGCTCTGAAAAAATAGAAATTATTTAGATTAAGTAGAAAATGGGTAAAAAGTCAAATGTGTATCAACTAATTTAATTGAAATACTTGCGAGAAACCTATCTTGGCGGTTGAACACCCAAATGATGGAGCTATTCATATGCACCTGATGGTAATATATGTATTTTATTTAAATAAGAGAGTATTTCTGTTTTATGGGAAAATTTTTGACAAACTGCAAGCTTTGTCAGCTGCAAATTTATTTCACGATAATTTAAGAAATCGATATTTTTTATGAAGACGGAGCCACTCAAGCTGAAGGAACCCCTACGTTATTTTGTAATAGATACGATAGCGAAACGCCTTTCTAACCTCCTACTGAGTGGTTCCATTAGTTTTTGACAGCCATTTACTTAATTGACACTCCATGTTTACTAGATATTCACCACTTTACCATGGAAGGTAGCGATGTAGCAGGTGCGAAAATATTAAAATTAGTTGATCATGGCTGTATAACATACATCGAATTCTCCATTAAACTATCGCTTCTATTTATTTAGATTAATCTGTAGATATTTTTAGAATAAAATACCAAAATATTGATGCTATTCATTCATAATGTTCGAATATTTGTTTGAAGAAACCATCACAAAAATTCGTAATATTAAAATTTGGAAAGGAATTCAACTCAATTTAATAAAATCAGCGAAATAAAATTTAAAATATATCTATTTATTGTAAAATTTCAAAGAGAGCAATCATAATTGATTTTATTGGATGTAGAACGGAAAGTATTAATTTTTGTTGAAATTACAGTTAGTTATTGCGAAAGAGAAGTTCCATAGTTACCACCATTTCCTCTTGCTAAAAAATTTCTGAAAACAATTATTTTACTGATTTCAATGACATAATATACCTTTTTTAGGCGGAATCGCATGAAGATTTCTCATTTTATCTTAATGGTTTCCCTAAGCTAGAAAAATGAGCAGGATATCATCCACTTTTTTGCATGTATTAGCATTTTGCATTATGTCTTTGTCACTTGTTCTCTTGAAGATGCGCATTTTCTCCGAGGAAAGAGGTGGCTCAAAGAGATATCAGCCCAACGGAAATTCAATCGAGTAGCATACGCAATTACTAACTACGTAGAGTTGTGAGCTTTCAAAGGGGTCTTTTCTTCTTTGACGATCGGTAATTTCCGAGTTGCAGTTTCCTGTTTTGAAGAAGCTCTTCTGCTTGGCGAAATTTTTACGTTTCTTCATCCAAATTATTAGATAAAGATCTTTCTCTAAAATTACGACTTCATTAGCTTTTTACACATTCGTCTCCGCTTTGAACACTATATATTCCCAATTTTAAGGTGATGTAATTGTAGTACAGAAATTTAGATTTCCTTTGCTCTCGGGCTTGAATAAGAGAGTCGATTATGAAGTCTTTCCTGTTCTATAGTATGTGCTGCTCATCGTTCTTTAGCTATGTATTTTTTGTTCTACCTTTGCAGTATTTACTAGCTATGTTCGATAAAATATGCACAATGGAAAGAAACTAAGCATAGAAAATAAATATGTCATGAGGGAATCTCATCTGTGACGTGATTCGAATGAGAAGAATTTTGTTCGATGTCAGTGCAAATTTTTTCATCACTTCTCTAAAATATCCGTAATTAATACATTTTTGTGTAATTACAAGATATTTAATCATATTTATTTATTTAGACAAGCCAAAAATACAGGTGGCGTCCGTCATTAACTATTAATTAACAACTATACCTACATGACGTTTTAACCCTAGGACGATGAACTGGAGTCTCTATTATCCCACTCATATTATTTTAACGCATTCACAAAAATTTGTATCAGTAAGAATTTACGAAATTATTTTAATTGTAATTTCTGTAATTTTATACGGTATTAGATATTATTTGTGAATTACGGAAACCTTATACCTGTAAAAAGAAAGAAAATATTGTTTGGGATCACAGAGTCCACCTCTTAGCCATGTCTTGGACTTTGATTGAAGGTACCAAAACAAGAGAAAATATACTGAGAGAGTCCCAAACTAAGGAATATTTTCCAGAACGTTTTCGTAAAAGAGGATGAAAAATAATAATGGTTACATCAGACAGTAACATGAAAAAATGGTATATATATATGTATTCATCAATGCATTTTGTTCAAATCTTTTACGTTAATTAATTATATTATTCGTATCAATGTGGCATAAATAATCTAAACTATAGTATTTTCAGTTTACGGTTTTTGAAAAAATCAAGTATTACATAGAATACTAATTATTATGTACAATTATAGCGCCAAATTCCCTAAAGTGATTCTAATAATCTCCACGCACAAAAGTGATTTATACTTTAGTTATGGATTTAAATAATAAAGGTAAGGTTGATGTTAGTCATTTCAGAAACGTTTTCTTAAATTATGATATACATAATGTAATGGACTTAGCCTTAGTATTATTATTTAAAAACGTAAATAGCACAATTATTAATGTGAAAGTATTTTAATCAATACATTTAAGTAATAAAATGTAGTTTTTTGTGAAGTATTCTTCGTAATATCGTATTATCTATAATTTAACAAACGAAATTATTATTTATTTTTAATAATTTGAGCCTATAAATTCACCTGATGATGCAATGAGTTGATATAATATTTACTTATCTATATAAAAACAGTTTTAGATAAATAAATGAATATTGAATCATTTGTCTTTCTTCAATGTTCCCGAAAATGACGATGAATTTCCCTGTATGACGGCAGCGTTCACTGAATGATAATTGCAATCAAGGATGAAGGTTATACTATGAAACACTTTACAAATGAAATTAAAATAATATTCTTTATTCTTGGTGGAAAATGCCTCTAGTGTTATTTTTTCAGCAACTTCGCATACTGGTATAATGATATAGATAAGTCCGATGCTCTAGATTATTGCTCACAGCTGAAAACGTACCACCATGTACCGAATCATAATTTTTAGAGTAAAAGATACCTGTGTGGATAGTTGAGAGGCCTTCAGGTACTCCAAAATGTGTGTATTGTATTTCTTTCCAATAATTACTTGTATGATTTTCAGCAAAATATATTTGCATAATAATCTCTGTTTCGTCTAAATTATCTTTTATTTCTCGTTTTGCTTTAAAGTTTTCCTTTATTCCATAAACATGTCATTTTATATCAAAAATGTCTCTAGTTATGGATTTAAAAAAATCAACTCTCTTTGCTCAGGAGTCATTTCATTTAGAAATTTGCGCTACATTGCGTAGTCTTAGATAAATTGCAATATTTGTATTTATTTTCTTTTTTAGGCGGTTTTTCATTTTTATTTTACCTTCCTCTATATCTCTGTTAATAATATACTAAAAACAAAAATAGAATTAGTCTAAAACATTAAAATTTAGCGCATTAAGCTCCTTAGAAAAGCCAACCGTTATTTTAAAAATGGATAAATCATTTCGTGCACGCCCATTATTGTCCGAGAACATTCCCGGAATGACGATTTGATATATCGTATATTTTTGTTTATTAAACGAAAACGCCTTATTGAATACTGGATTTTGAGGATATTGAGTAGTGAACCATGTTATTCATAAGAATAATGCTAAAAATAATTACTACCTCGGCACAATAAATAACAAGCTGCGTTCCCGTAATGACGAGGATATAAAGCACGTTACCCAAATACTGAATGATACTTACATTATTCTTATATATTACTATTATTATTCTTATTATTACTCTTAAGTATATATTCTTAAATGCGAAAAAAAACAAACATCGGCACTTCTTAGTCAAAAGTGCTTCATGTGACTGCTCATTATAACCATCTAGATCAATAAATTCATATATTTCGTCAAAATATTGTTGCGTTGACGAAATAACTTATTAACTGTCAAACAAAATTTGAAAACCGAAATACTGAAACTTTTAAATAATACGAATACAGTTAAACATTCGCTACTTAAATAAACTATATGTACAGCTTCATACGGATGCTTAACTTCGTACTTTGAAGTTAATATTATTTCACCACAGTTGATTGATGAAAAGTTGTTTTTGGACGCGCTCCCGAATGGCTTTAGGAGTATATTTTTAACTAAAAAACGAGGAAAATGTTAATATTATTTTAAGTTATTTTGGGTACTGACTATAAGTATGTTTAAAAATCATAAATAAAATCAATACGTAAATTTAGTATGAAAATCTTATTCAGACGCGAATTCTTCACCTTTCTGATTTGACCCGTAAATATTACATGAACAATGAACTCTCCGTCTTATCAGGCATAAAATGTGGCTCAGTTGTTTATGAAGTAACATATGTTATAGTTTTTGTTATCCACGGAATAAAAACTGATTTGTACAAGTAATTTGCTTACAACTTTTCTCGTTTTTCTGTTATTTTTTTCGCAGTTACTCTTCCTATGTAATAAAATGAGCTACATACTGGATCATCATTCTCACAGATAAATTTATCTTCATAATATGCGATGGTAATATTCGCATTTTGTTTCAAAAGTTATATAAAAAAGTTTTTTTTGATTTAGAAGTTGTGGCACTCCCAGCAAGGCAGTTATATTTCCTCTACTTCTCCGATATTTATGTTCAAAGCAATTGGGTAAGTCTGACATATGCTGTAAACCCTTTGTTACTTTCATTTGTGATTTAACATTACGAAGATAGTTTAATTCCCATCGGTTATGTTTTACTTCAATTCATAACCTTTTAGTCGAAATTTTCGGTTGATGCGAGATTAATTTCGAAATAACTTCCTTAAAATTGAGCTTTAGGGATTATGAATAAGATATTAGAGTTGATGGCTCATTTTTGTTGAGAACTATGCGAAACTCGTTTTTTATAACCGATTCGATGTTTTGTCCAAAACCTACGTTGTTCCTCAAAAATGAAGCAAACAGTGGGAGTTATTGTAGTATACGCTATTTTCCATCTTAAGATTTTTTGAATGGAACAAGTCTAAAAAGTATTCGTCGTTAATGGGACATGAAATGTAAACTTCCAGTTCGCTGCCCAACTCAAGTTTATTGCGATAGACTTCAGAACGGGTTGGGATTTCTAAACTTTTGATTTGTGTTTTGCGACTTTTGATGATCTTAGGAATATTACGATAGAACTATTCAACAAGAAATACCAGTAAAATTATCGGATTATGAAACCATAAAATGTATGATTTATGTGCATGAAACTATTCATATGTCATATTCTTTTAGAGTAGCAATAAGACCCTCAATATTCAATTAAATTATTCTCTACATTGTTCTCAAATCCCCGTTTTTATGAAATACATTACACAAAGGAATTAATAAGATTTATGGTCTTGAAATTTATTTAAATTAAAATAAATTCTCTGCTATAGAAATTAATTACTTTAGCTCATTTTAAAATTAAATGATAGCACTGATAATAACGATGTTTTCAAGATAACCGTCTTGATCTTTAGGTGGTAGTTTGGAATTAAATCTTGTGACTGAATGTGGTGATGTATTAGATTAGAGGTAAAGAAAACACGCAAACACAAATTAATAGAAATAATTGTGAAATAGATTACAGGAATTTAAAAAACGGACTTTCCTAAATTAGCTACTTCAACATCAATTGACGCCGACATTAGCTGCATGATTTTACCCTGTATAGGCTACTGAAAAAAAAGAAAAAATCTGTTTTTTTTGTTAATTTACCAATAAATCTTTAATTATGCTACTCATGCTTATGCTAGATGCGATCTTCTCCGATTACCGATCAAGGAGGTGAGGAACATCAACAAAGACGGATATTAGAGATTTTAAACTTCTAATTCACTAACAGCCGTATTCCAATTTTTTTCCTTACATGAAAGTGCTTGTAATTGTTGGTATTAAGTTCAGGGATCAGGATATAGGACATATCAGGACTCTCACCTCAACTTCCCGTAAAACAGCTAATTCTCCATCGGGATCGCCCTCCTCCAACGGCCTATTAAGCCATCAACGGCCCGCGAACCTTCCAGCCATCGACGCAGAAATCCTTCTCGGCGAATGGCATAAATAACAAACGAGAAATGAAAAAGGCATGAAAAATTCAGGAACACGGCGACGCTGGTAATTTCGCAAAACACACACGGGCGTAGTGCTATCATTTCGCTAAAAGCTTCACCGAAAAATGTTTCGTGGAGTGGCGTCGAGGATGAGCATTCCCAGAAGCACGTTCAAAGCGCTGTGAATAAAACGGGCGCCCCTGGGAGGGAAAGTATGAAAAGGCGATGAAAGGAGAGGGAAAGTGATGGAAGAATGGAGAGGAAGCGTGGGAGATAGGATATCCGCGAGTAATAAAAATGGTGGAATGGGCGATAACGGAGATTTGGAACGTTTGAATAAGAGGACGATGATGGGTCAACCCATTAGGACAGGGATGGTGAACCTATGGCACGCGGGAAATGTTTTTGACCTTTAGAACTCTCACGAAACTATTATGCTTTGCAATATTAACTTAAAAAATGAAGCCAATAGAAATTTAATTTGGGTTCTGTTTATTAATAAATTACATTTATAATAACTCTGCAAATTGCCAGTGGCGTATGAGAGGGGGTGTAAAATCAAGCCAACCAACAAAAGCAACCAATGCAATATTCTAAATATAAACTCGACGGAAAGGCGATTCACTTGGTAATATTCCATATCAGGTGTTGAGTAAAAGTTACCACTTTTTAAGAAGAAACTGGTGTTATTTATTCCAACTTACTTTGCACAACACCACAAACACGCAACTTCTAATAAAATGGTTCGACGCGTCAGCGTCATTATCAAGTGTCGAAACATGTCGTGCATTTGAAGTTGCATTTTGTAGTAACGGTGCAAAGTGAATTGGAATAAATAACACCAGTTTCTTCTTGAAAAATGGTAGGTAACTTTTATTCAACACCCCAATATTCTAAACCCTAATCGCTATTTTATTTATACTAATTTCATTATTAGGTAAGACTTTTAACTTCTCCAACTCTCCGCAAGAAGAACGATTAGGAGTAACTTGCCGTCCTCGCTATAGTTTCATTATGACGCTTTATACTTTTCCCTTGAAACTCACGCACGCTATACACTGGAGTTACAAAATCAACTATCTTTTCGACGAAGTGAGTATTGATAAGTTTTTCGTATAACTCTCATATGTAATCAAAATTTACAATTATTTAAGTCAATTAAAAGATCATTATCCCACAGTTGACTTTAGGAAATAAATATTACCACGATCTCACATTTTGGTTTGGCACCATATTGGCCTTACACCATTACAATCATCAAATTATATGTGAATTATAATAATATAAATAATTAATTGCATAGAAATTTAAGTCCTCATGAAGTGAAGGAAATTAACGAGTTGAGGTCTCATAAAGTCATCGAGGAAATATAAGTAAAATCCTTGGTGTGGAGAGTTTTGCCGTATAGATGTGAAACGTGAATCTTAAAAGAAAAGGAGGTCCAACTTTTGGAAGCTTTTGGGAAGTTGGTGAGGAGTAGAATGGAAAAAAGAAGTTAGGATGAGGTTTGGGAAAAACAATCACGAGGGTGCCAGAAATGGTTGGGGAGGGTTTGGCTAGAAGTAATTAGGCATCAGCAGAGGTAGGATGATTCACTTTTTTAACAATACATTTCTCCACACTAATTTCACACAAAGAATTTCAATGACCGAAGGACAAATTAAGAGAATGTCAAGGGACATGGTAGTGACAGCATCAATGTTAAAATGGTGTGAAGTGAGAAGAGAAAGCAAGGAGAAAGATTAACAAGACGACGTGAAAATAAATTTAGAGGAGAGAAAGGTCTAGAGAGGAGAGGAAAGGGACATTCACACTAACCACATGGTACGAATCGGGGACGCTTTCGTAATTTTATTTTCAAGGGCTTTAATCCTTGCCATTGCCGCGATCAGAGGAAAAGCCTCTTAATGCTCTGCCTTAAACCGGAGAGGATTAAAGTGCGAGTCATTTCGGATCTCGAAATTTTGGAGGAAAATAATTCTGAGAACATGCACTCTTTCCCCAGATTTTTTTGGGGAATCTTCCGGTCATAAATCAAAGAAACGGGTTCTGAAATATGTTTTGGATGTTTTTTATGCTGGTAATAACTTATCCCGGAGATTATCATGAAGTGGTTAACGTACAGAATTTACTTACTCGGCTCGGAACCTGTCTCGGCATCACCGAAATATAGAGATAAATGTTTTTGGGGCGTGACTTTATGGAAAATTTTCAAAAAGGATTAATTTTTTACTATTTATGCACTAAAGTATTTTAGTTAACTGATAGAAATTTCTTTACTTTATTTACATCATTATTTAAACTTTTATTTATATTTATATTTTACCTGATGATGTTATGATTCAGCTAAACATTGGTCGGTTGAAATAAAACTTTTTTATTAACTTGATAAATGAATGATAAACTCCGTAGAAACAATAATATATTAATAACATAACTATGAAATAATTTGTCTGTTTTTAACTTTAAAATAATTTATAATTCTATAATTTTATCAATTTCATAATAATCTTAATATAATTATGATTTAATTTGTCAATTTAATAAAAAAACTTTACCAAAGAAAATTTCAAAAGTATTATATAAGGATTTTAGCTATTACCTTGATGACCTTGTCATTAGCTGGTAAAATGACCACAATTTACTCATTAAAAATAATTTCATATTTAAGTAGTTACCATCCTCTTAAAACCGGCTATTGGGTTTTAAATGTCAGCTTGTTTATTTTTTGTCTTGAAACAGGTAGTAAGTTTGTTAATAAAAAAAATCGTCCGACGCGTTCATTTTGTAAAACATCTGTGCTAAGATATCTATCTACAATATTACAGGGTAAAGCAATTAATGAAATCGAAATTCACCTATTTATCTTTGTCTTTTTTCAATAATTTAATTTATTACAGCTGTCAGTGTATGGGTTCGAAAAATCCGAAGAAATCCTATTAAAATAAGCCGCGAAAATTTATCGCTACGCTTAAAACTTATATCGTAAAGCTTACGCTTTCTGGTCAAGAACTTTCTTACTTGGCAACTTTTCAGCGAACCACGTTTTATACTGCATCTGTTTTATACTGCATGTATATATATATATAAGTAAAATTTTTTAATTTTTTTCTGAGTAACTTAAATACTTAAGTGATTAAAGCAGTGACCTTCGCAACATTAATAGTTAGGCATAGATAAATCCGTTATTTGTACATTTTAATATGTAAATTCTTTCCATGACTTTAGGGCTCAGCAACGCGCGCCAGACTAGAAAAGTAAAACAAAATTACAGGGATCGGATTTTATTTACAGCGTCCCACCCGTAAGCCCTTTCAAGTTAAGAGTGCTCGAACATCTTACGGTCTTTACTCCGGCTCACTCTATCCTTAGCAACCATTACTAGATAACGGCCGAGGTCGAATAAACGCAATTAGAGTCTACTTCTTACTGATCAATTCCGATAGTTCGGAATAGCTCGGTGGCAAGTTTCACTATTCCTCGGGAAGAGAAAGGAAACCGGATTAAATTGCAGAAGTTTAAGGAGATTAAAAGTATGGATGGAAACCGTGTAAAAGTACCTCACTAGCATGAATGGAGGCCGTGGGCGGATAAGAAAACTACCAAAGTACTTCCCATCATTAATGTGAGGTGAGAGAATCACGAGATTAGGGTACGAATGAGGGAAATAAGGAGAAGGAAATACAGTGGATAGCGAGGAAAACCTCTTCTCGGAATGAATCCGACGAAAAATAAAGAAAGCAGAGGAAAGAACCACTTTCAGGGTTTCCGTCCTTCCTTTCATTCTCCACTTTCCTTTCATCGCATTCCTGTAATTACTTCTCTCTTTCTACACCTCATCCGCTCTTCAATTCCCACTTCCCGCTTCAATATGTCCTTCCTTTAATCCGCAGAAGTGGATGTGTTTTGGAGGTACTTTCGTTTATAGCTTTGGTCGATTTTGAGTTTTTTTTACAAAAGTGAATCTACCATTCTAGAATTAACGTGAAATGTACCTAACACCAATACTAATATTTTTTTATTGTTATAAATCTTAATCTCTATGGTGGTCTGATCTGGTGGCGACATTGTTAAAGCATTTCAACTTATCTACAAACTATCAGGCATTTACGTAATTTAGCTAACATATGACAAGTTTTACAGGTTAATCAACAAAACATTTCCATGCCGCATATTTTAACAAATATCCGTTTTACTTATTTACATACTAGCAGAAGTGCCCGTTGATTCTCAACGGTGATATTAAATTACATAAATACCAGTGTAACAATCTTGATCGTAACACATGCTTCGTAATAGTTGATAGATAGCAAATACCAGACTTTCCAAACAAATATACTTAAAAATGTATGTTACAATTGAGTCTACAAAGCTGTATCAACTTAATATTGAATCTCATATAGTTTGAATGAGATACGGGCAGGTTGTTGTAGCTGAATGAGCTTTTCCGTGACAATGTATAACATGTATCTACATAAGAAACTGAGACATACATATCGCTTCTTCCTTTCTGGCTTATATCTCCTAAAGGTAGGTTGTTGTAGCTGAATGAGAAATTCATTATATGATAAGTGCGTTGGGTTAAGTGAGCTGAAAAGTATTTGATTACAAACCTAAATAGATCGTGATGCTAACGATGTCTAATATTTGCAATTACTTCATTCACCTACCTCCGTTGAGAAGGTGAATAGTGACCTAAGCAAATTCACATTTTGTGGTTATCTGTATAGTTTCTTATCCCGAAAACAAACTAATGCTCAACATGTGTAATAATTATAGCCTATTCTTCGGCTGAGGTCAAATAAATAAATTCCAGCGTACTAGTATGCTAAGTATTGACATTTGGGTGAGCTATTTTCAATATCAGAGTTTTATTTTGATATGGCACTCCGTGCAGTAAACACTTAGCTAAATCATATTACTTATTCATAACGAAATGCATAAATCAGTAAGTCGATCACGATGCTCGTAAATATATTTGAACGCTGATATAGCTACTGCAGCTATAATTTACGCAAATTAGATATTATTACACAGTTTCGAAAAATAACAGAATTTTTCACTTTAAATAATTGACAGTGCATAAAATCATGCAACTTCATAATATTGAAACTGATAAAAAATATAATGAAAATCTAAAGTCATTTATATGAAGATTACAGTTATAACCAACGCAAAACATGCATTACAATACCAACCGTTAGTGTTACACAAGTTCTTTTAAACGTTTTTATATCTGTTGCAGTAAGAATTTTCAACACTAAATAGCATAGTATTATAGTGCAGTAGAGTACATTTTATCTAGTAGTGATTGAAAAACTGAAAAATGATTTCAAAAACTATCATATATGTGTCAATGATATCCACAATATATTGCGTTTCAAGTAGGGCAGAGGTCTCCAAACTTTTCAGGCCAAGGGCTGCATGAACTATCAAACAGTAGATGCGGCCCGCGGGCAGTAGTTTGGAAACCCCTTAAGTAAGGGATTACCAATTCTACTACAACATCTTAGATTTTTTGCGGTCTGCAGATAACTGAAATCGCTTTACCTTTTTAGGCAGCTTTGAGATGTTACTGATTCACTCCTGACCACTCGTCGCTCAAAACTTAAAAGAAAACAAAGACCAATTAAACGTAAGAAATAAGGACGTCGGTAATTTTCGTCAAAAGTCAAAAATAATATGGGAGAGGTCCACAACTTACCACATTATTATTTTAAATCAGTAAAATTGACAACGAGAATGCAAATTCTTTCAACGTACGAATTTAAAAATCGTTTTATTTCACTGAATATTCAGTTAACAATCACGTTACCATAAACAAAACTCGGTTGTCACAGACGCTTAAAGAAAATTGAAAAAATCAATGAAGAAATGTTCGTACCTTTCAACGTGTATTTCTTCAAAGGATATTGTTTGTCACAGCAAATTTTAAAATGTTATTAAATTTTATCTTCTTCAAAAATCTTCATCTCTTATTTTCAAAATTAATTTTAACTGGTCATTTACTCTCCATGTTTTCTTATGGAATTACACATGAGTTCGGAATCAACAATCCCCTTGATCGTCAAGGGAATGGGTTGTTTACAATATGGAAATTGAGACGAAATTTTCGTATATTTTATCAAAATTCTCGCAATTTCGAATCGCAAACGATATTCCATGACCAAAATAAGAATTTTTATTCTATTTAAATTCTTTTGATGCTCGTTTCGACTCCCTACGACTGCTTTTTCTAATTTAGTTTTGCAAAAGAAATGAACCCTGCAACGAAAAAAATGAACTTTACGTGTATTTCTTAAGCAAACTATTTTAGTCGTCTGGGTTCGAACCGTGGACTTTAGGAAAATTAAAAGTACCACTTGATCATCCCCGGAAAGACATTTAATGATTTTGAAAGTTAGAACATTGTGCAACATCTAGTTTTCGAGATTAGCTGGAACATACATACACGCATACATACATCCATCTTTATAGATATCTCGTAATATTTGAAGAAAAAATTGAATTGAGTCTTCCATAACTCATGATTCTGGTAATAGTTTTCTGTTTGCTCTGTATTACTATTATTTCCTATCTTTTAAATAATGGAATGCTCCAACGGAGCTTATGTCTCCTTTAATTTTTAACTTGGATTTTATTTTCTTCATTCCATCGATATTTTGTCTTAAGTACAGTAAAATAACGAATTCTAAGAACGATATTGTTAAAAAGCAGTTTTATTTATTTTGCCTATACACAATTGTACTATTTCAACAATTGGTACAGCATTGAAAACGAGTTGAACATACTGCAGTGTTTCTTGGTGGACATTCTTCATGATGACACTCATTCACATGGTGAGATCCTCAAAAGGTATATTCTGCGGAGCTCATCAAGTATATCTCTTTAATTGTCTTTACTGCTCACGAAATTTATAGTAATTATTCGATATCAGGAGTTTAATCAAAATAAAAATTTTCTTCAAAATAATGAATATTTTTATTGGCGTGACTACTAATATTTATATTGATTCGACTTGACGCTTCCTCAGTGAATGATCTGTTCAAGAAAGTCTTCATTGCCTGTTGACCAAGAAATCACCCGCCCGTGAAGACTTTCTTCAAATTTTATATTGATGCTTTGAGAAATCATGTTTCCGAAATAGAAAACTACTTTTACATGACGCGTGAGCAGTCTCAATAGTAAAGTAAGTCTTTATTATATGAGTAGTGTTCGGTGTTGGAAACTTAGTGTTTTTGGGAAAGAAAGCATCGTTATTGCATCTTTTGTTAATCGTAATGTAGAGGTAGAGTAGAAGATAAAATATCATCAATACGCGTTGACCGGATTACGCAGAAAGCCATGACAAGTTCTAAATAAACAAAGCAGTCCTTCCACCGAACCTTTCCTAGCTTCCACGAAATATTTGTTAAGCAATAATTTAAACTTAATTTAAATAACTTTATTTTACTTTAAATTATCTTTATTTAATTTTAAAATTTATTTAAATAACTATTTAGCTGTTGAATTAATTGTTGGTGGAAGCTACGGAAGGCCCGTTTCACATGGACGCGGACGGTCCGCGCTCCGCGCTACGCGCGCGGATAAGGTTCCATTGACGTTAATGGAAGCTTACACATGAGTGCGGACAGTCCGCACGCGGAGGAGCCATCCGCGTGGCCCCTCCGCCCCGCGGATCGTCCGCGCGCGTACGGGCCACAGAGACAGGTTTGTGCTTGCACATGAACGCGGACGGCTGACGCGGACCAAGCAGATTAGTCAGAGTAGAACAATGTTGCCAAGCGTACGCTTCGTCGACCCTCCTCTCCCTGCAAATCGGATTAACGCGCCGAATTAGAATTGGCTACCGTAAGATGTTTAAAATACGGATATCTGGAAGCTCTTAGAGTTAGTTAGTTCTTTCATTGATTTTTTTAGTTTGAAATGTATTACAATACTATCAGACAAACCATTAGATTCTGGAGTGAAAAACAATACGAAGCAAATTTGGCGCTCTCACTTTCTGGACGTATTTTACTCGGTTAACATCAGAATAGGAATCAAATTAAAACTAATTATCTATCCTGTAATAGAGTAATATGTTGAAGGGAGATGTGTTTCTAACCTTTTCAGTCAAGAATCTGAAAGTGATTCGTTGTGAAAGTGTGTTCGTTGTTGCTGTTGCCTCGGTGAAGCACCTCCTGAAAAGTTCATCAGAGCTTAGGCGGACTTCACCGGTAAAGGGCAACAGTAGCTAGGCATGAAAAAAAAAATTCAAACCCTTCCATGAAACCCGATGTACTTGGCTGTGGCTCATCTTCCGATGCTATTGCTGACCGCGACGATGAGAGACGAATAATTAATTCATCTACGTCGTCTTGCAAATTGTCTGCGTGCCATATTTCTTCTTCTACTTTCATCACATGTTCTACATGGTTTTGCCAATTTTGAGCTGAGATCTTGCCGGAACTCTCCGAAATGATCCGCTCCACATCTTTCTTCTTGAATGAAGTATTCTTCATCCCAACATAATGTTTGATTTGCGCCCAAACTCTTTCAATCGGGTTCAACTCGCAATGATAAGGCTGATTGCAATGCATCCCTTCGACTTCGCAGGTTCATCTACATTCAACTTTTCAAAATCTTTCCGAATTTGATTCACTGAAAATAGTAAATCTTTTTTTAAACTGTCAGCGTCAAAGTTTATATTTTTACTTGCCAGCCACTCTTTTGTATTATCTTTTTTCCGGCTGACTGTCGGTAAATATTCTAATTTCCTGGAATGATACGATGCATTGTCCAAAACAATTACTGAGCCCCTAGGAATGTTTGCGAGAAGGCAGTTTTCGGACCAGTTTTCATAACAATCCCCGTCAACTTCGTCATGTTCGTCCATGGTATTTTTCTTGCAAAAAAAAATTTAAGGCACCCTCGATGAAACCATTTTCCGTACCAGCGTGTATGATGGCCAAACGACCTCCTCGAGATGTGGGGGCCTTTAATCCAGTGCTTAACCCAGAGAGAAAAGCGTCGAGTGGCGTTTTAATTTGTTTATCACGCCAAGCCTTACTTAAGGTTTGACCAACATTTACCCAAGTCTTGTCAGTATAAACAATTGTTCTTTGCTCCCTTCTATATTTTTGTGGTTGCGTCAGAAAGTCATGGCGACAACGGATGATGTCATTAACTCTCTCATTTAATAAGCTATACCAGCCCTTTCATTCATATACAAAACCGATGTCTGTTAGCAAGCGATATAAAGTAGTTCTTTTAAAATTCGGCAAATCATTGTCCATGTTCACAGTATTTAATATTATTTTCAGAGTTGGAGGAACCTTCTGAAAAAAAAACTGGTGCACTTTTCTTCTCACTTCAGACCGCACGAAATCGTCGTAAATCATATCAAAGGTACGATGAAAATAGCTTTAAAAAAGCGTTAGATGAATTCATTAGTCGAAAAATAACAATCAAAAAGGCAGCAGAAAAATAACAGGCCCTGAGGAACACTCAGCAAGATGGGAAACATTTGAAGGAAATCGGAGGCCAAACAGTGCTTCTTCGTGGATAAGAGATTAAATTAGTGTAAGTGCTTTTAAATTTTCTATAAGTATTCGTGATATCCAAATTTTAGTGCAAACGTATTTCAACAGTAAAAAGTAAATGTTCAGTGCTTTCACAATAATTCTATTCTTTGCGGAGCGATTTGCTTCCGCAATACGCTCATCGTAGCCAGCGCAATCAAGGGTAAGACAGCGGAAATCTGGCGCGCGGGAAAAACCATCATATTAAAAAATTCATAACTCCCTTTAGAAATAAGACAAAGTATCCCGTCCTTCACCAAAAACTACCTCATACATTTCTTTAAATTTCATACGCATCATGTATTGGGGTATCTCTTACGGTACGAGACTTCGCCGCTGATCGCTTTTTGGAATGCAAAATTCGAAATTTTAGGATCAAACTGAACTTTTTATGTTATAAAAGTATTCAGATTAGGTATACCGTAAATTAATGTTTACCATTATGGAAAGTTAACTCCGGAATACTTTCTGTGTAAATTTGGTGTCAATTAAAGCAACGCCATGATTACAACAGCGTTATTAAGATAATGTCGGAAAATAGCGTTTCCAGGCGGAAATGTAAGAAAATATTTTTTATTTATGTTATTTTAACTAATATGAAAAAAACCTTTTACACCATGTATTCATCCTTTATATTTACACCATAAATGATTTTATTATCTACCGATTTGTAAATATTTGTAAATGGCAACATGGGCCATCCTTCTTACGGGAGAAATACACGGGGAATGCCGCGGACGGTTATCGTCCGCGGCCATGTGAAAAGCGGCGACCTATCTCCGCGCTCCGCGCGCGGAGCGCGGAGTGCGGACCGTCCGCGTCCATGTGAAACGGGCCGAAGACTTGCTTGTTCATTTAGAGATAAAATATCCTTAAAATTATTCTTATCGTCCATGAATGACTAACAACCACTTTGAAACTACTTTCCAACCATTATTTCTCGTATAAAATTTACGACATAGAGGCAAAAGGAAGAACCCGAGGATTGAAAGAAGTCAACGGATATTTATTTACTTTTGTTTTCGTAGAAACGCATCAAAACGTAAAACTTTCTCGCCCATATTCAATCCCTTGCGCTACCTCATACGCGTGCCTTTGATGCGTAGCGCTCTCAGCGGAAGAAAATAATGACCCCAAGCCTCTATGTTTGTCATCGCTGCCTTGTAATTCCTTCGTCATTATCCTCAGAGTTATCTGTGAGTGCCGCCACTTTCCATGCATAACAACGCCTCCCCTTATTACACCTTATGACCTTTAACCCCTGCCTCCATTCTTCTCCCTCGCTCTTTTGCTTTGCTTCTCACGTCGAACGTTGTGAGAATGAATTTGGCACAGCACGCTCTACCAATTTTCACGTAGTAGATCCTCATCACTAAAAATTGTTTTCCTAACCGTGAAAATGTATTTTGGGATCCTATGCTGTTCTATCTCCTTTTTTAGTCTTTTGATGTTGATTTGACCTATACGGATTTCTTCATCTTGCCATTAAGGTGGAATATAAGTTGGAAAATCGGAATCTCAAGGTTTTGTTGATGATACTAGAGTTTCATATGCAATCTAAAGCTTGTTAAAAGTTTGAATGATTTTAACGAGGACTTTAAACTTGCTTTGGAACATGATGTCAATACTTAGTCGACCTGGTATCTCCATTGGACTCTTTCAATGCGTAGGCTGGAATATGCTTATTAAGTAAATCTCGCAATAGTTTCAATGTTAATGAAGTTTTATAGAATGGCACAGATCACTTCTTTCTATAAGAATAGGATAATTATTTGTCGAAATATCTGCTGGGGATATTCTCGACACAGATTTGCGAAGGTTTGCGGAAAATTCTTTGTTAGAATAAGTGTCTAACTGCTAAATCATCATTCGGAGTATTTTTTTCTAAGGATGATATGCTTGCTTCTTCCTATTGCAATAAAACCGTTTTGGTCTCACAAAGTGGAAGTGTTACATGTTAACAGTTTGGATAACAATTTTGTCGGCATTTCTGTTAATAATATCCTCACTCGGAGTTTAAGATTCGCTATCTTTTGAGTTTATATGTTACAGCACGTGCCAAGATGTACGATTATTTTGGTGAATTTAGGAATTTACGTAGGCGAAATGTTTCATATATGAACAGATTGGTTGCTATGATGTACATTATTCGAGATATATGTAGTACGTATATCTCGAAATATGTACTCTAAAATTCGAATTTATCCTCGAGTGTAGGCAACCAATTCTTCATGAATTGATCGTCACCGTAATTATGCTGCATCTATATATGTTACTATTGTTTAGAAGCGGGCATAGTGAAATTTTCTACTCATAATGACACTGTGGCTATCTTCGAATTTCCTTTTGAAGATGCTGTGAATTAAGAAATTATTCAGAAGGGCCTATTTGGTATGGTGGAGCTAATATCTAACGAACGTTTCTAATTCTTCCAGTATCTCCTTCGTGTGGGTATAACACTATATCCTCACAACCGGATATATCTCGAATAAAAATGAAACATCAAAACGCTTCAATTCCTTGTTTTCTTTAAATTTCTACGTAACGGAGTTGTTCTGAATTAAAACAATTATGATCATGGAATACATTTTGATTTTAAGGGATCTTTTCGAAATAGTTTTATCAACAAATATATTCTCGTAATATGTAATTGTTTCATTATTATAATAAATGTGATTATTAATAATTACGGCTATTTTTATACTAGTGAAGAGAATTTCGTCACAGACTTCTAGCTGACTCAATATATATACTCAATAAGGTCTTCGATACGCCAATAGGACGACGCACGGGAAACTCAACTCTTAACGTAAAGTCTTCCTATCAACTTATGGAGACCATTATGAAAAGCGCTCAATCAGTCTTCAATTCTTCACACGGCTGCATTCAATACCCGTCATTACACTTAGAAGCCCAAAATCCTTTTCGACGCGTGAAAAAGTCCCTCAAATCCAATTAGGATCGGCTCAATTTCGACAAATCGATCCCCTCGTTCCTAATCAAGAAAAGCCCATTAGCGAAGAAGCCGTGCAGTTTGAATCCAAAAGCCCACACGAATACCTTAAAGGCTCCTCACGAGAGTCATCTCTCACAAAAGCTTCCTTGGCACACAACACCAGCCGCCATTAGCGGGGGCTTCTCAGGGTTGTGTTTGTGGGTAAATCTTCCTTTCGCCGCGGAATCGGCGCCAAGGAGTGGGTCTCTGAAGAGGAGTGGGTGCGGCGAAGACAATGCGGGTGTCGTTAAGGGGGTTGGCCAGAGGCGGTTGAAGGGAAGCAAATGGAAACAGGGGAAGGGATTTGCGGGGCATACATTGGGGAGGCGTGTGGTTTAATGGCCTTTAATTCGTCCCTTTTTTACCTCGTGTATGCGAGAATTAGCGTCGCCGGTGGCTGGTGTATAATTCTACGGTGGAGCGTGTCCCGAAATGTATTAAGAAGGGGGCTAATTTTGAGGCTTTGATATCGCGACCAGAATGGCTTGTAATAAACGATGCAGAATCAGGAGTAATGCTGTGATACTTGTTAACGTGTATAAATAATAAAATGAAGTTGTCTAGTAAAAGTTTGTTCAGTTATGGAATTTTAAGAATGGCTTGGTGTGGAGATAATGTATGTTATTCTAAATCATAGTAATATTAAGAGATGTAAGAAACACATTTTACATAAATAAAAATCTGTCAAAAATTATTCTTGTCACATCTAGGATAACTCGTTCCCGTACATATTTTTGTAGTTAAGTCTTCGTTTGCAAATATTTCTCACGTGATAGAACCCACAGCTTCGGCCGAAAAAACTCGTAGGTCTTCGTCCATCAGAAACGTATGAAAAAGATAAACGTTTGCTAACAGCAGGAAATATTTATTTGGAGACGACCATGGTTTCGACTCATGGAGTCGACACCTGAGGATAATAAAACATTTCCTGTGGTTAGCAAAAGTCATTCGTTCATTTTCACGTGTTTTACAATAGCAAATTTCTCACATAAAAATTGCTATAAAGTAACCCAACTAACTTGTATGTAAGTAAGAATTGACGGAATATTATATTTTGATACTGAATTGATTTTAATTGCACTAAAATGCACATGCGCGTACAATATTCACAATGATTTAAAATGGAATGTTCAGTTTTGTATAAAAAGCTTAGTTATGGAGAAATGCCTTTATATACCCAATTTAATTCAAACTGCAGTTATGTATCAACATATGTTATTTGCAGCAAAGCGATATGGGCTACATAAGGATATTTTTTTCTCTGTTTCTTATGAAGAACTCATGGTTCAGTGATGAAGTGGTAGTTTTGATATATTTCCATTTATCTTCTATCAGTGATTTTTAATTATGATGCTTAATTCTTTTTATTTAAAGTAAAAGTACGTAGTAAGTGTTTTTATGCAATATCAAGTACCAAAATCTTTCAACTTTTATTTGAAGACTAGTAGTTTTCGAGTTACAACTCTATTTCATGCTCACAAATAAAATCTGGATGAAGAATCAAAAAGTTACATCTTATCTTATGAGATTTTAAGTGGTATCAAAGAATATTTTGCCAAACTAACTCTTGAATCGATACCATAAAGCAGGGTTGGGATTACTTCGATAGTTCTTGCGGTATCAATATCAATTTTATTTTAGCGGTGATAACGAAACTAAATCGATGTGCAATTAACCCTAATACTAAGGTATTACAAATGCTCTCTCAATAATTCAGTGATAGGTTTTTGCCGTGTGTACGTATGTGCACATTTCCTTGTATGTATGTAGATAGATTAGACATTAATATTTAATTCGGTATTCCTTCCATGAATGATTTAGGCAGTAAATTAACGTTTAGAGCTAATTTAAAATTTTACCTAGAGAAATTTTGTTTATTACTTCAATGTTTCGTGTTAAAAAAGTTCAGTGGAGATTAGCGAGAGGTTTACTGTTAGACAATTTCAATAATATACTAAAAATATAGTAAGAAGTAGTAACGAAGTTCTACGAAGCAATGTTGAATGAATTTCCACCCAGCTGTATTAATTAATTTATATCAGAATTTCGATAACATAGGTATATCAGTATAATTGAGATCAACCACAATTCTTCCCTCCCAATCCGCATCTCCCGTCCGCATTTTAACAATCCATTCCATTCCCCATTAAACCAGATATTAGGTAACCTCTTTCATTTTTAAAAGGGGATTACTCCTTAATCGGAAGAGGGCAATTTAAACTTGGAGAAAAATTTCATTCGGAAAGAAGACGTACTCGTTGGGATCTTTACTCCACTTAGATTCACTTCTTATTTCTTCCTTTGTGGAGTTAAAAGGAACTTGTTCCCTTATCCAATTGCAATAGTGGAGCAATGGAATCGCTCTCATTTGATCCGATGAGCACAACGGCGAATTTCGGAGGAAACTGTTCTTGGGGTAGGACGTGGAGAGAACTCCGATAGAGCAAAAGAACGAGGAGTTGGTGAATGGATTAGTCACTCTCTTTGAGAGAAAAGCTTATAAGTGAATGAACGTTTTCGGATCATTGCTCATTTGGCACTGCCTCCAAGGATAGGAATTTTTTCGTGCGAAATTAATCCCAAAGCCATCGAGTAGAACGATGAAGGAACCTTACCCTTAAAAACATAAAAAAGGGTCAAACTATGCTATGCCGCAATGACAGCTGTCTACAGAACTCAGTTTTATATGTCTGACATCATCATCAGGTGATAAGGAGACATGTTCACCTAAAGATGCAGGAATGGAATACCCCTAATTTTAGTTCCACATCGATACCAACATATTGTTTCGAATAAAATCTCAGAAAATATTGTTTAATTAAGTTTTCCCTAAATAGTATCCTTCTATGAAGTTTTCCAATACTTTGTGAAACTTTTTAACAATTTAAAGTGCGCACAATATTTATTGAGGAATTTGAACGCCTAAATCTCTAGTTTTCACCTATTCTTTTATGTCTTTTCTGGCCAGGGACGATTTCATGGGATCTCATGAATTGTGTTTCAACAAACAAATTTAAATCTGAAAGTTGTATTTCCGTTTTACATGTCATAATTGGATCAGATAACCAACATTTTTTAAAGCTTATTTATCTCCAAAACTTTCATACAAAACTTGTGTTTTTTTCATACAAAATGTGTTGAACTTAAAATTATTTATTTCTTTATTTCAAATTACGCTGCGATTAAGGTGCTGATGCCAAATTTCTTGTGTCCCAAATATGAAAAATATAAGCAAATTATGTTGAGTATTATCATTTTAAAATAATGTCGTCAAATATTTGTATCGCTTCCAATTAGAACAAATTAAAACATAATACGCAAGAATGCTGATGTAATTTTTCTTTCTGGAATTTTTGGAAATTGTATATTAAGTTAATCAATATCTCATTAATTATGATGGTGAGATATTATATTTTGAAGGATATGATTACGTGGACAACGATTACAGATAATCAAAGATCAATGAATACAAATATTAAAAATGAAATGAAAAATGTAATACTCAAGTAAAAGGGAAGGTAAATGGTTAAGTACGCCGTAAAAGCAAACGATTTGGGTAGTATATTTTTGTTGCTTGCATAAGAAAGGCGACTTACAGGGTAATGGAAAATAATTACTTTGCACACTCACAGGATTCATTGATGGTACATGTTTCGCTAGCGGACTAGTATCATCAGAAATCTAGAGAAACACGCCGCATCTATAAATTCTGTGGCAGTGTTCGAAGTCATTCTTTTCCATTAATATGGCCTTCCACCAGTGGCGCAGCCAGGATTTACCAATGGGGGGGGTCTGAGGAAACGAAAAATGCCTACTTTACAGGGGCTAGTATATTCATGCCCGCTACTTAATACAATATATGTCAATTCTTTCAAAAACTAAATACATTCAAAACTAGAGGAGTTTAACGCTTATGTGGCCAACTTATTACACTTTGCAAGATAGTAGTTTACATAAGCGAACAATTGGAAACTTAACAAGTGTGTTCTTTGGATTTCTGGTTTGGATACGTCCAATATCTATTAAAAACTCATTTTTTCTATGCTGAAGCTTTTTTGTGATTTAGATATAAACTTGCCGAGTCTTCGAGAGTTCTTTCTTCCTAGAGGTTGCAAAGCGTGGGAAGGAAAAAAATAGCTACGGTTATTTGGCAAGCGATATAAAAAAAAACATCCACTCATTTGTTCCCCCACATTGGCGCGCCCATGCTTATTTCATTATCTTCCGTTATTTGACTATATCATCAGCAGATTTTGGAATTTAATTGAAATATCGCCTGTCAAGAAAACGCCATCAATGTAGAAAAATAATGATATGAAGCATATACATAGCTTATTGCACAAGGTTTGTATAAGAAACAAAAAATCATTTATATCAGATGAAATTTTCTGCCAGGCTTACAATTAAGCCTGATTTCGTTATTTATGTATTAGCTAAGTATTTCATTGAATGCGTCTCATACCGAAAATTAAAAATTCGGCTGCATTAAAAAAATACAGTAGACTCTTGATTATAGTTGATATTATAATTGAACTTGCATTATTCAAGTCACATACTAAGGTGAAAAAAATGAAGACGTCAACTTACAATTATTTAGACTAAGTAATAGGTGGTTTAACCAGCAAAGAGCTGATGCAAACCCAGTCTTACGCACTGAGTGTTCAAAGAAAACAAATATTTTCCACGAATTGAAATTTTGAATGGGCATTGCATGACCAAGCGGTTACCAGGATAAGTTATGAGATTCGTGCATTGGCTGCATTGAAAAGGAAGCTGAAGAATTTAATTCACAGTTTAACAGTTTATCAAGTTTAATTCAAGTCATCAAGCCACTATTCCGATAAATATGTGCTTAACTTACGCGCACAATACCTTTCAGCTGACAGATTTGCTTCGAAAATGGTATATTATTAATAATATCATCGCAGATTAATTTTTACTGAAATCTTTCATTGCTCCAATACTTTTTCAAATGTTTACGGAAATTCGGTTAGCGAAAATTTTTATTAAATATACATCAAATTAACAGGCAATCATAAAATAAAGATCAGTATATTTTCTATCATCCCGAGTAATGAAGAGTCAACTGTGTGCAGACTTTTAATCGTCTAGAATGCTTAATAAAGGAAAAAGTAGCTTTTCAATTGTCGCTAAACTCATCTTGCGATGTGTCCTCTGATAACAGCCCTAAAATAAGAAAATCCTAATTTATGCATCTAATAATGGTTATTTCACAAAAAACACATAGCCATTAACTTACGTTTTTTCCGATAGCGGCCTCGAGCTGTTAGCGGACTGAGAAAGGAATTTTTGGATGTCCATCTGAATGAAATCCAAACTAAACTCTCCTTCGAACTGTTGAGAATTTTTCGAAAGCACTACTCACGAGCCTATCTTTGAATTTACACCCTTGAAACAGTCACAAGCAAAAGATCTAACTGAGCGTTTTATCATTCTGTTTGTTTCTCAAACGTAATCTTAATCTCTGTTTTCAGGGTGCAAGTTTAGAATTACTTCTCGAATGTTCCCTTGTATTTTTTCGAGGAGTAAACAAATCAGCACTTTCGAATTTTTCTCATGGGAATCTTATCTTATGGCGTGAGTTATCTAACTAAAGGATAGGCACGCGTTGAACATAGTGTGCGAAACACTCGTATCATTGCGCCCCATTGATATCGATGTCTACTCTGCTACCGAAAGCACCACCTTAACTGAAATCGGAGCCATAGTTGCGGGTACGCAAAGCTTTCGCTGAGTTTATCAAGCAAACACATGACAAGCAGTGTATCTGTATGATTTGCGTGATAACCCCCCCTCAGCGAGGGGGGGGTTTTGTACTCTTCAGCAGAAATAAAAGTACAAAGCTAGTCATAGGACTTGACTCTTGGGGGGGGGGTTGAACTAGAGATGCGAACCTCGAAAAAAATGAAACGTTTTAAACGTTTAAAACGTTTGAAGAAAACGTTTTTTTCATTCGTCTTGAAAAAAACGTGAAAAAAAACGTTTTTTTCGTCAATTTTGAGATGGCGTTCTTCGTGGTTTATACGATAGATTTACTATCCTGATTAGTAAATTTTGCAGTTGACCTGACCTAATAGCATGTAAATAGTTTTTAAAACGATTTTATAAGAAACGCAAGTGTTTATATGTTAGCAAGACTGATGCACTGTATAAAATCAACATTTTCAGGCGTAACTTTGTGGAAGTTTGTCTTTATGATAAAATTAAAACGAGTTAATAGCTTTATAAAAGCAATGTATGATAAAGTAGCAAATTTCGAAAATTGGCCCCATGTGGTTGGCTAGTGACCGCTAAGTTTCATGTTGCTGAACAGAAAATTGGGTACATAGTTGTTTCTTGATACCACCTATTCACGTGTTGGAATTCATAAAATTCAGTGCTCCGCTTCAAGCTCTGAGTGGAAGACGTATCTTTGCATGGATTATTTGGGCGTGTGTATCATCGTTCAAACTTTGTTTTAAGATGTTCAGAAGAGCAATAATTACCACTTTAAAAAACCCTGCAATAACTCGATTCTGATCCAAAACTCTCTGGGATCATTAATTACTAACAAAAGTGTGCTGCAACAGATAGCGATTGATGTGAATCCTAAGATTCCATCCCTGAGGCTTCGTCACGACACAAAAAAACGAGAACTGTCCGAAACTTAACTTTTGGATTTTTTTAAATAATCTGCAAGACGTTCTGAAACCATTAAAAGCTTACATAATCGACATGGCAAAGGATGAGCCACAGTTTAGCAAAGTCTGCTGCATTTTCCTTGACCCCTTTAACCCTTGTGTAGGCACCCAACTTTACCTACGTTGTTGGGCACCCGGGGTACCCGGGTACCCACCTCTTTAGATCTCATTTTTGAACACATTTGTAAAGGAATTCGTTCTCTGAACATTTTATTTAATAAATATATATTTTATGAAGGTATTAAAGTCATTTTTATATCATTTGATCGGTTAGAACTTCTACAATTAACTAAATTAGAAAGGTATGTTTATTCTTCGGTTCTTGACGCCTGAATTCCTTTTTTTTCATTAAAAATTCAAATTTGAAGTCTTGTAAAATTTAAAGTAGAAATGGCACAAAAAAACAAGTGACATCAACGTTTAGTACGTTCTATTGCGCGTGTAACCATATAAGCTAATCATTTCTGATTTCATAACATTTGGTGTTTATCATAGATGGAACGGAAAAGTGCCCATTTTTACGAGCTGTTTCACGGAGTGCTCTTTTTGAACGTTTGTTCCTCAAAACCTGTTTCTTCAATCAAAAAGATATTTTGATAGAATATTAATACGGGTATTAGTAATTAAAATACGAAGTTTCAGAATATTTGTATGAAACAATAAAAAGTTATTGTCGATTTTGTAAAACAACTTTTTCTCGGAAGTAGATAGCCGTAGAAATACAAAATTGGGTTCGTTAGAAAGATTTCGAAATGAGTTTTCATGGTAAATAATTATTTTTCACAACAAATTAGCGGATTTTTTTATACGAATTTATATTTAACGCCGGGATTCGCATTGTGCAGCAGTGTTGCCGAATTATTGGTCTTGCATCTCGAGCTTGTGTACACTCCGTCCCTCAGAGAGGCTTTCTTTCTATCGCCATGGTCTGCGAAGCTACGCCTAATCATATCAATTACGTTTTGTATTTTTCCTTATTATCTTATCTTATTGATCATCTTTCTTACCCTTATATTTCGTAGAAACTGATTATATGTGCTTCAGTGCTACTCCTGGCTTTCCTCTGGTATTTACATTACTGAGAGAGCCGAACGCTTCACAGGTTTATGTAGAATACATAAAACATAGTGTCACTTTCTTTTTTTCTAAGAGTTTTTTCGTGCAAAGGCTATTTGAAGAACAATAATTAATTTCCACTAAAGAGTAATTATTTGCTCTTATGTCCCAAAGAAGGGGAAAGCAGTTATTTTAATTTCAACGATGCATTCTGATATAAATATTTATGAAAGTGGTAAGAAGAAGCCCCATATAATTTTGTATTACAGTAAGTTTAAATCTGGAGGTGATACAATGGACCAGATGATTATTAGGTATACAACAAAATGCCTCACTTTGAGATGGCCGCTAGCTATGTTTTTCAATATAATCGACGTAGCTACTTTTGCATCCTAACGGATATACTATGAAAACAACGAAATGCTGACGTCAAAAACCAACCAACGACGTGGATTTATGCGAAAATTAAGTGAAGAACTGGCGAAGCCAGTAATTTAGCAAAGATCACAAAATTTGCAAGTTATGCGCAATATTACAACAAAAATAGCGATTGAAAGTGTTATCGGGCAGCCAGTTATTGCGGAGGATTCTACTCTTGGCGCATCTACATCGGACAGCTCCGGGAGAAAGAACATCAATGGGAGCTATCACCTGTGCTATAAGCAATTGATAAGAAGGAGAAGAAAAACTAGAAAAGTGTGCGATGTATGTCAAAAACTTGTCTGTAATTAACATTCGAAAACGTATGTCAAATCTAACGATTGATGTGAATAAAAATTATCCGTGAAAATTATCATCGATGTACATATTATGCAGCATATATTGCCCAATAGAAGCTAACGAAAAACTACCACACAGTCAGTACAGCAATATAACTAAGGCTTAACTTAAGGCGCTCGGGTAAATTTGAGGTGTTAGTACTTAAAATTTGATTTTTTCAGATAAAACGATATTATCGTAGCTGAAAAATGAGACAAAGAAAGAGCAGGTCGAGGTAGGGAGGTTAGGAACTCCCGAAGACATCAACACGGCAACACTGCTCAACAGTTGCAAATCTCGGCGTTAAATATTAATTCGTATAAAAAAAACCGCTAACTTGTTGTGAAAAATAATTATTTACCGTGAAAACCCATTTTGAAATCTTTCTAACGAACCCAATTTTGTATTTCTACGGCTATCCACTTCTGAGAAAAAGTTGTTTCACAAAATCGACAACAACTTTTTATCGTTTCGTACAAATATTTTGAAACTTCGTATTTTAATTAAAAATAAACGTATTCATATTCTATCAAAATATCTTTGTGATTGAAGTAATAGCGTTTGAGGAACAAACGTTCAAAAAGAGCACTCCGTGAAACAGCTCGTTTAAATGGGCACTTTTCCGTTCCATCTATGATAAATACCAAATGTTATAAAAAAGAAATGATTAGCTTATATGGTTACACGTGCAATAGAACGTATTAAACGTTGATGTCACTTGTTTTTTTGTGCAATTTCTACTTAAACTTTTATACGACTCCAAAGTTGAGCCTCCGTAACAAAAAAGCCGATATTTCGCGTGACTGACGCTGGCCGTTTTACGGAAGTAAGAAACATACCTTTCTATTTTTATTCATAATAAAAGTTCTAACCGTTCAATTGATATAAAATTGGCTTTAATATCTTTAGAAAATGTCTATTTATTGAATAAAGTTTTCAAGGAACGAATTCCAACGCATATGTGTCAGAAAATGAGAAGGAAATTTCAGGTGGGTACCCGGGTACCCCGGGTGCCCCCAGGACGTATGTGAATTTTTAATGCTTTTATTTAAGCATTAAATATAGTTAAAGTATTTAAATTGGTAGTATTTACTAGGGATTCAGGTAGATAACGACGATCTGAAGCATCAAAGCGATATCTTTCTTTATAATCAATGTACAAGCAAAAATATACCTTAGTGGGTACCCGGGTACCCGGGTGCCTACACAAGGGTTAAAAGAGTAAAACATTGTTATATGATCAAAACTGGAATTATTGATGGTCGCAGTAGTAAAATAATAAATTTAATTAAAAAGAGAACAGATATGGCTGCGACGAAGGCCCATTTGCTAGCTAATTTTTTTGATCCTTCAAGAAAAGGAACCATCAAAAATTTCTGATGTTTTCAAATTTGTTGATAATCTCGCCAAATCAGATCCCACCTTCAGTGAAGAGAATATAGCTGAAATTCATTCCAAGATAGCAAACAACGTGGCTGACGATGGTAAGTGGAAGACACCATACGTTATTTCAGTATCTAAAAAACTTTCGCCTCTAATTTTTTAGAAGGTAATATGCTCCAAAACAAAAGTCTAACGAGTTGCCATAAAGATTTTTTCACTTCCACCCACATTCTTGGCGACGGAAAGAAGTTTTAGCAAGCAAGGAAATATTCACAACTTAAGAAGAAACTGCAGGACTAATGAAAGAGCTTTGAAACTTATTTTAATCAAGCACAACTTGAAGTTACTGGAAACCGAAAGAAGTAAAATTCCAAGCGATAATCTCTCGAAAACTGGATGGAGAGGAAGTTGTTATACTTGCGGGTGTAGATGAGAACACTTCTTCACTCATTTCCAGCGAGGAATCAGATCTAGAGGGCCTTGTGGAGGAATTTGAAGACACAGTTACAGACTAATCCAATCCAAAACTTTGGCCGTTTTGGTTCTTTTGCTTTTGTATCGAGTTTTATGGATGTTTAGTGTTGTGACCTACAGGTTTTAATTTATCTACAACTAATACAGACTATAATTTAATTACAAATAATACAAGTATGGCTGCAATTAATGCCATGGAAGATGATATTCTCCATGATTTAAAAAATGATGTACAAATATATCCTTCTTATTTATAGTTAACTAAGAACTTTTTCACTCATTTATTTCAAGCATTCTAAGCTACGAAACAGAATTTTTAAAACAAAACATGTGCCATCATAATTCGATTGGAATTTTAAACAAAAATGTAGCTGCTGTTTTTTTTATTTTACCGTTTTTAAGCCTAAATTAATTCCCTATAGTATTACATAAAAAAACCACTATCGATATACTGAAAAGATATAAACACTTTTCGAAGATGTTTCTGCTATTCGAGGTAATTCGTATTAATATTATAAATATTTTATTTATTATTTATATTAACTCCGCCATTACCGTGCAAAAACTGGAGGATTCCTCAGCATTTATATCCAATTTAATGTTTTCCTTTAAAATTCAGAACCAGTTAAAGGTGGCTGAAATAATTTCATACCTAATACCAATTATTATACTTATCATAACTATACAAAAATCAGTCTTATCAAGCTTAATCCATTTGGTTCCTTTATTGGCTTTTTAATATGAAAAGTAAGCAAGATTTACGTGTTTGAGATCACGGAGTATTCAAATGTGATTTTCAGCGCATCATTGTGCATTTTCTTGTAATAAACTTACTACGTCATATATTTTAATTTTTGTTGAATAACTATAACTTGGAACAGATAATGAATCATATTATGTTGTCAATGAATGATATAGACATAAATGTCCAATTTATAATTCTATTATGGGAATAAAATGAAAAAAATGTTTTTTTAAGAAATAAAAACGTTTTTTATGAAAAAAACGTTTTTTATTCAACGTTTTAAAACGTTCGCATGAAAAAAACGTTTTTTTCCCATCACTAGTTTGAACCCCTAAAACCCCCCCCCCCTCGGTGCGCCACTGCCTTCCACCAACAATTTCACATATAGGGACTTTCAGCATTTTATGTAAGCGTCGACCAAAGTGATAAGGAGAAGTAAAAAATAAAGGGAAAATTACTCTAATAGAAAGAAGGACTTTTGAGTGAAGTAGTTCAGAAAACCAAAACTTTCGTGAAAAATTACAAATCCGTTGTTCAAAACTCTGCTTAAATCAAAGATATCCATACCTCATAGTCAAAGATTTATTTATCAAAATTATATAACCATCGCACTTCATTTACGTCCTCAACTAACATTAATTAGATTGTTCTCTTTATCGTAATATTTTTCCTGAATAGCGTGACACTCCCATGGAAATTTCTATTTGTTTGCCGAAATGGAGAGAGAGATACGGCAAAATTGAGTGCATGTCGACCAATTTTGGGGAGACTTAAGTGGCAGAGAAAATTGTTAAAACATCGTCGCAAAATACTGTAGTGGGAGAGTGGCGCTGAAACGTTTAAGGGCCGGGGAGTTGTCGCTGCAGATGAAGAGCCAATCTTGGCGAAAGGGGTACAGTGCAGAAGTGAACAGGAAGCAAATTTGGTGATAAATTTTAGGACTATTAGGTTGCGAGAGGAACTCGCCGCCCACAGCTCCAACAGCACTTGGGCAGGTCCCTGAGGGAAAACATGAGGTTTTAGTGTACCGTTGCTCGCAGAAGGAGTTGAGGAGCTATGTGAGATCAAACCGATGTATTGGGAATAACACCACTTAGTCGTAGTGTCTAAAGGGTGAGGGATAGGGAACAGAGGGAAAGCTGGAGACTTCTCTAAGCTATCCATCCCTTTGATCATTTACACCCTGCAGAAATTTTTGTGATCCTATCTCAGAGCTCAGTTTGTACAAATCCAGGCGATTTCATCGCAAATAGAAACCACAAATCAATTCCAAATACGTTTGTGTTGCAGTTATATCAATTATATCAGAAATCTAAGCCTTAGAAAGAATGTGAAATCCCTTTTAAATTATAAATAATTGTCTGTAGCTTCCTGGAGAGTAATACGTCAAAAATGATTTATATCGTTATCGTTTCCTGGTGACCTGGGCTTTCTGGTGAGTGATTCCTCAGTATTTTTTAACGTGCGTGCAGATTTATAAAAGAACCACGTCTAGTACCATTTATTTTTATAATAATACAATGATGGTTCCCATTTGCTATTTAAAGTAAATCAGCTTATTAATCACCCAACCTAAGAATTGTTTTTTGGCAAAGGTTTTTCTCGATGTTCTTGAGTGAAGTAATGAATATTTTCTACAATAGAATGCAAACTAGCGCAAAATCAACGTAAAGCTAAATATATATTAGATGCCATTCAATTTTCCTGGATATCCAATGCTCTTTCAGAAATATAGCTTTTGGCCATCTAAACTTTAGAGCATGTATCCCTGTACAAAATTCTGCTGAATATGCTGCAATTGCTTTGTATAGCTACATTTCACTCCTTTTTGTGAAAAAGATAAAAACATTTTTCGATGAATAATTTGGCAATTGTTGCTAGCTTACATCAAAATAATGTAAGGAAATATAGAAAATCAATTTAAGCTCTCTTTTCCAATCCAGCAGTGTAGATTCGTACATTATTTTTCCGAAAAATGTAATGAGGTATAGCTGTTACTCTTAATTAACACAACACTGTGTTTTTGAAATAAAAATTGCATCATAATAACCGCAATGTCGATAACACTTGTAGAAGATTAATTTTCAGAAGTATGTGATCAATAGTAACACTTGCAGAGGTTAAATACGGAAAACCAAAATGGGATTTTACTTTATCGGTATTTATTGACATTAAATAAATATATTTGCTTGATTAATCTTTATTCTATTACAAATAAATCACGTTTCGAGAAAGGTCAAATTATATGAGTGAGATAAATATTTATCAACACTAGTAAACATCCTATTAAATAAAATTATTTTCTAATATATTCGAGTTGATGTTAGAAAAGTTTTAATCTCATGTATGTTACTAGAACGAGCACTCTGATGGAAATTGTTCTGTAAAGTGCGCTTGGAAATTAATTCTGCATCGCACACTATTACCTACTTTATTTGAGTCACCGAGCTATTTATTAGGAGAAAATACACATCAATAAATATAGAAAACTGATGGTTGTTTAATGCTCTACGTACTATTTGCGCTACACTGCATTTTCATAGGACGAAATGTTTTATCAAACAAGCTGTAGTTGATTAAAAAAGCAAGCAATATTAACGTTTCAGATCGTGACATACATAACATACTTTATGACTAGGGAATCCTACATCATTGGTCGAAGGGTAACAATAGCAACTTTAATAACTACGCCGGCAAGTCTGGATCCTTTTTTTTTTGCTATAGGAAGATCCATAACTGTTTTTGCATCGATTGCTAACTCTATCGTGGAAATGTCACAAAACAAGTACAGTCACAAAAGTCCATGGACATAATCAGTCGCTGCTCTACTGAGCAAAGGCATCTAAATTTTTTGTTGGCAGTACATGATTTCCAAGTGGGAAGGAAAAGAGTGCTGTGGGTGTATGTTTTGGAACTTGATAAGGAGTTACTATGGAATTTCTGGGATGGGGAGTCGAGTGGCTACCGCGCCTTGCACCATTGGAATAGTTTGAAGGTTACTCTGGTATGCAACTGATTGTGAGACAATACACCGAAAGGTTTTTCTGTTTTAGATAGACTAGGAAAATGGCAAAGTTGAGCTGGTTTCAATTGACTTCAACCAATTACTATGCTAGGATATCAATTTGACTATTTATACTGATATTCTAGATTTTTAAGACCATTTTAGGCTAATATTTAAGCCAAGAAGTATAGCTTTCCTGGTTTAGCCTAAGAAATTGATAAAGAACACATCAATTATCTATTTAAATGCTTAGGTTTGGCTTTGAGGTAAAAATGAGATCACCTTGACCTTCAAAACCTGAGCCGAAAAAAATGATGGTCTTGGAAACGCCACGACCGGTCTGAAAGAGTTATTTTCTTGAGCCAAGCTGTCTTTTCTGATAATAACAATTCATTAAGAACTAAAGAAAGTGAAGGCCAAATATAAATTTGTATGTAAACAACTTTCACTTCTTCTTGAGGTAATTTTCAGTAAAAATGAAGAGCGAACGTGCATATTACAAAATACATTACGTAATGCACCACCGAATTATACTATTATAATTGGTAAAAATGGAAAAAATACCGTTTTCTGGGATTGTGAATTATTATAGCTTTTTTAATAATTATGTAGGACAAGATATTTCACTAATTATTTTCACAGTTTATATTACCATGTATCTAAAATCTGAAATATTATTCTAATGGAGCTGATTTTATAATAAAAAGCCAAGTCTAATTGATATTATATTACCAATATAAAACGCTTCTGAATTTCTTATTTATGAGGTCAAAATTACTTAATATCTCTCGCATCAATGAAGTATATAGCTTTTACTTTCTTCATTATACAAAGTACTTACTACCTATCAAACAACAAAAAACGGATTTGGAGAGGGATTAAATTCGAACTAAAATGCACTATGAAACTTAAATTAAAGCAAAATGAATCATTAATATAATTAACAACACAAGGAACGAGTGATGGTGACCTAGGCTCTGATAACACTTGCATTTCATTTCGATTACAGGGGGGATCGTTTTTAATTCCAAAGAATTTGAGAATAATAATTGGAATAAAAATGAAGAGTATCTCTTATAGAAATGGCAATCGTTGACCGCAAGATATGATATGAGGCATTCATTTCCTAAGAATATAGTTTTCCAAATCATCCAAACTCATAATATTTAAAGTTAAAAGTAAGGAAATCTACCGATAGGCTTTGCCTTATCACATAATAATGCAATATCGCGATTTTTAAAGAAAACTAAACAATGTCTACTTATTTAGGATGTCGAAAAAGAACTTCAATTTCCGTAAAATAAGGATATTTTTTAAATAGAATACGATGAAGCGTTTGAATATTACTTCTTACTTAGTTTATAGATCTGGTGTACTATTGCCCTCGTGTGTCCTCATTGACAAGTCCTATAACCGTAATTTCCTTTCGAAAAGCGATTGACTCCTACTCTAGTTCCATATGAAAATCCGAGAAAATTCACTTCCTCAAAATCTGCAAAAAAACCGAAGCACAAAATTAATATAATATCGATTGAGCTCAATCAGGCAAGCATTTTAACCCATGTCCGGGGGCAGAAATGTGATTTTATTGGTAACTTCCGAAGGACAATTTCCGTTATTTCGAAACCACTGTTACCCAAAGACAATGGCATACGATACATGAACAAAATTCATGGAATACTTACTAAAAATTGATTGAAAAAATTTAATCATGTAAAAATGATAAAATATGCAGAATTTATTAACCAACTCTTCAGAATTATATGAAAGCGATTTATTTCGAGTTAAAGAGCGAAAGCTTACGCTTTGTTACTTAATAATACTAAACAGGAGATACTATATGTTATCGAAATATGTATATCGAAAGCGAAAAAAAGTTAATACTATGCCTCGGATTTAACGGGAAACAATACGCAATTACATATTATAACGACAAGAATGTCAAGCATTAATGAAATGCAACGGTTAAAGTCAAAATATCTATGATATCAAGCCAGAAACCAGCTATCAGAAACAATACTAAATATTTTGTTATATATGACCGAATTTTGTAATATATGAAATGTAACGACAATTTTTTAAGTGCCGGTTTGAGTAAAGGTCAGTTCACATATCCTTGACTCCCGATTGCCGAGAGTATGCTCTTGACGGAAGAGTAGAGTAATCACAATGCAAGCAAAGTCGGGCTTTTTCCCCTACATAGCCATTTCTGAAATTGTACATGTAAGACAAGATATTTTAATTTAAGTTTAGATTCGTTCTCAAAAATAGATCATGAAATTAAGAGAAATAAACTCATTTAAATTACTGAGTTCTAACACAAATAACATTTGCAAATATGCTTAGGCTAAAACTTAGGGAAATAGGCGATAAAATAAGTTGGGTGCCTCTTATAACGTAACGTAACCTGCATTTTACATGAATTACATCAGCTAACAAAACGTATTGGGAATTAAATAAGAGGTACTTTAGCTCCAAAAACAATTAATTACCAAAAGAATGTCACAGGCTTATTTTAATGAGATATTTTACGCAACTCACCGTTTACAGGAAATCTCTGTTGATGGCGATAGATATCTAGACTCCGTGAAGCTGTGTGCTCCGGTTTTTTTAACGATTATTCACTTAATATAAAATAATTTTTTTGAAAGAATACCTAAGACTTTCGCAACCATGAAATTTTTCCGAATGTACAGCAAGACGTTCGATTCAAATCAGCAGCAGTTTTTTTCGTCAAAATGACATAACGACTCCACTAAAAGAAATCTCAGCGACTACTGAGGAACGAACCGTCTATATTAGCAATGAGCACACTTTCTGTCGTCTTATTGGTCGATTTTGAATTCTATATCTGTCGCCCTGCCACCTAGGCTGTTAATTATTCTCGTAAATACTACTTGTAATTCCATTGATATTTTCTTTGGCGAGGTATTATATTCATGAAATAGATTTATATTTTTTAAGAATAAGAATACATTTTTTAATAATTTTGGTTTCTAAAAGCTAATTTGTTTTTACTAAGAGTGAATACGATGGTTGCACAAAAAATTTACTTGAAACGTCAGAATGATAATAGAATAAAAATTTTCAGTATTAGAAATAGTTTTCTTCATTTAGCATAGCTAAATAAAGGAAATTTAAATCTACGTAAATATATTGGGTAATATCATAATCACAATTCTCAACTTCTCACCATCCGCTAACAAAAGATTGCGATCAGCGCATCGTTCCTCTTAATTGTTTTTCATCGTAATTTATCATAATATTTTATCAGAAACTCTTTTTTTTTTAATCAAATCCTTGAGAAATTTCGCAGATATTGATGTCTTAGAAGAATATAATTTACTTACCTTCTCCGTCACATATTTGTTTCGATTCCTTTCTCTGGCATCTACACATTTACTTTACTACAAGGAAATATGTGGATTTCTTATGAAATAGTACAAGGTTTATTATCGGCCTTAGGCTATTATCTATACCTTAGGACGACCATTTAACGAAACAGGAAGAGCGCATTAGAGTTTACAATTAATACATTTCACTCGATTAATTTTTGCATGCAGATTTTGATTGCAGCAGTCTGCTATGCAGACTATACCTTAACAGCGAGGTACCTCACCTTATTAAAAACTAAAATTAAATATTCCTCACCGATAGAATTGCATTTCATAGAGGTTCAATATTCAAAAATCTTACTTTATGGTTCTCATTACTCTAACAACTGTTCTTTACACTGTTTTCACGCACAGAATTTAGTTTCCTTCCTTACTCTACAATTCTTTCCAAATCCTGAATAACCTCTTGATTTAGTTGTCTACGCCATTACGTGCCACTAATTTAATCCGTTAAATTTAGTAATTCAATCTGTTGCAGTACTCGTAAGATACACGAAAAACTTACACCGATGCAATCTACTCCCTCATACACAATTCGGAAAGAAATGAAAAGATGGATGGCCTTCTTTGTACTCCAAAGAAACCTTCCTTTCGAATATTTGGCAGCTGAGCATACCCCTCTGATGTCTTAATCACTAATTGCATGTTCCCAATAATTTCTTGGAGTAGTTTTAAAGTTAGATAACGACCTCCATGGTGAAAACAGGACGAGAACAATCACTCACCTGATATTACTCAATGCCATGGGAACGCTATTACCTGATTCACTTTCCAAGACGATGTTAGAAGAAGAATACATTTCACTCGATGAATCCTAAATTTTTAATTGTAATTTTAATGAATAGTTTTCTATACACAAACCAAAATCTGTAAATTAATGATGTTTAAGCAGACGAGGAATTCACTTGCTTACATCAAAACCGAAGGTCAGAGAATTATGCTTTTTTGAAATAAAAAAGAAGAAAACGATATTCTGGTTTTGGTAGACCAGAGAATTCTATTCGAATACAACTTTTACAGAGATATTACGTTATTCAATAGTTATAAACTCTTCTTGGAATGAATTCATAGGTAAAAATTACTGAATTTCATTAAAATAGTACCATGCTCAATGATTTTAAAAATTATTGAGTCCATCGCATGCAAAATCAGTGGAAAAGGATATCTAGAAAATGACTATCTAAACCTATGTGATAAAATCGGAAATTTCACATTCAATCTTACATCCACCAGAGAGATCATACACATATTAATATGTATCATTATTTATATTGATTGAAAGGTTTGCAAAGATTAACATTACCGATTAGCTCCAGCATGAATTGATTAATTCTTAGTCATCGATTTATTGAGCATTCATTCATCACTGTCAAAAAAATACATAACTTTTCATGCTGCAATAATTGAAGAAAATAATTGAATGAAGAGTTGAGTCTTTGCTGCCATACATTTTTGAACTTTAGTACTCCATTAGTGTGCCTTTATGTTGCACGTGTGACACAATAGAAGTCCAGAAGAATCGATGTAATCCTCTTCTATAAAACCTTCTATTCTCAGCACTTGATAATCACTATACTTTAGGACAATAATTCACATACGACGTTAACTTAACCACTAGGCTTATACTTTTCTCTTCACCACGCTTTGGGTTATTTCCGATCGTCTTCGTCCGAGAAGTTAATTACGCAAAGGTGTTCCAAGAGCTATGAGTAATGTCAGGTGACAGGTTGTTCTAGTCTTGTTTTCACCATGTCTGTCGTTATCTATCTCTAAAATTAAGCCCAGCGAATTCTTGTGGAAATGAAATAAGTGCTTATGACATCGGACGGATAAGGTCAACTAACAAAACAGGGGAAGTATCTTTTGAGTACGAAGAAGGTCAACCATCTTGTAATTTCCATTATTATTCAGAATTGTATATGCGGTAATAAATTACTTCAATATAAGTTTTTGGTGAGTCTTACGCGATCAGAATTAGTTTACATAACGTTTATTGGTGCCATTTAATGGTCATAACGACTACAACTGGGAGGTTATTCATAAGGTGAGAATGAATGAAGAGTTAGGATGATATATACTTTCAAGATCTTTGAAGACAAAGTAAAAGGAGAATTTCAAGAGGAAATAACCAAAAGGTATGATTACTGATTGGCGAAACCGTGTAAAATTCGTTCCACAGAGAATGTATAATTTTATCGTTTAGAAAGTCATTCTTGCAGTCAATGTAAATTCTGATGGTCAAACTAATATTTAAAATATAAGATTCATTGGGTGAAATTTAGTATTATCATTTAGTTAAGTGGTTGTTCTAAGTCAGAGGTGACACCATTGAGAAACTGCAAATTTTCTTAAAATTCCTACTTTCCTTCGTTGTGAAGACCATCTGTGGATGAGATGGAGAGAATCGTAGCAAACATATTCCGAAGAAGGGAATTATCATAGATTTATACTAAAAGTTGATTATTTTAATCGGAGAGTGTTTTTTATAAATAATATGAATAATTACGGTGTAAATCAATGACGAGGGGCGATTCGCAGACCGTCTTTTTTGTTATTGATTGATGAGCTATAGAGTTACGAACTGTAATTAATTCGATATTATATTTCGAAACTAATTCACGCAGATTTAAATCCTCTAAGTAGTTGTTCTACTCAAAGAAAAATATTATTTTATATGAAATATTTTTATCCAGTAACCTTTCAGATATTTCCAGAAATTGCTTAGTTACAACCATTGGATGCATTCAAAGAGGTTTAAGTATATTATGATCAAGTATGTTATTAAACATTTTAAAATTTGATAAAAATATCACTTTAAATTTCAATTTAATTATAATAGTAATGTACGAAAATAATTAACAGACACAGGAGACACGACGGCGGTCATTGAGATTAAATTTGACCAATCAAAAGACAGCAATTTTGTTCATAGTTATTAGAGACGGTTAATTCCTCAGTCGTCGCTGAGATTTCTTTTGGTTAAGTCGTTCTGTCAAATATTTAAAAAAAGACAGTTACTGATTTGAATTTAGAGTATTGTGTTACATTTAGAAAACGTTTTTGATAGCCAAATTTCAAAGTCTTACTTGAGGGTTTTCCTTAATGGTAATAATTTTTACAAAGGTGAATCGTCGTTCAAAAATGAAGTGCAAGCGATTTCAATGGGTCATGAAATCGATATATATCGCTATATCGCTGCCAACCAGGATTTCCTGATAATGGTAAGTTGCATTAATTAACTTATTCGATTATTTCCTTCGGTCTTGCTTAAAAGAAATAAATGCATCCGGAGAAAACATTTCTTATATTTAATTCTTCTCTTTGCGTGTGATTACTACATGTCGTTTATGTAAAATCTAGGTAACGTTCAGTCATGAGTAGTAACCAATTTCTCTTATCACGTCTATCCTTAATATTTAGCCCAAGTTATTTTTCTGAGTGTAATCAGATTTAGAAATCAGTAGTTTAAGTCAGTTCATCTTTCCAAATTTAATGATTGTTAATGGGAAAAATCGAAAAAATTAAATTTCAAATAAAATAATAGTATCAATCGTAACTTTGTGGAATTCCATTACTGGAAAAAGTATTACCTGTATTAGAAACAAAGAGAATATTATTTTATACTATAATGAGATGAAGCAATCGTCTTTCATGAAAATATCATATCGTGCATTCTCTCCATATTTATGAAAATTTCTTTTGATTACATATTCCCGATTTAGAAAAGGATCATTAATTTTTGTAAACATTAGTGTGTTTTTTTGTTACTAAAATTTTATTGCAGTAAATACAACTCCTTAATGACCCTATATACTGTGAATTGATAACAGATCTTCAAATGTTAATTATGTTATGAATAGCTGTAAACTTCAACTACATCCCTGTCAAACGACCATTAATAGCCATTAAGAGTATTTAAAGTAGAAAGACTGACCACATTAATAAACTGTATATGCTGCCTGGAGAGACAATAGGGATTTAAGGTCAGGAAAATTACTATTTTTCTATCAGAATAGGTAGAAAAATGTCGAATTAATAACACTATGTCTCGCTTAGATTCTGTACACATTTTTAAATGTATCAATTTTCCATATTAATTACTCTGTTTCTTTTCTTGCAGGTAAGTGCTTTATCTAAAACTCCTGATTGAGATATCACTGTGTAAGTACCTTGAATCTCTCTTATCAAATCTGTATGTTTTAATCTTCCTTATCTTAAAAAAATAGTTAATGTGCCGCAGATGTTAAGGCAATATTTACATCTGAAATAGTAGATTATTGATTTTCTGTACATTTATTGCAAGCAATGTTTAGTAGTAAAATATTTTTGAATTTCTTTCTTCTTGTCCTCTATGTTTTTTACAAGGTTGTCGATGGGTTACAATGTTGGTAAAGCAAGGATGTCAGTCAAACTTTGTGCAACCGATTTTTGATTAACTGAGGCACTCTACACTTTGGATGGACGAAACAAAGTTGGTAGATATTTCAAGAGACACTGAAGAATGCTCAAATATGAGTCTAACTGAGATAGAACGGCGAGATAGTATTAATTGAAAAACTTTACTATAAAAAATGACTATAAACCTAAGAACAAGTTAAACGTTTATACATATTTCTGCATCTTCATATTTCTTCTTCAAGCAGTGTGGCAGAGGGTGCATGCTTCAAGGCTCTACTTCCCAAACGTTACTTTTCAAAATGACTAATAACCCAAGAACTTTCACGCATCGCTCACAGAAAAAAATATGCTTTGATAGCCGTTCTAGCATATTTCTCGCAGTATCTCAACGGCACATATAACAGGAAGGACCCATAATATCAACTACATCAACTGATAGTGTACTTTCTCTGAATCTATTAGGTAAATTGAGTGTTTGTTTGCATCTTCTACTGATTCCCATTCTACATACTGAAACATCTAAGTAATTTCCATTGCTTTGTCAAAGCAATAAATTACGAATCCTGTATCCTTTCGTTGTAATTGAACTTACGAACATAACAATTTTCAAAAGCGTCCCATACACTACCTGAATACTCAGGTGAGGCTAAACTAACTGCCATAGTTAAGGGCGATAGCCTTGGGAGTAAACTCTGGAACAGTCATTTTGGCCATTTTGCAATCACCCAGCAATAATCCGCGTCCTTCGTTGGCAGCCACATTATCTTTTTATCTACTCTCGCGAAAGAACTGAGAAAGAGCGCCGGTGACGAAACCAGAACCGACCGACTGAATCTCAATGAAGTGGTTCTTTCATACATTGCTCATTAGACGTGGCACCCAAGGTTACCTCAGCTGTTTTTTGCCGCCTCCATTTTTTACAGGCTTGAGAACTAGTAACGCACGCGTATTATTACCACCCCGCAGGCAGTGATTCGGCCCAGAATTTATAAGTAGAAACCCCTCCGGGAAGAATGATCATCTCCGTGGCTCTCCTCGCTGAAGAAACGGAGTTCCGGGAATAAAAGGCATCCGTCTCTCCGCAGAGATTTAACTGTAAAACATTAATAAGGAGCAAAAACTCCTTAAGTAACCTCCTCCGTAAATTCAGCGATTCTTTCCTCGGGCGGAATTTATGCTCCGACTATTTTTCCCATCAAAACTAATTATGCAGGATACAGTTTATGGGCCCCGCGCTGAAGTGGGGGATGTTTTTTGAGTAATTATGGTGAAAATCTAACTGAAATATAAGGAGGCCATAACTCTATCCGGGGGAACAAAGTTTGAGGGAGTTGCTTCCGTGTTCGGGGGAATTTATCAAACAGCACTTTCCTCGCGGATTAGCGAAGAGAACATTAAAAGTAAGAGGACAGTTGTGCACGGTTTAATTATGTTTCTAATATTTTATTCTAGCTACATTAATATCCTTGGGTTTACTTTTCTCGAGATTTTTTTTGAGAACTAAGAACATAAATCTTCAGTTGCTCAGCAGGCCGCCGTAGTGAGACTTTGCGATTTAAGTCTTACGTACTTGCTTGACTCGCGTAGCTTTGTGATTCATATGCCCTGAATATGTTTAAGCAAAGGAGTTTATGATAATTCAAAAGTAAAAGATTCCGTTAAAATTACTGTAAGAATTTATATATCTTGTGCACACTATTTAGATGAATTGATAGTCGAGATGGCAAAGCCTAAGCTACTACTACAGCAACATTTAAAAAAATTTATTTTCGTTCATTCAAAGACAATCAGAATACCGGCTATTAATTCGTGAATTATGATAATCCATAAATTTAGTTATTAAGAGCATTCGTAAATAAGTTTTTCATTGAACACATATTCCTTTTATCTTGATACCATAAACTCAATGAAGATAAATTAGACGGCGCTTAATGACAATAATTCCATATTTTAATATTATTTGTGTTAGATGCTGTAAAGTTTTATTTACTAATTGCCGTTTTTTGATCTGCAGCTTATAATTTGATATCAGTGATACATCAGTGAAAAATAAATTATAGCAGTGGTGGTATTATTAAAAGTGCTTCGACAGCTTAGGTCATTTCGCACATTAGCTCCCATCGGGAATCGAACCAGGGACGGCTTTCATCAAAGGCAATCGCACTGTGTACTTGACTATCAGGGAGCCCAAAAAATGAATTATATATAATGGCATTTAAAAGGATATTAGGGACAATGAAAAAATAAAATATACGATACAAGACTTTAGCCTCCGTATCACCGCGATGATGACATAATTTAAATTTGTCAGATACACACAGCTAAAGTAATTTTTGTTTTAACACAAAGAAATGCTTTAGGTGCTGTCAATGATATTTTTTATTTACTCCAAGAATACACAGAGAGTGGCTTAAACTACCGCGGATGTCCGTTTACAGGTCGATTTACTGTATTTATCTTTAAATTTTCGTTTTAAAATCTTCAGTTGATATGAAGACTGGCTTGGAAAACTGGTAGGAATGGTAGGCTAGGCTTGACTATTCGTACTTTTATAATTAGTATATTTCATTTTGATGCACTGCTGAAAACTAAATTACATACTATTCCATAGTTTTTACTCAAGATATATTTTTATTGAAATTGGAATACCGCATATACTCCCTATATGGGAGTGTATGCAGTATTTAATTTAATTCAATTATTTAATTTTTGTGCATCAAAAACGAAGTTAAAATATCTATAAATTTTCTTTTATTAGATAAATCTTTAACTCTGTGATCTTAAGGTTTTAATGAAATAGGAAACATACAAGAGAAGAATTTGGGCTCAGAATCGCCTTAATGATGTCATCAAACTTAATCTGGTACACACTTGTATCATAATTTTGGATGCAAAATAAACTGATTTTATTTAATGAGAAGTGTGCTAAACCGGAATCAGTTGAAGAAGATACAGTCGAGAAATTCATATTTCATGAGACCCAAGATGAGGTGTTTCAATATGCGTCAAGAACCCAGCCGATGGAGTTGTTAATACTTCGCCTTCATAATCTCAGGCCTCCCTTTGATCACTATTAATCAGCACAGTTTCCGAGGATTGACACTTTATCCTCTTCCAATCAATGATGGCCTAGATTTCAGCGACGATGATACGTCCCGTTGCATCCCACGAGGGAACACAAATTGACATGCTGGGAGCGGGCTCTTAACCATTTGGATGGATTATCTTTCTCTCTTCATTAATCGAGGATTTAATATGGGAATATATTAATGATCATCCTTAATATCAATAAATATTGCTGTAATCATCGAGGTATTCACTCGTCCTACGGATACAAATTTTGAGAGAAATCTTTAATAGGATATTCATATGTCTTAACAAGGAAAGGGTTAAAGGTACTTTGCACATAAGGGCGTGCACCCAGAAAAATCCAGGACCTGTCTGAATTTTTTCAAGTCCGTTTTTCCTTTGGATTCATATGTCTTCTTTAATCCTTTCAGCATTAAAATTGTAAGATTCGCCGTGTATAAAAAAAGATAACTTATCTTAGACTATGTGATAAATATAATTTTAAATATAAGGGAGCAATTTTGACATCCTCTCCTCCATAATTTGTGGGAAATAGCTTCACACCGAGTGATATCTCTTATCAGGCATGACTGAATGATTTTCGAAGGGACAATTATCTCTATTATCATAAAAAAAGGTGTATGAGGGATAGTAAATTTAATGGCGATTAAAATACACCTTTATTCCCACATCGGTGGAATGATTCGTAATTCAGTTTTGGCCAGAAATTTTAAAAGAAATAGAAGGAAAACGGTTTGTCTGTTTTCAAAATATCTAGTCAACAGCCAATTGTAAGTAGTATTAAGATTCTTATCTCATTGATATCAATACCCATTCACTAAGTCTTGCTTTCTTTATTAGAGAAATGAGCGTATTTCGATTATGAAAGCCATTTTTGCCGCTAATGATTTCATCAGATAATCATATACGACAACGTCCATTACTTTATTCATCACCCATTTAAAAAAATAAACTAAGCCAATTGACACGAATGAGCATTCGGGGGACAGATTGATATTTTAAAGTCAGGGGCGTTTCATGAATATTTATTTCATTAAAACTTTTTCGTTTATCAGAATGGTAAATTAGAAATTCAATGAGTTCCGAAAAGCCATTAATGCTTCGTGCAGCGCATCCTACTATTTTTAGTTTCATCGCGAGACATTCCCCTCTACGGAATGTAACATTAATGTGATTTGAAGTGTTAAATCTTAAAGGGATAGAAAATTCACTAATTTTCAGGAAAATTCTATAACGAAACAGATTCACGCTGGAGTAGCCTTTGTGAAATCCATATTGGAAATTTATACGCTATGAATTCCTATATTTATTACAATGATGCAAATATAATTTTACTAAGATTGCCCGTAAGTGATTCTTCTTAGAATGCCGCCATCATAATCAATGTCAAATACATTAAAATCATATTTGAAGAGTATTATTTCCATATTTAAAATAATTCATGCTGTGCAGATAAAAAATCAAATGCTATAAAAATATTACTATACTTTTGTATTATTATTCGCTATTATAGTTGTATTTAGTTGCATTCATCATCATGATGTTTTGTAGTTTTTAACCAGTGGCTAAGGAGTTTATTTTGAGGTTATCTGCGCTATATTTTACACCCGTATTCTTCTCTCTTCCACTTTACTTACATATTTATAAATAGAGAGCTTCTGATCCATATAAAGGTATCATACATCTCTCTCTAGATAATATTCTTATTTAAACACCATATCCTCTGATGAAATCTAACTTTGGACTAAAGGTTCATATTCTAGGGTGGTGAGGAGCGATATTAACCCTTCTTGGAATGACTGTAAACAATTGCAATAGGAATAATTGACGGAAAAGCTGTATTTACTCTTAAACCTTCATTGACATTCGTGATTGAATTTTCGCACAAATATTCATACATGCAAGCATAATTATGAGAATAATTGTGTGTTTTTGTGTCAGACATTTTACGATCGTCCCACACATACCAAAAAAAGACTTTCTCCTTGCAATAGGGTAGTTAGGATCAGATTTATTAATGACTTTGCAAACTAAGCTTAAATTGGGAATTGTGAAATTTAATTGGGTATTAAAAGCGGACGTAAGAGAAATATTGGCATAAAAAAACCACCTTGGTGTTCATTTGAAGAGAGTTGATGAATTGATCTGTTATAGAGTTCTGCGAAAGTTCGAATACTCATGGGCCATAAATATACAGAAGAAAGAGATTCTGCAGACAAATGATCCCTGGTGACGGCAAAATAATAGTGAGATTTCCCTTTCAAAATAGAATACGTTACTCAATTAATGTTTTTGTCAACTCAAAACCATTCAATGTCAAAGAAATATTCTGATACCAATATATCTTTGTCATATGGACTATATTATTTAATATTGCTCTATGGCAGAGATTATGGGATTTTTGCAAGATATCGTGTGCAAAAGTAATTAACACGCTGTAATATATTGGCTAACAAGTGATCCTACAATCGAAAAGTTGGTGCAGTCAGTTTTTTGTAATTTCTTAGACCTTATTTAATAAAGAAGCTAGTTACTAAGGATTTAGCATACATATTCAGGTAGAGGTAACTAATATTATACAGGTTACATGATCAAACAAAACCCAAAGAATATAGAAATAGGAAAAAAAATATTTACTGCTTGAAAGCAAGATATTAGCTGAAGAATATCAAAATAATGTAGTAGTTTTAATTTCAGTAAATCAATACAACGGGTGGCCAATTCACGCCATGGTACAACATAATCATAAATTATTTTTTTTTCTGCTAAGATCTTAAATTGAATAGGGCGTAATTCTAATTATTTGGCAAGATAGAAGTATCCCAATGACCGTTCACCATCGATCAAATAACTTAGTAGTCGATATGTCAGCCAGAAGTGTGCTAGAGTAAAATGTACAGGTTTTTACTCCAGTATCTAATTTACTACCCAAATCCTAGATTTTTTCTCAAGTTAAGGAAAACTGAGAATAAGTATGACATTACCGCAACTTATCATGGAACGAAGAAAAAGACGATATATATTCCACGACTATATTTTTGAGGAAGTAATATCCCTGTAAATACAAGTCAGATTTATTGATTGCGGAGTCTTTTATTCGATAAGAGGGTCCATCTTAAAGCTGCTATGTATATGTAACAAGGTTAACTCTGTAAAAATTAAAGTTGGAAATTTCCGTTAAGCGGAAAAATAATTCCTTATATCTGGATATATTTTCCTTCGATGATTCTTCATGTTGTACGTTTCTTGATGGGAATGAAGGTCATTGCTAACTTTTTATACGAATATGCCGTGGCATTCGAAAGAAAAGATCCCCTTTAGTCTCATCATGTGCGGAAAATAGACGAAATGAAACATTTCTGCTGCTTCGGACGAAATCAACAGGTTTTCCGAAGGGATACATTTACGCCGAGACCTTTAATGTTAGAAGTGGAAACATCTGGATGCCCGGGGAAAGAATCCGACTCAGCGAAAAAAATGGCGAAAGAAAAGCGATAAATAGTGTTCGGTCGCTTGGAAACACTGTGCGTAGGCGATGGAATCGCTCGATGGCAGACAATCGTTCCTAAGGTCACGGATGTATTAGAAAAGGATGGAGATATATAACTACACCAGATGGACGTATACTGTTGCTGGATTAGGATTGCAAGTCATCTTCACTTTGACTTCTGTGGCATTTCGACCTAATCCTCGATGTATCCCTTCGATATGCAGTAGACTTTCAAAGCAAGCTAGAGATATATTCAACAGAGATAATTAAATAAAAATAAGAAGAGTATCGTTAATCATCGGGTTAAAACGTTACATTACTCTTTTAGTATTGAGTTCTTTTAGGTTCCATGCCAACTGAGCACGCAACAATTGAGCGCGTCACAGCTAAGCGGGCACAACTGAGCACTAGGACCACTGAACGCTACGGCAACTGACCGTTACGACAACTGAGCGTTTGAAAAAAGTATTAATTTAACGACTCTGTCCAGAGTAATATTGAATTTTAAACGAACCAACCCAATCCTAATTCTATCTAATGTTATTTTGAACAATAGTGATTAATAATTAATTAATTATTATTAAAATAATATTGCTGCTCCAAAAATGTATTTATAAGAATGCATAGCAAAAACATAGTGATTTAAATATCTAATCTAATTTAATCAGTAATAGGTTGGAAGAAACCCGCTCAATTGCTTCATCGTTCAAAATTCAATATTTCTTTGTGAATAGTCGTTCAATTAATATCGTCTGCTAACGAGACGAGCTAATTTGTCGTTGCGCTCAGTGGTCTTAGCGCTCAGTTGTCCGCACTTACTATCAGTGGTCCGTGCTCAAACGCCGCGCGCTCAATTGTCGGGTCACGGTTTGTTTTACTATTCCTTAGCTTATAGTATTCGTTTTAGCCCTATATATATATAAATGCAGAGAGAACAAATTGCTAAGAAATTCACTTTGAATTTTCTCTCCTTCCTTAAGTAAATATTAACCCATTTACAAACTAAAGAATTAACTCCTTCATTGCTTCGAGCATTTTGTGTAAAATTTCGTATCATTGATAAAATAATAAATCTAAAAAATTAAGTAAAAGAATTTGTAGATCAGTTATTCTTACTTCTACGTCTTTAATCACATTGTAACCATAAATGTTAAAGAAATTATGCATATTTAGAAGGATAAGAATTGTAGATTATCAGATCCAGCTCGAGTTTAGCTCAGAGATTTTCACCACCATTTTTCCCTGAGGGTTTTAGCAGAAATTTAACGAAGTAACGACTTTCTTAAGTTAAGGATATTTGAACTTTGTAGTATGTTTCGCGTAATCGTGATATCTTGTGATTTCAATATATTCAATGAAAATAAAATGTATAACGAGACAATAAGAAAAACAGTTCAGGATAGAAACAACTTTTGATAGTACGAATCAGAAAAGAAGCTCTCCATTGGGAACTGTATACTCGAAAAAGTACCCTTAATTGTTTTTCTCCTCAGATTCATATATTTCACTTCAAATATGCATCGAAGAAATGTTCAGTCATGAAGTTCATAAATAATTTTTTTCAAGCAATGCTGGTTTAAGGAATATTTTTCAACGAATATTGAATAATATGATCATAAATAAGGTCAGGTTTTTATATTTATTTTTAGTCTGAATAAGGCTTACAATCGTGTTGTTTTTATAGCCTTCAATTCTTTTCCGTCCTTTTTCTGAAGGAATTTAGAGCTAAGTTAGCTTCGAGATATGCTGAACATGACTGATCGAATTCGCAAAAATTTGTAATTTGAAATCTTTCACTAATTAATATTTAACTGGTCTAAACATATATAGCTTAATGAGTTAACTGGAGGGGAATCATTCATTTGTAGTCTATAAAGTGGAGAATGGACGAAGAACATCCGTGTATTATCACTCATTATATTGGAATGCATATACGTTGTTGCATTGCGCTTAATCAAGAAATTCACAAAGATTAATTTTGTGACTTTAATAGTTTCATAGTTTTTTGTTTATGGAATAATACCCTTATAGTAATTTTCCGAGGCTGGTAAAAGAACAGCTTCTTCCTTGGAGAATTACTATCGCCATGCATACAAATATTTATATCCAATGTTAAGTTAGCGTGCATTGAAACGGCCATCCGCCGTGATACCCTTAGGAATTGGAACATTCAATAAAGCAAGTATATGTTTCCTTAAAAGCATTCCATATTTCCATAATTCCTTAAAATCTGTTCACGTTCATGAATAGCAAGTATTGAATTAACTTAAACACGAAGCTCAGTGCATGTAATATGAATCGTTGTACTCGAAATACTCAGTCCATTATGTGCATCACATTCCACTGACATCATCATAGAACAGAAGAATTTTGAACGAACCCACACAAATTCTCTAGGTCAGTAGTCTCTTGGTTTCGATAGCAAACATGCATATAGGTCATGTACTACCTATTGAATTGCATCAGGTGGTTCTCACTTTGGATGAAAAAGCGACAGGAACTTTATCACTACGTATATTAAGCAGAATTATTTACTATATAGAATTTGAGACTAAATTTCGCCGAAGAATTTATCGTTTATTATTTGAAAGGAATTTCAGAATGAACGATGTACCTGTTTTCCGCGAAGTGAATGCAGAGGCCATTGGTTATATTTCACTTGTGAGTTGTCCCCTCTCTTTATATTTAATTGTTTGACTTTAATGAAAATACTTCGTATATCTGCGAACGTAGAGGTTAAAATTCTCTGATAGCCGTCTTTGTCGGCGTTCCTCGTCTCATTCCCCGGTGTTCGGAGAAAACAAGAGGACATCGCACTTTAATTACACTCAATGTGTATAGAAAATAATTCACTCCTATTGACATGACAGCTACTGAAGCTTGTGTAGGCTGAGTATGTCTCTCCTTACGGAATTCTACTCATGGAGATTTGTTTCACTTTTTCTGACATGTTTTTTTCTTATAGCATTCATATTTGGTTAGGAAACCAAAGAAAAACTACCTCACTTCTCATTCTGTCTTGTGAACTTCATTACCATCTGCTAGCTATTGGTGGCTTACTATTATTCTACATATCACTGCAAGTAGGTGCAGGACCTAGTGACAATGGATTACAATACAATATAGAAATACATTATACGTTATATATGTAATCAAAATTAAACAAAAGTATGTAAAGGATATGGTCACGTGTTGAGGGGATCTCTCTACTGTCCGGCATTTGCCCTAGAAGGGAGGGAAACCACTCAGAAAATCTCCCTTAGGCAGAAATCATTAAATTTACAATGTGATTAAAGAAATTTTATGTTAGAGAGTAAGAGGTATAAGTAGGGCTTTTGATTGAATACTTTACAGACCCAATTGGATTAAGTTATAAAAATTGTTGGAGATTCCTGAGTTAAACTCATGTTTCCAAATATTTTCACAAGACGTCAGTTTCGATAGAGTAATTTCCCACGCCAGAAACGGCGCAAAAGTACGCTGTAGAAAGACCCAAACTCGGGGCGAAATTTGTAACCACCGCACATATTTCACCTTTAACGATCTCCCGAGGATATATTTCACGCAATACCACTATGATAACCACTTCATATCTTAGGAACCCAGACTCCAGCGGAGAGAATAATGCCCGGACGGAGAAAGAAATCCAAGGCGTTCAGTTCCGCTCGGTTATCTCTCAGAATTCCTTTTTATTGGGGTCACTATATCGTCCGTAATCATTTTTCCTCGGAGACGAAAGAGCCGTTGCAAAGCTCGCACGATAACCGAATTTCACCGAAAGAGAGAGAAATGGGTGGGAGGGTTGAATATGGAGAAGATACAACCACTGAGGGTATAAAGCCGCCGTAGTTGGACCTCTTGAATAATGTAGTTTATGTAGGAGTCGTGGCCATCCTTTTCCACATTTGAGGAACTGCTAAGCTGTCATTTCTTCGCGATTCGTGACGCTTACCCCGTTGCGTGACGCAATCTCCCGTCGTCCAATCACGAACGGCGCCCAGAGAGAGGCATCTTCAACCCTTTCCTTCCTCCCATTTGCACAAGGACCCCCCGTTCCGCTGGGAGTCTCTCATCCGGTGAAAAAAGCGCTTTGATACGACCGTGAGAGGAATTTAAGGGCGCGATGAATACATTTCGCCGGGCAGGAGAGGGGGAAAACGGGGCGGGAGGCACGGGGATTTTTCGGTGATGAAATTCTAATGTCCCGTTGAAGTTCATTTTCGTTTCGCTGCGTTCCTGGGATACGAATTTACGGTGAAGTATCGGTCCGAGGCACACCACGGCCTTAAATGGGCCGGCCACGGGCTGATTTCTACCTAGCGGTAGGGCTCGGTTTTAAATCGGTGGTTAAACCAAGATCGATGCCACAAGATGGGCAGAATTAAACATTGTCTTTCAAGGATTAGGCATTAAGCCTGTTCCGGCTTCACTTGGTTTGTGGATCTTTACCATCTTATCATGCCTCATAAATACCTAGGAATTACGCATATCCGAAGCGTAATAGGAAAGGCAAGTGGGATGCAAAGGTTAGCCAGTAAAATTCTGAGGGGATGTTCATCGAGAGTTAAAGAAATAGCGTAATTTTCCCTGATTCGACCTCTTCTTGTGTATTTTTGTGCGAATTAGGATCCTCACGAAGTCGGATTAATTTCTTAAATAATTTTGTTAATTTTATAATTAATTTTTCAAATCTTGAGATGGTTCAACGTAGAGCAGCAAGGTTCGTCAAGGGAGATTTCAGATTTGACAGCAGTATTTCGGCTATGATAGAATCCCTCGGTTGGAACTCTCTTAGTGATAAAAGACTTGAATATCGACGGAAGCTTTTTGATAAATTTATCTTCACCGATTTCGGGGAGGAGATAACTAATATTGTTATCCCAAATATTAAATTACGCGATCTTCGGGAGGAAACAAGAAAAGCGATAAGGGAAGTAGTTGCCAAGACAGAGATAGTTACTTTTGTTGGCATTTCCCGCGAAGTATTAGGGAAGCTAATAACTCTCCAGGTTAGCTAGTCATTTCGGTGTTTTGCACCCACTGCCACGCGCCACTGGCGGATTGCAGGGTTTAAATGAAAAATGTAAATGAATTCTCGGTCTTCGAAACTTCTCTTGCGTAATGGTTAATATTCCATTCTCTGTTTTGGAACTCTCCCATTTGGCATTGGAAATAAATGTTCTTTCCATCTATTATTGTACTCCTCTACTCTATCAGAAATTGCCTGGACACCTATTTCATCTCTTATATGAGTATTCCTTAATATAACAAACCTTGTGCAACCTTTCACTGGTCTTTGAAAATTTAATTTCGGATGATTCTATCTAACTTAATTAATTTTTCTTGGAGCCCAACATTCTGAACCGTACACTAAATTAGGGACTGCCATCTTTTTATAGAACTTTATTTGTGTTTCTTTTCTTATTTTGTTTTTGAAGTTCTTCTTATTGTGTCACATATCCTCTGGAAAGATTAAACTTTATTTTTAACATCTTTGTCCTCGTCGTATGTTATATATACCTACCTAAATATTGGTAAGTGGCACTTCTTTTAACTCGTAAGCATCGCATAGAGCCTCGGAACAGGATGGGATTCAATAGACTAGGCCGAATTAATGTCGCTGTTATTCAAATTTTCGTCCTAATTGCATCCCCGCCTTATGCTTTTGCTCGGTTTTGAAATAGCTTGTATATATTTATCTCAATTCTCTTCTTCTTAGTATTTTATAGGCTTTTGTTGTTTCTTAAAAGTTCTTCAACAGCTTAAGTAATTTCGCACATTGGCTTCCACTGGGGTTCGAATCCTGGTTTGCTTTCACAGAAGCCGAAAGCGTTTCACCCTTGGCCATCCGGGAGCCTAATAGAAAAGAGTTTGGGTACCTTTCCACTTAAGGACGAGCTCCTAGGAAATGGGGAACATTCTTTTTCCCGTTTCCCAATTCCAGTTTTTCTTGGGATTTTTGACTCACTAATATTTAAGTTTTTAATTTGAATATAATTAGATTTATTTAAATTTAAAAATAAATAAAACTGGTTGTCTACCTACGATATACAAACAGTAATAATATGGCATCCTAGAGTTTGAATGATTTGGCATAAATTGGTGGTCCCTACCTGGCCTCACTTCGAATAGAGAAGAACAGAATGGAATAGTATAGTTTGGGTGAGTAGTAAACAGGTGCTAGCGCAGGTGACTAAATTTGAGGTAACTTTTTCTTTGGGATTAAAGGTATATTGTCCATGAGATGTGGTCGAAGGTGTCTAAATAGGTAAACCATGCAATGAAAGCATTTAATTAGCGTGTAATTGAGAAATAACTTAAAGCCTGAGCGTAATAATACCAAAATCCTTTTTAAATATAAAACAGTTGCTAAAAATATATCAAGGTTCTCAATGGAGATTATTGAGGGTATTTATATATAGATATTGATTCTTAAAATATTTTCTTTGAATATTATTATGCACAATACCTTACTTCTGGTATGATTTTTAATGAAAGTGATTTATTTTAAACAGAGAGGTTCAGAAGTATAACTTAGGATATTTTTTAATGGCAGTTGATTCTAGTACTAATGTTATGCTGGATTAAACATTCCGTATTTAAATGTTTTTCAAATTTTTATTGATGTATATGTAGCCAAAGACTATTATTTTACTCTCTATACTACGTAGGTTTTCTTTAGCAATCATATACTTAATTTATATACTTTATAATTACTCATGCCTGTGCATATGCTTGTTTATTACTTTTAGATTATCAATTTTTACTAAAATGAAAAGAATTATCAAGAACGTAATGAAACCGTATGACTATATAATAGAAATATAATTAAATCCTATGCGTTCTCTAATATACTGATACCTTTATACTGACTCAATGAAAACAGACTTTTCTTTCCATTCATCGTTAGTTTTAAAATTCGTTTTATTTCATTTGAAACTAGCTGAAACACCCGTTGATTCTCAACAGGAAATATAGAAGTAGATTAAATTAAAGTTGCCGGTCGTGTAATAAGTAAATACCCTTTAGTATACACAACTAGTTTCTCAAGCTATTCTTACTATGCAGAAAAATATATGGGCTTGGCTTAAAAAATCGCAATGCACGTCAGGAGGGCTGGCTGTTTACAACCTCAAAATCATGTGACATTTTCCGCGTATTTTGGAAAAACTCTTAAAATTTCGATTAAAAACAATATTCATCTTCCAAAATTAAAATTTTTATGTACATAATTACCGTTCTTTAGGTGCTTAATCGATTCTGCACGACTATTCATTCTAATTTAATTCTTAAAAAAAATAAAGCCTGCAACCTGCTACAAGAAAACAACTGCAAAAGGCTGCAAAAATGTATTCCTGGGGAAAATTATCTTATATATATATAGAAGATTTCATTATATTTAATTTCCTTGACCATTTAAAATGAGCTGAGCGTGAGAGGTGTTTGTGGCTGAGTATAAACTTGCATGATTCGAGACTAGGCGAGAAGTGAGTTTCCTGCATTGATCTAAGGATGAGGTGAGGGAATGGCAGGAAAGGATATGGGAAGAGTCCATAGCAAAGAGGTTCTCTCAATCAATATTGAGGTAGAGGATGCTCAATAAACGAGCCTTGTAAAATTTTTTTCATCGGACCAACCGAAGCTTTTTCCTTCACAGCGATGTAGTTAGTGATAGACAAAGAACTTTCCTTTCAAACCCCGATAATTAACGGTGAGATGAACTTAGCCGCAATCAGCCTTATAGGCTTTTGGGTAACTTAAACTTACTTTAAAATAGTATTAGTCAGTTCCTGCACATAGCTCATTTATTAACGTTTTGCATAAGGTAAAATATACAAAACTTACTTATTTATTTATTTTTGCTCATATTCAAATTAGTGAAAGTAGCCAGGTTCAAATTTTTACCAAGTTTATGGTTTGATCATTGTAAACAATAAAAAAGGTATTCGGTCATCAACTACTTCTGTTCGATATTTTTTGATATCATTAATTATTTGTTGAGTATTTTGCGCTTTCGGTAATAAGAATTATAATGTAAAAATTGCATGCATCCCTGGAAGATCAGGCATATTTATATTTTAAATACTTTACATAAAAAATGTTTACATTTGGTAAAACAGCCTCCTTATTATATTTTTGGCTTTTCTAATCCACAGATTAGCTCAGGATAAGAATATATAGGGAAATGTTAATTATATAAGCTTTTGGGCAACATGTAAACACTTTGGCCGGTCTCGGGAGTGAAGGAGTTGGTGTGCTATCCCAGCAAAGCTGAGATACCAGGACCAAAACCCGACTTGAATGTAGATGTTAATTTTTTTACTATCGTTCTCGTCAATGATTGCTCTTTTTACATCGCTCTCTATGAATACATGATAATTAGTTATGAAGTCCTTTATGCCATGAAAATGATACTATACAGTTGTGATAATGACGAATTAGTTGTACTAATGAAAGCATTACCATAACGAAAAGTTATAGATGTACATGTACTTGCAAATGAATATAATATTCTTGAGTAATAATGATAGGAGGAAGAATGGAGTTCAAAAGTGGGAAATAGTTATAGGAATGTCTTTCTTTTATGCAATGCAGAGAATCAAGATGGAAATAGATCCATTGTAATCTATTTACAGAATTGGATGGAATCAATGATGCGAAGTTATTTTTAGGTTTATATAGATATGAAGATATTGAGCCAAAAAGTAATATAGTCAGATTTTATTAATTCCATAAATTTAGCGTCCACTTAGCTTCTTGGAAATATCGACATAAATGCCTTCATAAAAACTATCCATAGATAAAAATAGAGGATTACTTCGCAATATACTGCATCATGGAAGGTTTCCATGAAATGCTCATGCCTATCATGGGCTAGCTCTGCCATTGAAAATACAGTTTTATCTTCATCTATCCTTAATTAAAAAGTACTCGATGTACGTGCACCGATCCCCAAGACCTAATAATAGCATAGTAAACAATAGCAATACTGTGAAAAGGCTCTTCTACGTCTGCGGGAAGAAATATTTACCCACTGGGGGTCCTCCTCTATAGAAAAAGTGGCCCAGAATAAAAGAGGCCCTAGAACGTGCCCGCGATGCACCCCATCTCGGCCATTGAAAAGGAGGAAAAAATAGCGGAAAAGGGAGAAATTGAAGCCCTTACGGATTGGAGAAAGCGTGCCGGAAATAACCTATCCACGAAGCGCAGGCGTGGAGGTCATTCTTCGCGGAGGCCAGGAGTTCAAATCCGAACCGGTGCAGCACCCTCTTTTTCCCTGCCTTTGTGGAGATCTCTTGCGGTGCCCGGCCTTGCGCGCGACCGGCTCTAGCGAAAGGCCGAATCGATAGGAGGATTCTACGCCCGGGCCATTGACTATAGCGGGCGACACCAGCCCCAGGCACCCTCCAAATGGATCACTCGTCCATTCCGCTCATCTTCCCGGAGAGCTTCCCCGAAGAAAAAAAGCTCCCACGTCATGATCAACCCCTCTCTAAATTTCATCGGTAGCCCGTTCTTCCTCCTCCGCCCAGACACCCTTCCCATCTTCTTTCGAGGGTCATCCTCGATCGGTGGTCTTTCGGGACGGAGGCGTATGTTGATGCCCCGAGGATAATGGGTTACGTGAGATTTTTTTCGGAAAAAAATTTCGGCCGCTTCGGAAATCAATCTGGGAATCCATTTCTATCTTTTCAGATCGGTTCCAACATCCGTCTTCCACCCGCTTCCCTCTTGTCGATGACTCTCCATTCGATACGTGCACGGTCTTTTGTATGTAACCTTTCAATCACGCGGTCCATTTTGCGTGTGGAGGAGATTCGACGTGTGTTTGGTTGTGTCCGAATCGGGGCAGCCTAGATGCACAGATTTATTCGATTAGCTTCGCTATTTTCGTTTCCAGAAGTTTTCGTTCCATTTTGTTGCATGTGCGTTACGGGAATATATTCCCTCTGGGGTATCCGTTTACTCGTGCTGTTGAAGGGAAATGAATTGCTAGCCGCGCATCGAAAGCAGAATTTTCGTTTGTTCTGGAAAACTTTTCACCGTACCCATGAGCTTAATGGCCCAAATTTTGCTTTCGTTACCTCAAATTAATTTTTTTAGAATTTTCCAATGCGTACTATTTCGCCCGCTGATATCAGAAACAACCATTCATTGTATCTCAATAAGGGTATATCTTCTCAACTAAACCAATAACTTGCTTTACTTATCTTCTAACATGTCTTAAGATTCAATAGATATTCGTATATAGTACAGTAAAAAAACAAGCATTATGCACAGATTATTATCATAAAGATACTTATGGATAATTTTTTATAATAGTATATATTGGTAGAGAAATATTAGTAGTTTGATTTTACAATAAATACAATTTGTTTAGTTTCAAATTCAAAAGTCCTGATATCTTTCCTTTACAACAATATCTCATATCTACAGCTGTGTGCAAAAAAATCTTTAATTCTTAATATTACATATCCCGCGGGACTTTCAATTTTTTTAATTTCATAGCTGTATATTAACGTTAAAGATGCGCATCAATGAGAACACATTAATATAATGACATTGAAATCTTCTTCTATAATTAACGTTAAAAACCTCAACAAATTACGGATGAAATAAATATTCCATATGATGACGACGTCATTCCTCGATCGTCTTCTTTTTTGCATTCGTTGCAGTTTAAATATATCGCATCTTGCCTAAAAATAGTACTCACCCATAAGTCTTGAAATAGCACCGATAAGAATAGGTTTGGTAGGTTTATTTACATCACGGCTATTCAATCTGAATTTCGTGGGCGATATTGTGAGTGGGTGGATAAGAGCGTGGGAAGTCTCCTGCGCACGTAGTAAAGGAAATTTTACCTTATCTGTAAATCGTTCCAACGAATTTCGTGAAAGCGTAGCTTATAAGAAAAAGCAGGAACGAAGGGTTCATTATGGAGGTCTTTTTTGCTGAGGTAACTCGAGCTTCTATAAATAACTTCAAATCACAGGGTGAGGTAGCGTTTTGTCCTGCTTTTCTATTTTAAAGCACTTTTGTAACCCTACTATCTTCAACAAATATGCTTCCTGCCAGTTAAATTACGAGATAATAACCTCAAATGTGTACGAAAAAGAATTATCGAGAACCGTGCAATTCAGTTTTCCGGTAAATATTGTGTTGATATATAAAAAAATATGCAACATTTAAAGATTTAGAGATTTAAAACAGAGATTTAAAAACTTAAAAAGCCGTTACAGTTAATAGCGCTCCCGATAGCTTAATTATGTTATAAGTTCTCTTCTTCTCCCGAAGATGACAACATAGTTGCCGAAATAAGTATCGGGAATAATACCTCACAACGGTCACAATACCTCATTAACGGTTAACCTTAACTCCCATGGTGTGTGTACTTTTGCACGACGAGTTTTTTTGCAAAAAATGGCTATTCAAAGGAGCTTTTTTAACTCTAATGTATTGCCGAACCCCTGCTCCTTTTTTGATCTTAGGTATTAAAATGCCGTCATAGTCAGCATTTCATGCAGTAACGGAAGGGCTCGCATTACTGGTCTTCTTAATCCTTTCATTTCTGACAGCTAATAATTATTTTTGTAAAATATTTAGGACATATACGTACGTATACGTATGTACGTACGTTCATAGGTATATGTATAAAGCACCTAAATTATTCTCTCTTTTCCCTGGTTATGTGGTTAATCCAACTTCTGTGTTTGTATTTTTAAGGGAATTAAGGAAATGGCTCTTTTCAAGTAAAAATCTAGAAAATATTTTTTTAACACACTCTTTCTTGTTTACTTTATTCAATATGGTTTCTATGTATTTTTTTTGTATTTTTTTGTTTGGCTGCAGGCAAATATATTTTGAGATAACCCCGAGACAGGTTCTTTTTCCTCGGGAGTATTGGGGGGAATATAATCTGGCGAATATAGGGGGAATATACGTATCAATCTCTCCCCATTAAATACAATAATAATAATTTTTATAATACTGTAAACACCTCCAACTCTTACATATTAATAGTAAAATTATTTAATTAAAGTTAAGCTATTTGACGTTCTCCATTGTACATTTTAGTTAATGATACCACAAAAATGATATAATAATAATAATAATACTAAAAACTCTTTACTTGGCGAGGTTAGGCCCATTAGGGCCTCTCTTACACCTAACCATTAAGGATAACTAATGTTAAATACAAAAAAGGTGGAAAAACAATACAAATAAATATATATATATATGTATATATAAAGAAAATAAAAAGAAGAGGCAAAAAATAATAGAATTGGGGTTTGGGGAAAAACTCCTTGGCTGAAGGCTTTCGGAGAAAAACCCACTGTTTTTCATTTTAAACTGATTATAATTATGATCATATATTTCGAATGATGTTACGTTTTTACATAACGTTTACAGCGAGACTGAAATAAAACTTTGAGTAAATTATATTTATTAGTTCCTACGGAAATGTAAGAACAGAAGTGGAATTTGCACATGAATAATATCAAGGCTATAATGAAAAATGGTAACAAAAAATAAAACTAATTATAGCTAAAATACGCTCTTAATTTAATATTGTAACGCTGATGAAAACTTTTCCCATAAAAAACATCCCAGATCTCTTATTACATCCAACCCATTGTTAAAATAACGGTTTGAGAAAAAATTAGAAGAATAATGGATCTAAAAGGCCTAAAAGATTCTGAGAAAAATATATCCACTGCAGGAAAACACCCACAAAGAAAGGGGTTATGAAAAACCTGCACAAACCTACTAAAACCTGCCAATAAGTAAAATAATGAGAATGAGAAAAAATACATGATGAAATATAAAAATACACTACCAGTAAGTACTAGCACACGATGCATACATAATAAACGTTTCATATCTAAATAAATAATAGCCATATAACTAGACTTAGATGTGTTAGTATTCCTTTAGGGTGCCTTCAAATTCCTCATTTCTTTCCAAATTCCGGATCCTCTTTAAAATCAACCGGTGGGATCTCACTCCAAGACGAATTTCATCCGCATTCATTTCAAGTTAATTCACTCCTGCACTCATTCTCAGAAGTGCATGAGCTTGTACGGTACTCGCGATCTCGGCCGCTAGTTTCAAATCCTCTTACCTCTAGTGCTGCGACATTGAGAATCATTATGGATTTGACAAGGCGAGACAAGGGACTCCCCGGGAGCATATGTCCATATGACTGGAGGATGAGTCTCTTCGACTGCAATCCGCCTCACGAGGCTTACAGAATGTCCCGCAAAACCGCTCGCCGTGCTATTGCAGCAGAATGAGGTGTGCAGAGGGACTTGGAAGGCACTCGCTGACGAGCATGCATGCGCATTTAATGAAGGAGAGGTGCCGTCATAGAGGAGCTCCTTCTCAGGATATCTCTGAAGTTGCGGTTCCCAACCTTCCCAAAGATTTCTGTCCATGCCCCACCTTGGTATCTCTAAATCCTAATGCCCTATTTGGAGACTTATTCTTCATAATAAAGTAAACAGATGACGTTGCTTGGTAACAAACATTAGGTCGATTGAAATGAAAAGATGTACGAAAGACTAAAGAATTGGTTTTATAAAATATTTCCATAGAATTCACCTTAAACTCAAAAGAATTTATCTATATCATACGTAAACTCAGAACGTAATTCAGAAGATCAAAAATATTGTCAACTGGGTGTTAACTCAGCTTCCCATGATAACGGATAAGTGTACGAGTAATTGGTAATTTGGTTTTCCTAACATTTTCTAGAATTCACCTACCATTACCATATCCTTCGACGTACACTCTTAACCGTGTTGAGAAGACCCTGGATATAATCAACCAGATATTAATCAAGCTTCCCAAGAATATAATATTTAAGAATAGAAAGAAGAAGAAGATGGTATAAATAATATGGAAAAACTTATGAATTTCTAATAAAAACAGTCTTTGTCTTCGTTTGGAGGAAAAAAAACGGCAATTCTAATTTGCAAGTAATGCAAGAGAAAACTCAAATTTATTGAATGTGAATAATTTCTATAGTGGAATAATATTCAGTAACCGAGATTAATAAATTCATGATGAATGCATAATTTCCATCGTCAATAAGTCATTCTCGTATTTAATCCTATTAAAAATCAAATTATCCCTCATTCGAAGGAGAAACTTCAAAGAAATACATCGAAGGATTACATTTAAAGAATAATTTACCGAAGTCAAACAAATTCTTGTAGATTTGTGTGATATATTCTTGTTTCGTAAATAATTAAGAGCTGAGGTGATATAAAACTAATGGAAAAGAGAATTCTCTTGCTAAGAATGACACATCAGATTGGAGAAATCGCACGAAAAAGGATCAGTCCTTATGGTGAGGTAGTTAGTTGTCTCTCTAGATGGGCCTTGAAATGAATTTTAAGTTTGCATTTCATTTCATGTTAACATGATTGGTTTAGATTAATTAAAATAAAGAGACGTATACTTTTCTCCTTCCATATAAGATAATTAAAATGAAGTGAAGCAAGAGCAAGTTGAATGAACCAATATTTCATTTCTTCTAGGATTCCAAATTATCATTGCATCCTATAATTATAAGTCATTCCGTGATTACATTGGAAAAATAAAAAAAAATTCAATTAACCATACATGTATAGAAAACTCATAAAACTACGTAAATCCTCTTAACAAAAATGAGATCTTTTCGAAACAGGGGAAACAGAGAAAATACATATTCTGAACAAACAGTTAACGTAAACGTATGGAATTGAGGACTAAAGCTGGAACAAATATTAAAAAAAAGAAGGGGGAACAATGGAGAGAAATAGAGAAACGTAGGAACTAAAAAGAAATGTCGGGAAAAATTGGAACTGCGTTCTTGCTGGAGAGCTTAATTCTGGATTCGAAATTTAAAAAATTGTTTCCGGGCAGGATCGACCCGCGGACCTTGCGCGTGTGAGGCGCACGTGATAATCGCTACCCTATTCCTATACCTACATTCCTTGTCCAATTCTGAAGTTATTCCCATGTGGAGAAAACACAAATCCTTTTTCTAAGGACTGAAAGGTAGGAATCAATGATCAGGCTCGGTACAAAATTTGGCACAGAGTTCTTGATAGAGAGCACAGTTCAGGGTTCTATATTAAAAAAAATTGTTTCCGCCCGGGATCGAACCGGGGACCTTGCGCGTGTGAGGCGCACGTGATAACCGCTACACTACGGAAACTGAATTGGGTTTTCGTTCCCTTTGTAATTTTTTGAACAAATACCTTATCCAATTCTGAAGTTATTCCCATGTGGAGAAAACAAAAATCCTTTTTAAAGGACTGAAAGGTAGGAATCAATGATCAGGCTCGGTACAAAGTTTGGCACAGAGTTCTTGATAGAGAGCACAGGTCTGGGGTCTATATTAAAAAACAATTGTTTCCGCCCGGGATCGAACCGGGGACCTTGCGCGTGTGAGGCGCACGTGATAACCGCTACACTACGGAAACTGACTTGGGTTTTCTTTCCCTTTGTAATGTTTTGAACAAATACCTTAATCGTTTTGTTATTCTTGAAATATTCGTATGTGTTTTATTTTTTTAATGCTACAATTCTTGTATTTAGGTTTAGTGTCAATTGTGAAGATATTTTATTTGATTTGATTGCATGTAGTGAATGTTTATTGTGTCTTTTGCTTAATTTTTATCTATTCTCTACATGTCTTTCATAATTCTTTTATTCTCCTTCTTCACAAAATACTGTTTTCTACCTGTAGGTTTCGCAAGTTTTTCACACTCCCCTTCTAGGGAGTATTTTCCTGCAGTGGAAATTTTTCCTGAGCCCTCAGCTTAGGTTTTTTAAAAAATCCACATAATAATTTTCTTCGTGTACTTTTGCAAACTATCTCTCTCTTTCTGTTTCGCATATGACGATGGGTTAGGTGTAAGAAGAGACTTTCTAGTCTCAATCTCGCCCGAATAAAGGCCATTTATTATTATTATTATTTGAGTTTTTGCACTTTCTCAGCGTTTCCGCTGGAAAATATTCACCTGTCCATAGATGGTTAGGACTAGGCTCAGTCGACACGGAGAGAGAATTCACTCTAACCCATGTGATCTTATTATTAATTGCTGAGGAACTTGCGCACAATGTGACATGTTTGCAGTAATACTGCTTTCTGTGCTGCATCGATGGTATATTCCTCTAAACCAATTTTCTCCATATTTTTACCAAAATTGTTGGTCATCAATCCTTCAACAGATATCACAAATGGGACAACCTGGACCTCTACCAACTTCCAGATATCCTTTAATTGCCACGCAAGCTCTTCGTATTTGTCCCTCTTTTCCATCTCCGTTCTTCGTATGTTATGAGACAGTGGCACAGCTATATCAATGATTATTGCGGTTTTGTTCGCATTATTAATTAGCAAAATATCTGGTCTGTTGTAATTAATCGTTTTATCTGTTAAAACTGGTCTATCCCAATAAAGGATGATCTTGTTCCTCTCTAAAACAGGAGCAGGCTGATATTTATAATATGGAACGATATCCTCATCCAGGAGTTCATATTTCATACCCAGTTGTTCATGTATGAGCTTCGCCACCTGGTTGTGCCTTCCTAGGTATGCTGTGTCTGCTAGATTTGGACAACCAGCCATTATGTGTTCGATGGACTCCCCTGTTTTTCCACATTTTCGACATCTATCTTCCACATTCAGCTTCAGGATATGTTTTTGGTAATTTAACGTTTTCATTACTCTGTCTTGGATTGCAAAAAGGAATCCCTCGGTTTCAGGATACAAGTATCCTTTGTGTATCCATTGTAATGAGGCCTTTTTGTTGATATAAGGTTCGTCTAGTAATCTTGGGAACTTTCCATGTATATCCATACTTTCCCATACTTTTTTATCCTCTTGAGTATTTAGTTCTTTACTGGTTCCTTCCTGTTGGAGATTGAGGGGAGTGTATCCCTCATCAGCTTCTACCGCCATCTTCATAAGTTCGTCAGAAGATGTTCTTAGTTTCTCTTTCATTTGAGAAACCTGGACATTACACATATTCTTGATGTTCAGCAGGCCTCTTCCACCTTCCTTGCGAGGTAGATATAATCTCTTGACAGATGAGTTTGGATGAAGGAATCTAAACTTCGTCAGGAGAGTTCTTGTTTTCCTGTCTATTTCATCTAAGTCACTCTCAGACCATTTTACTACCCCAAAGGAGTAAATAAGGATTGGAACTGCCCAGCTGTTGATTCCTTCAACTATCCTCTTCCCTGATAGCTTTGTATTACATAATTTTGCAATTCTCCTTATGTATTTTTCCTTGAACTCCCTTTTCAATTGGGTGTGGTCTATTCTACCGTTTTGGAGAGATCCTAGATATTTATAGATCTCATCCTGTCTTAAATTTTTTATTCCGAGGAAATCCTCTTCGTGTTTTTTTATAGTTCCTCGTTTAATGCTGACAGTCGCACATTTTTCCAATCCAAAGGACATGCAGATGTCTCTGCTAAACAGGGCTACAGTTTTTATTAATGATTTTAGTTTTTCAGGTGTTTCTGCATAGAGCTTTACGTCGTCCATGAACAGCAGATGGTTAAGTCTTCTCTTTCCATTTCTGATTAGTTTATAGCCGATGTTAGTGTCCTTCAAAAGAGTAGATAGGGGATTGATGGCAAGACAAAACCATAAGGGTGACTATTATTATTATTATTATTATTATTATTATTATTATTATTATCATCATCAACATCATTATCCAATTCTGAAGTTATTCCCATGTGGAGAAAACAAAAATCCTTTTTATAAGGACTGAAAGGTAGGAGTCAAGGATCAGGCTCGGTACAAAAGTTGCTACAGAGTTCTTGATAGAGAGCACAGTTCAGGGTTCGATATTTAAGAAAAAATGTTTCCGCCCGGGATCGAACCGAGGACCTTGCGCGTGTGAGGCGCACGTGATAACCGCTACACTACGGAAACTGGCTTGGGTTTTCATTCCCTTTTTAATGTTTTGAACAAATACCTTATCCAATTCTGAAGTTATTCCCATGTGGAGAAAAAAAAAATTCTTTTTTATAAGGAACTGAAAGGTAGGAGTCAAGGATCAGGCTCGTAACAAAAGTTGGTACAGAGTTCTTGATAGAGAGCATAGTTCTTGGTTCGATATTTAAAAAAAAAATTGTTTCCTCCCGTATTATAACCGGGGACCTCGCGCGTGTTAGGCGCACGTGATATCCATTACGCTATGGAAACTAACTTGGATTATGTATCATTTCTATCGAAATTCTACAATTGTTTTATGCCTATTGAGGGGGGGAGGGTATTTCATGATTGAGAAGAAAAAGATTCTTATTTTATGGGAGTGAAACGTAGGAATTTTGAATCAATGTCGGAACATAAGTTGGAATAGCTTTCGTGATTCAGACCATTATTCTTGATTCGATGTTTAAAAACATTTAACTTAACTTACTTTAATCCATTGCCGGATTTTTAAATCGGTTTATCACATTCCGGAAATTATCTCGACTGAAGGAAAATATATCCTTTGGAGTTTTGGAATCCCAAAATGGGTAGACAATCATATACTTTTCGGTTTTAGCAATGCTTTAGAAAAATTGTAGCGATTACTTAAGCACATTATGGAATGCAAAAGTTAAGTTCTACTTCCCGTTACGAAGAATCAATTTCTCTTTGTGTCGTAATCTTCTTTGCTTAAAAAAGGTATTCTCTACTTATTTTGAATATCAAGGTTACGTATGTTTGGCTGTTTTATTTGTTTAGCCTTTCTGTAGTGCCGATTACGCTTGAAGTTTGTTATTGCGAAAAATATTTATCCATTTACTAACTTTTGTTCACTCCTATATGTGAAGTTTTAATTTAATTTTGTGGGTCGAATAACGAATGCCCTATTACTTTCGTTGAATAATTTTAATTGCCATAAAGACCTGGTGATTCTGATAAGTAAAAATACATATGAATAACAAATACATACATAATCCAAGCCTTACTGCTTTATGTGATAACTGTTGTTGTTATTTATCGAACGCATACTATGTATCGAAGGTATTAAAACTCAAATTAATTAAAAACTGTGATTTTAATTTCCTTCCCTTACTGATAATCATTTAATATTCTAGTACTTCTTCGACTACTTTTCCTCACGTATAAAAGTGTAGAACGCTTTATCAACCCAATATCACTATGTTTTTTATCTAATGCATTGAGCATATCTACGTAATCTTAACGAAAGGAAAGATAACGGACTTCACTCCTCAACTTATAAAATAGCTAAATTCCCCTTTAAAGACGTTTTATATCTATTGGATTTGTTTCGGACGTATGGTGATGATTAGCTGTTAGTTTGGAGTTAGATTGAATTAAGGCTTAACTTTCAAATTATTCGCAATTAAGAGTATAAGTAGAACTTTCATTATTTTTTTTTGAGATTAGTAGTATCAGTATATAATAAATATTGAATTTAAAACTCCACCTTGTATTAATGTAATCACATATTTCTAAGTAAATCATCTGATGGACTGTGCCCCAGTCAGTTATTCTACACCAGTATATCCATTCGAAAAATCATATATTCATATCCAGCCGAGATATATAACGTAGATCATCATCTATTTATAGTCCCTTTGTTCCATTGAAATCAGAACACGTGTCCAGGAAATGAATCTCACAAAAAATTATGTTCAATGATTGCGTCATAATCCGCAATATTCCGAATTCGCCGAGGTTTTCCCTTTACAAAGGCTCTTCTATGTAAATGAGGATGGATTCGTCTAAATTGGAACGAGTAAAATAAAATGCAATTTTAATCCTCCAATCGATAGCAGACACGTGCCAGGGCATTTTTCTATTGCGCGTCCCATCCTGTAATTTCCCCGGACCTTATGTAAATCAGTAGTGTTTCGTAAAAATTGCAGAAATGGAATTAGTATCCAAAGAGGATTATCAGCATGCGATCGATTGATTCAGTGATTTTATGCTTTTATTTCTCATGCAACTGAAAAGAATGCTCGCCAAAGGAGATCTTTTGAAAGAGCTTTACCGAGAACACTGTTTCACACTAAATTTTTGAATCTAAAAAATAATTCGTTCTAAAATTTTTATATCGCTCATTAACTCTTTATAACTCAATTGGTAGCGATTAAGTTAATTTTTAAAGTTTAAAATTATTGAAATTTAAAAAGACCAATTCAAAAATAAAAAAAATAATTATTCTGAAACCGGGATTTCTTTAAAGCTTTCAGTCAAGAAAATTATAATCACTATATTCTTAGCTAAATGTTTAAAGAAAAATTATGAAATACGTAGCATAATTAATTTAGATATTTTTACAAACAACGCATTTTCGTAGGTTTACCAATTTAACTAGCATATTCACTTTACAGGTGAAGCAGAAGGAATTCTTTAATTAATTTTACTGACTGAGTATCATTTGTGTATATTAGGATACATGTGTGTGTGTGTGTGAGTTTGTGCTGGAGAATTGCAATAATTTTCTTCGTAGTTGGAGAGTATAAGCGATAAAGATTTTTTATGTATTGTCTTCTATATATTGCAAACTAACATGTTAGTTTTATTTTATACTTCTGCTTAAGTATAATTAATGAGATGATTGGCGTAATACCAATGACATGATTTTATTAGAATCATTTATAGGATACTTAGATATTTTATTAAATCAATCTATTGAGTTAACCAACGTTGAGTTGGTTGAATTCATTGTATAAAGTAACTAAACACTGATTAAATCATTAGTTTCTTGTTTATTTATTTTTAACTCACACTATCCTTTGGTTCACAAGAAATTCGCTTATAGGGAAAATGTAATAAATCAAAATCAAACAAAACTACGCTTATTAAAAAAAAGAGTGGTGGATGTTTATTTAGTCGATGTGACTTCGATATCACTAAGAGCTAAGGAAAAAATATTTAAAGCTGTTGGAATAGCTCTGTTAATGACTGCTTGGATGTACTAAAGTGTTGAGGCTGTTTGAAAACCTGATTTTAAAATAAATACCCTAATGTCATACTACTTTCATGTGCCATACTATTTTCCTTCGTCGCGATTTGTAAGTATTTTTCGGATCAAACGTTTCCTGACGCAACCGCTTTTCACTTATCAACTCAGCGTATTCTTGCGTAGCCATTGCGAAAAAGGAGTTCTCAAATCTGTAAAAGTCATCTCGGCATGACGTGAGAATCGACCATTATATCATTTCATCTCTTATATTGCTTGCGCTTAGATTACAGCGCCTATTTCATTACATTGGCCGAAGTGAACGCATTTTCCCGTTCCCTACTCATTATCTCGGATCGTAAGTCACCCGGCACGATTTTCTATTGCACATTACAAGGGGACACCGCTGCCATCGCGTTTAGCGGAGATGAATTGCTCCGGCACCTGTTCGGAATACGCTATCCGCGAAATATCCTTATAAGAACGTATCTGCTGCGCGATTCGCCCCCTTTCGTAAGGCTGCGCTAAATATAAAGGTGAGCTTTGCGTCGAGAAGTTTTGGAATGGAAAATTTAGCTTCTGTTGTTGCCACGTTGTATATCAATGCGTGATATCACTCTTATTACTCATCGAGAATGGAGTATGCTTATATAGTTGTACGTAGAGGCTAGTTACGCTCTTAAAGAATAACGATTTGCCTGCTTATATTGCTTGAAAAATAAAAATTAGTTCTTGAAAAGTATTGCAGCCGATATCGATCACTATTATATGAGAAAAATGGTTGGAGAGAATCATTCAAGCCACTTTTTAAGGAGTGGAATATAATGACGAAGTCGTCAGCATTCATCTATGCGTGTGCTAACGATAGTTTTAAAAAACAATCCGATGTTCACGACCATAGCACAAGATGGAGGTGTTTTTTGAGAACCCCATTAAATAGGCACGGTTAGACTGGCAGGAGCTTCTTAATAATGTCTTTAAAAATATATAAAACATTCTCCCAATTGAACTACTGGGAATTAAGTGGGTGGATTCACAAAAATGTTGAAAAAATACGTACTTTGTAACGGATTTTATTGAGTGGATGAATATTTTAACGATAGAAATAGTTTATTGTAAATATGTATATATATATATATATATACGAGTAAAATGTAGCTTGCATACTGCAAGCAGATCGACAACACTAATTTCATATCGGCATCATATCGGGACGGACATCAAAAGAAAAAAAAAATTCAAAATATTCGTAGAATTCGCTGCAATTTAATCACCTGGCAGCGAACCCCGGTCTTCCTGGTGTACTTACTATGCAGCAAAATAGAAAATTACCATATCAAACTATGTGTGAAAATTCAAGCAAAACTATTAGGTGCAACTACCTCAAACGACGTCCTACTATTCACATACACTCCTTATTTGAGAAATTATAATGTGCTCTGGCATCGAACCCAGGAACAGCATGGTCTTATCTATTTTTTTTCTTAAACAAAGTGTTAATATACATCTTCCATCTAAGCAAGAGCTCCCTTACATATCGATAAATGCATAAAAAAATTATGAAAAGATACCCCATAGTATTATATATGGGTGATATTTTTACCGCCCGGCATCGAACCCGGGTCTTTCAGGCAATACTTTCTATGCAGCACAAAAGAAAAACACCATCTCTAACCGCGTATGCAAATTCAAGCAGAAATATTGGTTACAACTGCCTCAAATGACGTCCTACTTTTCCTTTATATTCCTTATGAGAGAAACGTTATTGTGCTCTGGCTTCGAACCCAGGAACAGTACGGTCTTATGAAAATTTTTTTCTAAAACTTATTCGTACCATACATCTTCCAGCCAAGCACGAACATCCTATCATTTCGATAAGTGCATCTAAAAAAATAATGAAAAACGGCTCCCATGTATTTTAAAGGGCAGATCTTTGCATCGTCCTAGCATCGAACCCAGGATAACTTTTGTAAAAGTCATTGATGTTTTCGAAAGTCCAAGACCATAAATATAGGCACCTTGAGTTTTACTTCTCTACCTATCCGGAAAGTATTTTTTTTTAATTCCCGAAAATCACGGCAATGCATTCAAACGGGAAAAATCGGGACTTTGGGGCCCTCTGGAATCGAACCTATGACACTGAGGATCAAAGTCTCTTTTTTCCTGGGGGTTTCACGTTATGGCCAATATGTCATAAAAATTTCAGATCAATGACGCTTGTAGTTTAGGCTGTGAATTTGTATCCTATCTATCTATATAGGTATATATATGAATGAATCCGGAGAAGCATCTATATATAATAGATATGTTTTTTTCTGTAACCACTTGTAATTCTATTTTCTAATTACTATGTATTAACTGTATAACCTATTCTACGTAAACTTTGTATGTTATTGAACAATTAAATATTATTATTTTTATTGCTACCAAAGCATTCTAGCATATTAACACAGACTTGACGACTTGACAAACCAAAAGTAAGCTCATTTATTGATAACAGTTCAATATGATGATACTGAAGTAAGATGGAAAAGTGTTCTCCAGGTTTCTTATTATTCATTTAAATATATATATATATATATATATATATATATATATATATATATATATATATATATATATTTAGTGCAGTATATTTGTAACTTACGAATGCTATGCGATTTACACAAAAATGACGGATGGATCTCAATCTTCTTGAAGACAAAAACTCCATGAGATTGAAAATGTTCCTACATACCTTGTGTTTATTTGTATTTAGTGCTGAAAATCCTTAAAAATTATTAAATATTGTACTCAAAGTTATCTAAGAATATCATTTGGAGCACGCGTAACGATTCTTGCTGCCATTGCGATTGCCTTAGATAAGTTTCATGTCCTGTACTTGCTGCATCCTGCGTAATCCTTATGCGTCTTTGAATAGATTTATTTTCTTTTATAGCGATGTTTATCCGTATTAATTGCTATCTAAGTCGACGTGGAAAGTTATAATAAGTCATAACTAAGTATAGTTTTATCAATAAAGACATTATGAATGGAATAAGTCACCTGGATCACATGATTTGCTTAAAAGCAAAATCTTTCAAAAAATGTCTTAATGCGCTTTAGCGATATAGGGACCTCTGTTAAAATAAGCGATTGCTTGACAAGGTGATGTACGGAGGGGTTCTACCCCGTGACCACTACGGTAGCCGAGAAGATCTTGTCTTGAACCTCGGAGAACCCAGTAAAATTACTTCAAATAATATTATTAATGCATATTATGCATACATTATTTAGTCTTTAGATAAATATAATATTTCTATGTAAAGATATAATCGTTCTATGGTAATTATCTGCTTATCGTGTATGTATTTTATATGCTTATAAACTTTATGTATAGCGTATCTACATGCAGTTAGAAATAACTGCCACCGGGCTAACAACCTACCAGCAGTTGGTACTAAGATAATAATATTTTTGATCGGTTGGATTATAATTACTATCAAAGAGATTTCAAATTGCACACAGATTACATGCAACGTTAAAATGAGTTGCGTCAGTGAATCAGTGGATTACTTTGTGAGGTGCACTATGGTGCTATGGTGCTTCGGAAGTTTCAATAATTTGGTATTAAATTCACCTTCACAGCATTCATATTTTTAATCTAATTAGAAATAAACGCCTGCTACATTGGAAAAAACGGGTAATTATAAATGCTTCTACGTGGATTTCTTCATTTATCTGTGTCGATAATATATCTCCACTCACCTATATCTTTCTCTTCACGTAGTCCTTCGTCGATGCTGTCGTCATTGCCCAAACCTTTCCCTCGCTCTCTTAAGTTACGAACAATTTTTATTTACATCTGAACCCTTCGGCTGTGCCCTACTTTTTATATTTATCTTATTCTTTCATGTATGATTGTTAGGGGTGGATTCTGATCCGAAGAGGGACGGCTACCGCTGAAATCATCAGAGCTCAATTTTCATAAAACCTCACGTTCGTAATTATGTTAATATACTTTCCATTTTTGAAAACGTGTCAAATATTGAATTTTATTGACGAACTGTTTTTGACCCACGGGTATGACGTGGCATCTTAATACTCGACTTATAATTGACGTATTCTTTAAAATTCATCTCTTCAAACTTTCCAATTTTTGTTTCTGAAAACGCGGTAGATAATAAAAATCTCATAGATAATTTGAAGTAAAACATACGTAAGTCATACGTCTTATTTAGGGTCTGAAAACATTATTGTTGTTGTCACTTATGCTTATAATGATGCACTTTTATAAATTATTTATCGTTAATTTGGAACTATTCGTAATAATCAATATGCTAAATTTCATCTCACATTCTCTCACGACTCTTAACTTATCATATATAATCCTGACATACATTTCTTGGGGCCTTATAGGCTATAAAAAACTTAATTTTTAATTGCTTTTTCAATAGCAAATAACCATATTACTTATAAATTCTTGTGTCAATTAAAAATGAAGCAACGATAGAGGCGAAAAAAAATACTTACAGTGTAAATAAAACGGTTAGGCTGAATTAAGGAGTGAAGTAAATTTAATTAAACTATAAAATTGAGACACTTAAGAAATACGAGACTTAGGTATTAGAGGTATGTTGGTCATTAGGGTATGAATCTAACGAATTCTAACTAAAGGCAATGCATGTAAGTATAATTTAATTAAATTGAAATTTGATAAGAAATATAATCTATTTCAATCAGTATTTAATGTTCAAATAATGCTATTAATTCATTTTTGGACTGAGCTTGATTTTCGATTTATCGACTTACCTATAACCTACTTAGAATTTCAGTTCGATTATTTTTCGGTTTTTTTGCTTGATTTTGTTAATTTTTTTAAAGACGTAACAACAAGACGGAGAAATATATTTTCTAATAAAAAATACACCAAGCACATAGGAGACCCTTCATATAAAGATCATACTAAGGAGTTACTTTTACGATAGAGTAGTATATATTTAAGTAACTTATATTCCGATCGAAAATGCAATTATTCTCTGAATTATATTGATATTCCATTCGTCGAATCTTTGATTCCTGAAGAAAATAGAGGTATGTTCCAATTTCATCGGTAGCTATATTCACGATAACTGATTTCAATATTTCATCCATTTGGGCGTTTTGTTCAACACGGCTTCACGTACGAGCTAAGTTCTATTACGCAGTAATCCCTCACCATCACACCTCACCATCATCCGACACAGAATAATGAGAAATTACTTTCTCGTGTCACCCGACTTGAAATTACCTGCGATCTCAGGCACAACGTCCTGCATAACAAATGATCCTCTTTAACGGAGTAATTTCACAAGTTCAGCGGTGAGCAGAGATCTTGGGATAGTAATAACCTTACAGAACTCTGCGGATTTGATTAATTACACGTTTGAACGAAGATAGCGCTTACAATAATATTCATATCAGGTTTTAGGTCTCGCAACAATATTCTGTCGACTTGACTAATAATGCATTCATTGTAGAGTGCTTGCTAATGTTCGAAAAATAACAAACGAGTTGGTTAATTTGAAGTTAAACAAAAAGTTTCGTTTGGAAAAATACCTGTATTACTTCCCATTGTTATATTTTTATAGTTAGTTTTCAATATATTTAAAATATCATACCCAGAAATAACTGAACTCTCATAAGAAATTTAGATTTTTTTTAATCTAAGAGACTTAATTGAATCCAGTAAGGAAGCATTCTGTTATTACTGAAGTTATTATTGAGCAATCGTTAATTTATTAAGAACTTTACTGTTGTTATCAAATTTTTACACGCAAATCAATTAATTTATTAATTTGGGACATCACTGTTCCTGAAGAGTGAGTAAAAATATGACGGATGTTTAAAATTCTACAGAGACAGAAAACGAGCAGTAAAATAAGCATAAATTTAAAACTGTATCTTTTGCTGATCGTTACCGAATGTGTTTGCTCCTCTATAAAAATCGAGAAATGAAAATGTAGCTTTTCTCAATTAGTTCGTGAAAAATAAGTCCATAATTTAGGTGCGGTCGCTGATCTTCGGTAGTGAAGCTTAAGGTTGGCTCTAGGCCAAAGACGGCAAATTTCAAGTCAGAATTATATCTATGATAGTAGGCTAGACTTCGTGCAACGAAATTATGAGTGAAAAAGAACCTAGTGAATTCCATAAGAAAAATCTTATTTGTAAAACCGGTTTCGGCTTCAAGCTATCACCACGCTTTGATAGATTCCCTACAGCAGAAGTATGGAACATTTGATTAAGTTTATTGATTGCTTGCCAAGATAATACCAAAGCAGAATATGATGCACAAAGATTAATGTTATCTTCACAAAGCATGGCGAAGAACCTCGCTTATTTAAGGAAATGAATGCACACGTATTTAATTTAGAGCTTAAATGTTTTAGGAGTTTATGGATGCACTTGGTGGCTTTGTGGTACTAGTTATGAGACGTCGGGGTCCGGAATTTGAGCACTGGTTAGGGTATGGTTGTACGTATTTGCGCATTGAAGATGTTTAATTGAAAAAAGTTATATGTTAAGACAATTAATTCTCCTAATAATTTCGTAAAATATCATCTAAGCCACGAAGAAGATTGAGACAGTAGCAAATTAAGAATAACATTAATAGAGGAATTATTGGGTTAAGTTTTAATGTTAAACAGATATTTTCTAATTTTACGGTACATATTGCATTGCTCTCATTTTACTTGAATTCTGACTCTCTCCTTTTATAGTCATTTCTATTGATTAATTTAAAAAAACGTTAATTCTATGTGCAGTCCTTTGAGAGCAAAATTTGCTATTATCACCCCATTTCTTATAAAAATAAAGGCTTTGAAACTTAGTAACAGTTCTCAGGACTTCAATCAATATAACAAAAGAAAATATAAACATTTTTGTAATTTCATATTCACTTAAAATATATTAATCCTTAGGTATACTGTAAAACGTGCATCGTAGTGATTTCCTATCGGAATCTATTAAAGAAGTTCAAATCGCAATGGTGTTCATTAAAACAACATCCCATTAGCTCCGTTACCTCTTACTCTCACAAAATAAACATTTGATTGGAACGGCTTTTTTTTTAAATATACAGTATCTACACACTGGGTTGAACTATCTTTTGCAATCCCAAAGTAAATGGAATCTGAGACCGATTTTAAAAGAGTGCTTGTTGAAAAAATGTGGCGGAGCGTTTGTTTTCACGAAGCGCCGCAAACGGGGAGTGGTGGAGGATTATTCAAAAATAAATAAAGCGTGGATTTTTATTTCACGCTAAAGGGTGAACGATTTAGAGGGAAATCAGATAGGGTATTCCGAAAAGAAGAATGAAAGAACCTTTACAAAAGGTTTGGCAAATAACACCCTGGTTACGAGTAGAAATAGGATGCGGGACAAAGCACAAAAGAAAGGGAGATATATGTTGGAAGAAGACATGTGTTACAAAACACAAGAGATAGAAGTGGGAGAAAGTAATTTGACTCGTATTGAAGGTAGTCTTACTGAAAGTCAAACCCATAATATGAAACCACGCAAGAAATATATATCGAATAACTTTCTGTTAAAGTAAATGTTATAGTTATATTAATATTATGAGATATATACGTTACAAATAGACAACCCTCCGGTTGCAACGTTAATAAAACTTCATGCATAACTCTACATAATTACATCAGTCATTGAATTTCGTCTGAGAGTAATAACAAATGTTTACAATATATAGGTTATTTTTATGGATGGCTAAATTATGGCCTTATGAAATCTTCTTATCTTTTCTTGGTGCCAGTTGAAAGATGGTTATTTTTCAAAATAGAGGTGGGTAAACATTTTATGTGAGAATGTATAAACTCCGTTCCGTAACCTCTTCGAAGGAATCCGTGGACAATTTGCTATCATTGCTATTATTGCTATAATCTTTGCTAAATAAGTAAATTTTACAGTAATATAACTTCATTTAAAAACAATGAAAAAACTTGTTAATTTCCACAGAGATTTATTTAAACACGACCGGTTTTGTTTCGTGTTTGAATAAATCTCTGTGGACGATACCAAGGTTTTTCATTTTTTGAAATGGCAATTACATTCCACGAAGTCACGCTTCAGCATATCAATTTTTAATATAACTTCAGATTATGATATTATTAATACAACAATATATATGAGACACAAATTTATTTAAAGACATAAAGAATATGACACCTCAGATCATTAATTAAATTCATGTAAAGTTTTATGCGTCAGAGTGTTGTAATTTCTTATCAGTTTTGCTTTAAAAACACAATGTTACTGAAAGAATTGCAGTTGGTTGACCCATGCAATTGATGAAGAAAACCAGTAAATTTCAGTAGATTTCTTCTTACGTAAAACCTAAACAGAAAATATAAATGAGAATTACTAATGAAAATAGACAGATGTACACTTTTCCACAGGTTTATAAACATGTTGAAAAGTTTACATCTGTCTACCTTCATTAGAATGGATTTCCACAACATCACGGCCGCCTCCGTCGAAAATTACTAATTTGTATAATGTGCATCCAAAATTAAAGTTTTACTTGTCTATTGGATTAGCAGAAGTGGTAATAAGGACGTGAATGGGATTCGAACCCAGGTCTCACTATAGAAGAACACCAGATAAGAAGGTGGAATCGAGGAGCCATAGTAGTTTGGTGCTTAAGGGTGCTTTCTGGGAGAATTGAAATCGAGTATCGTAGCTATTTTTTATTTCTGTTCATCCTTGGTTGTTAAGGCGTGCACCTCTCTGTGAAAAGTATTGTACCTTACGTTCGTGATTGATTATATATCCCGTCCTTTTCCAACGTTCAACCAATCTTTCTATACATGTCATCGAATTTAAAATTGATTATTGGCTGCTGTTTGATTGGAGAAAGGCTCTATAAAATTTACAATGAAAAAAATTGTAAGTTTCCATCCTTTGGCAAAAGAAGATATTTAAAAGCCTTCTTTGCTATGAAATAATAATAAAATGAAATAATAATTGACAAACTGGCTAATTATTTAGGCCTGTTAAATTAGAGATTATCTTCATTGATACAAAGGAGAAATATGACTAAAACTTTCATGATGGAATATAAATCGAAACATATGTTAAACTAATGCATTTTTAATACAATATTGATAATTGACAACTGATGATAGATAATAATCATACCCTTAAAAACATCTCGCTTGACTGTATTTGGTATGAATATGTCGAGTAATATTTTCACGATACGATTCGCAAAATTTAAATTAATGACTGTGAGGCGCTTTGAGCTTGGAAGATAGTTTCCACGACCGTTCATTAGCACACATTAATATCTAAATATGAAATCCGAAATATAGAGCAGGTTTTTCTTTGATGGGAACCCGATGACGTATTTTTTGAAAGCTGCAGTATTCCTGTTCTCTTTCTCTTGCATAGTGAGTAAAACGTGCCGAATGTGAAGAAAAATAAGTTAAACGGATATGTTAAAATGTGCAGCATAGAACTGTTTGAATAAGGCCCACACGTGCATATAGCTCGGTTTTATTTATCTAAAAAATATCTTTTTTTATCCACTCTACCACTTCCAGGCGAGCGAAAAATTAGGCCAATCTATTTAAGTCAGCTTCAATCCCGTGCGAATAATAGATGGCTTTGCTTATATTTTTATGAAATGCAAATGGAGGCAGCTGGCGCGTTTCTATTATACCCTTTATTTGTCCTGAGTTCATTTTCGAGCATCAACATTCTCCGATAAATTAGATTATTACCAACGGTGCTCACGCTTCTGCTTTCGGCTGCTAAAATATGTTTAGAATAATCGACGGAGAGTCTCAATTTCTGGAGCATTTGCATTATATCCAATAAATCTCGCAGCTATGTGTAATTAATCACCACATCCAATTCAATATTTTCTAGGATTTTTTATTCCACTGCTACGAATACTAAGGAATTGATTTTTTACGAGAATCTTTCTGATGTAAAATTTTAGAATCTGAACAAAAATTCGCAACAACGAGAATTTTCTCCGCTTTAAATATTTTTTTGAATTTTATGGAAATGAAACATTTTTTAATTATTATTTTGCATATTTTTTTCGAATGAATTATCATTTGCAAAAAGCGTTATGCGATAAATACAAGAGATTCATAAATAAAATACTTACTTTTGCTCTTATAAAATAATTTAAGAGCAAAGTTGTGAAGGTGTATCAGAGAAACAAGAGCTGTTATTTTTCTGAATCATGTCTCATTTCCAATATTGTCCTGTTATTACGATCTTATGAAATTCTCATCCTCTGGATTTCGTTTCCTCTTTTATAATATTCAAAGCCTCAATGATTAAATCTACGAAGTAATGACATCTTTTGAATTCCTGCTGAATGATAAAGATACTTTCATACATATTTGATGCATTTAACTTTTAGTAGGTTTACCTACTTATAATTCGTCAGTCAAGATCGATTAATTCACTCTTTTAAATTCCTATTCTACAATTTTTATCTTCCAACGATTTTTCTTTGTGTTTTTCTTTTCCTCTTTTGAAATTGCCTTCTATTTTTATTCCACAATCCCTCTTTTCTCTATATTTGATTCGCTTTCTGCCTTTGTCACAGTTTTATTTCTTCGATCAAGTCTCTCTGCTTACTCACCATCTTCAGTGATTACAAGCTTTTATCTATAACTCGAAATTACTTTTACAATTATGCTCCAAAACCACGTCTGGATAGCTTCTTATATTCCATCTTCTTTTAAGTAAGTATATTATTTGCAGTAAGCAGTAAAATGCTTTTTTTTTAATTTCGGATACAAAATTTTCGTTTGATTCAACGAGTAAAGTATCCTGTTATTGAACGAAGTATGATATTGTGATTAAATTACGGACTCAGTCAAATGTTAGTGTTACAATTTTGGCTACTGTTCAACTATTATTCACTTAATTTGGGAATATATTTCCACAAAATACATAATTGAAGACTTTACAGGATATCAGGATAATCATCTCTCATGTAACTTTTCCTGGTTTCAATTAATGGCACAATTTTTACTAGTTTCTGGAAAGCCATGCTCGTTAAATTACAGAACGATATCTATGAAATATGTTTGTTTATGTCTATGTCTATGTAAGAACCCTGCAAGCCACCTTTCGGCGTGTGGAAGGGGGTGCAAGCACCTTGGCTCTATTTTCCAAAAAGGTTGCTTTCGCGTATAGGTACTTCGCGGAAAAAATAATTTTTGAAACGATTCGTTTGGCGGTGGACTTCTGTGTAATATCCATCCCTATTTAAAATAACGAGGAAAGAGTTAGTGAATGTAATTATTATTTGTTAAGGAATAAAGGTTGCTGATGTATATGCTTAAAGCTGTGTCATTTTTTTGGGCACGATGAGTGCCCGAAAAAGTGGATTTTTAAAGTCACGCACGAAGAATCGCAATTGATATAGTGACGGTTTTTCTTTTACTGACACAAAAAAAACAAAGAATTACTACACAGGCAGTGACGATGCTTCACGATGCTTGCTGACCACGCGGTCTTCCCCTTTTCCGGCGATATCTTCTGTGGCCTCAGGTCCCCCGCTGGCTTGCCCTTTTTCTCTGCGCTCCGCTAGTCCTTTTCCTCCTTGTGCCTTCCTTCGACTACCAAGTGGTCGTCCACCTTCTTCACGGTTATTTCCTCGGGAGTGAAGTGATGCACAGCGATAGCGACTTGGATTCCCCACCAACAACTTGGAAAATTCCTGCTTTCTTTCGGTCACCTCGCTTATATTTGAGTCCTAAGTGACCAGAGTGCCACCACACTCCACTTCATAAAATAAAAAACAAATGCACAACACAATACAACCCTTTCTTTAAAATCATACAATACAGGTAATAAAAAATAAAAAAATCCAAAAATAACAATAGCCTTCATGCTATTTCGTCACAATATATAAATGCATAAATGCCGATGTAAAGAAAGTAAAGTTGGGGCACCGCTGTTAAGGAAATAGAGGTTTAAAATCACCTCCATCCTCCATTGTTTTCTAGGAATATCGGGGAATGAGAAGAAGGCCGACAAAAACAGCTTGGAGATTTGTACCTCTAATAAATACCAATATCAATGTAAAAGGAAAAAATATACTATTGAGTTTCTTTATTATATATTATTGAGTTTCTCTTGAGTCAAAATGAGCTGCCTAGACCAATATATAAGAAATAATTAACAAAGAAATTAAATATTAATACAAATTTACAGATTACCGTGCTGGGAGAAGAAAATATAAAATAAAGCAAATAAACAAAATATTGTTCAAAGAGTTGAGTACGGTTATGCATAAAATGTAGCACAAGTGTTATTCATATGAAGACAGTAATGGAAATGATGATGACCATGATGATGATAGTTGTGTAGACCTCAGGATTAAAAAGTTCTTCAATTCAACGAACTTGATCGCGTCCCCAATTTCAATTCCGTATTCCCATTTGGAATTAAAGATGGCCGTCCCAATGGACTTTCAATGTTTACGGTCTCCAATTTCAAGTCTTAGGCAAATCTGCGCACAATGCATTCTCAATAGATGAGACCATTTGAGATAAAGACCGAAAATAAAACACGGGCGAAAAATGAAAAGCATTAGCTCTTGGAGACTGAAGCGGGATTGATGTCATTATACGGAATTTAAACCGCTGGGAATTGTAAAAACTTCTCCAATCCACTTCAAAGGAGGCAATTCCGTCGAAATGGATTCTCATCCCGGCGGTCCCTCGGGGATCTCGTGCAATGAGACCCGAATCGAAGCACAAAAGGGGAGAGACGTCTCGTCCCCTGGGAAGAGCGAGGAAGGCGCAACTGCCAGTGCAACGTCGATGCAGCTGCGACGGAGTTTCGTGTTGCTGCGTAATTTGTAACGCGGCCAAAGAAGAAGTTTTTAAGCGCCATTTCTCAGCAAGTTGTGTTAGCCGCGAAGGACAATACGAATGTACAAATGTCGGGCTGAAAAATGTCACGCGCGGATTGTCATATTTTCATGTGCCACCGCTGTTTCTGCGGCTCACTCACCTTTCGCATTGTGAAACGAAGCTAAAAATGCCGGCGAATTCCGTGAGTGAGGTGCAAAGGACATTTATGTGCTTTCTAATTAATTAGCGTAATTTTGCCGGTGGAAACGGCTTCATGTACTGCTTCACGTGAAAATTACTTACAGCGGGCCTTAAAACTTAAAATATTGTTATTTTTACGAATAAGGCGAAAAAGATAGAAATAAGACAAAGAAAATGTAAGTGCCTTCAAACTAATGAGTGCCACTTTCCTAATGACAGATACATATATTTACTGCTTCGTGTAAAAGAGACTAATTGGAAGCCTATTCAACAATGTTAGCTCAGCCCTGTTCGTGGTAGGAAAGTTAGGAATCATCGCAGTTGCTGGTAATTTTTGAAAGCGAGGTAAACAGTATTTTTTATTCCATTAAATTCCCTCACTCGAGTATTAGTAAATGAAAATTAAACATGACGTTCTGCCTCAATATTACAAGTTTGAGCATTGCGTTTCTCCCAGTGATGATAGTATAAACTGCTTCATATTAAATATGGGCTTTTTTTAAGCTATAATTTTAAATAGAAAAACGTATGAAATAAACTTCGACAGTGATAATTGGCAGAATTCTCAAATGAAAGCGGTAGAAAACTTTTAAAAGTTCAACGATGATTAAGTTGCTTTTTTGTTAGTTAGTTAGGTTGAGTTTTAGTGATCACCATATTAAAATATCCATAATTGAACCGGATCGCCGTCTTTATTCCTCTGGGGAATATGTGGCCATTTAGGATGCTCATCCTTGCCACGTACTTAAATAATTTTGTTTTCCAACGTTACTAATGATGCTAGCGAAGAAATTGGAGCATTTTCTCCGTGAGAAGACCCAGCAAATGAATTTTCTGACACAAAGCATCCTCTTTTAATTATTTGAATACAAGAAATACAAGCTCGATGATTTCATACTCGAACACTTTTAGAGACTTATCGTTTGATTCGCCCTTCCAATGAAAAAAATCGTTTTGAACTGGGAGGAGATTCTAGGATTGGAGAATGGGCTCATTATTTCAGATAACTACCTTTTCGAAGGCTTAGGTTTTAATTAATCATCAACCATAGGTACATCCGTGAGTTTGAAAATATTAACTACTAATTCAAATCAAAGATAAATGCTTCCCTATACTTTGCCAAATGAAAATTAGAGAATTTCATTTATTCAGATATGGCGATAGGAACCACACCTGAAATATTGACCGTACTTTAAGAAATATTATTATTATCAAGGTCTAAAGAAAATTAAGACTGAAAAGTCTCTTCTTCATCCAGCCTTTCTTCAACGATATTATAAACATAAAAATGTTTGTGTGTATATGAATAGGAATAGAGAGGAAAACTTTAGAGGGAGTGGACGTAAAAAAATATGTAACCTTAAGAAGTACCTTTTCACTCCTGAAGAAGAAAGTATTGCTTTAAAAATTCGCATTGAGTGTTGCTAAAGTGCGATGTTCTTTCTTGTTTTCTCCGAACTCCTGTGAAAGAGGCGAGGAACGCCGACAAAGACGCTTATTGAAGTTTTTCAACCTCTAATATTGAAATTTATCTATATTATTGCATAACACTCACAAATAGCTATAATTTCATAAGAACATCACAATCTTTTATATTCAAACATTAAATTTAACATAACATTAAACATGGCTATTTGCTGTCCATTAGATTGGCGGTGGCGTTTCAAGTATAAGTAAAGCCCCCTCTTGCTGTTATCGAAAGAAATAAAAGACTGTAAAGAGTAGCAGCTGCTTGGAGTCCGGAAGGAAATCGTTGAGCTCTAGGAAAGGAGTCTTGAAGGAGAAATAAATGTAGCGAAAGCTTAACAACGAGTGAGCGGAAATCGCCAGCAGGAGGAGGAGTAAGTCTCCATATCACGCTTTGAGATTAACTTGAGATAGTTATGTGAATCCTGTGATTAATTTGTTGGTTGATGAATGAAAAAATGTCAAAGTTTACCTAAAATTCTTACGGAATGAAACGTGCATAATACTGGGAACAATGAAATAAAGTTCCTTCAGTGGGTAATCTATTTCGACTCAATGCAAACGGGAGATTATCACTGCGGATGAGTAAGAAATATAATGCAGATATTAAAAAAACATGAGGATTTTAACAAAAACAAAATGAGAATGATTTTAAGTTTTATTTTATCAATCGATTTATCGAATTAAAAATAAAAGCATATCTTCTTTTGTATCTTTTGAATGTAAAATATCTTGGTTCTCTACGAATTTGTCGTGGGTTATCTCATTTTCTCTAACATTATCTAACAGTATAGCTTGTCCCAATCCTAAACAGTTGGCTTTCGGTAAGAGAAACACACAGAAAAAAGCAATATTTTGGACTGTATAATTACTTGATGAAATCAATTGTGGAACGTTTTACTTTATGCAAATCAAATTTAGGAATCTGTAGGGATAAATATTAGATGTTGGGAAGAAAATCCAAATAAAGTGATATTCGAGGCTAGGAATTATCAATTTTTACATTTTTATGAATAGTTATTACTTTTTTGAATCTGTCATACATTCCAAATCCCATTGATTAAATAAATTAATAAATTAATGACAAAGTAACATCTTAAAATTGTACAGTTTCTCAGAATTTTGATCATTGAAAAGAACTATACAGGTTTTATTTCTAATGTCTTTAAAGCTCATTGCTACTAGAGAGAAAAGGCCATCTATGAGATCGTAAAAGCTCTCACCAACACCTTCATAAAATTTATGCATCCTCTAAAGTAATCTTCAGAAGTTATTTTTTAGAATATTACTCATGGTAACGTTGAATGGTAATCACTTTATTTCCCAGCCAATCCTGAGTTGAATTTAACGTGAAGGCCTCGAGCGATTGGGAATGAAATCTCCACGTGCTGTATTCGCACCTGAAATTTCGAAACGTTTATTTAAGTCAGAAACTCGGGGGTATTAAGGCCGAACGGAAAGCGGGGAATCAAAATTACTCATCGGCCAATTTTGGAATTTAATCTGATTAGCAGCTTCCGTAATAAACAATCGCGGTAATAGGGCTTAGCGATTGGAATCATCAATCCCGAAAATTCCGAGGAAAGAATCCCGCGTACGGCTCCCCGTGAACGCGGAATTTACAAGTAACTTAATCGCACCGAGACTCGGCGGGAACCCCATATCATTGGCAGGTCAAACGCCGGCGGAATAAGCGAATGAATGCCGTTTGGCAGTCTGTTTACAAAAAATGCTAGTGAAGGAATCCTGGGATGCGGAAAAACTTCTCTTCCCGCAAAATGGACGCTCGGGCGATAGCGGCGGAATTCCGCGACGCATGATTTAGGGAGCGGAGTCTACATTTACCGAGAAAGGGGATCATGTGGGAATTATTCTCCAGTCCCCACGGGGATGGGAGGATACCCGGAACCAAACAGGTTTATCAGTGCGGAAAAGAGCAGCTGCCGAGGCTTGTAGAGAGAGGAAATAGCAGGGGAATACTGTCTTTTTTCGCGGGAGATGGAAAAATTAAATACGACTCCCAAGTGTTCCGGATGCCTCGTGGATAAAGCCTTTCTACCTTCCTCCCGATTGCTCTTTATTTTCTGGGCTACGGAAGTTTGGGTGCAATGCTCTGGTTGGTTATTTAAAATGGGTTATGACATCCTCAACATATACGTATAGGAAGTAATTAAAAATAAACGTTCTCGGATGAGGTGTTGAACCACATGCGTCCTTTTTAAATGGGTCAATCAGATAAATGGAATAAAATTAGGAAAACAGGCACTAGCTGTTTCTAAAATTCATTTACATTCTGCTGACGATTTGTGACGGTAAGCGTTAAAGATATAGGCTTATGATTCATGTTTCCCATTAAAAACGTCAGATAAGATTCGCACGGTAAATATGTGTGTATAATATTAAATATACATTTCGTGAATTATTGTGTTCTTTCATTCATTCCCCTTATCGTTCTTATAAATGGATCCTGAATGTAGATATATCCATGGTGAGCCATTTTAAAAGAGAAATATTAGAAGGTCAACAGTCCGGTGTAAGTAAAGAGAAGAAAATAGGTTTTTGTTTAGCAAATATAATATATCAATAGAAAACAGAAAAAGTAACTTATTGCCTGAGGGAATGTTTCATTAATTCTTGACAATAAATAAAGTTTCTAATAACAGGAACTAGTTCTAGTCGATATAGTAGTAATATGAGAAACAAAAATCATGATTACCTACACTAATTTGATGATTAATGCAATGATTTCCCCAACTTCGACAAACATCGTCCACTTGATTTTCCATCGCCCATGATTATAGCCTTCACTCATCATCACCGAGATATCAATGTTCATCTCAATATTTGAGCATTAGCCTCCAACCGTTGACAAGTGCACAGACCACATTTCCATCGGCAATCACCAAATGGCTTATTTACGCTGTGACAGCCCTTTCAGTTACATCAGCTAAAAAGCTTGAAATCCGTCGTGCAAATCTTACGGCCTATTAATCTGAAAGGATTCATGACCAAGCCCGAGCTAATGGGTCTCTGGGCCCTTTCTCATTCAAATGAGACCCGCGATTTCAACGCATGAATTGCATGCGAATCTTGTCTGATGAAATTTTACTTTGATAGACGAAGTCCATTTTATTTTCTCATTTAGAATATATTAACACTAAAAGGACGATGATGGTCATTTGACCACTTTCCAGCGTTTTACGTCAAACTTTTTTAAGCTAAATATTTTTCAGTTTTTATACTCTTTTACATTGGGTGATACCATTTGAAAAATTATATGAACGAATTAAAATTTTGATAACACTTATGTGGTAATTTTTACATCATGTTATTCCCTGAAGGGCAAGTGGTGGCCACTTGACCACTTCATGTTTTCAAGATAAATATTCATTTCTTTCTCCGACTTTTTAAATGTTTTGCTGCCAATATTTATATTTGAACAATTTAATACATTAATAACCATATAAATGATGTTTCAAAGGAACCTCAGTAGAGAGTAATTGTTATTCATAGCCTTATACAGTGAAAATAATGAAATCCTCGTTGTATGTATAAACTTGTTTATAAACCATCGATCGATGGAAAAAAAGTAATTTAATGTTGCTATGAGTATGTAGATATGCCTAAAATAAACTCTCAAAAGACTCCTAGATGCAAAGATGCAATAAAAGATATATTGAGAGGGAAAGCGGTCAAGTGACCACCTCCCGTCCTTCTATTGCTAATAGCATTAAGAAGCAAACATTTTGATGTAAAGGTAGTCTGGTTTTCCGACTACGCACAGTGGGCTAGAATCGAAAAAACCTGGACAAGGGGCTAAAAATGGTTTTCTTGAGTGCGGTCATTGAAACTCGGCATAGTTATTGCAAAATGATTGTATTTTATGTTCCCGCTCGTCGTATTTTAAAATTTTCAGGTGTCAAATAGATACAGGGCGTCAAAGTTGAGAAATGTTCACCAAAACGGGAAGTTTCGGATTTTTCGGAAAAACGTTCAAGTTCGTTTATATATAGTTTCTTTTGAGAGAAGCTGTTGGAGAAAACAACACAGCAGTAATCTAGCATTACTCTTTGTCTTTCAATTCGCTGATTGATTCATGCTCTAAGATGATTCTTTGGTTATTTAAAGCAACAAAATGGCGGACACTTTTTTCAGACGAATTTAGAGATAAAGTAAGGAAATCAACTAGGTAAACAGCCATGGACTATCAAGTCTCTTATACCACGTCAATCTACAGGGCTTCTAGATATGGAATCTGAAGAGACTGTTTCATTTCACCTGCTACCCTGTGATTTCGGTGGACTTTTCCTAAGCGCTGCGCGGTCCGGCTGGGCGCCGTAGAATCCCCAAATCCGGTTTCGGTGTCTTTTTGGTTAGGTTGAGTCGCAAATTTTGCTTCTTTTATGTTTAATTCTGGCAAACCATATTAAAAACTTATTTTAATACACTTTAAGATATTAGTTTGAGACCATTAATGTAGATAATAAATGCGGAATTGAGAAATTTTGGCACATTAGAAACATTGGTCTATATTATATTTTTAGCAGTAAAAATAACTCTGGCGAACTTTATATTTTCTATGCTGGTCAAAAATACTGTTAACAGAATTGAGAAATCTTCTCATCTGCCAAATTATCCGGTCCTTATTTTATGGGCCCTGAGTTAAGTACGGATTACGGCACTCTAGTGCAATGCCAACATCCGTACGCATCCGCCCCTTTGCTAGGGCTATTTGGCACGTGCCTTCGGAGTTGTTAGGAAAGAGAAAATATTTTGGAAGTTTCAGTTTTAGTCTTTCTTTGAAGGCAAAAAGTTATTTTCTTGTGCTTTTGGTTTTCGGATATCCTGCCACAGTATTTTGGCTTCATGAGACTCCACGAGATACAACGACGAACCGTTTGCCCTGGGGCTGTTATTTGGAAATCTCTAGCTGATCCATCACATAAAGTATGAGTAATTTATTAAAATAAGAAAAATATGGGTAATTGGCGTCTAAATAAGATTTTTAGAAAATCTGGTATTTTTTTACAAAGACTGATAGGAATCTTAAATGTTTTTATTCCGAAATTGCGCATCTAAGTGAATTAGGTACTTTTCATCATTCAACATGGAGAATTAAGCAACAGATTCTTATTTATTTCCGTTTTTTAAATTGTCTTTTACTTGACGTTTATTGAAACAGAATTGTCTTTTGTGAAATGCATTTTTCCGAAATTACTTGATTGGTGATTCTTCAAGTAATTATAAAAGAGAAGGAAACCAAATCAGTCTTGGATCGAAAGAATCATCTGCTGAATTTTTTGATTCGCAAGTTGAACTTGAAAGATTAAACTCTGATGTGAATGATTCTCTTAGGTACTGCCTTTCTCCATATCCAGAAGGGATTTCCGTTTCGGAAGAGACTTGCGAAGTGAATTTGTAATCTCTGCTGGCACATACATCGTCAAGAATTGTAGCTTCAATATCAACAGTACAAGCCTCAAGAGTTAAATCAAATGCTCTCTAACCTGCAAATATGGTTTCGATGGAAGGTCTGGCTCTGTACTGTATAAGCAAGGATAGCAACAGGAGGGAAAATCGTACGAGTTCTTATTCGTGAGATCTCTCGTTCCTCTCCGTTAAGTCAAAGATAATACAGGTGCATAGCACTAATTCAGCGTTTTACTCAAACTTAAACTTAAAAGAAAGACAACTTTCATCTAGTCATTTCGATAATTTTGGTTATTATATTACATTAAGGTAAAATAATATGGTCAAATCCGCGGCCATCCTCAACATGTTTTGGCAGCCAATTCGCCTTCAATGGAAGAAGGAGACGAAGAGCATTCCGAAGATGGAATACATTTTCCATTTTTTCAAGCTACTGCTGGGGTACTGCCTGTCTCTACGTAAATTTGTATCATTGGTACTATATGCCTCCAACAGAACATAAAGTACTTATTCACAGAACAGGAATATCAAAAGATGCGATTCTTCCATTGAGAGAGCTATTAGAAGAAGTCATGGAAGCTAGAAACAAAGATATCAGTAGGTTTCGGGTAAGATTCGCGAGGAAACACTCGAGAATAGCCACTAATGATGATTTAATAAAAAGGCTGCTGGTAACATCAGATGCCAGGTTTACTATGTAAGGCACAATGAAATCCAAGAAGAAAAGGATCCTAACAACAGAGTTAAGAAATCTCATCATCATCGACGACCGAGAGAGTGAGTTATTTGAATCCGAGGATTCAGATGAAGAATCTTCTGACGACTGAGCGGGAGGCACTTAATAAGGTAATGAAATACGTTAATTACAATTAATAATTGAGATTTAAGCAGCCATTCCGACAGTTAAGGTAATATATGTAAAAGTCACAGGAATATTAACAATTTTAAGAGTTTTTATATGTATTAAACTAACTAACAAACAATTTCCCTAATGTGCCAAAATTTCTCAATTCCGCATTTATTATCTACATTAATGGTCTCAAACTAATATCTTAAAGTGTATTAAAATAAGTTTTTAATATGGTTTGCCAGAATTAAACATAAAAGAAGCAAAATTTGCGACTCAACCTAACCAAAAAGACACCGAAACCGGATTTGGGGATTCTACGGCGCCCAGCCGGACCGCGCAGCGCTTAGGAAAAGTCCACCGAAATCACAGGGTAGCAGGTGAAATGAAACAGTCTCTTCAGATTCCATATCTAGAAGCCCTGTAGATTGACGTGGTATAAGAGACTTGATAGTCCATGGCTGTTTACCTAGTTGATTTCCTTACTTTATCTCTAAATTCGTCTGAAAAAAGTGTCCGCCATTTTGTTGCTTTAAATAACCAAAGAATCATCTTAGAGCATGAATCAATCAGCGAATTGAAAGACAAAGAGTAATGCTAGATTACTGCTGTGTTGTTTTCTCCAACAGCTTCTCTCAAAAGAAACTATATATAAACGAACTTGAACGTTTTTCCGAAAAATCCGAAACTTCCCGTTTTGGTGAACATTTCTCAACTTTGACGCCCTGTATCTATTTGACACCTGAAAATTTTAAAATACGACGAGCGGGAACATAAAATACAATCATTTTGCAATAACTATGCCGAGTTTCAATGACCGCACTCAAGAAAACCATTTTTAGCCCCTTGTCCAGGTTTTTTAGATTCTAGCCCACTGTGCTACGGTTTAAATTACCTTCAATTGTATTTTGAATTTTCACTTCGGAGAGGAAATGTATTTATCAATGTTAATTCTAAAAATATAGATCCTATAAATAGGGACCCTTTTGTTTTCTTGATGTGAAATGAAGTAAATAAAAGATGTTCCTCTTAAACCATTTTTTCCATAACTTGTTCTCGCGGTACACTTTTCGTTTCCTTTCATTGTGGATCAATTCCAACAAATATATGCATATTCATCCTATGTTCGTGAAATTATTTGAAATTCATACCCGTATTTCAATTTGAAGTAATTGCGAACATGTCATTTTGCTGAATTCTCCGAAATTATGACAATCCACACTAACGAGCCAGTTTAAAATCTGTTCGTACATGCCGTTTTTAGAATTTAAATATTTTTATTATAGTACTCTATATAATATACAGTGAAGCATTTCTCATGATAATTAATTAACTGTGTACTCGTTAGTGCTGGTTTAAATTTGTCTCATCTTATTAAAATTTTCTGCCTCGCCAAGTACAGTAACAGGCAAACCTTTGCGCCTGCGGTACCGCAACCCACATTGCAGAAATATATTGCTACATAGCCTATCCATCAGGCTTGAACTAATGACTCGAGAATCGAAAATCTTTATCTCATTTTTATTAGCATGAATTGATGTTATACTATTATTTATAAGACTTTCTACTAAAAGGAAATTTTTGAGAATAAAGGCATGACTCGATATTTCGTAGGGATGAGTTTAGGTGCAAAGTCTGTGATGTGAAAAGCGATCTTTGTGTTCTAGAGGTAACAAAAAATTCTATATAAACATACTGTCTGTAAAGTATTCAGCCCAAAGGTCGATTGGTGCCTCCGCCCCTCTGGAATAAGCTACTAAGAGCTTCCGGAGAGGAATTAGGTTTATTAAGCAGGATGAGGATTGAGTTAGTTTGCCATTGCTTTCCTCACTGAACCAGAATGCTGTTAGCGGAACATGCCCACGCAGGTGAAGAACAATGACTCTATGAGTAACACTTGTCTTGGCATTCCGTAAGGGGAGAGTTTGATTAGTGCAATCATTCACTCATACTTCGGTATGCTTTCATTTAATCACAGTCATGATCAAGACTGTGATAAAAGTAAATGGCAAATGCAATTTTCTCTACTCTGTACCAAATGACAAATTATAATATTTTATTAATCAGAATATGGTAGCAGGAACTATTATCTTACGTAGAGAATCCAGATAGTAAAAGGCTGATTATTTTAGACTTTTTCACTTTTAATTCGTTGAAGCGTACTGCATCAAAATAATTGTTTTACGTATCCAAATTCAGAATATACGAGAGATCGGTGGTAAAAACGTCCATTCAGACTTTGTGACATTTTTCATTTGAATTAGTTAATAAATTTATCAATATCCCAATACAGATTTAGAATTCTTTTAGGGAAAAAATAGGGTAGACCGGGGCTAAACGGATCATGGGGCTGAACGGATCTTACTAAGGTATGTCGCTTCTCAAATCCAAGAATACATATCTTCCGTATTGCTGGGTTTAATTTTGAGAAAGTCATCTATAGGTGCGTATATGAACTACATAAACAAGTAGCTGGAAGTCTTGCGCTCACTTCAGTGGACATTCCGGGAAGAGTCGCCGAACCGTGTGGACGTGTTTTTATCGTCAATGTAAGATTTGTGAACAGCAACCACGGATTTTTCTACTCAGGGTACGTTATATTTCTAATTTGTTTGCAATATATTGAAGTAGTAGCTGTTGAACAGTGATATACTAATTAGTGTCCAATCATTAAGTATTGAATTTTTTTAAAAGATTTTTGTAATTGACTTTTGCTATCCGGAGCTAAACGGATCATAACCTTAAATGTTTATATCTTTAACATTTATTAATTATTCTTATTTCCAGCATACGTGGCTAGAAATAGTCATGGAAGAGGTAATGCAGAAATTAAAATCTAAAGCTATAAGTTTGCTCCATGCTGCCGTACACTACCTTACACATCGCTTCAAAGAAGAGTTTCTTCTCTTACTGGTATAGTCCAAGTCATGGGGGCTAAAACTCTAATGGATTTCAAATCTGAAAAAAATTTTGTACATAGAATATTACATCTGTTAAAACTAAGATTTAGGCCGAAACCAAATAATGTAAAGAAAATGCCTTTAATTATTGTGAACGCATGGGAATCACTCACAATTATAACCAAGAAGCAAAGATGGCTGGCCAAGAATGGTTCTATGGATTCCTCAGACGACATTGTCATCTGTATATCAGAGGGGCTATCAAGAGCAAGAATAAATGCTTCAAATGCGAAGAATGGCGTCATGAGAATTGCAGCGGAAAGAATATGTTTAATAGTCACTTCATCCGTGCAGTTTATGAGCCAGATATGGATGCCAATTAAAATATAATGACTTTTTATTAATAAATAACTTAAACTCCTTCATTTTTATCACTAAATCTAATTATGTATACATATATTCCTTTTTTATATATACGCGCCATTATCCGTTTAAACCCCTTAATGAGGGCTAAACGGATATTGTACGGTTGATGGTTAATTGCAATTTGTGTGAAAGTTTTCACAACAATACATAAATAACCTACCTCATTCGTTTTATGAAGAGTTGGTATGTAAGATAAACAAGCTTAAAAGAATATATTCCCAATGTTCTTTTTGCAATAAGAATTAAACGACGGAGTGATCCGTTTAGCCTCAGTCTACCTGACTACCAAATTCTGTCTACATTTCACTTTAAAATGGTCTAACTGTAAGAGTTTTCAGACATTATTTCTTCATAATATTTCCATTCGGCTTATAAAGCGTCAAATCTGAACGATTATCAATAATTTATTGTTCAAGTTAAAATTCTTTAATTTGTTATCGTTTTTAAACCAATTTTTATTGTATTCCATTGTTTATATCATCCTAATTATGAGATATCAGATCTTTGTGAAAGTTAAAACTATTAAATAATTTAATTAGATGACTTAGCAATGCGAGCTTTTTATTCCTTGTATAACGCTGAAAATATTTTGAACAAGTGTTGCCTTGTGTTGGTGGTAATTGTCCTCGTCTTTAATGTCGATAATGCATGCTGTTATCGTAACTTATTGGTACCTAAATCCATAAAGATCAATTATTAAAAATATTCGATATTATTATCATAACTAAATAAGTGAAGATATAAATGTAAAATTCATGATTCTTTAAGTTTGAAATACAATTGCTAATATATACTGCTGGAACATTTCCAAAAACGTTTTTCATATCCCTTTCTCTCGCAGTCATATAAGTACTAAGAATATCTGGGTAATTCTAAAATATACACAGATTTTCCACGTAAATAATATAATATTATTTTATAATTACCAGTGCAGTGACATTTTGAGTATGCTCAAATGAGAAACGATTAACGGAAGAGACTGAATGTTAGGGAAGCCGAGAAAATGAGCGTAAGACTTTAGTGGTTTCTCTACAAAAAAGCTTTGTAAGGTATAGGAAAAATTTAAGGGATTTTAATGCTCAAAAAGACGAATATTTCATCGGATTGTTGGAAGGAAACAAAGAGTGAGTAATTTGGGACAATCTTTCGCCTGGAAAAAGGAACTTATCCAAAGGAAAGAAGGAAATAGATGGGATAATTAATTCAGCGTGTAAGAGAAGATTATGGAAAGAAGGGCTTCGAGAGGGCGAGTTGTAGATTTTCCGACAATTAATGGAGATTCTCCCCTAAACAAATTCTCTCTTGAAGCATATTGGATGAGGCCGTTTTATTTGAAGGTTTCAACTAAATCCCGCTTTTGAAAACTCCTTTAAGCTAGGTGAGTTTTTGACACCAAGAATTAGGCTTAGCGCTTGTTTGATCTTTAGATGTTTTTGCAGATAATTAGAAACTACAAGTTGTAAGTTTTTTGCTTTTTTTTTCCATGAAAATCGTAACGTCATTCATGTAAAATGTAGCTTTGTGATGCTGTTAATGTCTGGCGTGTGTATGTATGCACTCAATCAACTCCATGCGTAAAATGTTTTGTATTTGAAAGTTATTGGATATTATCTTTCGTGCTAATAACTGTGTGGCAAAAAATATAATGAAAAAGTTAATTTCTGATAAGGTGGTGTTCAATTAAGATATACTTGTTTTAGCTCGGGAAGCTAGCTGCAATTTGATTTGAGGATTCAATATAACGGTTGTGAAGTTTAAGGATACTTACGTGCTTCCAATCGATTGGTTTTCTTTGATCAATTTAAAAAGTGATTGTTTGACTGAAGCAGTTTTATATTTGCGTATATAAATTAGGTAATCCTTGCCTGCAACAACACTAGATAGGAAAATTCTCCCAAAATGTTGAATGCGATTCGAGGAAAAGATGCTTGAATAATTGCTTTATTCAAGTAATGTTTTTCTTTTGCTATCCTACTGCTCGTATTCTGAATAGCTATTTTTATCCCTAAATACATGAAAATATTTGTATTTTAGGTAAAAATAAAAATGACTGAGCTGAGAGTTTAAAATATCTGATTTTCAAGTGGAATCAATATTTCATTTCAAGGCAACGATTTGATTTATTGTGAAATTTCCCAAGAAAATATATAACAGTGATGACAACATAAGATATAGTCCATCTTTTCCCCGGTTTTTTATAAACTATTATAAACACAGGAATTTTTAGAGAGATGACCAATCGTATCTGAGACAATTGGAGATACGCATCATTGGCATTTACTCAGTGGTAGAAACCACAACTTTCAATCAGCTCCATTTCAATATTGCAGACGTATCGAACTCTAAAACTATTGGTAAATAAGACGTCGCTACGAAGAAGCGCACGGACTTGGGAAAACTAAAAATAGAGAGCTCTGAATGTGTACCTTTGATTTTGGGTGGAAAAAGGGAGTTTGGTAACGGGAGCGCGATAAGGGTTAGACAAGCAGCAGCACGATAGGAAGATTGTGGTCGCAGAAAAGGGCCTCGGGGCGAAGTGGCAGACGCCTTCTAGAGAACAGGGAAAAGCAATTAGGAGTCATTTACTGAAGTGATGAGAGAAAAAAATATATTGATAAATGGAAGAGGAAACGTGGAAGAAAAGGGAAGATGGTAGATAAAGTTAAGAGCACATACGACATAAGAAAAAGTGGAAAAATTCTAAGCCTCTTTGCGTTTCTGAAACTATGATTCATTGCTGCCATAGTGGCTTTTATTGGATAGACAATATTTTTTTAAAAGAAAATAATGTGATGAAATGTGTTCTAGTTTAACTGATAGTTAATCTCCGCGGCATAATGGTCAGTATTTTACGCTTTCGTGGTTAGGGTTTTGAGTACTAGCTACCTACATTACTCGTGATTGTTGAATGGACGATGGAATGTTATCTATTATGTCCTTCACTATAATTATGGAATGCAAAAACTGATTATCTGGGGGGAATTGTTGAGACTTAACAAAAGAATGAATGTCCTGTGCTGTTCTATGGAATATCACTATTATATAGAATTCCTTCTTCGGATTCATTCCTGTATATAGGTATATATATAGATAGGATACTAATTCACAGGCTAAAACACATGCGTTATTGACTTAAAATTTTCATGACGTATTGGCCATAACGTGTAACCGCCAGATCAATTTCGATTTTGAACCTCAGTGTTATGGGTTCGATTCCAGAGGGCCCCAAATTCCCAATTTTTCCCATTTAAAAGCATTGCTTTGATTTTCGGTAATTAAAAACAAATACCTCCCAGATAGGTAGAGAATCAAAACTCAAGGAGCCTATAGATATGATTGTAATCTATAGAGAACATAAATGATATTTGCGGAAAATATTCTTGGTTCGATGCTACGACGATGCAAACATCTGCCATTTAAATTACATTGAGGTAGTTTTTCATTATTTTTTTTATGCACTTATCGAAACGATAGGAAGTTGTCGTTCTGCTAGAGGATGTATATTAGAATTCGGTTTAAGAAAAAAGATGATATATGACCATGCTGCTCCTGGGTTCGATGCCAGAACACATTAATATTTCTCACATAAGGAATATAAGGAAAATGCAAAATGAAGGAGATAATTGGTACTTTTTCCTCAAAATGTTTTAATCTTACTACAAGTTTAAACGGAGGACCGACATCTTCAGGTACAGGGAAAAGTAGAACGTCGTTTGAGGCAGTTGCACAAATATTTCTGCTTGAGTTTTCACACATAGTTAGAGATGGTGAACTGCTGTTCTGCTGCATAGTAAGTATATCCAGGAAGACCCGGGTTCGATGCCCGACGGATAAAATGTAACGAATTTTAAGAATATTTTGAATCCATTTATTTATTTTGAGGACCCTCTCGATATGATGCCGAATTGAAATTAGTGTTATCGATATGCTTGCAGTATGCAATCAGCATTTTACTCGTATCTAATATTCATACTTAACTAATATCAGAAACATAAAGTATATCTATTTCAATATCCTATGTACACTCTGTGAAGTAGCAAAGATGATCTTGAATTGAAATAGAAATGTATCTTAAGTTCTAGAAGACAATAACATCCACAGGGTTTCTTGCGTCTGTTATTTACATTCCAGCCTTTGATAAAACTGTTCTCGAACTAGAATCTTAATTCCACAGTACATTTTCTGATAATTCCTTCCACTGATAGCGTCCATATTAATTGGATCACATATGCAGTAAAAATGAATGAAACTCACAGAGTTAGGCGAAATCATGTGGAAGCCATCATGTAAAATTTGTTTAGATTTATTTTTGATTTTGACATGCATATTTATAAATGTTTATATTTATAGTATGTAATAAAATATTTGAGGAAAATGAAGATATTCATGGTGAACTTCTGTCGTTATACCGTTTCTACCAATTACAGTAGTAATATACCGTATATTGTGTTCCTATATTTATAGAGAATGTAGCTACATTAATATATAATATACTCCAATGTACAATATGTAATTTTACTAACGGCCGATTCCTGTTTGAATTGGCTAATAAGTTCAAGATTTTACTTCATCATTACATATTCATATCTTTTAAAGTTGGATTCTCTTTATTAAGCTACACAAAATACAAAGAATATTAGCAATTATCACATGCTACTCCGTAAACATATTTGTAGAAACTAATTGGATGCATTAAAACAATCAAATGAATTGGGAATATTTTTAAATGATAGTAAGCCGCCTGCTAAGAAAGCTCAACTCTCTCTTTCTTCCTGTTTTTGGAATTTCAGGATTGTAATTTTGGCTGGATTCCGAATATAATAGAAGAAGGAGCGGGATGGGATTTCTCTATTCCTATGGGTATTTTAGATGGGGAGTGCACATCCGAACAGTAAGAGAATACACGAAAAAGCACGCGGAAGTCTGAATAAGAGCTTTGAGTCTTCGAAATTGAAATATAATTGTTGGAAAATAAGTAAATAGAAAAAGGAGTAGGGAAAAAACATTATACATGATTCAACGAACACATATCATACAGAGAAGTAAGTGAAGGACATTTAAATTAATCTTTTTTTTAATGATTAACAACGCACTAAATGTTTCCCAGATTTCAAATCCATCATATAATATTGGCTGTCTTCTTTCGTTTCCGTTTTGATATTTAGAACGTTGCGAATCATATGAAAGTTATGGAACAAATGTTTGTACGTGTCTCCTGATGAAATTTTATCTACCAAGGGAAGTGCCTTTGTCACGCCAATTCTTCTCTTCACCCATTGTATTTATTTTAATTGATACTAGAATTTCTCCTAATTCCTTGCTGGGTGTGCAGATATTTATATTATCATGAAGCAGTTTGACAAAACCAAAAACAGTATATTACGCAAGGTTCTACGTAATTCTCATAATTCTTAACCAGTGACGTGCGGTCTGTGAGACCGCAGCGATTTTTTTATTGTGAATAAAAAATATATTTGATTTTTAACAAATCTGTTATTTATGGTACCTTCTTAGATACCTTTACGTAGTATATAGAATGCTTCGAATTTCTTTTATCTTACTTGTATTTCTATTAAGTTGCGATTAAATTTCATGTGCGGTCTGAGAGACCGCACGTCACTAATTTGGAAAAACTCAATTCGTAATATGGGTGAATATTATTACGGAGGCTTAAAAAATTCAACTTTATTTATTATATTTGTTTATTATTTTCACATTTCTTTGTCATTACTATTTGAAAAGCACAAATAAGGCAAAATGTATGGATTTTATAACAGTAGGCTAATGTTGAGGTCGTCCTAAAGAATACAAAATGGTTTGGTTGTTTTATTTTATCAACTCCAACAATAAAAATCTGTTTAGGAAAATATTAAATCATGCTTGCATTAAAACATGTGTATGGAACCGAATTTTTCGTCTTTATATTTCGCTGTGATTCTGACCCTAGAATGTTACTTACTACGGATGCGACCGAAGTGGCGGCAAACTCAGAATAACGAAATCCTGCGAGAATTTCTCTTTGTTGCCACTACTCATTTGTGCCTAGCCTGGGATGAATGCCCTTTAGTGAAGCATATTGTCAGCGGAATATGGACCCCCAATGGAAAGGGTGGAGTGATCCTGGGGAAAACCCGAAGCGAATGTTCGAGCAGTACATGACCAAATATATCTTTGTAGTAAAATAATTTGCAAATATGGCCGCAGGAAAACCAATTTCCTTGGAAAATAAGAGCAAGTAACTTATTGTCTGTTGGTGAGCGATCATCATATACGGAGCTAGTACGGAGGAAAATTTTCTACTTGTCTTGAATAACGTTGTCTTTCCGGTGCAATATTTACATAATTGCCTTGTGATCATCATTGTCATTCTAAAGGTAAATTTCTTCCTGCGGTATTCCGTGGAATCAAAATATTTTCCTGTACAAGTAACGTATATCTACTTATGACATTTTCTCAATTTTCACAGCGACATAAGCACTCGTCAAAGACTACAAACATGAGTGATAAACCCGATCCCTCTCAAATACTACGACAGGACGCTCCTGATTTTGAGGAGCTGGTTGTGGAATACATGAAGGAAGATGACAGTGAGGTTAAAAGTGAGATTGAGGAGGATAATATTATTGTTAGTGATCACAATACGGATTCCGATGAGAATGAAGAAGACGACGACGAGGAAGTAAGTGTCTCAGTGAATAATATTTCTAAGTTAGTTGGATATTATTTTGGAAAAAATCTTTATAAAAGTTCTAAAGAGCCAAAGAGAAACGTTTGCACTCGTCTGCATAACATTGTCGCGGAAAAACCAGGTTTGAAGCAATCTGTTATACCTCTAGATAGGGAACTGCAACCTATACATTTTTGGTCGCTTATTTTTGACGACGATATAATAAATTTGATTTTGTGTTGGACAAATGTCAAACTTCAGAAGTTAAGAGAAAAGTATACCAGAAGCAGTAGGCCTGAAATCCAAGATTTAGATTATGTTGAATTAAGAGCTTTACTTGGGTTAATAATACATTCGGCAATAATTAAATCTAACGATGAAGATATTAATAGTATTTTTGCAACGAAAGGCACTGGAAGGGAAATTTTTCGTTTAGTAATGTCCGGACAACGATTTGCTGTTCTCCTTTTATGTCTTCGGTTTGATAACCATGAAGATCAAATCGTCCCGTACGAAAATGACTCAGTTGCACCAATTTCTGATTTGTTAGATCGTTTCGTATAAAAAGATCATTGTTGCCATTCACTGGGCAGCACAACTTTTATTGAGGAAATGTTAATTGCCTTCAGGGGTCGGTGCCGATTTAAAATGTACATCCCGAGTAAGCCAGCTAAGTATGGCCTCAAAATGATGTGTTTGACGGATACATCGAATAGCTATTTGTATAATGCCTATTTGTACGCCGGAAAAAATACCAACGGAATAGGTCTGTCAGAGGAAGACAAAAAGACTTCTAAACCTGCGCAATCAGTTCTGCGTCCCACTGAGCCAATATTTCATTCCAATCGAAATATTACAGCTGATAATTGGTTCACTTCAATTGAACTGGTTGAGAAGCTGAGGGTGAAAGGACTGACCTATGTCGGGACGATAAGAAAAAAATAAAAGGGAAATATCCAATGACTTCGGGCCTTCAAAAGAGGGCGTAATTGGGTCCTCGTTGTATGGACATATGGCGAACGTGACTCTAGTTCCTCATGTGCCAAAGAGAAACAGGACTGTTTGTTTGGTGTCGTCAATGCACCACAGAGAGAGTACTGATGACGTGACAATGAATCCTGAAATTATAGATTTCTATAATTCAACCAAGGGTGGAGTAGATACACTAGATAAAATGTGCAGCAGCAACTCATCTAGTCGAAGAACAAGGAGATGGCCAATGGCAGTGTTCTTTTAGGATTTTAGACATTTCATTGGTGAATTGTTTTGTGCTCCAGCAGTCTCTAAAAGACAAGAAGTATCTGAATAGGTACGATTTTATTAAATGTATTGCAGCGGAGTTATTAAGGCCACAATTAAAGGGGAAAATGTCGAACAGCAAGATTCCCACACAATTAAGAGCCAATATAGGCCGAATTCTAAACCTAACAGTTGAAAAACCTCAAAATGTCGAAGATAAACTAGAGAAGCGGAAGACTTGCCGACTTTGCCCTCCATGCAAAAAACAAAAAACCTCCTTCTGTCGCTAAAAATGTAGACAACCAGTTTTTTTATAATGCACAAAAAAAAAATGCCAGAACTGTTTTTCTTTGGAGGGGTAGGACATTTTTCATGGAAAATGTAATATTGAACGTTTGCAGAATCCATGAAAAACACAATAAATGAAATATTTTTCAAGAAGGTTTTATCATTTATCATCCCAGAAATACATTAAAGGCTTTGCTACAGAAATAGCCACCTGATTCTTAATATGTGAGATTAATTAAAAAGGATATGTTTTCTTTTCATTCAAATTTTTGACTATCATCGTACAATGATTAATAATTGAAATTTTGATCTTATTAACATAAAATTAAATTTTAATTCATATTATTGAATAACTGATTAGTTTATTAAGACTTTTAAATTTTGTTAAATGTGTCATTTAGTAAGTTTAAACATATTTAAAAAATTGCGGTCTCCCAGACCGCACGTTACTGGTAGTGTGACAAAAATTGCACGTCACTGGTTAAGGGTTAAGCTTTCTGTAAAAAGGCTATAGAATATAGAATAGAAGGATACTTATTTAACCTTTTTAGGACCAAGGAAAATACTTGTCCCATGATTTTAAAATATAATGGTTAGTTTATCTTTCGTCCTATTCTAATGATAAGCTACCCACAGGGACATATTTGTCCCAATATAATACCTGCATAATTTAGCTCCATATTTTCACAAGAATTGATTTGGTATCATAATTTGACTCTAATAACATAATTTAGATGAAGAAAACGGTCAAACGGACGGTATTTCAATTGAAGTTTTCATACGGTCCTTAAAGGGCGAAAAAAATTTATTACAATAGATATTTAATAGCCAGCGACATTGAGGAGTTCCCATCGGTTTAATTTTAATTTCTTAAAAAAATTATCTGTTGGCTTGAAGTTAAAGATTAAATAAGAGATTGGTCAGTTAGTGTGCGGCACTTGATAATTGGGTATAGTAATCTCTCGACTTAAACATCAGAGAATGCAGGTTAGCGCATATCTGGAATTTAATTAAACCTTGATGAGCTAAGGCAGTACCGTTGCGAAATTATGCTGATATTCCGGTAGCTTGGAATTCCTGTAGACTCATAGAGGATCATCATTTTGAAACCGAGGTCAAATCAAACTATTTAATGTTCGATTTTCATACATAAACTCCATAATTTTAATAAAAGATATGAAGAGGGAAAAATACTTTTTATAACGTTATATAATTCCAATTATTATAAAATTGGGATACTTGAATAAGAATTGATAATTTAATTTTAAAACTATTATGTTTAAACATTTAATTCAGATATGTGTTGCTCTATTATTGCTCTTTTAGAAAAATAAGCATCCATCTTTATTTGTGGGTTTTACCATTTATTTAAGAAGAAATTTCACGATCATGAACCTATTGTTGGTTGAAAATTGAGCCTTTTAGGCATCATTCATGCATAAGCAGCGTTTTGATTTATTTTCCGTTACGGTTGCCGTAAATCTTCACTGGATAAATATGTTTTTCCATTAGCATCGATCACGGTAATTTAACAGATAAAATTATTTAGAATGAATTTAATGATTATCAAAGTTAAGTTGGCTCATTACTCTTTCAGTCGTTGATGGCGAAATTGTAGACGATTCAGTTTCAATTTGAGAGGCAGTTTTGGAGAAGGTTAATGAGCATTTAGCTTATTTTACTTTCTGGCAAAATTTAAAGCACACTCTTTAAGCATAGAGCGATATTACCATGAAAACTGATATTTGGAAGGCCCAAATTTGTATTGGTTCCCCGATGCTTGGTCTCGAGGATTTGTAGAAAATATTTAACCCTAAATAAGCGAATATTAACGTAAACTCCTATGAAAATGTAATGACTTCATTAATTTAACTCAATAACCTTTTCATAAATTTTTAATCTGTTAATGTATACGGAGTTATTTTTTGGAGGTTTTCCAGTAACCCTCCAGTCTTTTCGCAAATGTTCGGCAATTGAAAAGTGATTAAATAATGTAGACTCCCATTATAGGTTGCCAAATGACCAAATTGCAGCGTATTAACTAAATTAATAGTAATACTTTACCATCGTTGACCTATCTATTTTTGGTGAAAGGAAATCCTAGGAAAATATTTCAGTGTGCCGGAGAATCAGCTTTAAATAGAAAATAATACATTAAATATTTCTCAATAAATTAAAGTATATAAAAACGTTATCTTGGTACAAGATCGATGGAATGAGATGCAGCTATCGATGAGTTTAACCAAAGTAAATTCTAGTTAATCATACTTGCAAGATTTTAGAAGTGAAAACTCATCCTTTTGACCTTTACGAATTAGATCTTTAGTAAGGTTTTAAGTAAAATGAATAATTTTACGAATGAGCCTGACGGTAACAAAATTTGAGACAAGTAGCGGATCGCCTGGTAGGGTGATGTACGGTGGGGACCTTGTGGGCCCCTTGGCTGTTACTGTAGTGGTGAAGGCCCATCAGGAACCCCGAAAAACCTTGCATGATAGGAAGAAAACAAATAATATATATGCCGTACCAAGGTTATTTGAATTTCATTCTAACTTACAGCTGATTCACAGTAGCGTTTTAAAAATTTATATGTTTTGCATTTTATATTTTTGTATTTCTTATTTATGCATATTTGTATTGTATTTAGTTGGGTTTATTGTATTGAAGTATAGTAATATTTAAAAAATAATTGTTATATAAATAAATGTCACCATCAGTCTTCGTGGCAAACAGTGGCGGTTTTACACATTGAATTAATTAATAAATTAACATTAACATCTTCGAGGACATCATCCCGCGAAGCGTTGCATGAAAGTCATTTCTTAAGTTAATAGTGACATTTTATAAGCCTATTTAGATGTTTTCCAAGGTGTGAAGGAAGATGGAATAAAGAGAAGGACTGAAGTAAGCGGGTGTGGAAGGAGGTCGGGTAGAAAGATTGACAAAGTCGTTGGAGGAGCAAAGTATAGCGGAGAGGGCCGTGAAGTTGACAAAGGAGTTGAAGAAAGGTCGTGGAAGTTCCCTTCTTTCTCTCTTTCAAAAGAGCGGAGGGGAAATTTGAAGCAAGTCTGAGTTAATTGGGTTAACGAGCGTGAAAGGAGATTGGCTAACGCAGGCCGTGGTAAAGGGGTAGAGGGCCTTTCACTTCACTCTATCTAGTTCTCAGAGAAAGAAAATAATTAGCGGCTCTCTTCTTTTTCTCTCTCCGGAACTTGATAAAATTAAGTGGCAATGCAAGCCGCTTCTTCCACATTTCTAAACGGCTTTGCCAATCCACCTACGATTAGATGGGATAATTTCGTAATTTTCAGCCCATGAAAGAATTCCGAGCAACAAAAAATAAGTTCTGGGTATTTGTATTTTGTAACTACATTTCAAAGGAATCATGTAAATGTGTAACGGAAAGGTATATGTTGTAGGTCTCTCACATCTAAAAGCAACGATTATTTCCAGAAAATTTCAGGGACTTCAGAGGTCACCATTAGTAGAAAATCCAAAAATTTGATAAATCCTGAATGAATATAGTAGGGTAGACAAAGGCTAAACGGATCACTCCGCAGTTTAATTCTTATTGCGAAAAAAGTATTGGGAATAGGTTTCCCTGAACTTGTTTGAAGTACATGTCAACTCCTCGTAGCACGAATGAGGAAGGTCATTTATACATTGTTGTGAAAAATTAAAAAAAAAAATCTAATTAACCATCAACCATTTTGCACCTATTAGTATCCACCGGGTATCGAACCTGGAACTGATTTCAACAAAGGTCAACGCGCTACCTACTTGACTCTCCGAGGTCAGTGACATGAATGCAGCTATGAAAATCATATACGGAAATTACCTTCTCCTAATGCATATTTGTAAAGTGACTTATTATTCCATAAATAATCTTCTTGCAGTTTTTAATGTATTGCAATTCGCCTTTTGTACAAAAGCCTATATATCCATTAACCCCGCATTGCATAAACACACACATATATATATATATATATATATAAACTTGTTATTGAACTCTTTCGATCAAGGTACACCTCCATAGTCTCCTATTTTCCTTACCACCTCTTATGATATAACTGAAGCTAACCACAATCTCTTATATTCTTTACAGTTGGTGCATCTTTTCTATCTCGCTTTCTCTGTAATCCGCATTATTTTTCTTAGCCATTCAGAACCATTTACTTATTGTCATCATCCACTGTCACAGTTCGGTCAGAATTTTAAGGTTTAAAACAACAAGATCCTCATTGCCGCGATCTCTCTTTCATTAGCAGCAGTTTATCTAACGATCATAAACATTTCCTCATCTGCTTCGTCTTTTTTGGACTGGATTCATTTACATTTTTATGGTTCTTTACGTGATAACGTCACCTCGCAGCGAAGGTCAGATAAAAATCCGTATAATGATTACTAATAACTGTGTAGCAGATTATAACGGACCGATTCCCGAGCATGTTTTTTTAATGAAACTATAGAAGCTATGAGAAAATAAAAACTATGACATAACATCCGTAAGTGAGTTAAAGCCAAATCAGCGACATTTTCAATACCATCTCCTCTCGGATTTTTTAGCTGTTCTTCTAGTTTTCATTGGACTCGCTATTCATTAATTAAGGTGGCACTCCAGTCTTTTCACATTACTAGGTAGCATAATGATCCTCCACGGTAAACGAACCGATTCCACTTTTGTCGAATATAAACGGCATATTCACTAAAGTTGACGAAAAAGAGCTAATGAATTAACAACATCCGAATTTTTTACGAGGAACTTCATTGCGTAAAGTAAAATATCAATATAAATGCAATAGTTAATTTCATATTTTTCATGCAGTAATATCCTAATTTATGTAATCGTTTAATCTGGAAAGGATATGGAGATATATTATTCTATAATCATTTTTATTTAAGACAATAAGTTCCATCAAAAAGACGTCGTTATCAGGTCTGCAAGGAAAATTGTGTGGAGTATTAACATCTTCTCTTCCATCAGAATGAATTTAATATCCACAGTATCTTGGCAGCCTCCGTAGGTCTTGTTTTAACTCTATAGTATAGTTGTATACGTAATCTATTAGGAAAATATTTTTAAAATATAAGTTATCACCAATGTGTTTTGTAGATATAATTATATAATCAATCGATTCGGCCGAGATGTTGTGGAAAGACATAATTGAAAATAGATATAATTATATCTACGTGAGAATTTTGTGAAAAATTTCTCGGCCTAAAAAATTAACTAAAATAGACTTAGGAAAAAATACGAGCGCATAAAATGGTGAACTACCTCAAATACAAAAAAGGCCCTACAATTCCTTTCGACCAAGCCAACAATTTTTCTTTTTAATTCATTTATTTACTTAGCAAACTTTTTATACAAATTTGGGGCATCACGATTTTTTAGGCAAAATTGTTTTTTCAACAGCAAGTGACTTGCTGCCGAAAAATGCTATAAATATCTGAAAAAGTTATTTTGTGTCAATATGGATCATTGAACGAAATGAGGACTTACATCAGCAAGAATTCAATAAGTTCTGAAACAACGTTTTTAGTTTGACAACCAGTGAAAATATTTTGACTGAACCCATGCATTCTTTGACTGCATCATTATTATATTATAAAGGAAAATATCCTTAAAGGCTCTCTCTCTTTAGCGATAACGCAAGCAATTACATGATCAACTTTAAGAGAGAAAGAAGAGAATAAAAGGACCCTTCAGGAGTCTAGGAAAGTAATCAAACTATTGTGCGAAGAGAAAACGTTAAGTAAGTTAACGTAGAGGAAGGGAGGTCGTGCACCTGGCTGCAAATCCTAGAGAATTTGAAATGCCCTTACAAGGAAGCGGAAAGCTAGAAGGACATGCCTGGTCCCAGTCATGTCACAATTTTTCACTCCTTGTTCAACTTTTGATTACCTACCTAGATGTAAGTTTGATAAAGTTGGTCTGGAACACTAGCTAGATTTTATGAAAGCAAAACATCAGACTATATATAGAGAAATGTTTACATAGGGTAGACGGAAAAAATGCCAAATGCTACGCTGTGCATGTAATCCCAGAATTTGTTGAAACTGAGCGAGCAGAAATTTGAATATCTTCCGCAGAAATTAAAATCCGCTCTTAAGTACATACGTCATCACATACACCATGTGACGTCGGAACTTAAATGATTTTCGCAAAAGCAGATTCGCGTTGAAGCTTCTGAGAAAGCCCCGACAACGAATATGAGCATAATCACAGAAAGTGGGAAAAATAAATCTAAAAAAGGTTTTCATACAAAATTTGAAGAAGGGAAAAAAGTGAAATTCGGAACAATTGTCGAGATAATTTTTTTCAGAGAATAACGGAAGGAAATTTGAGCAATTTACCATTATATTATTTGCATACCATTTAGCGTTTGTGAACTAAATTTTAGAATTTAATGAACATTTTATGAATTAAAAAAAGAAATGGTAATCTACTACATCTTTATTCTGGTCCTGGAAAGCAACCATTTGAATAGTGCAGGGAGCGAAAACACAAAAGAAGAGGATAAGCCTACTTATTATGATAATTAGTATTGCGTGCCTTTATCGAGAAAATACATGAAAAAGTTGAATATACCATCTGTTTCCTCAATTATTCTTGCAATATGTGATGGGTCCATGTATCTGGGTTCACGCGAAATCTACATCTTCTCTGGGTAACGCATTATCTCTGAAATTATTAAGATAATTTTATCAAGAATATAATATCCTTTGTTCTGGGTACAAATCTATGTACAGCGCTTATCAAAGTTATGAAGCAACACTTAGCAAAACGCACCAGTATAAGCTGGTGAATTTCTAACTTACGATTACAACGCTTGCTTACAGAAGCTCATTCTAGCTTGTTGTTACTACCATCCGTTGCAGCTCTTTTTTGTTTGCTGTGCTCTTCCGAAGCTCTCACAAGTAGACTTCACTCGCAGGGTTTCGCACGTGCACGTCCTGTGTGTTCTAAAACGATATGTACAGTGATATATAATAAGGTAGGGTGTGTATACTTTTTCAATAGTTTGGAGAATCGTCATAACGAGCAGAAAATACGATAAGTGCATTTTTGGTGCTCTTAAAGCCGTCGTGTTTACAGACAATCACTGCAATACCCTCGCAATTCTTAACATTTACGCTAACACATGTCTGCCCCATTTAATCTAGGCCTCGCACCATACTTCTATCCATCTACGAATTCCTTTGAAAAGTCAGATTAGATTAGTGAATAGAAGCATACAATTTTAAAGATAAACTTGCTATAAGGAATAGTAATGATGAGCTGATGAAGTTGCTCTACAACCCTATTTTGATTGATGATTTCTTAATTTTTCCCTATACGTAGTATAGAGAAAGTATTGTATTCGCAAAAAAATTAGACCTCCAGATTTCAACGGAAATATTTTTTGGGGCCCATAGAGTTCGTTTTCGCTATTTTCCCGAACATGTCTGTCTGTGGTAAACACGTTTGTGGGCGCCATATCTTAAAAAGTAATTATCCAATTATTTCCAAAATTCATATTTAGTATTTTCCTAACAATGCCAAGAGTTGATTAGTTTTTTTTGAATACCGCTTAACCGAAAGTTGCAGTTTATCCGGAACAAAATTTTGTTTCTTAAATATCTATGTCAGAATGCAATGTAGGTATATACAATTAAATGCAAAAGTTATAGATAATTCAATTTACTACAACTTTTGTTTGAAAGATTGTTTTGTTACACTAATTGTTTAGGAGTTATTCTTGTATAATGGTTAACCGGAAGTTGTTTATCCTGAAATGGAAGTTTTTCATACATATTTCTGTCAAAATGCAATGTAGATAGATATTGTACATTACTACAACTTTTGTTTGAAACATTTTTTCGTAACACTCATTGTTTTGGAGTTATTTATATATTACCGGCATAGGGTTCTGTTTTCAGTAAATATGGAGAAAGTCATGTATTGGCCTCATCAGATTTCTTTTTCTCTTGAGGTGAGAGATTATCTTTCATTTTATTTGTCTCAGTGTTGTTCATGGGTGTGATAAAATGAATGCTGATGAGGTACGAAAGATGCTGAATAGTAGCATTGTTTAGGGTCTCCCCTTATGGAATACTAAGATGAGTGTTTCTTATTAGTCATTGAGTACCACTATAGTATTTTTCGACTTATAATGTTATGGTACTCTGAGGAAAGAAAGGGAGAATTACCTGATAAGCTGCTTTTCTTCCTATGATAGAGGGAATTATGACCATATATGTATGCATGTATCCATACCTGAATAACCTACTTGTCTTCAAGCGGATCCAAAGTGAGTTGATGGAAGGAAAGGGCATGAAAATATCGAGACAATCAGTATTAATGTCTACGAAAGAAACGCGATTCATCAGAGTTTCTGGTAATTAAATGGGTAACTGATTATTAATGATTCCATAAGTAACACATTTAGATTAATTCCATAAAGACGGTTATTCCTAAAACATTAGCAGGTATTGCCAAATTTGAGCAATAATGAAAATAAATCCAGGGGAAAAGATAAGTGTTATAATAATTACAGACAGTTAGCGTGTTTTATGGAAATCTGCGTTGTGCATAAACGAAACGCAATTCTTTCAGACTTTGAAAGAGAGCTTGCAAGAGTATGTCGTTACGGTTGAGAAAAATTCGGCGCGAAACTGGGTGTGTTCAGTTAATTGAGGTTAATACAAAGAAAAAGCGTTGAAGGGGCGCTATCAGACGTTGGGTGGGGTCATTAGCTGAAAGAAGATAAGGAGCTCTATTAAGAGCAAGCGGAAGAAACCTAGGGATAAGGGTATTTTAGATAATGTAGAAGAGATTACCTTCATCGTTTGCCTTTCTAGTTAAATTTGAGAATGCAGACGTGGAAATAATATCAGATATTATCTTCGGAGAAAACGTTTCCTTTAAGTGAAGTCACGAAGATGGCATTGCGTTTTCAAGTTTTGCCGTATAATGTATAAATTCCAATCGTATATGACAGAAGTTGTTGATCTCCACTGCGAACCGATGCATTATATGTTAGGTTGGTTCCCAATTTCTAACTATTCATTGAAGTGGTAGTTTTTCCAAGTAACACCTTAGGCTTCAGAGTTTTTTTCCAATGTTTATCGCCATCACAAAAAATATTATGTGTATGAAACTATAAAAATATGACTGTAGAAGACTACGATTTCTCCTCACAGAACCTAGTTTAACTTCACTCTTGCATACTGTTTACTCCTCTTAAAAAGGTGCCCGTCATGTTCTATCACAAGATAAAACAATTAGGGTATTTTTTTCTCAGTATTTATATTCCATTGATCGTAGTGATTCTCATTATATATTACTAATTTCCTATGTATCTTTGGGCATTTTTATTCTTGTTACGTTCGAAAAACTTTTCGTTTTCGACACTCTAAATTGATAGAATAAATGTAAATTAAGAACTTTTTTTGACTGTACGAATGATAAATTATTTATTAAAACAGTTCTTTTTATTTTCGTGGAAACAGAGACTGCGTGCTAAAGCAAGAGAAAGAAATGCAAATGGAGCCGCCGAATTAAGACAGGTAGAGAAAATTTGAACCAGAGGGAATCTTGGGAAGAGATTTTCTTGTGGGAAGAGCAAACATCCCGTTCAAACAAGAAAGGCCTTAGGTGAGTTAAACCACTGTCTCCTTTCGCTCATAATTTTGAAGTTTTAGTTTCTCTCACCAATGTGGTGACCGAGTGGGAACATAAAGTAATGGGTGTGATCTTGTAGGTTCCAAGGGACCTTGGTAAAATGCTTGGTAAAACACGCATTCGGACATGAAATAATTAAGCACATTCTGATGTATGAGTGGCATATAATCTTTAGTTAATATCATTATATTTTAGAAAAAATATAGTTTTTTATATTAGGTATTTAACATATGAAACCCCGTCTCCATTTTAAGTGAGATTGTAAAGTTACATTGGGATTGATTGAGCCTGACATTGGAAGATTATAGCGTATGGTTAATGTAATAATTAATGACATATTATAAAAATATATTTCCGTGATTCTACAGAGATATGACCTCAACACTCTAATTGCCGCATTTTTCGTTTTCAATTGTCCTTGTGTAGCATAACATTAGCTATCTAATTTTAATTTCCCATAAAAAATTCATAACGTGTCAAAAAGTTACAGGTTGTCGAAATTGACACATGTTTTCTGGAAAGGAAGATTACAAATTTTTTGGGGAACATTCAAATTCTATGCAACTTACAAAGTTCGTAGAGGTTGCCGAAAATAACAATAGATGAAACTATATTTGAGCATTTTAATTGGATTTTTTATCTTTGGAATCGTTACATAGCTGAATAAAATACCTATGCAAAATGTGAGGGTAACTTTGACTACAACGTAGAAAGATTTCATGGATAAAAATGTGAGAAAGCCTAAACATACGGAAACTTTGAGCCCGGATCATTTCGTTGGTTTATCCGCAATTTCGCTCTAGCTTCATGTCTTGTAAGATAGCTTAATGGCTAGAGCAATCTACCGAAGTGTTGATGTACCTGTGCCCGTATCTCCTCGAGATTTTCACAAGTTTCACATGAAGTCATATTCACCCTCTTTCAAAGTACAACGCTGTTTAACGAGTTCTTTCATAAGTTGATAATATGTATAACTATCGATGCTTATAATTTTTCTTTTCTTCTTTAAACAAGAATGTAGATGCGTGAAACAAAATGGAGTCGTATTATTTCTTGATTAGGTAAATCCTTTCAAAGGAAATTCCGAGTACATAAAACATCACGCAATGCGGAATTCAATCTGTTTCACAAAATCGGAACCGAAAAAGAAACAAATAAATGAAACGACCGAAATACAAACTCAGATCGACGGAGACGTATGTCCCGAGTGCACGGACCCCAAAAGAGGAAAGCTCAGATAAATGGAGCATTAACAACCACCACTTCAAATGGACTTCCCTGATGGACTCTTTCGTTCTGCGGAAGGCGTGTAGCGGTCACATTAAATCATCTTTTCTGGGGATGATGGGCGAGGATCCCATCCATGGCCGCTTACGTAAAAGCACTTTGTCAATGGACGGCGTTAAAGCCCGTGCGATTTTCTCTCCCCCTCCCTCCCAGTCCCCTCTCCTCCCCGGCCCCTTTCCGCTCCACACTCCGTCGGCCACCGATTATGCGATTACTGCCGAAATTAAACGGCATTAAAAACACGTAAAGAGGATTGTGTGGCTTTAGGCGCCAATTACGACCGTAGGGCCAGTGGAGGGCGCTTGTGTTATCGGGAAAAACAAGGCGTGAAGACCGCCCTCTGCCGCTGTTATCCTCCACAAAGTGACAATGAGGAAACAACGCAGGAGACCAACCGATGGTTAACGTTTGAGAGAGAGAAAGGCGGTGACTCCATACAATTCTTTGGTGACGGTTTTCTCTTTCACTGCGGTCTAATGAGGTAGAAACAGGATAGGGTTTCAACGGTCAACGGCCATCGCAAATGGTCCATTCTGGGTATCTTCTCCTCTAGGATGATTTGTGAAATGGAAGTATGAAAGTCTGTGTTATTTTTTATGGAATCGGGTGTTTCATGATGTGGTAATTGGTGAGGTATTACTTTGAGTTTAGAATTAAATGATAAATGATTTAATTGTTTAAGGACAGTCTCGTAAGATTGTCTGGCGGTAAGGTAGTTAGGAAAGGAATGGAGGTTTGCCAAAGAAGCAGTTCCTAATTTGTTTTGTTTCGATAATGGTATTAAGATACTATTGGGAATGACTATTATATTAAAATCCTATTGAGAGCAGGCTAATGAAGTGAATTATTTTTTGTGTGTGTTGCTGAAATTTATTTTCGTTAATTAACGTTTATTTCTCACAGCAATGACTTCCATTTGTATATAATTTACGTCAGTAGTTTCGATACCTAACATCAAATATATAAAAAAGCATTGCCAACCCAAAAATAATGATCCTCTTATTTGCCGTTTTTTTGGTAACTATAGCGTGATTTTAAAATTATTTTCACGTATTATCAAATGATAGGATCAAATATCTTGAAGTATCTTTCTCGATATCTTACCTCCTTCTCCTTACTCTTAATGATTTATTTCAAAGAAGGAGCCATGAAATTCACATATATCTCCATACAAAAAAGAGCTTTTCAAAGACTGACAAAAAGACACCACTGAAAAGGTATGTGGGCCACACGGCTTATTTAAATCCCCAATCTGTAGTTGGATTTACAGAAGGAAATATATTTTCTAGCAACGTAAACTTTGTGTTTAATCTGTCAACCTTCTCTTTTTACGTTGTAATGTTACTTTGCCTTAATGCGATTATAAATATAAGTAAATTCGTATCGCATATTAGGTCATGGATAAAAAAACATTTCTCCATCTTGAATTCATGGGGGAATCAATTTTAAAAGTAATAAATGAATTACATATACTATTCACGAAATTCCCTTTCCGTGCGATTGTTCGAGAAATAAAGGAGCGACGTATTCCTGCAATCGCAAACACACAGTGTTTACTCAGATAATATTTAGGAGGCCCTAACTTTTCCCTCTCCGGAGTTAATTTCACCCTTATTCCCACAATTGGCTGGAGACAAAGTTTACCCAGCCCACTTCACTGGCGGCTTAAATGTTAGTTTCTCGTCACTCTATAACTTGGTTTATAAAGTTCTGCGTCTTTGTCTCAAGTTGCCCTCTCCTTTTATTGTTCTTTGTGGAGGGACACTTGGGGAATTAAAAAAGTTGATAAGGTAAATTTAACGCGTAATAAGGATGCTATTAATATTTCTATTTTAATTTACACATTCGCAATGTCATTTTTTTGTACATCATTATACAAAATGGAAGTTTATGAATGGTCCCTCACACAAATATCTTTATGCTATGATTTTGCAGACATCGGTAGACTGTTAAAAGTTTTCCGTGTTTGATTACTGGAGTGACAATGTTAAAATAAAATGTGTAATATAATCTTGGCTGTTGAATGCCTTTATAACTAATAAGGCACATTCTTAATCTATCTTACCAGTGTTAACTAAATAAAATAATGCCAATAAATACTAGGAAGATACTAAATGTTTTATTCCTAATAGCTTAGTGATCTTTATACCCAAATATCTCCTCGTAACTGTAATTCAAATAGATATGTTTCGTATACAGATAAGGGGAGTTGGGGTAGTCAGCAAATAATATTGATTTAGACGAATTTTATTTGGAATTAAATGAATGGGTTTCGTTGCTTCAAATATGTTGAATTTATGATTGGATGCAGAATGACGAAGGTGATGTTTAGTACTACTAAAATATTGGTTACGAAGAGAAGCTGATTAGATTGGAAGAGTGAGATTTTAGAAAGAAGACATTTACGTAGTTTTAAAGAACAAAAGGTATGTAAGGAAGGATGGATGGATTAGGCTGAATAGAAACATAATTTCAAGGAGTATGAAGAAGAATATTCTTAATGAAAGAGGGTGCTTACACAGAAAACAACAGTATAATATCCTAATAAATGAAAGCATGTTCCCATAGTTCACGTCAATCATAGGATGTGCCATCATGGTTTCAGTGTATTAATTCCCATTACTAGCCGTAGATGCTCTTACATTTAGGAAATATTAGGAGTATCCACGAGGGATCATAAAAACTCCGAGGATATCTCAAAAAACGGAAAGGAGGCCAAGGAACATCCTAAGATATAGGCTTCCGAAGAAAGAATTAATGCGGAATCATACATCGAGCTCGATCGACCGAAAACTTAACAGGACGACTAAGATAGATACGGCAATTTCCTTTTACTTACGTTCTCGAAAAAAATCGGCGCACATTTGGGAGAGGGGCTGTAAACTTAAGAGCGGCGCGGAAGCAAGAGAAGGAATGAGGGCAAATAAGAAGAGCGAGTGATTGATCGCCGTTTGAGCTTTTAAGCCCCGAATTTAAACCTTCCGATGGATGATTGAGTGGAAAATTCGATTGCCGAGATCGGAAATAAAAAATGGCAACAGCGATCTCAAAGGAGGAAGAACATCCAGCCGTTTTGCGCTCCAAAATGGTGAAAATAAAGAAAACATTATCGGAGGAAACAGCCTTCGAGAATCGTCTTGAAAGACACATTAAGTGTCAGGATACTTGAATGTATTGGTTCAGTCTTTTTCGATGCAAGTAGTGTAAAAATGTTAGGTTGCATTCTCCAAAAAAGTTATCAGTTCCATGTTGGGCTTCTTAGATATTTATCATCACCTTAATGTATATTGCTGTTTTAGAAAAGGAAAAGTTTAATTAAAGATTCGGGCGTTGATTAATCTAAACTATTGATAAAAAATTTAAAATAACCATTCATTCCGAAATTTTATCCTTCATGCTTTTGTCAAAGGTTGAGTTATATGTAGGAGGTCAATATTTGTCCCTTTTTCTAATTTATGGTTAGTTGAAATGCTCTTAACGTTCAATGAGAAGTGAGTATTGATCTAATATGATAATTATTACTAAACCATGTATCCTGATGTATATTTTTAGCCATTCGAACAAATGTTCTTTGGTTATTTGCAATACGTGATGCCAAATAGGAGGAAATGTAACTTTCATCTGAATTGAATAGCGATTTTGAGGTAAATGATGACGTAAATATGCGATAGTTCACTCACATTCCTAATTTTTATCTTTAGATTAACTTCTTCACATATCCTCTCAGCTGCTGTTTGGCTTGTAGCAGAGAATGAATATTCCATCAAAATAATTTTTTGGCAAGTCCCTGTTAAGTATCGTTCACTGTATACCTAAAAAGTAATGTTGAATCTATTGTGCATGAATGAATATATTTTCCTCTATCTATTCATAGTATCCGGTTGGCCTATTTTTGGTGTAAATGCAGGATTTTTTTCTTTGTCATAAATTCTCAAAGTTCTAATGAATCCGGTCCTATTTTAAAGGAATATTCATAAGGTCCGACAATTATTGGACCAATCTAGTTTTGCTTAATGTAGCGTTCAAAATTATAATGAGTATTTCATGTTGTTTAAAAATGAAAATTTTGAAACAAATTAGTTTTAAATAACGTCAGCACACAGAGCGATGAGTGAGAATGTTATTCAAAGTGCAGATGTTTTTAGACAAAGGCAAGGTGAAAGATAGGAACTTAAAATACCTGGTGAAAGGATGAAAAGTACTAAAATTTTACGACATTTGCATTTATTTTATTTCAGGAGTTCTTTTGGATACCGTACCCTTTCTCTTATTTCAGAGTATACGCATCACTTAAATCAATTTCATAACATCATATCCTTTCGTTTTAGGATAGATATGAAATATTTTCGTGCCTGAATGGAATTCATCCTCCTTCAGAATGAAGGCTTAAGTTACTTTTTTATCAGTTTCAGTTTCGATACTTTTGAGTTATCTTTCCATGAGTGGAAAATTCCGTCTCCGAAATAAAGTTATTTTCTTTCGAAAGGTTGAATACTTTACTGTCTTAGTTCACACTAGCTGAAGTGCCCCTTTTCCAGTTCTCAAGGAGAAAATAAGATTCCTTATGGTATTTTTGGTTGACAAGAGGAAATTCGATCTTTCATATTGCAAAAGTTACGAAAAAAAATTAAATCTAATCAAAATCCATAATTTAGTTGCCAAAATTTATAACCAACGCACGAAAACAATAAATTAATTATAAAGACAGCGTTAATTCAGCGTTCACTTGGTAAGAGATCATTATAAAAACTCAAAAAATAATGGATATAATATTTAAATGTATAAACAAACAAAGAATATAGATTATAAGTATTTTGTGGTTGTGTACATATATTAAAATATTAGATCAATTATTCTGTGTATTTTTAATTATAAAGATTTTAATTCTTATAAAACTGTTCTTTAATTAGCATGGTATTTCTATTTATGTTTATACATAACAAGTTAAGGAATCAATATTGTATTCACACATAAATTTTTTTAATACCTCAAAAATAGCATTGGAAGTAAAATTGGACTTTCATTTAATTTTGTTTTCGTTTTTTGTTAATCAAGTATTTTTTACGTTCAAAGGGTAGATGGTAGATTTCGTTTATAATAGAAAGATAATATAGCAATCCATGTTTTTTTTAATTTGGGATAAGATTCGTGGCAAAATCAAAGTAAAATTTTCTTTATTTGCAACTAGAATACGTTATAAATATTTTATTTATTTATTTTCTTATTACACTGTCATACACATAATTTTTAAGATATGTTATGATTATCTTCTGATTAATATTTTTTAATAATTCTTTTAGTATTAACCTTAAGTTTTAATTTTGAAAAAATCTTATAGTTCTGCATATTAAGTTATAGCTTATTTGATTGAAAGAAATAGAGTTGTAGAGAAGCATGATTACATGATGATATTTTGCTTGGAAAATGAGTCACCATAATATTTTTTCGATAAGTATGCCAAATACTCAGTGCATATATCATGCGATATTTTTACGTTTCGCTTTTAATTTACGCATTCTGGAAGCTTATATTATGCAGAATAACCCTCAAGACTTGGCAATCCTTGCAAACTTCTCTCTCTCCGATTGGATACTAAATTATTATGCGTGAGCAATATTTTTCTTAGTACAGTCTATCAGTGCTAAAACATGTCTAAAGGTTACGAGCCAAGCATATCTTCTTAACCTTTTGAACTACCGTATTATTTTTAACTTTTTATTCAATAAAAAACAAGTATGCAGTGCTATCTTCAGCTCATTATTAGTTATATTTTTTCTTTATAAGGAAATAAAGTTTACAGTATCCATACTTGACGTAAAAGGAGATTATTTAACATTGATCAGAAATTTAATTTTTTCCGTAAATATCGCAGAAGATAGATATGAAATGTAATGGAAACATGAAAAAGAATTTAACTACGTAACCGTTTATGTCATCAATAATAAATTGTCTAACTTTCTAATCATTAAGACATATTTAAAACCATATAAATCAGATATTAATGAAGATCACATTGAAAATATATAATGACCAAACCAGGGTCCCTTCTTGCGTTTGTAGTCTCGTCTTTTTGTTTCTTTGCTCTTTGCTTCGTGCAGAGGTTTCGACATCATTTTCATCATAGAAAGTGGGTTAGAACGAAATGTAAACGGATAAAATAAATAAAGCTGCTCTCATCGTACTCGATAGAGATCTTCAGCTATAATCACAAAGAATCCCTTTTAATATCATCTTGGAACGGCGCAATTCCTTCTTTACAACGAGCTTAATGAGTGGACTCTGAGGCACTTTTCTATTTTCTAGGGCTGCCCACTCGTTACGGTCTCTTTCTCTCCATTTGCGTTTGTTTTCACAGACCTTCGGATGTCCAAAACGAGGACACCATTCGGACTGTCCTCTAATAAAACACTGAGTTAGGAGATTGCTCTTCTCAGTTTTGTTCACATTCGGAAAAAAACGCTACAAATATATTATTTATTATCTGTCCTCTTAAAAATGACTTACATTTACGGTAAGTTGATCGGTAAGTTCTGGGGGGAGCTATCGTAGAAATTATGACTTAAGTTTTAGATTCCTCAAACAAATGTTCTTTAGAATTTATATAGAAAAAAGTATTAAGTTAAGGCAGGTCTAGGAGCTCAGATCTAGGAGTAGAAGTCAGTTCTCCAGTGTTTACCTAAGGATCTGAAATTATGGTGAAAGCAATAATATTAAGCATAATTTCTCAAAATCCAACCAAAGAAATTGAGGATGGAGGAACCTCTTCTCTCCTTATTCTATAATTAGCTGATCACATTCCCAAAGTAACATTTCTGCAAAGTAAACTGTTTTAGACAACTAAACAGTGTGGAAGTCCTCTGAAAAACTATACTGGCATTTGGGTCAATGCAAGTAAATTTGCACCAGTTGGTAACACTCAATTTTCATTTTCCGAATAGCTATACCCTTTTCCTTTATCCATTCAAATACTTAAGAAAGACAAGTATCTATCGCTTTTTGTTTTTCTTTTACTTTTATATCAGCATTTTATCTTGTATACCCTGCATTTTTTATCCAAGATGCCGTTGGATGAGTGATAATTTATATCTTACTCTTATCTGTAATTACTACTGCAACTGTCATTCTTTACACCGATTCAGCGATCGATGAAAAATAGATTTTACATTATTTTCCACGTTTTTGGATATGAAAATATCTTCTTTGAAAAAAGAAAACTTTTTTTGAGATTCTTTTTTACTTATTGATTCTCCTCTTCTTACACTGAGCGACTATTATATCTAATTTTAATTCAACGAAAGTGAGATTTTCTTGAGAAAAAGAGAATATGAACTGTATTTTTTACAAGATCAACTTCCATGGATTGAATACATCATTATTATTTTATGTTAGTATTTCATAAACGATTCGTTGGCTGAGGGCCGATATATTTATATATGTAATGGTGATTATTATATTAAATAAATTCAATTACGATAAATTAGGGGAAAATATAAGTGATTATGTTATAGTTATATCTTAATTCTCCCTTTGAAAGTTAATATCACAATGCTGTTGGATAATAAAATAGTTTGACTTTTATAATGATAAGAAATGCAATGAAATCCCTGTTGTTGCTTTTGTTTGAGATGGATATATTTTTTGATCGACAAAAAGTCATTTTACGTAAAAATGTCACGCCTTTTCAATGAACTTTGCCCTCACTAATCTTCCTTTTTAATTAAAGCGAATTTGATTCTCTATTACTGTGAGTCGTTTGCGAAAAAATATCACTGAGAATGAAGTCCCATAGGCGAAGAAAGAAAAGAGCAATGAAATGCGATCTTTCATCCTCTTCTTTCAACTCTTACGGCCATCATCTAAAAGGCGAGAAAGAGGAATCAATTCGGAGAAATGGATTCCGTAAAGGCGATGACGCCATCTCCAGCCAATCACGAGGCTGCTTACGGTGGGATGAGATCGTCATTGGAACTGAGCGTATCGGAGGACGCATACCATGAAACATTCCTAGAAATTGTCTCAATTGCATCATGGGAGAAAATAAGAGTGAATAAGAGTCTCTGAGCGAGTTTATAGCTCACAGTTTATCTACTCAATGGTAACGCTGTAGACTGCGTTACAACTTATTTCGAGTTGGATTGACACGAATGAAAGGGAATTCGTAGCTTTACCTATTTCGGTAGCCTTTTAGGATACTATTTTGTTTGACGTCATGTGAGCCTAAGGATAAAGCCCAAATGTTGTTAGCAGCGAGAATGATATGTGATACCGTAGTTTCTATTGAACAAAATATGAAATCGGTTTGCAACCCTGTAGAATATATAAGAGACGTAAATTGCCCCTTTTATTTGATGTACACTCCTGGCCAAAATTAACGCAGTACCTCCCTAGTGATCCTTACGGCCGGTGCTGCGTTAATTTTGGCTTGCACTATACATAAATATTGAACTATTCTGGAGTCTTAGTAACTTTAATATTTGATTCTACCATTAAAAGAGCTTTATTGGAAGTAAGAATCTAATCAAAACAAGTAATGTAAGCTAACTAATGGCTACATGGGTATTTTTACCTTTATTTTTAATTTTATATTTTTTTATATTTTAATATTTTAATTTTAGCAATTTTATGAACTACTTCCCGAAGAGACTCAAATCTCTTTGTTGACTATATTTAAAATGTTGACCTTATCATTTCCTCTTGTGTACTTAGTATTAAAAAGTGAAAACATCTAGAGACTACGGGTACATAATGGAATATATCATGTAACGCCAACACTTTTTCAAGGATAAATAATAGTAAACAATATTGACATTTTTTCATAGAATTCAGTTTTAGTCTTTTATTCGGACAGATGTCCTAAAACGTAATATATATCCATACAATACCACCATGCCGATGTGTATATCTAGTATTCGTGAGTTCAATTCATCCAATACTTCTTTTTACTTGTGACACAAATAAAATACACCTACTAAATATTGAAAAGATTTCCTTAACTTAATATCGAAGAAAATTATTGGTGAAATAACAAATATAGTGATTTTACATTTATTTACATAATGATGTTGTTATTTTGTAAAGCTTTTTCTTTATTCACAGCGTAATGTATGTACTTATAAAAGTGTTGTGAGTTTTAAGAGTTGACGTAGGGATTCGTGTAGGCTGTAATATGCATTATGAATAAATATTATTTGCTTTGGGATGAGGGATTATGCTTGTGTGTCAACGAAATACGAATCACATAGATTTTAATATGTAACGTCATACTAGATATTTGCCTTTAATGGTATTCCGTAGCGAAAGCAGCTTTTCATCTGCGATGATTCTGCTCGTTGAACGTAGCAAGAGTCTTCAATCGCGGTCATACGAGAATAATTCATCACAGCTTCCTTGTTTACCTCCACTTTGTATGAGGACGACCAAGGTTATTACTCTGATATTTTCTCCATATTTAATCCTAACTTTAACGCCCTGGGAATGCGTCACCTTTATTATAATGCTAATCTTCCGGAGAACATCAAACACTATTTGCATGACGAGCGGGGTGCTCAAAATGCAAAGGAGGGAAGCTAAAGTCGCCTATTTAGGTTAACGATCGTTAAAAGCTGCACTTCGGGGAAAATTATGCCGAGCAAATCTCTTCCTTCACACCTATAAAATGTGTCCGACCGCGAGAGAGAGAAAAAAGTCAAGCGATGAATGTAGAGCGAAAGAATGTTTCCCTCCAAATCTCAACACGACCTTTTTAAGAGGTGTCAACACATCTGCACTTTGCACGAAACACGTTCTACTCCCTTTAAATGTGAAAGCGCAAACAAACGGAAGTGGACTTAGAAAATTTAAATGTGACTTTAAATTTAAATGTTTTTACATGACTTCACTCTTGCTAAATGAAAAGTTAAAATGCCCTAAAAGTAATTTAAGCTGCGAAAACGATATTGGGAGAATGTTTGATAAGCAAGCATTTCTTTTTGGGCATTTTGAACTAACTGATTCCATTTAGAATATTCAATTAAAATTCTCTTCATTTTGATTTATCAGATATCCCTAATTTTACGTTGATATCAAAATTAAATAGAATTATAAGTTAGATATCGGTGGTTCCTAAAAATAGCTAATTCTGTATGAATTATTTTGATAACTATATTAGAGAAGCCAATTAAATCAATCGCCAAACTTATAAAAAAATAATCATTAAAATATATATATATAACATTTTCTGAACTCCTCTACAGAATATAGAATATTCCGTAGTGGATCCTGTGGATAATCAATTAAAAAATAACTCAATTTAAATTTGTAGTATAAAGGATTGTCAGCTGGAGGTAATCTAATTTAAATTTTAAAATATGTCTAGTATGTATATTAAGAGTGCGTCATTATTGATTAACGTAACGCAAGAGTACCTGGAAGTAGCGTATAAATAAAGATTCTAGGAACCCCTTAATGGCATTTTATAATGAAAGACGGTGTAACAGAAAATACTTTACCGACGAAATTTCGTCAAAACAGAATGAAGGTCACGAAGAAGGAATGAAAACGTCAAGCGAAAAAATCTCTAAATTGGCAACTATGAACTCTATCCTACCCAGATTGAAATTTATGTCACCTGATTCCTACTGCCAAGTCTAACCTCCCTAAGGACCCAAGAAGAACTCCAAGAGGCCCTAGAACTCCCTTTCAGGACGGTGAAAGTGAATTTGATACTTGGCCAAATCAGAAACACTGGCTCTGGGAATCATCCCCGTGAAATCATCTCTATTATTTTAATCCAAGTTTCCGTAACATTTAACATAATATGTAACTAATTTAAGTTTTGCATTTTACCTATTATCAATTTAGATTGTCAATTTTGCTCTGGTTGTACGTTATCATATTTATTAGTTATCAAAATGCTTTTGAAATTGCAATTATAGCTCAGTTTAAATTTATTGTAATTCTCATTATGAATGTATTCAATTTAAATCGCTCGCCAACGACTCTGGATTGAATCAAGTTTAATTAAAATAATTATGCGCATGAGATGTTATGTTTGGTTATTATTCGAAGGCATATTTTAGGTGGTATTCGAGGGTAAATTCGTTGCTAAAACTTTAAGATATCAAATTAAAACGTTAAGATATGGGTTGAATTTGCACGCTTGATAAGGAAATGTAATTTAAGCTCTATTCTTTAAGCTATATGAAGCATACAGAATCTTGGAAAAAATCTGCCTGTGGTTAATCTATGGAATAATTACATAATAATCATTATTTCAGTAAGAAAATCCCATTTTTATCGGAAAATTGCCCATATTTACATGAAATTGCGATTTTTCGTATTTTCAAAGAAGGATTTGCCTTTCAACTACTTTTGAATTCTTCTTTGGCCGAATCAGTTAAGAAAATATTTTAAAAGATATAAAAACATTAAAATAATTTCAATATCGTTCTCAGTATCACATTGTTTGGAACGGGAAAAATGTATTTCGTGATATATTTCCTAAGAAATAGGTTTAACCGTCATTATCCTATGGAATTACTTTATTATAGATTCATTTTATAAAAGAGCAATTATATGCTCTCATTTTCTTAGTTTTTATAGCTAATTGTAGCTGATATCTAATACTGAATCAAATTCAGTATATTTTTTACTTTTTAGATTCATATCCAGGATCGTATCAGTTGGCATATTTTTCGAAACAAAATCACTTAGAAACAAAGCACGATTTTTATGAAGTTGTTAACAAGTGTTGCTCTTCAAAGTAAGTTTTAGGATAGTCTTGAGAGTAAACGATCAATAATGGCCTCTTTAGCCACCAGCGAGCCATCCTAAAATATAAGGGTATTCGCCGATGACCTTTCGCTGAGTCAAGATTTGTAAGTCCACTTGATAGCAATCTCGTTAGCTACGGGCTCGTCTAATAATATCCTGATTGCCCTTTTCTGGTTGAAGATCGTTTCAGAGGGTCCTCCACGATCATGGCAGGGAAAGCTTATTTCGGTCTCTTTTGCTCTTCCCACATTGCATTGGTTGCTCTCGATGAATTGGAACGTGCTCCGATTTCTGATTCTCGCACGCCTTTTTAAGCCATTTTATCCTAAATTTCACAAAATTAATCGAATAATTTGAAAATGATTTCGTTAATTAAAACAGAAATCACATCTTCGATTAAGCATCTTCAACTTAGTAGTGTTGGAAACTCGATGGGTATTTGAGTAGTCCACTAGTCGAGACTATGCACCCTGATAGAAACATAGAAACCCTATTAGTTTTCATGACTATGAAACAAAGTACCACTTTGAAATGTATTAAAAATCATATTTAGACTTATAAAGATAAAATAATTTATCGTGTATGCATTTATTTATATTATTTTTGTGTACGTTTATATTTCTTTTTATTTTTGAGAAATATCTTCCTTATAAAGGAATATCCTTTATCATGATCTATTATTTACGATGATTTATTATATACGATGCAGGCCAGCCTCTTTCTATGACAATTTATAATGCAGTTTATAAAAGGATCGACTATTTGAAATATTTATAACGTATCACCACAAATATATTGCTAACATTTCCGTTGAGCATTCTGTAGCAATTCTGGAGTGACTTGGGAATAAAAAAATCTTACTTTATTGAATTATGTATCATTACACCCATAATACCATCTATAAGAGTGCTTCCACTCACTCAAAGATCCAACGAACAAGGAATTTCAAGAGTTCTCGTATGAGGAAAGGAATTTCAGTGTTACACAAACGGGGTGAATCATTAACGAGCACTTCGGAGTTGACTATTTGCCCGTACAAGGAAAGTTGGAGCTCTTTTTAAAACGTAAGCATTTTGTTTCAGATACTGCTAAGCTATCTCTAATTGATAGGAATAGTTTAAAACTGCAAAGATAGTGTTGGAGATTAAGTAAGGTAAATCTATTGACCTAAGATAATTACATCCATCAATGACAGAGTTAACATTCGCGGTATGACATTTTTATTGCTATCGGCTTTATATTTGAGGTATTTAAAATCGATCCTTATTGTCAAATTGCAAGGCATTATTTGCACAGTATTGGTGGCTACGTAAATTTTCATAGTGGTATATAGCATTTCATTGGCTAATGTATATGCTCGGAAAGTGGGAGATCTGAGTTTTAATCCAACCTATTTTCACCTCTGTTATTAATTGGATTTCAAAGTGTACAGTCCCTTTTGCACAGTAGACAATCATTCCCTCATTATGAACATTGTGTTTCCAACAGACTAATGTACAGCCAACTCCGGCTTAGTAGTTCACTATTCACCAGCGCTCACCTCGGTGGGGGATAGTTAGAGAATGTAAGATATATTTTCAGAATTTCAGAAGCATAAAGACATTTCTAATCTCTAAATAAAGATATCTCTTAATTTATTTCGAGAGCAATTCCAGACGAGTTTAAAGGGAATAAATATTTTTGCGTTTGGCTCTCGGAATCCGCCACTTCTTTCAAAGTCCTCCAAGTGTTGAGGAGGTAAATTTTGTTACGAATAAACTCGAGACCTCCGAAAAAGTTTCCCAACTGTTTATTTCCGCCACGCTGATAAACCCCGCGCCATTAAAGGTGGTGGCATGAAAAGGATGATGAGAGAACGTTTCGCTCACCGCGGCGTCTAAAAGAGGGAATGGCGGCCACTTGTCAAGTTTAAGCGCCGCCTTTAACGGCCGTCAAAACAGAACTCTTCTCAAGTATGTTCTTCTCCTATCCATCCATCTAAGGACGGTGTTTCTTATACATGTGCTGAATTCTTATCTTGTCTCAGAAAAGGAGTTCTATAGAAAATTACGTGGGATGATGTTAGGAAGGAGTTCAGACAAGTTTCTTGGGATTTTTTTCGGATTCTCTTCGCCTCTCTCGAAAAAGATAATTAATACTTGTCTAATAAAGAGTCAATTAAATTTAATTTAGTTAACATTATTTTTACTGTCAATGGCTTCTCTCGTTACTTCGCTAAAATATCGTTTCTAATTCTCCTTGAACTATTTTAATGGAAAAATAATTAATAAATGAGAAAATATTGTTCATGCATTATATGTATTTATATAATTTGAAAATTTATAGTAGACGGTTGCTTTGTATAAAATGAATATCCGAATTCTCCCTGTAGCATCTGTCATGACACTGGGACTATGGGAAAACCCTGTATGGTTGACTATGCTCTGAAAAAATTTTAAATCATTTGTAATCATCGTGTAAGTTATGAAAAGTAACGCTGGGAAAGTATCATAATTTCTTGTAAAGGCTAACCATTCCCATATTAGTTACTGAAGTAAGAGGATAATGAATAGCTTTCTCATACTGAGTCAATTAAATTGAATTTAGTAAAAATTATTTATATTGCCAATGGTTTCTCTTGTTACTACACTATATTATTCTCAATGAAAAAGTATAGTTAATTCATTAAATTAATATAATTTGAAATTTTATTATAGAAGGTTCCTTTGCATGAACTGAATTTCCGAATACGAAAGTGGAATCTCCGATTGTGAAAGAAAGATTTATTTTACAACTGCGCTAGATCATTCTTATGATGCCACAGTTTTATCGATTATTTCGTAACAATTTGATTATTTCGTAGTAATTTGATTATTTCGTAATAATTTGATTATTTCGTAATAATCTGATTATTTTATGTAACAATTTTAACCCGAAAACAGGAAATGGTGTAATTTGTCTGCGAAATTAAAATTAATTGCTCGGTAGGACATTTTGCGCCACGCATTGCCAACAATATATTACGGTGAAAGGAAGAAATTCAATCAAGAGACGCTTTACAGTGACAAAGAACAGGCACTTGAGGCAGTTTAAAAGATGAAGAATTTCCTTTGGCTTAGTCGTGGTAGAGCGCTTTCATTCAACCACTCCAATAAATAGTAACTGTGGATGTTTCCTACCACTTTCTTCTCTCCTGATCCAACCGTGCTCTATTACCTTGGCCGCGTGTTATTACAGCCCACATCCTTCCTATTTTTAACAATTTAGCTAAACTCCCTCCAAGATCTTTGAAAATTTCATATCAAAGAGACCTGGTATAACTGGATGGTAAATAAAAACCCACTCAATACTTTTAATTGTCTATTAAAGGGAAAAAGTACCACACGTTCAGGTATAATATTTACATCTGATATCAAAGCATTAGAAACACAGGATGGTTTTGTTAATTAATTCATGAGAACGTGAGAAATTCATGAGAGAATCTTTCGGAATGCATCAATAATCAAAATCCCACATCTCCTTCTTCTTCGTAGCTACCCCATCCTACGTCATCTAGCATCCTCTACTTTGTCCCTCCTCTACCTCTTCAATCCTCAATCACTTAAAGCCCCACTTATCAAGTGGGGTTTACAACTGTTTAATTACCTTTTTGTTTCTACAGAATTACTCTAATTACCATAATATTGGCATATTTTGTTTTCTTTATTCTTTTTTGTATTATTTTTTGTAAGCTGTCTATCTTTTGTATTTGACCTATTGTTTATAATTTGTATTATTTATTTTTATGTGAGCAGATAGAATTTGTATATTTTTTTCTGCTCTTACGGGACTCATAATCCCAGATAAAAATTAATTTATTATTATTATTATCTCAATATCTGACTCTACCATTTCCTTTGTTGATGCTTAATCACTTATTTTAATTACATCTCCTAACCAACTATCTTTGGCACCTCCGCGTACATTTTCCTATCATTCCAACCTACGTTTACTATTCTACATGACACCCGCATCTCAAAGGTGTCCAAACGTTTCATTTCCTCCTTTCTTTACGTCTACATTTCACACCCATACCGCAAAAACACTACAATTACTTAACAAATATTTTCTTGATTACTTTATCGAGACCTCTATACACCAACTCCAATCAATGTACTTCTTTCTACTTAGTCAGTCTTACATATATGGAGGTAGCTAACATACTTCGATATAGGCACTTGAGGGATTATAAACTTTAGCGATATTTACTAAATATTGTATAACGAATTGCAACATTAATATTACTAAAAATCTGACGTGTCCAGCACATGACTTTCTCCATATATATAAGATGTAAATATTTATCTACGACAGTAATTTCGAACTCTATATTCCATCTAAACTTGGAAGATGAGTGATAAATATATATATATATATATATATATATTGTTATCTTTGACGCCAAAAACATTATAAATAATGTTTTTCGGGACATGATCGATGAAAAACGATGGAATTGGCATTTCGCCCATAGAGCCCTGAGCGCCCACAAAGTACATAATCAGCAACTTCCGGTTTATCAGTATTTCATTAATAATTCCTAAACAATCAGTGATACAAAAATATGTTTCAAACAAAAATTATAGTAAAATACATTTTCTAAAACTTTTGTAAATAATAGTGTATACCTAAATATCATATTTATGGAGATATTTTGAAAACCGGAAATGAGCTTTGAAGAATGAAGCTCAACTTCCGGTGAACTGATTTTCTCCAAAAACTAATCAACTCTAACGACACCAATCAAAATACTTTATATGAAATTTGGTGTTGATACAATGAATGGTTTTCATGTTAGAGCGCCCACAAAGTACATATCAGCTACTTCCGGTTTATTGGTATTTCACGAATAAATCCTTATCAACTGGTGATACAAAAATATGTTAAATACAAAAGTTATAGTAAATCACATTATCTAAAACTTTTATAAGTAATACAATACACGTATATATCATATTTAGGGAGATATTTTGAAAACCAGAAATGAGCTTTGTTGAATGAAGCTCTACTTCCGGTTAACCGATTTACTCCAAAAACTAATCAACTCTGACAACACACAAAAAAGTACTATATATGAAGTTTGGTATTGATACGACCACTAGTTTTCACGTTAGAGCGCCCACTAGCACACACACACATACACACAGACATCATTCCGAAAATGGTCAGAACGTGTTCTAGGGACCCCGAAACGTGTATTTCCGTCGAAATCTCGAGTCGAAAGTCGAATTTTTTCATGAAAACAATACTTTCTCTATACTTCGTATATGGAGAAAGTAGAAAAGAAAAGAAAAGCAATATTTTAATTTACATTAAGTACTTCATCTTGATCCATTTTGGAACATAATTACATCACATTTTCTTGGCATATTTTTTCTTTTTCTTACTGGAATCCAGAAAATAACTAAATAAATAAAAACTTCTGATTTCCTCGTAAAACATCCACGTGAATTATTCTAGGTACAGTATAAGTGTCGTGTTTTTTTTTGATGTTGTTTGATGCATGGCTGGACATTATGACTACTCCAAATCTCCATAGAGGCGCAATCTATCTTAATTTAAATGTTCACAAAGGAGTTTAAGAAGGAATATTATTTTTCCATCGTAAAATTAGCAATTCACTTAAATAGTGCAGTCAGAAAAACTTTGATTTGTAGATGGGCAGAGATTTAATATTTCAACAGGGCTTATTTTGAGTGGTTGAGAGTAACTTGAGAGATAATTTGTAGATAAATTCTTCCATGAAATAACTCCACACGACAAAATACCATAAGACAGAATTGCCGATGACAGAACCAAATGGGCAGAAATGCCTACACTACAAAACCGATCACTCATTAAACGTCACGTTGACAAAAACGTTACCCTAATTCCACGCCACAAAAAAAATTGATAGCGATGTATGTACTATGATGGTTTGGCGTAAAATATATAATAGCAACATTTAAAAGTAATATTTTCTAACATTCAACAATACAATCTACGGAGCCAGCCTCTCCCACCTCACCTGCCTATCCCTTCCTATTGGTTACCTTACGTACTCTTGTCTTTCCATTACTGTTTGAATGTTTCGTGTTCTATGAACCAAAAGATGGATGTGTATCAGAAACCCAGAATGAAAAAAAATTGTTGAATACATTACATCATTTTTATATTTTACGCAATAAAATTAACAATTCTTAATTTTTGTAAAAAAGCATTTTCATTCTTACTTTGGACTCTCTATGTCTAAATTGTGTATCTGCGCATTTCAATCTGTGGGTATTTGTACATGTGTGCATTTATGCTCGGGAGATTTTATAAGTGTGGCAAATTATCAGTGCAGTTTTGTCAATTAGGGTTATGACTGTGTTGGGTTTTGCTTTGTGGGCTTTTGCCGTCTGAGCTTTCGTCATGTTGGGTTACGTCCGGTCACGATGAAAAGATAGGATTTATTCACCATCACTTTCTCTTTGCAATTTAAATCTAGTCACATTATCTAACTGCTTCATTTTTTATCATTTCCCGCATTTCCTGCTCAACTTGCGTTTCCCCTTTAATCCAGACCGTGATGGGTACCGCTTCTTTTGCACCTTTTTATAGAACCCTTTCTCAAGCATAATTCGTTCTTCACGTCCAGTGGGCGCCCGAGCTCTCCTTTTTTCCCTCTTTTGTCTTTAGAACGTCCTCTCCTATGAAAGGACGAATAATGCAGTTAACTTTTTTCGGCGCTCATCTTTGTGTCGAAATTAGGTTATCCTCTAAAATTGGGCCAAGGGTGCTTCGCTATTGCAACTCGTCCGTGTTTACGCACTTCCATCCACGGTGGTTTTCGCAGGACGGACCGTAAAATTTTGATGGGAAATTAAAGATTTATAAGGTCTAGCGAAATCAAGTCAAGCGAACAGGAAGTAGATGGTAGTAAAAATTAAAAACATGCATTCCTAATTGGGATTTGTATAATGTTGTATTCTCTGCAAATACGTTCAAGCCTAGGATGTGGTATTCGGATTCCCTGTTTTTACAGTTAACTAAAATTGAACAGAAATCTTCCTGAATCATCCCCCTTAAAAGTTAAACAAAAACCGGAAAACTTTTATTCTTGGTTCAAGTTGGAAGCTTCTTAGTGCTTAGTAAAGTTCGTTTCAACATCTCGTTATTGCTTTTTAACTCATATTAGTTCTCGCAGAAGAGTAGACATATAGCAAAGTTAGAGGTCGCGTACGAAATGACCGTGTTTATAAATATTTGATACCTGTTATTTTATCCTTCAAAACTTTCCTTTTTTTAACATTTATCTGGCAAACTTTTGAATCACTCCAAGTAACCATTTTCATTTAAATATGTTAAATTATGGCATGTCTTTGAAAAATAACTATCTTTAATTCTTTTGAGTTGGCAAAAATTTTAAACGGATAGTAAAGCTTTAGGCATTTTGGACTTCGTTTTCACGATTGATTGCTTGACTTGACGCTCGGGCAATTTTCAAAAATCGAGATTGAGTGTTTCCTACAAATAAATGTAATGAAATGGCTTTTGTTTTAAAAGGTGTCGTAGCTAGTTGGACGATAAAAGTAAGGTACGCTAATCTCAGGGAAGCCGTAGTGATGCAAACTGTTATAATTATAAATGTTATAGCCATCACGTTTCGTAGACCGTGCAAAACCTCTTATAAAAAAAATCTGATGTGGCCAGCACATGACTTTCTCCATATGTATAAGATGTGATAATATTTATCTACGACGGTAATTTCGAACTCTATATTCCATCTAAACTTGGAATATGAGTGATTAATACGAGTAAAATGTTGCTTGCATACTGCAAGCACATCGATAACAAAAGTTTTTTGTCGGCATCACATAGAGTGAGTCCTCAAAAGAAAAAAAATCTGATGTGGCCAGCACATGACTTTCTCCATATATAAGATGTAAATACTTACCTACGACAGTAATTTCGAACTCTAAACATTATAAATAATGTTGTTCGGGACATGCTGGATGAAAACCGATGAAACTGGCCTTTCGCCCATAGAGCCCAGAGCGCCCACAAAGTACATAATCTGCAAATTCAGGTTTATCAGTATTTCAGGAATAACTCCTAAACAATCAGTGATAATAAAATATGTTGCATACAAAAGTGATAGTAAATTTTATTTTCTAAAACATTTATAAATAATTGTATATACCTAAATATCATATTTATGTAGATATTTTGAAAACCGGAAATGAGCTTTGAAGAATGAAGCTCAACTTCCGGTTAACTGATTTACTCCAAAAACTAATCAACTCTTATGACTGTAATAGAAGTACTACATATGAAATTTGGTGTTGATCCGCCAAATAGTTTTCATGTTAGAGCGCCCACAAAGTACATAACAGCTACTTCCCGGGTTATCGGTATTGCACGAATAACTCTTAATCAACCGGTGATACAAAAATATATTAAATACAAAAGTTATAGTAAAAAATATTATCTAAAACTTTTATAAGGAATACAATATACCAATATATCATATTTATGGATATATTTTGAAAACCAGAAATAGCTTTACACTACGTACATAATCAGCAACTTCCGGTTTATCAGTATTTCATGGATAACTCCTAAACAATCAGTGATACAAAAATATGTTTCATACAAAAGTTATGGTAAATTTAATTTTCTACAACATTTATAAATAATAGTATATACCTAAATATCATATTAATGGAGATATTTTGAAAACCGGAAATGAGCTTTGAAGAATGAAGCTCGACTTCCGGTCAGCCGATTTACTCCAAAAACTAATCAACTCTAACGACTGTAAAAAAAGTACAATGTATGAAATTTGGTGTTGATCCGACAAATAGTTTTCATGTTAGAGCGCCCACAAAGTACATAATCATCTTCTTCCGGTTTATCAGTATTTCACGAATAACTCCTAATCAACCGGTGATACAAAAATATGTTAAATACAAAAGTTATAGTAAATTATACTATCTAAAACTTTTATAAGTAATACAATAGACGTATATATCATATTTATGGAGATATTTTGAAAACCGGAAATGAGCTTTAATGAATAAAGCTCGACTTCCGGTTATCGGATTTACTCCAAAAACTAATCAACTCTGACAGCACACACAACAGTACTATATATGAAGTTTGGTATTGATACGACTTTTAGTTTTCGAGTTAGAACGCCCATTATCACACACACACATACACACACACACACTCACACACACACACACACACACACACACACACACACACATACACACAGACATCATTCAGAAAATGGTCAAAACGTGTTCTAGGGACCCCAAAACGTGTATTTCCGTTGAAATCTCGAAGTCGAATTTTTTCATGAAAACAATACTTTCTCTATACTTCGTATATGGAGAAAGTAAAAAATGGACGGAAAATATTCTTAATTTCCGCTGCAATTTATTCGTCTGGCATCGAACCCAGGTCTTCCCGGTCAAACTTACTATGCAGAACCATAGAAGATAACTATCTCTAACTATGTGTGAAAATTCGAGCAGAAATATTGGCTGCAACTGCCTCAAACGACGTCCTACTTTTCCCTTATATTCCTTATGAGAGAAATGTTAATGTGCTCTGGCATCGAACCCAGGAATAGTACGGGCTTAAGAAATTTTTTTCTTAAACCAATTCTTAATATATATCTTGTAGCTGAGCGAAAAGTTCCTTACATTCCGGTAAGTGCATCAAAAAAATTAATGAAAAACTATCCCCATGCATTTTAAATGCGGGATTTTTGCATCGTCCTAGCGTCGAACCCAGGACGTTCTCATTAGTAATCATTAATGTTTATAATAGTTCTTGACCATATCTCTAAGCTCCTTGAATTTCGATTCTCTACCTGTCCGGGAAGTATTATTATAAAAATTTTGAAAATCGCCACCATGTATCCTTATGGAGAAAATCGGGACTTTGGGGCCTTCTGGAATCGAACCCATGACACCGAGATTCAATGTCGGCTTTTTCCTGGAGGTTACACGTTATGGCCAATACGTCGTAAAAATTTCAAGTCTTTGGCACTTGTGGAACATGGTAAAACTTTTGATCCCCTATATATATATATATATATATATATACTAGTAAATGGGTGCTTGCAAACTGCAAGCAAAGAAAATTATGAAGGGATATGTGTCTTTTTAATTATACTACTGTCTATCGTATACCTAATTTTCAAATATGAGATCGAGTTTCATCTAAAAATATAATAATTATTTCGAAAGCCTTTCACGTTTAATTGAGACGGGAGTTTTGCAGTTGAGACCTTAATTAATACGCATACGTAAAATTAAATTAAATAAATGCGTCAAACAAATTTAAGTAATAATAAAAATCTTCGTTAGATAAAAAGGCGAGAAATCGATAGATGATTCGTTTCCTGTAGTACTCGGTTCAGTGCAAGGCAGATTTCAATTGAATCCTATGTACATTAAATGGCGTCTAAAGCGGCACAATGAGCTCCATTTCTAATTAAATAAACCAATAGAAATTAGGCAACGTAGTTGAATAATTTTGAAGAATGTAGAAAAAGAAGTTGAATTTAAAGCCCGTATGGAGATGTTGGGAAAATATTTTGCATACGATGATAAACGCAGAAATTGTTTTTACTTACAAAAATTATCCAGCGAACACGTAGAACAACATAATCCGAAGGTCGTTCAAGGTTTTAGGACGTCCCCCTTTGGATTTCAAAGGCCTTCTACGCTTATTTGATTCGGGATATTTGGAGTTGATTCCTAATGCATGAGCATTCGTAAAATTAATTTAAGAAAATACGCCAATCAAAGCAAAGTTAGAATAAAAATCTGCATAAGATAAAAATGCGGAAAATAAATAGACGATTACCTGTGAAGTATTCGGTTCAGTGCAAGACATAATGAAATTGAATCCTATGTTCATTAAATGGCGTCTACCACGACAATGAGCTCCGTTTCTAATTATATAAACAAACAAATATGCTACAGGTAACGTATCTATGTAAATAATTTTGAAAAACGTAGAAAAAGAACTTAATTCTAAAGCCCGTTTGCAGAATATGAAAAAATAATTTGAGGTGAATACAATAGAGAAGAGTAAACATAGTAAGCATACATTTTTAATCGCAGAAATTGTTTTACTTACGAAGTATCATCCAGGTAATACGTAGAAAAACTTAATCCAAAGTTTGTTCAAGGAAATCAGCGTATTTTATGAGTAGATTTTTGTTGTTTATTTTGATGAAAGTTAAATGTTCTTGATGTATATTAATAATACAAACAAAAGAGTATTGAAAAATATTTCAAAAACTTCATACTTTCATCACGGCGTATGTTATTTGAACTGCAAACAAATTTGTATTCCACGTAAATAATGGTCGTAGCCAAAGTTTTGATCTTGGGAAGGGTGCAAATAAAAACAGTATTAATTTGTATTTAATTTAAGATGTTGCCGACATGGCGAAATTGGGTGCAGGAAAAATAAAAATTCCTCTTTGAGGTATAATTTAGTTAAATACTCTCCACTGTACGTACATATTTCATGCTTATGTGAATGAAAACATTTAGTTCTTCATGGACATTTATCGTTTCCCCAGCAGTATCCCATATCATTACGTAAGGTACTACGTATTTATTAAAACAAACGAAAATTTAACTTAATTTTAAATTCTGTATGGATAAGATGACAGAATAAATATATGTTATTAAAATAGAAAAGACGATACATAATAGGCATACAATAAAAAGCACAATTTTCACACACGAAAGGCAATCCAACATATACGTATAATCCTAACATCGTTCAAGGATATAATTTTATTTCCTGTGTAGATATTTGTTGTTCATTTAAATGAAAGTTACACTTTCTTGATATTCAATTATAATATTGTCCTTCAAGAAAGGCGGGCAGCAACGGGTTTCGCTGCCCGTATGAGCTTTTTGGTTACAATGTATCACAATGTATGTAGTATGAAATTGAGGCATACGTTACTTAAAGCTTCCCCTCCGAAAAGGAACATCATCTAAAGAAGCCACACTATGAGGTGGCACGCGAGACAGGACGCAGGAGCTTATCTGTCGATCTTAAGAGAAACTAAGGGCAAAATACCAAACACACCGGGTGCGGTGAGAAAATGGTCACTGTGCTAGGACTTCAACACCAAGGTACGAATTCCGGCTAGCAAGATTTTTCTGGCTATAGAATGGTTGAGTGTCTTTGTTAATAGTATTAGTTATTGAAATGGTGGTAATTGGGATCTTCCTGCTTTCATTAGAGAAGTTATGAATATTGTTATTAATTATAACGCCATAAAGTAGGAATCGGAAACGGCTATTGCAAAGGAAATATTTAGACATTATTTAATGTACGATAAATGCATTGGGTTAAGTGAGAATGAAGTGAAATACTACTATACTAAACTATAGCGATTTTTATGCTAATGATTCGTATTTTTTGCAGTTATATTATTTCTAAATAATATCGTTAAAACTATTAATTTACAATAATATTCTGATAGTAATATTTTAGGATGATGTAAATTTCAGTTGTACTTACTTTTACTCAGGCATAGGTAGACTTGGTCCGGTGTAATACGTACTTCATCCGTAATTAATGAGTATATTTCATCGAAATTGCTTTCTTATCCCTCTTATATAGATTCAGTGTAGACTTTTCCATTTAATCCTCGAATAATCTCACTACTTAGATGACTTTTCCGATTATCTTCGTTGGTACATGGTCCTCCACATAAACTTATGTTATCACATATTATTTCCGAATAATTCATTGACCGTGCAGATATTCGCTGTCCATTTTGATGAAAATTACATTTTTCAACCTTCAGTAATAACATATATGAAAAGAAAATTTTTTTAATTATACCACTGTATATTTTATACATACTTTTCAAATGAGTGAGATCGAGATTCACCAAATAATATGATAGTAAAATATTTATTTCGAAAGCCTTTCACGTTTATGTGAGACGGGAAATTAATTAATACGCATTCGTAAAATTATATTAAGGAAATACGCAAAACACAGTAAAGTTAAAACAAAAATCAGCATAAGATAAAAATGCGGAAAATAAATAGACGATTACCTGTGAAGTATTCGGTTCAGTGCAAGACATACTAATAATCCTATGCTCATTAAATGGTTTCTACTACGACAATGAGCTCCGTTTCTAATTAAATAAACAAATAGACAATAGGCAACTTAATTATGTAAATAGTTTTAAAGAACGTGGAAAAAGAACTTTATTCTAAAGTCCGTTTGGAGAAGATGGGAAAATAATATTCATTCAATAATACATGCAAAAATTGTTTTTACTAACCAAGAATTATCCAGCGTAGAACAACGAAATCAGAAGGTCGTTGAAGGAAATCAGTGTATTTTATGAGTAGATTTCTGTTTTTTTATTTTGATGAATGTTGAATTACGTAATATATTACGAACTAATTGTGTACTACGTATTAATTAAAGAAACGTAGAAAAAGAACTTAATTTTAAATTCTCTTTGGAAAGGATGACAGAATAATTATATGTAATTAAAATAGAAAAGAATAAACATAATAGGCATAAAATTAAAAGAACAGAAACTCACACACACGAAAAGCAATCCACCATATGCGTAAACCAACGATATCCTAACATAGTTCAATAATACCATGTATTTCCTGATTAGATATTTGTTGTTCATTTAGATGAGAGTTCAGTATATAATAAATGTATTTGGTTAAGTGAGCTATGAAATATAATATATTAATAAATTATAGTGTTCGCGAAACTAATGATTCGTAATGCTTATAGTTATGTTATTTCTAAAGATTGTCGTTAAACCTTTTAATTTACATTAATATCCCTCTCTATTAATTTATATTCGTATCTATGTACTTCATTCTAGAATAATCTCACTACTTACATGACTTTTACGATTATCTTCGTTGTTAATGGTCTCGTATTCTCTACATAAACTTATGTTATCACAGCATGCATTCACGATTGATTCATTGACCGTGCAGATATCCACTGTCTATTTTAACGAAATTTACATTTTTCAGCATTCAGTAATAACATGTATCGAAAGAAAGATTTAAAATAATTAAAAATGCATCAAACCTTTATCATTGCATATGAAAATAGGATCGTAAACAAACTTGTTTTCGATTCAAACAATGGTTGTTGCCATAGATTTAATTTTCAAAATGAGGAGAAAAAAACATAAAAAATTGGCGTTCAAACTAAAATTTGCAAATTTTGTGCAGGAATATTAAAATCGGTCGCAAGAAAAGTAAACTTTAATCTTTTAGACGTAATACAGACCAAGTCCCACTGCTTTACGATTACTTTTTCACATTTTAAGTAACGAAAGAAATTTGCTCTGCATGGCCATTTTTCGTTTCCCCCGTTTAAATTCATTGAAAAAAATAATCTTCTCTAGGCTCAAACCTAGGACAAAATCTAGGAATTTTCGATTTTTTCCCAACTCGACTGTGAATTATGAATCTGTCCTGAAAATTTCAGCCTTCTAGCTCGATTAGAAATGCCCAGGAATTTGTATGAATGAGTCGGATTTGCAGCTTTATATATAGTAACTAGTAAATGGGTGCTTGCAAACTGCAAGCAAAGAAAATTATGAAGGGATATGTGTCTTTTTAATTATACTACTGTCTATCGTATACCTAATTTTCAAATATGAGATCGAGTTTCATCTAATAATATAATAATTATTTCGAAAGCCTTTCACGTTTAATTGAGACGGGAGTTTTGCAGTTGAGACCTTAAAGAATACGCATACGTAAAATTAAATTAAAGAAATGCGCCAAACAAATTTAAGTAATAATAAAAGTCTTCGTAAGATAAAAAGGCGAGAAATCGATAGATGATTCGTTACCTGTAGTACTCGGTTCAGTGCAAGGCATACTTCAATTGAATCCTATGCACATTAAATGGCGTCTAAAGCGGCACTATGAGCTCCGTTTCTAATTAAATAAACAAATAGAAATTAGGCAACGTAGTTGAATAATTTTGAAGAATGTAGAAAAAGAAGTTGAATTTAAAGCCCATATGGAGATGTTGGGAAAATATTTTGCATGCGATGATAAATGCAGAAATTGTTTTTACTTACAAAAATTATCCAGCGAACAACATAATCCGAAGGTCGTTCAAGGTTTTAGGACGTCCCCCTTTGGATTTCAAAGGCCTTCTACGCTTATTTGATACGGGAGATTTGGAGTTGATTCCTAATGAATGTGCATTTGTAAAATTAATTTAAGAAAATACGCCAATCAAAGCAAAGTTAGAATAAAAATCTGCATAAGATAAAAATGCGGAAAATAAATAGACGATTACCTGTGAAGTATTCGGTTCAGTTCCAGACATAATGAAATTGAATCCTATGTTCATTAAATGGCGTCTACCACGACAATGAGCTCCGTTTCTAATTATATAAACAAACAAATATGCTACAGGTAACGTATCTATGTAAATAATTTTGAAAAACGTAGAAAAAGAACTTAATTCTAAAGCCCGTTTGCAGAATATGAAAAAATAATTTGAGGTGAATACAATAGAAAAGAGTAAACATAGTAAGCATACATTTTTAATCGCAGAAATTGTTTTACTTACGAAGAATCATCCAGCTGATACGTAGAAAAACGTAATCCAAAGTTCGTTCAAGGAAATCAGCGTATTTTATGAGTAGATTTTTGTTGTTTATTTTGATGAAAGTTAAATGTTCTTGATGTATATTAACATTACAAACAAAAGAATATTGAAAAATATTTCAAAAACTTCATACTTTCATCACGGCGTATGTTATTTGAACTGCAAACAAATTTGTATTCCACGTAAATAATGGTCGTAGCCAAAGTATTTATCTTGGTAGGGTGCAAATAAAAACAGTATTAATTTGTATTTAATTTAAGATGTTGCCGACATGGCGAAATTGGATGCAGGAAAAATGAAAATTCCTCTTTGAGGTATAATTTAGTTAAATACTCTCCACTGTACGTACATTTTTCATGCTTATGTGAATGAAAACATTTGGTTCTTCATGGACATTTATCGTTTCCCCAGCAGTATCCCATATCATTACGTTAAGTACTACGTATTAATTAAAAAAACGAAAATTTAACTTAATTTTAAATTCTGTATGGATAAGATGGCAGAATAAATATATGTTATTAAAATAGAAAAGACGATACATAATAGGCATACAATTAAAAGCACAATTTTCACACACGAAAGGCAATCCAACATATACGTATAATCCTAACATCGTTCAAGGATATAATTTTATTTCCTGTGTAGATATTTGTTGTTCATTTAAATGAAAGTTGCACTTTCTTGATATTCAATTATAATATGGTCCTTCAAGAAAGGCGGGCAGCAACGGGTTTGGCTGCCCGTATGAGCTTTTTGGTTACAATGTATCACAATGTATGTAGTATGAAATTGAGGCATACGTTACTTAAAGCTTCCCCTCCGAAAAGGAACATCATCTAAAGAATTCACACTATTAGGTGGCACGCGAGACAGGACGCTGGAGCTTATCTGTCGATCTTAAGAGAAACTAAGGGCAAAATACCAAACACACCGAGTGCGGTGAGAAAGTGGTCACTGTGCTAGGACTCCAACACCAAGGTACGAATTCCGGCTAGCAAGATTTTTCTGGCTATAGAATGGTTGAGTGTCTTTGTTAATAGTATTAGTTATTGAAATGGTGGTAATTGGGATCTAACTGCTTTCATCAGAGATGTTATGAATATTGTTATTAATTATGACGCCATAAAGTAGGAATCGGAAATGGCCATTGCAAAGGAAGTTTTTAGACATAATTTAATATACGATAAATGCATTGGGTTAAGTGAGAATAAAGTGAAATACTACTATACTAAACTATACCGATTTTGATGCTAATGATTCGTATTGTTTGCAGTTATATTATTTCTAAATAATATCGTTGAAACTATTAATTTACATTAATATTCTGATAGTAATATTTTAGGATGATGTAAATTTCAGTTGTACTTACTTTTACTCAGGCATAGGTAGACTTGATCCGGTATAATACGTTCTTCATCAGTAATTAATGAGTATTTTTCATCGAAATTGCTTTCTTATCCCCCTTATATAGATTCAGTGTAGACTTTTAAATTTAATCCTCGAATAACCTCACTACTTACATGACTTTTCCGATTATCTTCGTTTATAAATGGTCTCGTATTTTCTACATAAACTTATGTTATCACAGTATGTATTCCCGAATAATTCATTGACCGTGCAGATATTCGCTGTCCATTTTGATGAAAGTTACATTTTTCAACCTTCAGTCATAACATATATGGAAAGAAATTTTTTTTAATTATACCACTGTCTATTGTATGCATAATTTTCAAATAAGTGAGATCGAGATTCGCCAAATAATATGATAGTAAGATAATCATTTCTAAAGCCTTTTGCGTTTATGAGATACGGGAGTCTGTAATGAATACGCATTCGTAAAATTATATTAAAGAAATACGCCAAACAAAGTAAAGTCAGATTAAAAATCTGCATAAGATAAAAATGCGGAATAAATAGACGATTACCTGTGTAGTATGTGGTTGAGTGCAAGACATTCTGCAAAATAATCCTATATTCATTAAATAGTGTCTACTACGACAATGAGCTCCGTTTCTAATTAAATAAACAAATAGACAATAGGCAATAGGCAACGTAATTATGTAAATAGTTTTAAAGTACGTAGAAAAAGAACTTTATTCTAAAGTCCGTTTGGAGAAGATGGGAAAATAATATTCATACAATGATACATGCAAAAATTGTTTTTACTAACCAAGAATTATCCAGCGTAGAACAACGAAATCAGAAGGTCGTTGAAGGAAATCAGTGTATTTTATGAGTAGATTTCTGTTTTTTTATTTTGATGAATGTTGAATTACGTAATATATTACGAACTAATTGTGTACTACGTATTAATTAAAGAAACGTAGAAAAAGAACTTAATTTTAAATTCTCTTTGGAAAGGATGACAGAATAATTATATGTAATTAAAATAGAAAAGAATAAACATAATAGGCATAAAATTAAAAGAACAGAAACTCACACACACGAAAAGCAATCCACCATATGCGTAAACCAACGATATCCTAACATAGTTCAATAATACCATGTATTTCCTGATTAGATATTTGTTGTTCATTTAGATGAGAGTTCAGTATATGATAAATGTATTTGGTTAAGTGAGCTATGAATTATAATATATTAATAAATTATAGTGTTCGCGAAACTAATGATTCGTAATGCTTACAGTTATGTTATTTCTAAAGATTGTCGTTAAACCTTTTAATTTACATTAATATCCCTATTTATTAATTTATATTCGTATCTATGTACTTCATTCTAGAATAATCTCACTACTTACATGACTTTTACGATTATCTTCGTTGTTAATGGTCTCGTATTCTCTACATAAACTTATGTTATCACAGCATGCATTCACGATTGATTCATTGACCGTGCAGATATCCACTGTCTATTTTAACGAAATTTACATTTTTCAGCATTCAGTAATAACATGTATCGAAAGAAAGATTTAAAATAATTAAAAATGCATCAAACCTTTATCATTGCAAATGAAAATAGGATCGTAAACAAACTTGTTTTCGATTCAAACAATGGTTGTTGCCATAGATTTAATTTTCAAAATGAGGAGAAAAAAACGTAATAAATTGGCGTTCAAACTAAGATTTTGCGAATTTCGTGCAGGAATGTTAAAATCGGCCGCAAGAAAAGTAAACTTCAATCTTTCAGACGTAATACAGACCAAGTCCTACTGCTTTACGATTACTTTTTCATATTTTAATTAACGAAAGAAATTTGCTCTGCATGGCCATTTTTCGTTTTTCCCGTTTAAATACATTGAAAAATATAATCGTTTCTGGGCTCAAACCTAGGACAAAATCTGTAGATTTTCGATTTTTTCCCAACTCGGCTCTCAATTATAAATCTCTCTTGAAAATTTCAGCCTTCCAGCTCGATTAGAAATGCCCAGGAATTTGTATGAATGAGTCGGATTTGCAGCTTTATATATAGTAACGAGTAAAATGTTGCTTGCATACTGCAAGCAGATCGACAACACTATTTTCATGTCGGCATCATATCGGGATGGCCATCAAAAGAAAAAAATGGATTGAAATTTTTCTTAAAATTCGCTGAAATTCCATCGTCTGGCATCGATCCCGGGTCTTCACTGTGAACATACGATGCAGCACAATAGAACATCACCATCTCTAACTAAGTGTGAAAATTTAAGCAGAAATATGGGCTACCATTGCCTCAAAAGACGTTCTCATTTTCACAAATTTAAATGGCTCTCTGGATTCGAACCAAGGACGATCTTGGAAATCTAAAAAATGTTTCTGAAAGTTATTTATTATCTCTATCTACATGCCGAATTTCAAGTTTCTATATTGTTGGGAAAGGGTTCAAAATAATTATTGAAAATCGGATCAGTTACTGATATTAGAGACGCCTGGTGTCGAACCCAGGACACATTGACAGTTGGGAATGCACACTTTGATTTGTATACACTTAATCTTTCTTAGTGCAAAGTTTGAAGTCTTTATCGTGCCGGGAAGTACCTATAATTTGTTTCCGTAAGAAATGCATTGAGGAATTTAAATGTCCCTCTGGGATCGAACCAAGGACCATCAGCGAACATGTAAAATTTGATCGTGAAATTTAGTATTAATCTCCAACTCCATGCCGAATTTCAAGTTTCCATGACATCGGAAAAGGGTCCAAAAAAAATCTTAAAAATCGCCACAATACATTTTAAACGGCCGATTTTTGCCTCGACCTAGCATCGAACCCAGGATATTTTCCGTAAAACTCATTTATGTTTTCGATAGATCATGGCCATATATAAATGCTCCTAGAGTTTCGATTCTCTACCTATCCGGGAAGTATTTTTTAAAAATTCCCGAAAATCTAAGCAATGCATTTAAACGGGAAAAATCGGGACTTTGGGGCCCTCTGGAATCGAACCCATGACACTGAGGTTCAAAATCGCAATTTTTCTGGAGGTTATACGTTATGGCCAATATGTCGTAAAAATTTCAAGCCATTGACGCTAGTGGTTTGGCCTGTGACTTTGTATCCTCTCTCTATACATATCTATTATATATAGATGCTTCTCCGGATTCATTCATGTATCCATATATATATATAGCGAGGATACAAATTCACAGGCTAAACCACAATCGTCATTGACCTGAAATTTTTACGACATATTGGCCATAACGTGTAACCTCCAGAAAAAATGCGATTTTGAACCTCAGTGTCATGGGTTCGATTCCAGAGGGCCTCAAAGTCCCGATTTTTCCCGTTTAAATGCATTGCTTGGATTTTCGGGAATTTAAAATAAATACTTCCCGGATAGGTAGAGAATCAAAACTCAAGGAGCCTATATATATGAACATGATTTATCGAAAACATAAATGAGTTTTACGGAGAATATCCTGGGTTCGATGCTAGGTCGGGGCAAAAATCGGCCGTTTAAAATGCATTGTGGCAATATTTAAGATTTTTTTTGGACCGCTTTCCGAATGCATGGAAACTTGAAATTTGGCATGGGGTTAGAAATCATAAATATATTTCATAATCAAATTTTTTTTATTCGCTCATGGTCCTTGGTTCGATCCCAGAGGGCCATTTGCACTCCACAATGCATTTCTTATGGGGATAACGGAAAAACATTTTAGGTACTTCCCGGTATGATATCGACTTCAAACTTTCTATGAAATTAGATCAAGTCCTAATAAGTCATTTTGTGCATTTACAGCTTCCAATACGTCCAGGTTTCGACACCAGGCGTCTCTACAATCAGTCACTGATCCGATTTTTAAGAATTATTTTGAACCCCTTCCCAATTATATTAAAACTTCAAATTCGGCATATATATAGAACTTATAAATACATTTCGAAAACATATTTTATTTCTCCTAGATCGTCCTTGGTTCGAATCCAGAGAGCTATTAACATTCGTGAAAAGTAGGTCTTCGTTTGAGGCAGTTGCAGCCAATATTTCTGCTTGGATTTTCACACGTATTTAGGGAAGATGATCTTCTGATGTGCTGCATAGATATTTCACCTAAACGACCCGGGTTCGATGCCAGACGATGAAATTTCAGCGAATTTTAAGAATATTTTCAATCCTTTTTTTCCTTTCCGGGAGTGTCCCGATATAATGCCGTTATGAAATTAGTGTTGTCGATCTGCTTGCAGTATGCAAGCTACATTTTACTCGTATATATATATATATGATATATGAATGAATCCGGAGAAGCATCTATATATAATAGATATAACTTATATATAGGTATATCCGGAGAAGCGTATATATATATGAGTGATTAATATATACATACATTAATATATATATATATTATCTTTGACGCCAAAAACATGATAAATAATGTTTTACGGGACATGATCGATGAAAAACGATGAAATTGGCCTTTCGCCCATAGAGCCCAGAGCGCCCACAAAGTACATAATCAGCAACTTCCGGTTTATCAGTATTTCATGAATAACTCCTACACAATCAGTGATAAAAAATATATTTTAACCAAAAGTTATAGTAAATTACATTTTCTAAAACTTTTATAAATAAAAGTATATACCTAAATATCATATTTATGGAGATATTTTGAAAACCGGAAATGAGCTTTGAAGAATGAAGCTCGAGTTCCGGTCAACCGATTTACTCTAAAAACTAATCAACTCTAAAAAACCTAACCAAAGTACTATATATGAGATTTGGTGTGGATACAATGAATAATTTTTAAGTTAGAGCGCCCACAAAGTACATAACAGCTACTTCCGGTTTATCGGTATTTCACGAATAACTCCTAATCAACCGGTGATACAAAAATATGTTAAATACAAAAGTTATAGTAAATTTTATTATCTAAAACTTTTATAAGTAATACAATACACGTATATATCATATTTATGGAGATATTTTGAAAACCGGAAATGAGCTTTAATGAATGAAGCTCGACTTCCGGTCAACCGATTTACTCCAAAAACTAATCAACTCTGACAGCACACACCACAGTACTATATACGAAGTTTGGTATTGATACGACCAACAGTTTTCACGTTAGAGCGCCCACAAACACAGACACACACATACAGACACACACACACACACACACACACACACATACACACAGACATCATTCCGAAAATAGTCAAAACGTGTTCTAGGGACCCCAAAACATGTATTTCCGTTGAAATCTCGAAGTCGAATTTTTTCATGAAAACAATACTTTCTCTATACTTCGTATATGGAGAAAGTAAAAATAAAATACCGGATTAACCAGTAAATGGCTTACAAAACAAAAATAATACAAAATTTTGAACGTTCGAGTCCCCCTGAGCTGATTCTATCTCATCAGGGGGTACACAAAATGAATGAATAAGTGCACCTATTATAAATAAGTTTTTTCATATTATTTTTCACCTCTGACAGATTATTTATTCCATGCATATAATCAGGCTTTTTGTAGCTATAAAAATATTTTCTATTTTCAATTTTACGTTACGTTTAATTTTTTCAACTGTGGCCGCTGATATTGTAGGATGCGGAAAATGTTTTGTATGAAATATATCTCATCAACTGGTATCGTGCCAGTCCAGTTTTCTCTTTCCCCGAAAACACTTTCTGTAAAATCATTCTTCCTTTCCATCTCTTGTTCAAGACCTGGTGAGCTGGATATTCCTGCAATATGAGTCAACAGATAGAGAAAATTTGATAGAATGTTTCACGTGAAAGCAGAGCGATCGATCTATAATCGAATCGAATTATTAATGGTAACCAGAGGGAGTAAAACGCGAAGTATTTAATCATGAGTCCTGGCGAGGAAGGTGGCGGGTGCATGAATAAAAGGTGATTTCGGAAAGCATGCCAGAGAATGCGTTCTATCAAGATACAAAAATGACATTTGTTGTCAAATAGAAGCACGTGTTTGGATAAATTGCTTTTTTTTCTAACATTCTCCTAAATTTAATTGAATGATTTTCTTTGTAGGTGAGATTATTTATCACAAAGTATTATTTTTGTTTCAAGCAGTTATGATACTACTTGATAAATAGATGTTCTTTTTTGGAGCTGAATTGGGAAAATATGGTTCTAAAATTATCTATCCAATATAATTACTATCTAAGAAACAATTTATTCATGATATAAGGATTATGAATATTAACCTTCGAATATTTGACATATATAGCAAGTAAGAAATGCGTTCATAAACTAATACTTCTTGAGGATAGGCGAAGAAAGAAGACTAAGGTTGTAAATTTGAGATTTTTTTCAACCTGAAAATTAACGTTGAAATATATTTTGACATTTAACCATCTACTAAAGGTTTAGAAAAACCAAAGGCATTCGACAACTAATCTATTTACTATAAGCACGCTTAACCATTGTTTGGGATTATTTCTTATTTACAAGCATTAAATACTTTGAACTCTTGTTCTTTGTGACGTGTTTTAGACTGTCTTTCCGTAAGAATCTTAAGGCAAACTTTGATCGTACAAAAATAAAATAATGAAAATGTTATTGAAATATGAAGTTTGTTCCTGAAAAAGATTTTGCTATCATTTTAAATATTATCAGATAGAAATATCTTTCTCATGCCATCGCATTTTAGATATTCAGCGAAAACAAGACATGAATGTTTACTTTAAGTAAATAGCAAGAATAGATCCTCAAAGAAACTTTTTCTGATTTCATCTTTAAAACTGTTCTCATTTCGAAGGCTTCTTGAGAATCCTTGAAGGAGGGAATTACTTAGAGAACAATCCCAGAAACAGAAATCAATGAGGATTTTGATTCTATACGTAGGGATGGCTTATCTCCGTCCCTTAATTTGATTTGGGTCTTTTCTATTAAATTGATTAACAGTGAATATTAATCAACTGATATTAAAGTAAAGGAATTTTGGATAGATAGTGAAAAAGTTTTAAATTAGTAGATTATTATATTAGTAAATCAGGGAATAAATTAATGAATGCGTTGGTCGGAACTAAATTAATGTATAATATTTATTAAAATATACAGGTAATACAGGATATTGTGAGATTGGCGCTCTCTACTAAAATACTGAACTATGGAGAGTAATTAAAGCAAATACTCTGCCATATGCCGTAATTACATCTGTATTAATTTCATGTGGCTTACAAGGTATGCAGATGAATGATTATTGATATAATTGTGAATGAGAAATGTAAAAGATTTATCATCTTTGGTCGTCTCTTACTCTACTTACTTACTCACTTATTTTCTTCTCTACTCAACTCTTTTACGTCTTTAAGACTAATCATCTACTCTAAGATCTACGAGTATATTCAGTTCGGATGATGTAGTAATCGATGCATATGATGCCTATGCTCCCGCTTAAACCGTATACCTAGGCGTAGGTATATATTTCGACATTTTTCCCGTACATTTTCCCGGGTAATATGTTTCGGAAATCAGTATGCAAATTCGATTCGACGAAAATTTAAACTCATTTAATATTTGCATGCCAAGACTCATTCATTTTCTCATGTACAGGCTCACGTTTGCTTTCGCATGTGTGCTCCGAATTTCTCCGCCGACTTTTTTCAGGAAGATGAAATTGACTGAGCACGTGAGCGGAAAGAGTTATTATGAAAGGTAATCTAATCTATTCCTGAAAATGGAGAAAGGATAAAAAGCAATTTGATTAAGGAGAGAGAAAGCGGAGGTATTGACGTTAGACTGGGAATGAAGAACGCCCTTTGCCGACATGAAAGGACTCTTCGCGAGAGAAAATATGACTCGAGGCCGGGAAAAAGCTGAATGAATCTATTTTTAAAAAATCATAAAAGAACCTGTCCTAAACTGTAGATGAGTCTTGGAAAATATTAGCGTGGGCAACTAGTGGTTTTGGTCACTTAGTTGGATGTGTTTGACAAAATGTGTTTTGTTGCAAAGAATATCATTTTATTCTAAAGTAAGGGTGATTCAAAAGTCTTTATGATTACAGAAAATCAAACTAGTTAATTTTTCTACATGAAACATGCACATGAAAAAATGAAGGAAATTTTACTAAATGGATCGAGTTTTATTTGTTATCGCTATATATGTTCAATGTGCCCTTCATTTGAAGCATAGCATCTTAACGTTGGGACGGTCGTTGTGGTGCTACAGATATAGCACTTCACCAATGGCCTCCCTATTCCATTGCGTGCCGTTTCTTTTTGTGGGGGTTTGTTAAGGACAAAATTTTTGTCCCTCCTTTACCTACCGATTTTCAATAATTAAAAGAACGCATCACAGCTGCAATGAAAACCTTTACTCGGGACATGCTACGCAACGACTGGGACTAATTCTCATATTGTGCAAATCTTTGCTGTGCTTCAAATGGATGTCACATTGAAAGTTTTTATTAATAAAAAATAAAATTTGATGAATTTAGTATCATATTTATTTAATGCATCTATGTTGCAAAATAGATAAAGTTATGATTTTCCGTAATCATGACAATAATTTTGAATCACCTTGTATTCAAAAGAAAAAGTTGTATTCAGACGTATGCACAGATCAATGCTTAATGCACAGTGACATTGCAAACAATTTTTTGGAGGTAAAATTGTTTGGAAAACAAAAAAGGTTGACGATGGTAGAGGTGTTAATGAAAAGAAGGGGATGTGGTACCTACAACAGGATTAAGATGAGATAAATGAGGGCAAAATGCTTGCACCAACAAGTAATCACCTTTGTGAATTTCAAATGTTGTGATTGAATCAAAGAAGTACGCAATAACCGTTTACAATAAATTATTTAATCTTTTGTAAATTTATTTCCAGCATTTTTTAGCAAACTACTGCTAGCATGGTTTATGTTCGGGGATTTTTAAATCTTTAAATTGGAAGAAATGCTTTCACATTTTGGAACATTAGAATATTCTAGGTACTGTAAAAACAGGTGATGGAAAACGCATGATGACAAGGAATGATGAAATTGCTTGATAAAACCGAATAATTTTCATTGTTGAGTTTCAACTCAAACAAAATGACAAATGACACAATATTAGAAAAACTGGTTCAAATAGATGATTTAGTGTGATAAATTAATTGTAAGTATATTTTTACTATAGCATTAAGGTTTCAAAATATCTCTTATGGTCTAAAGTTTAAGTGCTACTTTATAATAAATAGTTATTCCTCGTGGCTTGTGCAACACATTTACCAATTTTCATCAAGATACGATGAGTAGAACCGGTTCTAAAGGGGTTTTAAATACGGTTAGTTTAATTATAAATCTCCTGTACTCAAAGGATACGTTCCATAATATATACGTTTAGAACCATCGGATCTCCAAGTTTTCGTAAAGAATCATTATATGGTAAATCCATAAAGTCACGCGCGATTATCTATTTAAAGACTGTGGCAAATAATGTACGGTTGACGCTGGTTTCAAGTAAATGAATAACCTCGAGGGATCTAACTCGCAAAGAACATTCTACCCATCTTATATATTCTTGATCATTCTTCGTGAAAAAGCTCACGTAAAAAGACCCGACTTTCACCAGTCCCTGTGCTTAGTTCCTTTTTCACGTGAAGCAGTTGGCTTTTCATTGCACAGTTCGATGGTTGGTTTGAGGTGGAGGGAAATAGAAAGCGGACGTTATCCATTGCTCTCGCGTGGCCACAGACAGCGTTCGTGTGAGTAATGGGAAAGGAGAAGAATGGGTCGAAGAATGATGGCAGTAAGAGGACGTACTTATAGAAAACGTTGGGAAGGCAGAGAGATCTCATTATTCCAAAAAAATAGAGATCGACCACGAACGGCTGAACTAATAGTCCTCTCTAGGGAATAGAAAAAGATGAATGAGACATTATGAGATTAATCATGGTGAGTGTGATGAAAAATCCGAAGAATGATCTTGGAATTGGTCGGAGGTTTTGGACGACTCCGCTGATTGATGGTTATTCTCGGACGCTGATATTCTTTCTCCATTTCTCCCTCTACTACTCCCCACTCCTCTCGGAATCCCAAATTTTGGAATACAATCTTGCGAGATCACCGAGTCCGTCTGTGTTCCTGCTTTGATCAATCGCGTGAATTTCGAGCTGCCCAAAGTCGATGAAAAGTTAATCAACGGACGTTTATCATTAACGAGCTGTATGCAATGATACATGGTCTTGAGTTGTAAACTGGCATTTTATGAAAGTAAATTCCGTTTGCAAGGGAAGTAATAAGCATTCGAATACACCTCACTATAAAATATTTTTCTGTACGTCAATAGCTTCGATGAATTCACACCACTCTAAAGCCTAAATATATTGATTATTTTCTCTCATAAATAATGTTAGGAACAAACTTCACCGAGTCAGGCGAGGTCTTGTGGTAATCCATAATGGAAATAATCGTCGAAATATTTGTACTTTTACCACAATTTATTTATTATAAAAAACAAACAAAAACACGACCGGTTTCAACGATTGATCGTCATCTTCTGGTCAAACAGAAGATGACGATCAATCGTCAAAACCGGTCGTGTTTTTGTTAAGTGTTAGGAACGTTCTGAAGCCGGTCATTTGAAGAAAAATATGATTTGATTCGTAAAGTTTAGGATTGTGCCTAAAAATGTTCAAATTGGTAAATTGCAAATAATTACTTGTTATTAGGTCAACTATTGAGGTAGGAAACGTACAAGTAAATTTTTATGAACTTTCTTCCTATGTCCATTAGATGCTAAGGCGGTTGTCAAAATTTATCCATTTTCATCTATTACTAAAAAACTCCGTAATATGTCATTATACAGTCTATTTTCTTCATTACATGTCTTAATTTGTTTGTCATCACAATATCGTAGTGAGCAACACGTTATTGTGTTGCTCACTTTGTGTTGCTCACATTGCTTGAAGCACAGATATGACCAAAATTTCTCGAACTATTATCTAAGCCCTTTTAAACTGGAATTCTTTTTTCTTGCGGCATATAATTAGAATTTAAATGATAATTTTTTATAAAATTTATAATTCTGCTGAGCAGCAATAATTTCTGAGTTCATAAGCTCCTCTGTTATGAGATAATTCTTCAGGTTAACTTTCATGTAAGTGATAAAATAAGTGTACCAAAAAATATTTTATGTTACCACATCCATTCGAATTTCTAGCAGGATAATTTGATAACGCCATTGGGCTACCTGACAAATGTATGCACGTTCACGTAAAAGAGATGGAGTTAATTACTTAATAACTCACGGCAATCCGCAACGGCTGTATTTCCCGTAAGAGACGTTCACAAAAATGAATTAGCGAATCAGAATGCTATAATAAAGCGTTTCGTCGGACAGGAAAAGACTGCACCGAATAAGGATTAAAGTGCTTTAATGTTCACAGATTTACTGCAGCTACGTAGCTGTCTAATCTAATAACAACGTGGAAATATGCGTCATCCAGCAACAAATTATTTCGCTGCAGAATCTGATCGGCGTTTCCAGGATCTCATCCCAATTAAACGTCTATCACAATTCACTTAACTCTCTCGAATGGTGGGAGTTATTTTTTTATTTCTCCTGCACCACGAAGCGATCTCAACAGACTGATGGGGGGGGGGGAAACGTATGTTAGATCCAAAGCAATCTACGTAATGGAAAAATTAGATTGAGTCGCATGAAGACCGGAGAGGTTATATCCCGAAAAGAGAATATTTTCTATCACGGATTAGAGATGTCACGCGGAAATATATCTCCGGCGTTACACGCGGCAGTTGCGTTGATATTCAAATGACAATAAATCTCTATCAGAAGCGATTTCCACTTTGTTGTTCTCGCAGCTTCTGCGCCGCTTGGGTGATTTTGCGCCTTTCTGAATTGCGCGGTCGTTAATATTTTAGGGCTTCGTTTAGAGGCTCGGAAACCGATGAAAGGTACTATAAACCGATGCGTCAGCCAGAAGGCGTTGCTTTTATTGCCGGTGACGTCAGCGTGCGTCTTCCTTTCTCCCTGATATCGCTTTAAAAGTTCATGTATTAGATAGAGATATATTTACGAGAGAATTCAACGGAAAACGGATTAGGTATCAAAGTAGAGGAGCTAGTTGGGTTGGTTAAGATTAGTTGATGGGGTTAAGAGGCATACTAGTCTTAGTTATTGGGAATAATTGCCTATTCATTTCAAAGCAATTTAAATCATCATTCAATCTAGTCTAAATTTATGACTTTGATAAAATCTGAGAAAATCAGTTACGTGTAAATTTCAATGAAATGTTTACAATTAAATTTCAGTAAATCGCTTTCTGCTATAACTACGGCTGACTTAATATTTTGAATTTATTAAAATATTTTTCTCAAAAAGAAGCCCTCGTCAATCTGTCTTATGCAGCGCAAATAAGCAAATTTAGATATTTTCCTTCAATTCAATTTATATTTAGGCTATTTTGTGCGGTTATTTAACACAATATCTTGACACTGAGTTTTATAGAAATGTGATTTGAGAAGTATCGTAGGGGTTTTTATACGAATTGGATATTTTTAAACAATATGTGTCTTTTATAACTTCCTCTATGTATTATGAAAAACTTAAGCATGTAATGTGTGCCTTAGAAGGGAATTATCGATGAGATGACTTTGCTGTGGCAGTATAAATATTTGGGGTGAATTTCATTTCGAATGAAAAATCCAGTTTAAACATAACACAGAAAAAACAAGTAGGCACGGATTAAGTTAAGTTCATTGAGTAAGCTCTTAGTAGGACATAAGTTCTTCTTACAACTGACTCGCATTAGATTTCGTCTTTGAAATGATCGAGTAACTGAAGATTAATATTTATTTTCATATACAGAATTGATGTAGATACCTCTCACAGTATGGCCATAATACAATATAGATTTTAGTTTTACAGAGTAAAATTCATATTAAAGAAATCAAATTTCAAAGTTTACTTGATATATCATGAAATTTTCACGATTTTATAAGTATTCAGTTCTGAAATTACATTTAATCTTTGACACTTTTAATAAATTGAAGTATTTTTGGTAACAAATTCAAACCACAATCCTTAGTATAATGTATGAGTTTAAAGTAAAAGACTATAGCTCACTTTCGCTGAGACTCCGATCAACTAGAGATAACTCAATAAATAAGTCATAAAAGGGAAACGAATTGCCATTTCTATCTTTCATAAGGGTCGTGTGGATACATTTTGTAGCAACTGCGTTTGATTTCAGATTTATGGGTTCATAAAGTATTAAAAAATATGAACTGCGTAACTAGAAGAAATTTTCAAAAATAGGAGCAAGTTGTATGAGCTGCAACCACTAAATCTCTCGATGAGGCAAAAAAATGAATTGTCTCAGCGTACGGAGAGTATGACTTAACTTAATTTAGTTTTAAGGAGTCATTTCAATAGCCATGTATAAGTTAACGAAATATGTTGCATAATCGTACCTGATCAACAAATTTGAAGCAAGTACCGCTTTCGATTAAACGTCATCAAATGTACTCACTGCATGTATTCTTACTCTGTATGACTTAAATGAAATTTTGTTTTTAATTTCAACTTAAAACATGTCTAAGAAAATGAATTTATTTCCATTCAAACGTTCTTTTGTTTATAAAATTTGTCGATTTTCGGAAATTTAATTCTAAATTATCACTAAGAGAAATATTAAAAATATTCCTAAAAATACCTTAATTCAGGAATTTTATTTTTTTATGTACACAAAAAGGTTCATGACTGAATCAGTTACTTTTTATTTCATTTTATAACGCAACGATTTTGCTAGGAATCAAAAATAATTTAACTACATAGGGTAACAAGGTAAACAACAACATGCATGTGAAGTAGTAGAGATATCATCGTGAAAAGTAGTAAGCTATTCAGAAACAGTTGTAGTTGCAACGCTCATTTTTCTTACTTATCTAAGAGCTTAGTCACTTGGATTAAGCTCTATAAATATAACACTTCCGCAAACAGTAGTAACCTATTCAGAAAAAATTTTAGTTGCAACCCCTATTTTTCTTTTTTCTTTACTCAACTTTGAAATAAAACACTTCAGCAAACGCCAGTTCCTACTTTGCTTTCGTAATAATTACAGAATGGCATATTTGACCTTTCTATTCTTTTAAAGTAATGCAGATCTTTCTTTCTTCCATCCATGAACATTACGGATGCTCGAACAGAGGCATTCCATGAGCAATAACTGTCATCACTTGGATTTTATATCACTTGGAAATGTACATCACTCCCTGAATAGGAAAAGAATAGACAATTTTATCCATATTTGCGAAAGATAAACGCCGTGAATGGACTTGAATGAATTAAATTAACCTTGGTCTTTGAGTCATACATTTATTCTCTCTTTATGTTTTCTTGAACGTAATCTAACATTTTCGTAGGTAGTGGGATGCAGATAATGAAGATTCCATGCTTTTTTTCTGGTCAAATTCAGAGGATTATTTATGGTATAGAATAATACTGAGCGACACATCTATTTTTATTTAATATCCAATACATTCTTAAACGAATAAGGATAGGTAAAAACGTTTCTTGTCATAGCAACGTCTCTGCTGACGGAGGAAAGTTATTCGTTTCTTTAATATTCATAAATTCTTGATGCACACATTTGAAGCCAGCTTAGGAAAACCGTTACTCATCCAAGAGCACTGAAGCAGAAGTTGTTGGTCTTATATGTAACGCGGAATGGCTGGGAATAAAATAAAAACTTTCTCGAGTTTCCTTCTGGACGTTTTTGGTTTAATAGGAATGAAAAGGTCAGGGAGTTGTTTATTCGTTCACTAAGACTATACTGAAATAAGGTAAAACTCTGCGAGAGTAGAAATGCTTGAAGAGCATCACCTTTTGTTTTCCCATTCTTCATTTTTTACAAGACGCCACGGGTTGGAATCGTTAACACCATTTCAAGTTCCTTCCACTTCACACTTTTTGTGAACGTAATTGGGTCCGCCACAATATTTCATATACTTCGCGGTGACCTACAATAAATTTAAATTTACGCTGGCAGGTCACAGGAGCATTCTCAAGAAAATATTTTCCTGCGATAAAATTTGAGTAGTCCCTTATTTATGGTTCAGGGTGTAAATACGAAAGTAGCTTGCTCGTCTGCAGCTCTTCCAAGGAATGTTATTTCAGGAAACAATGAACGATAGACCAAGGGTTACCTTTCCGTCGAAATTGAAGAGTATCAAATGAGAACATTTTTTGTAAGATTCGCGATGGGCCTTCTTTACTGTTTCGATATGGTAATTTTGATGGCAATGTGAATCGCGTTCTTCTTCTTTTATTACAAAGAGGTTAAAGTTGTGGATGGAGATCAACACGCTTCCCTAATGTGACCTTTAGCTCGAGGAGGAAAACGAGTCTTGATGCTTACATTAATGCCGAGCCCCCCTCAGAACTATATGAGGAAAATAACGGCTGTTAATTACCCATGAAAATGGAAGTTGCGATATAAATCCTTCATTTTCAATTTGCATATGTAATTAAAAGTGCGAGATGGACTCAAATCGACGAACGACAAAATAATATCTAACTTTTGGTCTTTTAGCCGGACTAACTCTCTGGTGCACTAATTGTAATGAATTCATAAAACTTTTAGCTAAAGGTCAATGATTATTTAGTGAGATATCAAATTATTAAATAAATGAAGTGGCTCGAACATTCACTTTGACAAATTTGATTGTGAAACATTCATTCATTAGTTCTCTCAAACGCAGCGTCATTTCTTATTGATATTTAATTTGGAATTAATTTTGACTTCACTGTTATATCAATAGGTCGATTGTACAAACGCTGAAGTTATTTCAATCATTAGTAAGATTTTTAGCTGAATGTTGCAAATTGAAGTCATAAGTAAAAAGCCTCCGCATAATCTTTTGTCACTTATAGTTATAATTTTAAGAGTTATATTGATACATATATTTTCGCCTAATTCTCGGAAACCAGATTTTTAAATCCTTAAAAGCGTTTTATATTGTTAAAAGACGCAGATTATCGTTTATTTACCCAACTGTCCCAGTTTTGTAATCTATTTGATTCTAGATTTATTCTAAGTCAACTGCCTAAGTCGTAATAACTTATCATGAGTTTGAATATAAATTTATGTATACAGTAAAAATCGTGTAAACACTTTTAAAATTTACAGTTCCTTTAAAGAAGGGTATTGAATGCCTTACTTGATTATATGATTGCGTAGACAGTATTTAAATTATGTGATTTCGTAGATGTGTTATGATAGTTGTATAACAGTTGATTATTTTATTTTCAAAATTATAATAACGATTAAAAGTCTTTATTTTAGTGAGATTTAGACTAAAAACTACTAATTCATCCAACCCATCGTCATTAATTCTATTTATTGCAATTTAAAGTAGTATGGGAAAAAAGAGAGGATTGTAGAATTGAAAAAAAATAAGATATACATAAGGAATACATTATATACTGCAGGTAAACACCCACGAGGGAGAGGTTGAGAAAAACCTGCGCAAACCTACCTTTAGTAGTAACTAAAATACAATAAAAAATACGAAAGAAACATAAGCACTAATTATTTGTACCTCTATACACTACGTTAGTAAGGGTAGTCAAATTAACGCTTCAATTACAAGAACATACTATTTATGTAAAAAGAAAATCCAACTGCGATCATTAAAATCTTCGATATTAAAAAATATTCTAAGCATAGCGCCTGTAGTAATAGATAAATACTACTATAGTTTTTGCAAAAGTAGTATTTTAATTTTACTGTGACGTCACAAAGGAAAAGCAGTCTGGCGTTAACGGGTTGACAGGGTCACATTTACAGTGCTGCAGAGCACGTAGCGTTCGCCCGTTCTCCGCGTCTGGATTTTTTTACTGCCTCAGGTTACGGAAAACGTCCTCTGTAAAGCAAACGACTCATACATTCAAAAAAAGATGAAACTTCGAAAACGAATGTTCTGTTTGTACGCCTTCCACGGAATGGTTGCGGTCCGTGGATATCCATAAAATCTGCAGCCGTATAAAAGAACGATGCGGAAAGCTGGGGATTTAAAAAGGATGGTAGTTAAAGGGAATAAAACATGGCGCATTCAAATTAGGGCGACCGTTAAGAGAAAGAAGTCGCACAGCAAAATCGTCGCCGCTGATGGAAATCGAATTCTGAAAGTTGACAGCGTTTCGGTAGGGAACGTATGCATGACCGCGACACATCGTGGTATGGCAATGCACTCTAAATACGGGTGCGTTTGATTCTATGCTCCAGGAAGATGTTTTCGCAGCTTACATACGTGCACTCAAATGAATTGTATACATATTTTAATGTGATATGTTTTATTATCAATCAAGTAAGTATTGAGACACGTACATTGAGTAGATTTATAAATTTGCCAATATATATTGATGAAACTTTAATTACGATAAAGTAAGGATTCTTCTTAATGGAATGATGAAATTTTATTCTAAGCATTATTTCTTCTATAAATGCTGTGGTAAGGGTGTTTCTACGCTAAAATATCTTTCAATGTGTGATGACTTATTAAAATGCCAGTTTATTTCAAGAACCAAATCGTACTTGCCGTATGCTAAAACATAGTCAGTCCTATAAGACCATCTTCTTATGATATTAGGACTATTGAAGCGCTAATTCATTGACTTCCAAGTTTAATGAATTTGCGCAGAAGAAGTTCCATTGTTATCTTCAGATGATTGAAATATAATCAATAATTAGTAGTATTATACTTCTCCATTGCTACATATATGTGAAAAACTAAATGTAAGTCTTGAAATGATTGTGAATGCTGTCTGGACTGATTGTAGCAAACAGGCGATCTGAGATTTCCTGCACGAATTCTAAATAATCAGAATACACAGGGTTAGAGCCATTTAGAAAAAAGATAACCTAAAATACTACCTACTATAAAGTAGTATCGATATCCGAATGTGTTTATTATGTATGCGTTTTAACTTTACGATTTAAAATATCAACGTGCTATAAAAATTAAACTTACTCGATGACAAACATGAGTGAAATGATGCTGCGGTGATAATGATAACGTACCATTTTCAATTGAATTGGGTCCTTGACCTGAGGTCCCTAAAGAATGTATTTTACTTTTCACTTGATACAAATGATTCGTTCTTTTCCAATAGTCGTGAAAGTATTGAAGTGATATTTACTCTCATTCCGAAATGTAATGATATCTTGCAGTACCTTCTCGAATGGGTTTGGGAAGACTCTAAGTCCCCTGAGAGCTTGAACAGAGGTTTATATCGGGAAGAGACCTGAAGTAGAAACTGCAGTGAAGTCAGCAATGTATTGATCTAGACCTTTCCATTTTTCAATCTATCTCTTCAATTCCTAGCAGTAAATTCTCATTACTTCGATTCTCAAGGAACGGAGAAAGGTTGATGTTTTTAAACGAGCCCTCGTTATCCAGATAAAAGCCATTAATAACTTGGATGCTTGCTCTTGGTGTTATCCGGTTGTTTATATTTTCCGAAGAGATTACAGGCCTGATTTACTGCTTCGGTCATACGACAGAAAAGGTCATCTGCACCACCATCTCCCAACCCTTTATCCGATACCAATATTTCTTTCGGAAATAATTTCTATCCTATATATCTCTGTCTCCCACCACCAACTTTCATTGGGACGCTTTCTCTCTCGTTAATATTTGGTAAATACCTATATATTTGCCGGAATCAATGATTCGATTACAGCGAACTGATTTGCGGTAGTTGTAACCTTATTGGGACACATTAAAGAGATATTTATTCTCCTTGTATTTTATCCGATCCATCAATTAATATAAACTATTGATTAATATTGAAGAGAATAAGAACGTTTCTTTTACGTGGCGATTTGTCGAATTAAATTTGCTATTCATTTGCGTAAAACGTCGATTTCTCATCTTTTATTAAAAAATTACGTATATTTTCACCAATCGCTAGAATAGGGCTGTCAATTAACTTTTTAAACACAAGACATTTTTCGTACACATCAAATAAAATCAGAGAGAAAGCAGATTAAAGAAATAAGTAATTTTATTTTTTTCTTTGTAGTAGTTATTTCGGTTCTTATTTTATAATCATTCTAATTGTTTATATGATTACATATTCCACAGAAAAACTGGCTTGAAAAAAGTCTGTTGGGGCCGGGAATCGAACCTGCGATCTTCCTCTAGCCGGGAAGTTGTCCTAACCATCTGCCCTAACCACCTAGATAGAACCAGATCCCTGGTACGAGTCCATGTTCCCTTAAGACTTTTTTCATGACTGTTTTTGCTATGTGCACGCCCTTATGTGAAAAGAACATTTACCCCTTTCCTTATAATTTCATATTTTGTACTCTCAATTTTTGTGTCGTGTTTTTCATTTGTGTAGCAAGTGTAACTGGGGTTCGTTTGTATGCTAAATTATTCGCTCTTATTTTGCCAGCCTCAATTACGATAGGATTAGTTTGTAAGTTTAAAAGTACGGAGGTCCTGGGTTCGAATTATTTGAACAGTTAAGAGCACTGGAATTCAGTTTATTCCCGGAGCTGCTAATTTTTTAAAGTAAGCTGCACATTGACTATCCTACGTTGAACTTAAACGGCCTTACCTTACAGCTGTTTTGTGTCAAATCAACAGTAAAATTTCATACTTCAAATGTATTGCATGGCAATCGTAGTTACTGCACATCTCGGCCTAGAAATAACATATAGGATGCACTTCTTGAACGCTCACTTCTCCGATCGGATTGGGAAACGACACTGATTGATTCATCTCCGATCTTTTATGGAGGTGGAAGGATGCGTTCTGAAATGAGTGTTATCGAAGGATTTTTAGAGCAAACAGAGAAGAGTGATGGGCGAAGAACGCATCCTTGCACTAACAGCTGTTGAAACAATAGAGTCAAGGACGAATGTTCGGGACGGGAGGGAATTTAATGGGGGCATTCGTCGACCATATTACCCTCGAAGGTCAAGACCCTGGGCCATTTAACGGGGCGTGTTCGAGGGGTCACGTAAACATCTGCGGCACGTTGGACCTCCCATAGGCTTACGAGCACCGGTCCACGCCCCCACTCGCCAACCCCTCGCTATCTTGAATCTTATCCGAAATGATTCCGGTGAATCTCATCTAAATTGAGAGGGGGCGTGGCGAGATTCACTCCCAGGTGCGCTGGTAAATGCAGAACAGTACAGCGTGAGTGGATGAGAGGTGAGCGTTAATTGAAATCCTTTTCTTTTAAACATGTATTAATGTAAGTGGATGGCTGCCCGTGTACGACAATCCACAAGTGGCTCCGCTGAGCCGCCTTCCAACCTTTTCAGAGTTTCGTCCTACACGTCGATTCCTAAAAAGAGCTAGTTACGAAGCATGAGGAGTATCTTTATTTATTATGACTCACCCTTAGATGAAAATGATATATTATTACGCGGAGCTGTTGCTAAAATTATTTTGACTTGTCTGCTCGAAGAGCGAACTAACATGAATTACGTAAATAAACGAGGAAACTTTTATTTTACTTTTAATAGTTTTGTCAATATCGTCTGCATGTATAACCTAGATTTTTTTGCACCGATATGCTTTTTTAAACATCGTTTATTTGTATTTTTAAATTGTATTTAAAATTGCACAATACTTTCTTGAGCAATTTTAAAAATTTCGTTCTATCGTTCAGGTATGAGTTTGAATATAATGTAGATTTATTCCATACATTAACTATTATGATTAATATGAGTATATATGTTAGATTTCCATTCTATTGTCTTAAGTTTTACTGTAATGTTAGTTGGTACAGTGGTTCATCATGTAAAATAAATTCAATATTTTTTTAGTTTCTCTTTAGGAAGACTTATAAATAACTTTAGTTGAAATTAATACATAACATGATAATGTATATAAATATCTCATATTTAATATAACAGTTAAGTATCGAATCTAATGCTGACTTGAACAAAAATTTAATATTACATTTATAATTTTAATGAAACCCATAACCTGTAAAACTCCTTTCGTCTATAACGGTATTTACAACCACCAAGCAATAAGTCTATTGTTTTTTTCTGATTATTTGCGAAATAATAGATTGATAAAACGATTTTTCTTATTTTATTTTTCTCTTATTTTCAAGCATTCTGAACTCATTCTTGAAATTCAAATTAATCAAAAATTCTCATGCATTATTAGCTAGAAAGGTAAAGTAAGAATTTGATGAACATTTAATAATATTTTTTAATATCATAAACCGTTATTTCTACCTTACATATTCATACCACAGTCAAGACATCTGGAATAGACATAATAGTATTGGAATTAAGGAATAACTTATTAACTGCTTCAAAACTCATAGACACTTACGTTCATTTTTCTTATAAGTATGATAATCACTCATGGCGACATATCTCTCTATTCAATCCAGCAGCTTGTTTAATAGCAAGTATGAGTCCTTATGGTGGTGTAAGCTAATATTGCTTGGTATATAATCATGGTAATAGGAAAGCAAAAAGTCAAATGTCCAACTCGTGTCTGTGTGTACCATCGGAGATTGGCTCATTCCCCGTAGGTTGAAGGAAGGGATCTGCTAAAACGGGAGGCAATCACCAGCGCTGATTAAAATGCAGGAATACAAAGAATTTATATGCTGACCGCTCACCCGAGGGAAAAGAACATCATTCACTGGAAGGAAGCCGAGGGAAATAAAAAGCGGATCCCTCTGGTGGTGGGTTATAAAAGCTCCGACTTTGCCATTAACAGACGCGGAGATGGGGAAGCTTGCCAAAAGGCATTCCGGATGGGCATTGGTGGAAACAAACAGTGATTAGGAATCTCAAACTGGAAGAGATATCGAGATAAACATTTAAGGAGATTGAATAGAAAGGAAGAGTACGATAACGCCCGGAGGTTTATTAGGGCACGTCCTTTTAAGGAGTGGATTTCAAAGTTGCCTCCGCTTCCACGATATCTCACACTTTGTTTTAGACATTCACGACGTGGCATGTTTTTGTAATATTCAAAATGGGATAGTTACAGTGACAGTGAACAGTTTGTTAAAAACCTAAAATAGTTTATTGTAATGTTTTGAATCACCTATTGCTTCTTGTTGTTGCCAAAAATGCTACGATAAAAAAGCATGCATAAGTTGTGAATCTTCGAAAGAAGCGAGATTATAAGATAGGCTGTAATTTATCGATAAATTCAGAGAAATTTGCATCTGCGAAAGATATTAGCAGTGTTATGCGATCCCCACCCTGCTATTTCGGCCAATCGGATAAACATGGCAAATTAATAAACATAATTGCTAAGACAAGTAATTTCAAAAATTATATTTTTCGAGAACTTTACGCGATAATAAGAGACTGAAATAATAGATATAACGATTTGTGTTAACACTTTCGAAAACGCTGAAAGAAGATTTATAGGGTAATATTGTAAATATACTTGCCATACTGATTGAGAAAGTATATTTTAGAAAATACTGAATAATCTCTAACGTAAGCTCAGTGCTTAACAAATTATAGAAAAAATATTGTTTGAATTAGATTTCGTTCCTCATTAGAGTTTATCCTGAATAATAGTGAACGAACGATTAGAAATACTGAACGATGAATAGCTTAAACCACGTATTGCAGTGCAATATCACTAATTGAGCAGCTTCTGGGATTCATTGGATTGCTAATTTATACAAGGAATTTCGTATTGTTTTGGAAAATGAAGGCATTGCAATTTTTCATGTCGGTCCTACTCACAATAGTAGAGATGCCAGATAAGCTTTCCGCTTTAGGAAAAGTTTACGTAAAACCAAAGTTCTAATTAACCTAGGTGAGAACGATGCTTACAATCGGAGGTGGCGAACGAAATCGTGTGTACATCTCCGCTCTTGATGGAAGCATAAATATAGGGAGCGATGAAAGCAGAAAGGAAATGGGATCTCGCAGCTTGAAGGTGAATCCGGAAGGAGATGCGCAAATGATGAGTCTTCCTTTTTTCACAAAAAAGGAACCGGCGCCACTTGTATTTCCTAATCATTAACGTCGAGGAATCCTAGCCCAAAGGAACTGCGTGGAAGCCGTGAGGATGAATGAGGTATATTCAATATGGAAGTCTTCCGGCGGAGAATTGCTTCGCAAAGGTGCATTGATGACTGTGAGGTAGAAAAGCAGAAGCTATATGGCTTCGAAAGGGCAGATGAGTTTCGCTAGGAACAATAGAGTGCCTTCGGATTTATTCTTTTTTAATTAGGCGCAACAGCTCCTTTTCGTATCGTAAATCGGATTGATAGGTTAATGACCGGTGAAATGAGGTACTAAAATGAGCCATTAGTTCCATCAATCTAGACCCCTCTTTCTTACAGGACATGGTGAGTGTTTTCAATTATTGTTGAAACGTCTGGGTTCAGATTCGTAGCTACACTGATGTAACAATTGCTGCAGTTTAAGATGCCGATATATTCGAAACATTTAAAAATTTAACGTCTTTTAACGGCTCTATAATTTATATTTAAATCTCACTCACTCTTTTGAATGTAGGATTCATGACTTTTGGTATATGTTGAATCAGTCTTGCTAACTATTTTCATTACGAACACTAAATCAGCACGACAGGTATTCGTAATTTAATTTATTTCAGTTGAGATATAATTGGTGTATGCATCACTTAGGGCATCTATTCAATGCCAAATTCTTTTGCCCGAATGAATACCGAACATGAAGAGAAACTTATTTATTGGTTCTCATGCTTATTAGTAAGAGTAATTAAATAAAGTAAGAGTAATTAAATTAATTTACCGTGTGAATTGATACATTGAAGCAATTCACATAAACGTCTTTTAAAATAATGATACCAGATAGTTATTGATTCTGCTTTGATATATCTAGTTTCAAACTTTCCTATGAGAGAAACTGGAAGTGAGCACGTATTAGGCTTCTTCCTAGAGCTGCTGTGAGAAAGGGGGAACTGGAGAAAGGCACAATCTCGCAAGAAACCACTAAAATTAAGCTATTCAGGCAGAGAGATAGCAAAAACTTTTCGGTGAATCTCTAACAGATCATGAACTTTAAATAAGTTTGAAACTGGTCGCAATATTAAAACGTTTCTTCACGTGGAATCTACACTTTCTTATTTATCCACGCTCCCAAATCAATAACAACGTTTTTAATACCATCAACCGTATTACAGAACTGCGTTGCTAATATTTCGAGCACAATGGATAAACATAATAATAATAGAATGCTACCAATTGCTTTCTATTTTAGTTTTTCCTCGTTTGCCAATTATCTGAATTTCACTTAAAAGACAGTGAAAGTTAAATACCCAATGAGTTCTAGGCAATTTCGCTACAAGGAAGACGCAGTTCGGCTAAGAGTAAATTTTAATTACTGAAAATGATCCAGATGGATATTTGACTGAGATTCTCTGTTTTCGCCTCCGTTCATATAGACAAAGTGCTCTAGGTAACGATGAAGCCAAACCGCTACGATGTTTATCAGTAAATAAACAGTTTTCCGTGGCTTTCGCCGGAAATACGTTTGCACTAGGATTTCACTGAAAGGAATTGAAAAAATGCGAGTGCAAAGAGGCGATAACCGCCAAGATAAGGAAATAAACTCCCGTATTTCCTCAGGGATCTTTTTCAGATTCCTGTTAACGAGAAAGCGAGCTGTGTAATTACGTTCCTTGGAAAGAAGCAAAGAAAAAACACGCGAATGAAATTGGCATCAGGTCTTCCGGGGGGGGGGGGGGGGGGGGGAGGAATAGGGTGCAAAATTAGTTTCTCTTTTTGCGATAGGGAAGGGGACCTCATCTGGGAAAACAAGCGAATCGAGTGTCCGAAACAAATCTAAATGACAGTTCTTTTCCGAAGAAGGTCGCGCTATGGGAGCTATGGGCCGTGAATTCGCGTTTTATTTACTCCCCGACGGATGAATGCTCTTGCTTGCCTTATTACTTTTCATCTCTAAAGGATTCACTATCATTCATGAGGAAATTTCGGTTTCATTTATTTCGAAGATGTTCATAAAGTGTGTGATAACGTTATCATAAATCTCTCGTGTGAATCGCTCATTGTATATAACGCAGCCGGTTATATCGTGGATACTGATATACTTAGGCTAACTGTATGACCCGTTTTTGTCTGGACAGTCCTATTTTTTACTGGCGATTCTTTTTCGATAATATGGATAAATATGTAAAAACGCTGAACGTGTTCAACAAATGTACGTCGACCCGTAAAAGGCTTTGCCGAAAATCGTGACTTTGTAATAGCGTAATATAAATAATTAAAAATGTCTGCAGCACATAAACTGAAATATTTTTATTAACTAAAGCTGTATAGTTTCGAAAGTAACACACTCAAAAGGATTTAAACGTTCCATATAACACGGGGAATCCCGAAACATACAAATTTCACAAAAATCTCATCTTTTTAAACAACTTTAAATAGAATAACACCAATATTCTACTCAAAACTGAAACACATTCAAAATTCCTTATTTTCCACAATATTGGATTATAATCTAAATACAATAATCAACAATACCGTCGCCTAAAATCTACTTTAAATAAATATACTCTTATATTGAGATATTATATGTATTTTTGTAGGAAAACCGATTCAAACTTTCGTCGGTGAGAAACTGAATGTGAACACGAATTATTCCTCTTCCTAGAGCCGCAGTGAAAGCAACCGGGCAACGATTTCAGGTTCTTAGTGGGGCCAATTACCTTAAACTGAGCCAGATGCTCTCCCCTACTCCGTGAATTTGAATAAAAAGTGAACTCTAAAGCGTTTAACTGGAAAACCATGGATAGGACCTAGGAATTGTCAGTATAGGAATAGTCAGGAGCTATGATCTAAATTTCCGACAGGAATTGATCTTTATTCATTCGTTTGATAAACTGAAATAGTTCAAATACGTAATTCATAAAATTAAAAGATTAGAAATTATTTAATGCTGTGGTGATTTCATAACGTTAAGGATTGTTAAAAGTTTTTTTTTCCTCCTAATGTTCATTTTCGACGTCAAAGCAAATATGTACCGTAGCAACTTCCAATAAAACCTGCAGTTTGAGTTTCAGTAGGCTACCTTTTATCATAAATATTTAACAGATTGTCTTTTCGTTATGCCAAAGACAGAGGGTTATCATTAGTTTATTATAATAACCTTTTTACAAGGGTTGAATGTAGCCTAAAACTATTATTTAGAGTGAAATCTTGAGACTTACGGAAACAGTTTGAAAATTTTTGTTCATGCAAATCTGAGTTAGTAATAATGTAGAAAAATAATGAAAGTAAGAATGCAATTAATATTTAAAGAAGTATAAAAATAACTATGCGTAAAATAACTTACTTCATATTACCATTCACACTATAGGTATCTATAAATATTCGTTTATTCTTGCAAATTCTAATGATGGTTAAAGAACGAAAAATAAAACCTTGGAGTTTTAGTCAGCATGACATCTTTAAGATACCGAACATGAGTAATTGCCTTTTTCCTCTAGAGGAAACTAACGCAAAACTTTTACGGAGTTGAAAGTGAAAGTTTCACTCTGAAATATCTCGGGTAAATATTTGAAAATGATTTTAAGTTCAATCAAACTATCTTATATATCGTTCATTTTAATTTACGGTTCCAAAACTTATCTGAACCCCCCTTCCACAATAAACATACCATACTATCGGCCTTAACTGCTATTTATGATAATTATAATTGGAAATGTCGGAGGAATTATTGCAAAATTACTAGGTATGCTAGAATCGAAAATTGCCGGCAAAATATACGAAATCCATTTTTTTGAGTTCGGACTTCTAAAATTCGCATAGCTACTTTTGAATTCATTTCTAATACAACTGTACATATCATTTGCGTTTATCACTGCCCATTATCATAGAACGAGGATCAGAGATTACCAAAACTTACAAAAATACCCGCTTTGAGTGTTCTGTGAAATTCCACATCTTCAAGCTTAACCGACGTTACACAACCATTACATCACCTAGTACTCAAGTCGTACTGGATGTTGAAAGAATTAAAATTTTCCAAACAGTGTTGTTGAAGCTATTTACGTCAAAATCCTATCGAATTTTCTCAAAGAAAGGCTCATTAAGTTTTGTCAAGAAAAATTGGTAGATTCAACAGAAAAACCTATGCTAGAAATGTTTTGATCAATCAGTTATGTCAAAAATGCGTTCAAAATATTCTAAAGAATTATTTTTCGAATCCGAAGATCTATTTTGTGGTTTTCATTGAAAATCATGTCTACTTTCAGAGGTACTGTGACAATCTGAATATTAAATAGCGATTTGGATATTGGAGACAGAATTATTTCCCCTCACGGCAAGGGTGTCTAGCCCCACGACCCACGAGGCAAGACTCGCAATTAACGGACATAAACTAAAAACAATAGAAAGGTAATCCACATATGTGGGTTACCAATTAAAAATCCATCATATTGTTTACAATCTTCGGCTGTATGGTCTTTCCATTGAAAGAATTAAAGGATTATAGATTTAGAATCAACAACTTCGGCCTTGACTTGGTGGTATCGCTCCATAATAAAAGGGTGAAGAAGAACTAACTTTTACAAATACCACTTTTGATGTTATTTGTAAAAGTTAGTTCTTCTTCACCCTTTTACTTTGATTATAGATATATTTACCTATCTGTACTGTGAAACAGTTTTCTGTTTCTATATCTGACTTAAACTTAATAATACCTGCTATTATATTTTGACATTAGTGAATGGCAATTTTGAAGGAAATTAACGCAGTGCAACGTAAAAAATATGTGGTTATATTTCAATAACTTTAATCAGAGAGTTTATTTCCTTTCTTATTTCTGTCAGAGTCTCTTTGATGGATGAAATAAATATTTAATGATCCAAAATTCCATTCATATAACACCAAGTGAGACTATCACCATTTTTTCTTTATATTTTGTTCTTTCAGCGTAGATTTACTCAAATTTTTATTGAAAGAATAGATTATCAACTGTAGCTAATCCTGAATCAATTTTTGTTCGAAGGATAATATACGAGCATTACAGGCGTGTTTCCATGATAATGTTTTCTGTTTTTTCTGTTTCGAGAACTGCCTTCTTAATTCACTTACTTGACCTAATAGAGGAATTAGAGGTCTTTAATCCGGTGTACAAGTTTTTTTGATTTAAGGCCATTTGCCTTTCGAGAGATCGGATCTGCTGCTATTTAAGAAAAAAAGCTTATACACACAGAAACGGCTGAGGATTTATAGAATGTGGTTTGAGAAAAAGAATTGGAAATTTAAAACAAGGCAGAGGAAGTAGTTCAGGCGAATCTTAAGAGGCCAACTCTTGAATGAACAAAAGATGAGGAAAGGAGGATGTCGTGGTAAACTCCGAGGAAAAAGCAACAGAAAAGGTTCTCAAAAGAAAATTTAAAGGTAGAATAATTATCAAGGGATAAAAGAAATTCCATTAGTCAGGGAATTCCAGGATGAATTTGTAATGACGAAAACCATTAAAACACATGTATATTGTGCTAATGATTTAAATCTTCCCGAAGCGGCAACTCAAATTTCTCGGAGTTACTTACGTAAAATTAAATAAACATTTTGCATGTGAGGTAAAAGTGCTTATGATAAATAAGAAACAAAGCACCTGGAGTGATGGAATTCAAGGATTCCAAAAATGGAGCATGGAGAGGTCTTTTTTTTAAGTAAAATATTCGAAATTTATAAAGAAGAGAACAATCGTGAATATTATTTCCATGGGTAATAAATTTGTATTGAGTATTTATAAAGAAATATACATATTATATAAGTATTTAATAAAGAAGCTCATTTGTTTTAAAAAAATGAAGAACTTTAGAATGATACAGAATGAATGTTTAGAAAATAAAAATAGAGGTAGTAGCCCTAATGTAGTTACTTTGGAGGAAAGTAAGCATATTATAGCAACTAATTTTGTGCCATAAATCCACTTGATTATGCCTCCATGATTCAAAATAAAAGTGAAATACTAATGAAAAGAAAGAAATTAAATTGATTGAAACTGTCATGGCGTATAAAGTTCAAGCATTGATTATTATTTTCATTTTATAAATTCATAGTGTATTTTCAGCAGCAAAAAAATCATTGATTTCAAATGTAATAATTTAAATAGTTAATTCTATACTTATTAATTTTTGGAAGATTTAATTACATTGCATTACTTTATTGTCAAAGAAATGATGAATGATAAATGCAGGGGAACATCGTGAGCGGGGATAGATATTTGCTCGGATAAATTAATTTGGTTATTTTATTACATAATTTTGCCACGAACAATGAAGAAATTTGCATAGAGAATATTTACATTATGTCAAAATTTTGGTGATTTGTAATACAAGCCTTCTATACGAGAACGGCAATGGGTATTTCAACGACCCAAGCAGTGAGCCTTACTGGCGCCTTCGTCGGTCAACATTTTTAAGGTTAGCACTTTTTCCATAGGTGATTTAACATTTTTATAAACCGAAAATGAACAATGTCTTCTGCGTAGCAGTGCACTTTATAGATAGAAGCATAGACCCTTGCAAAAATTCAAGGATCCGATGACGCGGGAATTTTGAGGCTGACACGATTCGTAATTGTTTCATATTTTCCTTCTTTTATTGAGATTTGTAATAAAAATATCTTAACTATCGATTTCTTTTACTCGTAGAAAACTAAACTTGACGATATTCCGGAATAATACTAATAATTATTAATGTTACCATTAATTTATCATTACACTCACTTCTAGTGGTTTTATTTCCAGTGTTGTAACGTAAAATTGCCTATTCGCATTCTTATTTATGGGAAACTTATGAATCTTTTGACTATAGATGTTATTTTAGAGTCATTATCTTGAGAAATGAAATGCTCATCATGTCCTGACTTCTTGTCTAGGAATACTGGAGAATGAGATGAGAAGCGTCGACAAAATCGGATATTGGAGATTTAAAATTTCTCACTATTTTTGCTGTTTCCTGAGCTCTTTTATCTCCTGCGTTGATCAGGTGAATTTTGCAATATTTCTTCTTTATTTATAATTAAGGTGTCATTGGGGATTATTACAACGATTACTTATGATATCAGTACCGCCTAATCTTCCACACCCGAACAAAAGCGTGAAGAATTGCAAACCCTTCCCAAGTATCCCGACTGGGGGCGATGGCCATTCGTCCATTGTTTTAAAAATCGCGTGACGCGGAAAGGGACGGGTCGATGAAGAAAGCCGTTCGCCATCCCACCGGAGTCTTCTAATTTTAATCCTTTGGGAAAACATTTATCGGAGCACCACAATGGCTCGTCCGAGATGGTGAATCTGTCAACTCGCTGCTGAAAGACGCTTCTTGGGAGAGGATCCTCAGAGTACACTCGCGTGATGACGCACGCCTCTCTCCCACTCTCTCTTCCGATGAATGGATCTGAGAGCTCTGTATAATGCAGATGTTTCGAGCATAAACATTCCCCTTCAAAGGGGTTTAATAGTTCCATTAGAGAAATGACCCGCGGCATGTTGGCTTTCAGTATTGAAAAATAAATGAAGATCCCGTTTTTTTGCGAGAGCTAGGCGCTTTCCTCAAGGGATTTCCTGCTTGCTTGTTTTAAAAATTCCGAACTAGCCGTTGTGCTCATGATGAGTGATAGATGGGAAAATTAGCAGAGGTTTTTGTCTTCAGTTTTTTATTTTGAACGCCGTCGCGGGACTATGAAGTGCACTCGTTAATGCCCTGGTCTTAATTATGTCGGAGTTTGTCTAGCCATCTTTAATTGGAAAATTTCTCGTTTGGAAAAATGTTGCGTCCTTTGAGTGAAAGATAACAATAGGTGCTCTGTAGGGCATTTTTTCGCTTTCAATGAAGTAGGTACCTATTTGTAAAACATATGGCGCTTTCCACAGATTATTCATGCCTATTCTCAAAAGATGGTATTTATGTTGTGCTATTTGGTCTATAAGGCTAATAAATTATGCTATGCTCTAAATACTGCTGAGAATTCGTTAAGTAACAATTATTTACATTTTCCACCAAACATCACCAACAAATGGATTTTAAATGTTATTATATTTTAAAATAGGAATTAACGTTTAGAATTTATTTAAAATTAGTCCTACGCTCTAGAAGGAATCTATAGGATAAAAAGAAGCAAGGAGAGTATAGGAATCTCGAATTAAATCACTTTCCGAGGAGATCCGCGGTTTAATTCCTGGTCTCCACAGACTTTTTCACGTTCATTAATTCTATGAGAATATTTCTATTCCTAGACTAAAGTTTTCTTTGTACTAATGCTTGAATTTATTATTTTAATGTGCAATCAGAAACTTTATATAGATATCAATATAAAATCATGATTTATACAGTAATACCATAATTGAGAAAACAATAATAGCGGCCCCGAAAGAAAACTGTCAGACTCTTATATTAAATATATTTGAATTTATATTCATATTCTATAGCAACAGATGTTTTCGAATCTATATCATAGTTGCCAATTTTAGAGAATATTTATCTAGATATAGAGACTTATTCCTTCTCTTAGCGACCTTGTTTCGTGATTCAGCCACTTTTCGTTCTTAGCGGGCACATTCTCTTTCACGTACTCTTTAGTTAACACGTTTGACGTAATAATTTTGCCATGTATTTGAGAACTCATAATGTTATATGCAACTCCTACAACTTTATATTGTAAAATAATTAGAAATATAATGACACTTATTGTTATGATTTATTGGAATTGATATCCTTGAGCCAAAGGAGTATTAGAGAAAATTAGGATTATTTCCTCGTAACTCTTACGAATGTAAACCTCTCTACATATCGCATAACGTTATGAGAAGTGATGCCTATCAACAACCGGTGTCCGTCCTCTTTATTTTTCGTAACAAATTTCCCACAAAATTTTACCAGATATCCCATTATTTCTTTCCGAGAGGAGAGACACTGAGCACGAATTTAACAGCCGAGAGATAATTCAATCGCAGCGAGCGATTAATATTCATCGGCCGGGTCATAATTCCAACCGCGGATTTTAGCATAAAAATCAATCCCGCGAAGCATCGCCCACACCGGCAGGGACGAGCGGCGAAATCTCCGCTAGAACATCGCCTCCCGTCGTGGTTCCGATTTAACAGATTGGTTATAGAATGCACAGTGGCATCAAGAGGTGGGTGCAGCGCCCACACTTTTTCGGAGCGTATGGAATTTATGCGGCGGGCTGTCGAGATGTGGAAAAATGATGCTTCTATCTCCGGAGGAAGACGTAGAAAAACGAATCCGGGGAAGCGGCGTTTTTTTATCGCGATATGAGCGTCAAAAAGGAGGATAAATCACCGCCGCGGTTAACGGGTCACGTTGAGGCGCGCGCCTCCGCGAAAACACAACGCCACGCGTATATTTCCCTCTGTTTTTCCATCCGCTAAATACGCAGAGAAAGAAGGACATATTCCCGCTCTCTCTCTTTCGCGCCCTCACGTCCGGTTGGTGCGCCGTTCCCGCGCATTCCATCGGCTCCCCCTATCTCCGCTTGATAAACAAACGAATGCCGGGGTTCGCAATCCGCCATATTTCACCGCTCCTAAATATTTTTCGTGCTCCAGAGGAAAAAAATGCGCTGGCTGCGGCGTCTCATCGCAAATAGAGAGGGAAAAAATGTCGCGTGCTGGATTTTCTTTGTGGCAGTAACGAAGCACGCAAGGAACGAAACGGTGATCCCTCAAAAGCTCTTTATATCACAGCAGGAAAAAATATCTAACAACTGAAGAGCGACTGTTATTTGTGTAACACGTTTGTCTTTCGGAAAGTTACCTTGGTGATATGATTGATTTTCTTCGATGAGGTTCACTCTATGGCGGTCCGTATTCTTTATAGTGAAATGTTGATTAAAGGTCACTGTGACTCACGATGTGTTTGCGTTATGCTACCTGTTAACGAACGGTTGACTCCGCTTTAGCTATTTCATTGATCTACTTATTCATAAGTAGTAAACTTTAAATATGTCTAGGATCAGTTATGGGAGATACTGTGGAAAAATAGTTTTTAATAACATGCAATCCACATCAGAAGTTTTAACAAAGTGGAACAGCATTACAATGGATCTGATTTATTTTAGTCTATGCACCTAACCTCTTACTTATCTGCTTTTTGTGGCAAGGCATCGAAACTCTTGCATTACCCCCTCCCTTCCTATTGCAAATACGCACTTGCGTTTCTTCCTAAACTTCACCTAATGTTGGCATAAGTTGGCCGAAACCAGCCATGTTTTTAATTTTTGGTAGAATTTTAAGTGTAATATTTTATTTGGTAAAGTAAATCAGATAAATTGAATTCTTCAAATTTGTAGAGACAGGAATTTAAATGCATGACAGGAGTGGTGTCTATCGTCAGTTGGAATTAAAAGAATAAATAAATGGATGCAATGATAGACATGATATCGTCGAAACATAAAAATATATTAAATGCTAAAATGGGAGTAACGAAACAAGCATTTGGTGATAGTTCTAGTTCTAATATAATCATCTATGAAGGAATTTCATGAGACCTTCCCTCCGTCAATTTCATTGCCAATGTAAACTTTTGTCTTCCTAGCAATCAATCAGAAGTTAATGGTTAATTCTGGGCTTATTAAAATCCCATTTAATTGAAATTCTGATCATATACCTAATTAATGCTGGATCAGATATGTTTATTCAGTTTCTGCAGTCTTCTTATGCCATCACGTAAAATTCTCTTACACATCGAAATTAACGTTGATAATTGATATAAACAAACTGAGCATCTTTCCCATTATGGATATGATATTATGTTTACTTTGTAGCACATCACATTATAGATTGGTAACGAGTGGTGAATGAATTTGAGTTCCATGAGCAGAACATCACAAATGTAATTATGTGATGGCGAGTAGGAGATATCCCAAGGTAATTGCATAAGCAACTCCATAGAACCCCATTAATTATTGCGTCTGGATTAATGACTTGTCTCACACAACTCATCAGGTATCAATAGAGAACCATACATTTCACGATGACAACTAATTTTTTCCTCTTAACCAAGATTATGGCAACTTGTGCATGCTGCGTAATGATTAAATTCAGCTATAGCAATTCGAAATGATTAATGATGACCTATCTACACTGATGAGTAAAAGTGATCCATCAGCGTAGTTCATCATCATGAGCGTATTTATGTATCTGGAATGTCCACACCTCTGAGCATTCAACTATGGCCACATTGCTACCCGATAAATTGAATTGAAAACAAAAAAGGACAAATTTACAGTACATATAAATTAAGACGTGAGCTAAAAACATATCAGCAATGAATAAATGAACATATTTACAAGAAAAATAGTAACTTCATGAAATATTGTTACTTTAATGCGAGTTGATTACCGATGAATTTCCGATATGCCTTTCGAGGCTCATCCTTATCCCACTACTCGCCTCTTTTATGGATATCTCTTGAAAAATATCTCATTAAACTTAACTGAAATATTCCAAAGATGTCAGAATGTCTTTTATTCTTTAAGATTGAAGATAATTTTAACATGGCTTGAATCTGGTGTCTGATGAAGCTCTAATCCGCTAAGAGTTGTCGTAAGCTTATCATAGAGTGGGCAGGAATTAAATTTGCGGCATCAATGACGCATGACTCTATCTTACGACCGAGTTACTAGACAAGTTTGAGAGCTGCCATTCGCTCTTTGAATGACGTCCTCTTGAGAATGAAAACCTCTCGATATATACACTTTTCTAATCCGCTGATATTTTAAAATTCCTTTGTTTGTGGCAACGAGCTGACTTTTATTTAGAGCGCTGTCATAGTGCTGCCTCATTCGCGAACTGTAAGTACTTAACTACCACTTTCTTAGGCTTTGGTAGATAAAGATTTTCATGGATGAGGTAGACATGTGGATAATTTTTCGCAATATTCCAACAAAGATATTAAGTTTTAGTTGGAATTGCATTAACCATCATGGCTTCCAGGTATTTCTATTTACATGAGAAAGTTTGCCTTCTCAAGTTGTGCTCTAGGATTATATGTATTTAAATAAATGTGAAGAAGAACAATTTGTACTTTTTCTACAATATTTTATTAAGAAACGATAAAAGGAAACAAAACACGACTAGTTTGATTGATCTCCATCATCAAGTGACCTAGTAAAAACTTAAAGCATAATACATAAAAGTAGGACTGGTGGGAAAATAATGAAATACGGATTTGTTTCCTTTTATTGTTTTTAATAAAATACTGTGGAAAAAATACAAATTGTTCTTCTTCATGATGACGTATTTCCACAAGGCATCGCCAGAGACTGTGAATTTTATTTAAATAAATACTTTAAAGTTCAAATAACTGTATCCATCTACGAATCTCTACTATTCTGAAATTTCAAACTACTCGTATTTTAAAGTATAAATTTACAAACGAAACTCTTAATGATGATATTCAACAAAATCATAAGATCGGGCTGTAATTGAAATGTGGGATTACTCAATGGCACGAGTTTATTCTATTATAGTGTAGAATATCAAATTAAATTATATTCATTAATTCCTTCATAGAAATTATAGCATTGCATCAAATCCACATATAAGTCATAAATTTTATCGAATAACATTTGGAGTAAAAATAACTCGGCCATTTTTCCTCTTGTGGTTAGTGATGCGAGTTTTGTTTTATTTCCTCAGAGCATTATTACGTACTCTGAAATTTTTTTAACGAGAAATATGTCGTTATTGTCATAATTTTAATAAAAAGAGTGCATTGTAATTCCTATAACTGCAAACCAAAAATATCTGTTGAGAATCCAAAGGGTGGTTAATTTTTAGCTTCAACGGACGAGTAACTGAAAGGAAAGGGACTGATTGGCATGAATAGAAGGGATCGTTATTAGAAGATGTCGAATCAACGTTCCGTACGAGAATAAAGAGCGGAAAGAAGCTGCTCGACTCCACAAGAGCATTTTTACATTTTGTAACGATGCGCATAAAGTACGTCAAATTACAAGCTGTCGACCTGAATAGGGAATGTTGTGATGGTTAAATTCTACCTCGTGACGTCCCTTTGAAATGAAAACATGAATTGGGCCCTCTTGTGATAGACATACTGAGAATAACCGGAGTAGGCAATCAAATAGAAGTGGAAGCCTAACCGCACAACCAGGATTTTATTTTCCCCCGCATCTCTTCCCATGATTTCCATTCTAGGCATGAATAAATATTACAAACCATGCCTATAAAATTCCAAGTATCATCTAAAACTCAGCAGAATATTAATGGACAAATATACGCTCGTTATAGTGAAACAATTATGAAACATATTTCTCTTCAGAGAAATCATTATATCATTCCTTTAGATCCAATATGATTGCCTTCATTAGGCAATGGCTCCAATGCAATGCTCTATATATTCTTCCCTATAACGGATAGAGTGTATGATGAGACTTACAAGTCTGAAGCTGTTTGTATATCATTGTGCATACATGTATAGATACATTTAATAAGGAGGTACCTTACAAACGCGCAGTCTCCATTTTGAATGACCTGTTACGTTCTACTATGCTTTACTACCATCTTAAGATAAATCAGTGTGTATTTAAATTCAGTTTTAGTCTTCGATATTTGTAGGTATATTTTTCAAGAGCTTATTCCTACATTTCTCTAGCTATTTATTCCATTCCACTAGATTTTTCTACCTCTCCTATACCAGTTAAATTTTCGTGGCCTCTCACACAACATTCTTCACTTTTAAACATGCTATTCCAATAATTCTAAACTAGCACCCCTTTCATGCACATCTTTGAATGACCTGTTACGTTCTACTATGCTTTACTACCATCTTAAGATAAATCAGTGTGTATTTAAATTCAGTTTTAGTCTTCGATATTTGTAGGTATATTTTTCAAGAGCTTATTCCTACATTTCTCTAGCTATTTATTCCATTCCACTAGATTTTTCTACCTCTCCTATACCAGTTAATTTTCGTGGCCTCTCACACAACATTCTTCACTTTTAAACATGCTATTCCAATAATTCTAAACTAGCACCCCTTTCATGCACATCTATCAGTCTTTCTTTCAGTTTGCATACATTCATTACACAGCCGCTACAGTAGCCAGTCTATGGTGGTTTTGCACAATTAATTTGCATTGCATACAACCATTTATGTTTCCTTACTGCCAAAGTCATTTTTACTGTACAGAATAAGAGGTTTAAAATCTCCAAAATCCGTTCTTTTCAACAATTTTGACCAAGTTACGGACAACTCTGTCCATCATCACCTGATGATGAAAAGATCATCTCCTGATGATCGAAAGGATTGTCCGATACCGATCATATATACATTAAAAGTTTAAGTTGTGTATTGACAAAGTGTTTTACTACTACTAGTTTTACTAATACATATAAGCACAATATATTACATGAAATTTCTATGTTCTGTGTATATATTTGTTACTTTCCTAAATCAAAATAGAAGAACTTTATTTCTTAAATTTTACAGTTCAAGAAACGTTTGCCATAATACTTTGAGTTGACTTGGGACGTCGCACAGTGGCTAGAATCGAAAAGACCTGGACAAGGGGCGAAAAATGTTTTTTTTTGAGTGCAGATATTGCAAATTAGCCTAATTATTGTAAAATGATTGAATTTTATGTTCCTGCTCGTACTTTTCTTAAATTTTTAGGCGTCAAAAAGATACAGGGCGTCAAACTTGAGATATTTTCACAAAAACGGGAAGTTTCGGATTTTTCGGAAAAACGTTCTGGTTCGTTGATATATAATTGCTATTGAGAGAAACTGTTAGAGAAAAAAAAAACAATACAGTAATCTAGCATAACTTTTTGTCTTTCAATTCGGTGAATGTTTCGTGCTCTAAAATGATTCTTTGCTAATTTTAAACAACAAAATGGCGGACACCTTTTATCTAAAGTAAAGGTCTCAAATTCATATCTTAAAGTGTACTCAAATACGTTTTTAATATGATTTGCCAGAATTTAACATAAAAGAAGCAATATTTTTTACACAATATTACTAAAAAGAAACCTAAACTGGATTTGGGGATTCTGCGGCTCCCAGCTGGACCGCGCAGCGCTTACGAAAAATCAACTGCAATCACAGGATTGCTTGTTAAATGGAACAATATTTTCAGATTCCATATCAAGTAGCCTTATACATTGACTTGGTAAAAAGACTTGATAGTCTATTGCTGTTTACCTAGTTGATTTCGTTACTTTATCTCGAAATTTGTCCGAAAAAGGTGTCCCCCATTTTGTTGTTTAAAATGAGCGGAGAATCATTTTAGAGCATAAATCATTCAGCGAATTAAAATAAAAAAGTTATGCTAAATTTCTGGGTTGTTTTTTCCAACAGTTTCTCTCAAAAACAATTATATATCAACGAACTTAAACGCTTTTCCGAAAAATCCGAAACCTCCCGTTTTTGTGAAAATGTCTCAAGTTTGACGCCCTATATCTTTTAGACACCTGAAAATTTAAAAAAACTACGAACAGGAACATAAAATTCAATCATTTTGCAATAACTATGCTAAGTTTCAATATCCGCACTCAAAAAAACCATTTTCCCCCTTTGTCCAGTTGGTTTCGATTCTAGCCCACTGTGCGTCCAAAGTATTTTCTTTGCAGCAATAGTACTTCTTTACAAACAGCCCGACATTATACATTGTGTGATTGTGAATTCAACATTCTAACGCGATGTTCTGCAATATAAAACGTTACTGCTACCTTATATAGATGAATGCACCGTTTTAAATATTTTTGGCACATGGTAGGAAAAAAAAAGTTGCCTTTGATTTAACTCTCCCCTAGCCTTCTTAATGTCTATGATGATGTGATTCTTGCAGAGGTATGAGCGATACTGTACAGTGATTTTTTTTTGGTTTCTCCTCAATGAATACTAAATATAATTCATATGGTTTCTGTGAAGCTTTTACGTGAAGGATTAGCAATAGCAATCTGGCTTAGGCAAGCAGAGCCTAGAGCAGCCAAGGCAGAGGCTAATTACACAATTCCTCATCTGGTCAAGTATAACTTATTCCATCTTCAAATCTTATCGAAAATAATGGAGGAGAATCAAACCATCCTCCGGGCTGAATGCTGTTCAGACAGATAAATGAAATTTTGAAAAGATCTCTCTTTAATTTTCATCAATTCATTCCCACCTACCTCCTGTAGATGAATGGACCATGCTGAATTTTCTCAGCGCTCCCACCTTTGACGGGTATTTCTTGCAAAAAATGCAAAACTTAATGAATATTCAAATGATTGCGGCCGTGGGTTCACACGTTAGCGAAAGGAGCTTCGCTTTTGGATGCGCGGACACGAGTCCCTCGAAGGGAAAAAAATTAACAAAGCTCTCCCTAATTAAGCCCTTTTTTATGCAGCGAAGAGGTCCGGTCCCACCGAATGTGTACCTCGAGGAGAAATTGGAGTATTCCTCGTGAAAGTTTTCAAAACCGCAATCGTGACTTTTCCGAGAGATGATGAAAACAATAAATCTTGAGGTGAAAGAGAGGGAAATTGCTCTGGCATTTGGCATTCAAACGGGGAAGGCCTCCGAGGTGTTTTCGTTCCCATCTTATGATTCGGCAAGAATGGTAATGTATTGAAAAAGTCACTCCCATTCTCTTCCCAACGAAGGGAGAACCATAAGATCCGAGAGTACGTCATTTTGTCACGTAAGATATGTAAAGATTCAACGGTAATCATTAAAACCAAGTCTTACGAAGGAATAAAAAGATATTTATGGGGTGAAATTATATTTTACCATATGATTGTCTTCGTTTGGGTTCAATATTCGCTGGAAGTTGAAGAGTTTCGCAAGAGATCGAAGACAGAAATTTTTCGCTAAATTTGGCCAACTTTGACGTCCTGTAGAATTTTAACGCGCAAGATTCAAAGTAAATAACTTCCACAGTTGTATACAGAATATACTTGAGATAAATCATACAAAGTTTCGTAGCCCGCACTCAAAAAAAGCGTTTTCATAGTTTTGGCCAGCTTTTCTCGATCCTAGCCCACCGTGGGACATTGCGTTCCGACAGAACGGAGATCTCCAAACAGGAAGGAAAATCTGTTTCTAGTCGGATCAATAGATAACAGCGGGAAGAGGATAAGCGGTGTAGTAGTCATTACGTCCGCGGGTACATCTGCCGCTGACGGCACGATTCATAGGCGAGAAAAGATGGGTCCGTTGGGCAAATGACTCTTTTGAATACACGCATTCAGTTCGCCCGCTGAATGAACAACTCAGACTGCGATTGTCCCACGTATTTCGCTTTGAATTTTTCCCCTTCTAATAGTCACGACATGCTCTATTCTGCAGCCAAGCGGTATGCGCTGGAAAATTCCGATTTCATCTCTCGGCCGGATTCAATCCCATTTTCATCGATCTCGTTCGTTCGCATTCGGGACAATAGATGCGCGGATTTTGTTTCGAATTTATTTTTCGTCCATCTTTCATCGTGCTAGCTTTCATTTCGGGCTGATGCAATGCCGGTGGAGGAATGTAACATGACTGAGATCGTAAATTATTGTGAATAGGTCTTTCTCGTATTTCGATCAATTGGAAAGTCCAATTATTTGCCTCTGGTAACTGCTGGATGATGGTAAAGGGTGTATATAAGTAGAGGAATTCAATATGAACGAGATGGAATTTTTATTGGGGAAAGGCATGTTGTTTATTTCAACCAATTTGAAAGATCGATTATTTGTCTCTGATATACCCTTGATTGTATTATGTAGAAATGGAGGTTCGTCATTATTCTATCAGAACCTGCGATAGTCGATAAATCTATATCACAATGAATATTGTGGTAAGGTGATGTTATGTATCAAACTTTTGATTCGCATATACTTAAGTGCGAGATTTTTTCATTGATACATGTAGGTACCTATATCATAAAAAATGAATTATTTGCATATGTAAGTTTATAATCCTTCAAAATTAATTATCAATAATGAAACAAGACAAAAATTGTGGAAAGAAATCTTTGTTATACTAAATGTTTTTTTTATTTGTAATTCTTTTCTTGCATTTTTCTGCTTAAAGCAAAATAGTAAATATAATTTGTATGTGGCTCACAGATGTTTAACTTCAATAATATTTTGTATCACAAGGCGTCTTCTACAGACATTGGCACAGAAACCTTAATGAGATTAAGGGCCAAAGTTTAATGAGGAAAATACATTTTCTTTGTGAACCAACTAAAAGTAATCTGATTAATAATCAATTTGCCTTCCTCTTTGATTTTGGAAAATTGCCACGCCTTCAATAAAAGTCAGGTCTCTAAAATTCTTATCAAGGTATTTATCTGCTCGTCTATCATCATCAATAGTAATTCATTTCCTTATATTTATAAAATAGTACTTTAGAAATTCCACATTAAGTTTAGCACAATACGATGCACCCAGTTAAATTAATTTACATTTAGGAATTTCAATCTGCTATTTGTCCTTAGCGTACATCTCGTACATAGATCGACTGTACATTCCTTTTAATGTTTTTTTTCAATTTAAAGCAAGCTTATGTGCGAGTGCCTGTGATAATTACTTTTACGCTTACTCCGAATGCGGGCATTTTCATTTAGATTATCTGAGAAAATGTACTGGATCGGATAATTTTATAATTGTTCCTTAAATTTTGTGCTAGTAAATCTGGCGTATCCGCTTAATGTTTCCACTGACGTGGAATTTCATATTCAGCTGCAGTAGCAAAACTTCTCAAAATCTTAATACGTAAGAAAAATCCTCGGATACAGTAAACTAGGGCTACAGCATAATTAACATCGAAACAAGTCAGATTTAATACGCATGACATCGGATGCATCCACCAGTGCGTGTATTAGTGGTCGTTTCCATTCGCATGTACGTGTGTACACGTGTGATATGCACATTAATGTAGTCCAAACAAGAGTAAATGAGGTGGAATCCAATTCAGGCTTAGGCTGGCTCATGTTGATAGTTCTTGTTCCCTAATATGTGTTCTATCTCATGCAAGCCAACGGAGGTAGCAAGTCGGGATGGATATGATTTACTGCATGGAGAATCCAAAATTCATTTTATACTGTAGTTATTTATAGGAAGAGATCTGCATTGGATTCCTAAATCTATTTTATACTGATTTTAGTCTTAGGAAGAGATGTGCACGGGAATCGAGCAGTTATTAATCAGGGTTACACAGATTGCTTCCGAGTGTAGAAAATATTATGTTATTTCTCTAATTCACTGCTGTTATTCTCACAGGTATGGTGAAACCATTCCTTAAATTATTTAATTCGTTGCTTCAGGGAAATTAATCCACGGGTTTTATACGTATCGTTTTTTTAAATATGCGTGACAAGAAAAATCGGGCTTCAACTACTTTGAATTTTTTCATTCTATTTCATTATAATTCAATGTGTTTATTTATGGTCCCCGCTGCTTGCTAAAACAAACATTTACCTTTCTCAGGAAAAATGTATTATTATTTTTGTTATTCCTTCGAACTGCGTTTCAGTGTCTCCTCAATCATAAGGTGTGATATCAATCATTTTGTGATCGATTTTTAAGATGGTTTTTCGGTTTCATTTCCTTTTTTAAATCAGGCCATATCAAATTGACGGACTTATAAAAGATTTTGAGAACACTAATATTTTATTATTATTATTTTATAACTACAAGTTGGCTGTAAACCAGGTGGCAGTATTTCTACATACAAAAATATACGTATCACCAGATGAACATACATAAACCTTTTGTTAGAATTGCTAAATGAAAATTAAAATCTATATAAATATATTACACATAAATACATAATACATGATATTGGTTCATCTAAATACATACAAAAATATATCCTATTTTTATAAATAATATCCATATGTGTGATAAGTCGCTAATAAAAACTTGTAAGGTGTTTAAAAAATTACTCATAAGTTAGCATTGCATTACTACATGTTGCAGCGGTTCTTAGATTTCTGGTCTGTCAAAATTCTCTAGCATGGTGATAAAACGTAGCAATTTCACTGTAGTTCAAAATTGCCGAAAAAATATTATAGCCAATGTTTCTAGATTGTAAATTCATTCAATACTTTAAGAAAGCTATATGGTATCAGTAAATAGTAGTATGCTAGGCAAAAAGGAAAAGTTACGCACGACGAATGATTTATCGAAGTGGTACATACATGTTTTCATGCAACCAGCTTTATCTTTTGGCACCATTGAAAGCATGTAACTTCGGTAATAAATAAAGTCGAATCATGCTTATAAGGTACGACTAACAAAATAAGGGGGATGCCCGTCTTCCCTTACACGTTAGCCATAAAGCATACATTCTAGGTCGTAAATAAAAAAAATCCAAATTTTATTCCATTCTTCTCGGTTCCTGACGGTAGAAGGTCGCGTATATTTTGGTCGAAAAATGTTCCCTCTGAGATAAGTTGTTGTTTATGGAGTTTCTCTTTCGTCTGACAGTTCCTTCCTGTCACGCTTCGCAAATCGGATGTATCAGGAAAAGCCTTCGGAACGAATAAAATCGATGTAAGAGTCTGTTTTCGGAGCTGTCACCCCGAAATTCGGATGTTCGAAGCCGTCCAAAAGTTCGCTTTGATTATATTTTGAACACATCACTTTAATGCTCGCATATATCGAAGTTCAAAGAGGCTCATTTTTTTGTAGGATTCCCCGTTTAATTAGAGTAAAGGTAGGAATGTAGGAAGAGTCAAATGTTTTTTAGCCTACCAGTTTATCGAAATCTCTGATTGAAAACTTGAATTGTTTTCGTATATGGGCCATACCTTCCAAATCCAACTTCATAATTCTTGATTTCTTTGTAAAAAAGAACTTTTTTCGAGTACCGTCTCTTACTTAGTAATTTAAAAATGTAGTTTTTTCTGTAAATGAAGGACATTTATCCAAAAAAAGTCTTTGACTTTAAAATTCCAAAAGCCATATCTTTTAAAATGAAAAAATTGTCTATTGTTTAGGTTCATAGACTAGGTAATTTAATAATTTACACGGAAATATTGTTTTTAGAAATTTGACGCATATTAAATACGCTAGAGCACCCACAAATATGAAACTCTTACGTGAACGACTTGTAATTTTGCTATCATTAGTTGCAATCAATGCTTTTGGGTAATTTTTATTGACAAATATTTTCGTACTTTAAAAGATGTTGATTAATTTAGTGCTTGGTTAAATATATAGCCAGTTACATATATAGCCATAGCAGTTTGTTTTACAATTTATCTTGAAGTAATTTCAAAAAAATAATCTTTAATATAAATTCTCTAAATCAGGTTCCCTCTTCAAAATCTTTTCTAATAAAACGTCTCATATCTTCTCTGACTTTGCTTTCTCATACAATGTAATCAATTACAAGGTTTACTATCTATTCCTTCTCTTGTCTCTTATCAATTTTCCGGTTCCATCAAAAGCAACTCGCTTATCTGATACCTTTTCTTTCAATACACAATGTCTGTGATTTATACCACGGTCACTCTTTTTCAGAACATCTTCATTTTTCAATTCTTTGTCTTCCAGTAATTACATTGATTTTTTTATCTCCCTGTAAATAAATTCTTTGTATGGTTGCAAGAGTATTCAATACATGTAATTCGTCCGATTGTTCTATTAAATGTCTCTGTATTTTATTTTATCATTTTATACCTTATGTGATTGTTTAATTCATTGATCTCACTTATTTGTTTATTGTTAGCTGTAATTGGGCTCATGCTGTATAAGGACGCATTTTTAATAAGTAATTACACTACATAACAATAAACGTTCCTTTATAAATAAAGATAAAGCAAGATAATACTATATGAATGTATATGAATTCATTAATATTTAATTATAATACAAAAATTTGCAGTCGTAGCCCATTTAAATTTACACTCAGAGCGATTGTAGGAATAAATCTAAACATAGTACGAGTTTGAGAAGGATGGGAGGCCTTTGGTGTGGCATGAATGGGCTGAGAAAGTTGGGTTGATAGAAAAATAAACACGGAGGTGATGAGAATGTTTGGGGAAGAAATGGTTTCCATTGAAGTAATAAAGCAACGGCAGAGAAAATATTTGCGTAAAATATTTGGAGGAAGAGGATTGCCGAAGAAAGCAACACTGTAAGATGAAAGGGAAAATACAAAGTTGAACGATAAAGCAAAAGATGTTAAGTATATAAATGATGGGATAAGTTATCGAGAAACAGAATTTTAGGAAGATAGGAAACTTTAGGGCACTAAAACTTAGAACGTTCATACCTAATCAAAACTGTTTTTGGTATGTACACAAAGCAATATCTTAAAAGAGAAGGCTATTGTATTTAGAGGTTGCAATATTTAAGGTTTAGGGTGGGAAGTTTATGTTGAATATATATACTTTTTGCTCAAAGAGCAAAAATATCTTTATGTAAATCAGGCATTTGGGCTCCTGGATAGCCATGTGAATGGCGCACTCAACTTTTGTGGCTTCAGGTTAAGGCTAGATTCCCAAAGGAGGTGCAAGATTGCGAAGTGACTTCAACCTTCATTTAAATATATTATGTTTTTTATTATACAAGAATTCAAAGTACAGAGTTGAATGAAATATGCATACCCTGCCTGTGAACGGCTTACAAAACTTATAACATCTCTTAGAAATTCCTAGTACATACACGTGAAAATATCATTATAATAAAATTAAAGATAAATTATAGCTTTTTTAAGTAAAATGGAGAAATTTTAATATATGGTTAAAAATTGTATAAATATTATTACATAACTAAAATGAAAAGAGCACAGAATAAAACATAGAAGAGTTTACTATATAAATTATTATAAGTAAGGTCTTGCTGTGTCTTGAGGAGGACTCATCTGAAAGTCCCGTTTTATGTATGTACAAGCCCACTGTATTATTGTTTATAAGCTAAATTATCATAAAAATAGCTGTTTGTACAAAATATAATACAGTTGTTTATACAGAATAAAAATATCACTTTTATTATCGAAATTACAAGATTAAAAATACAGTAACCAATTTTTAATTTCCCTTTTTGCCATTGAAAGTTGCTTAGTAAAATTATAATTATTAGGTAATTCATTAAATATAATAGGTACCATTGCACTAGTATTTAGGAAAATATTTCTAACGCTCGGTTTTTTCCCTTTGAAGATTCTTTTAATAATATAATACTAATATAGATATACGACGAAGGTGTTTGTTTCAAGTGCTCCCGGGTAGTCACATAGGCAACTTCGATTTCTTTCAGTATTTATACGTATACAAAAATATAGGAACAAGTGACTTTGAAACAAGCGTCGGTGGTGTAATGGTCAGCATAGTTGCCTTCCAAGCAGTTGTTCCGGGTTCGATTCCCGGCCGACGCAATTTTTTTCCTGTTAGAATAATGTATGTACCTTGAGGACCTTATATGCACTGGAACCACACCGGAAGCTGTGAAGGTCTTCCAGGAACCCGGAAAAATATTGGATGACCTGCATGAAATATTTTACTTATAATTTTTTTAAATGAAGTAATGGAGTAATGATGGAGTTTAATATACTTTCTGTTGTTATTGTTGTTGTTATATTGTTGGTTGGTGCATTGTATAGCTTACTAAATATAATATGAACATAATGTGGTGAGTAGTATTTATTAGTAATACTCTGAAAAATTTTATTAGCATTTTGTAGTAAAGAGCTGCCATGCGGCATTTGTCTTAATCCGGCAAAGTTTGTGAATAATTATATTGTATAGATTCAGTATAAGGAAGTAAATTTGTATATTTTTATGACGATGACATAATGGCATTTTAATAGCCCTCGGCAGTTTAAAAGCAGTTGTGTCATATTTTGGACAATGAGTCTCCACTAGGTCCACTGCAAAGAAAGCATGATGTGAATGCAGGTGACTTTATATCTGCCTCGACCGCCGAGTCCCAATTGTCTCCGTGACCTCTCACGCTCTCGTAAGTCACTAAAGCACTTGACCCTTTTCGGGATCCACTCGAACGACTTTCAACGAGTCTCTAGACGTAATCGAGATAAAATATTACCATCCAGCGATAAAGTTCAAAGGTTGCTGCAGTTTCAAAGTCATTGCCACGGCACCTGTAGTCGTTTTCATGCTTTTAAGGCTCTAATTTGACTCTTTCGCGGTACTTGGTAGTGACCTCTCTTGACGATAACTTTAAGGTATACTCGAGGTAGTGGGCTTTCTAAAGATTGAGACGCGAAAGTAAATTTTTGGTAATATTATTTTATTTTTGTTTCCAGATGTTTTCATGGAGCTGTCGGAGTGCTGGGTGTCGGGAAACATTAAAGTAAGTGATATTAATTCTTATTTGATTATCGTCTTCGATTTTATTTAAGGCTATAATCTTACTTTCTCATTTTTCATGCTGTCCATATATTGTTTTTTTAAGTGGCTGGATACTATCTACATTTATAATTTTCAAGATTATTCTATAAACATAAAATTCCATAGTGCTCCACTCTAAAATCTATTCAGATTTTTTCATGATTTTTCTGAAGCTCTTATATTACTTAAAAATCGTTCAGCTTGTGAATAAGTTAAGTACATTTATGACACTCAAATTTATCCGTGGTATAGTATCGAAGTTAATGATCTTCTGTCAGTATGTACATTCATCAGCAAATCTAGTGAATATTTGAGAATGGTTACTTGTAAAATAATCTGTTTTCATTGAGTTCCTCTTAGTTGTGCCTGAAAACTCATTAGAGAGGAAATATATGTTATTCACCAATGTAATTCATGATATTAAGCAGAATCCAATGTTTGGATTTCAACGGGAACTAAATTCACGAATGACATGAATATTAGACTTATGCGTGGGAGGTATTTAATTCTAAGCAAATATACTCCTGAAGCACCTTCTTTTCTTGCAACGCAAATAAACTCTCGGATCGAGATTTTATACAATGCTAACGTGGATTTTAGCTTCCGAGTAACAGATCTTTATGTAGATTCACATTCTGGGCCGACGATTGTGTATTTTTAATGCTGTTAAAACTCATAGCCAAGGCCGTCGGTGCCTTGTATTCTCTCATATCTTACAAAATCTTTTAAGCCTACGATAAAATATGAAAGTATAGATTCATTAGAAATGCTACGTGTTATAAACACGTAGTATTTCTAATGAACCGTTGGCTACAAAAACGCAAAGCGTTTACAGGCAATGATGTAACTTCAACTCGCTATTGTAAAAATGCGAAGAAACGTAGAATGGAGGAAAAACACATGCGTGTTTCCACATCGATTACCAAAAACACTGTCACTATCTTTTATGTAATTTTATAAGAAAATAAAACTTTAATTCATTGATTCACAGATTTCCATAGCTTTTGAGATTTTCTGATTATTGAAGAGAAATGATAATGAGCCAATATTGTTTAAAATCTTTATGGGAATTTGAATTGATTGGCAGCTATCGGATTGTCTTTTCATACAGATTTTCAACGTGTGTTCCTTATTCATCTATCCTTGTAAGCCTCAACTCTTTTCCCAATACTCTTGGTAGTTAATAGTGGAAGAGAAGAAGACTAGTAGTCTTTGACGAAGTAGCCTTTGTATTGTAATTGTACAGACTTGAATTGTAGCACTTTTGACGATTTTGACTGTATTATATTTTAAAACAATTAACAGTAGTAATAACATGTGACTCTAAAAATATTGCATGAAAAATTTTAATTTCACTTTTCAAGTAATGTTTTGAATACAAACTCTATATTGAGGATATTAATATAAACAAATAAATTTGGAAGTGCTAAAATAGAATAAATCTATCTTCAACTAACAAGGAGAACACTAGGTTTGTGAAAAACGGTTTTGAACGAAACTTTCAGGGCACATTCTTTGCTTAAAAATGGTGGAAATGTGTCCGATCGATCAACTCAATTAGCCTTTGTTTATGAAAAATTAGCAACTGAAAATAGTTAGGCATTACCATATAGATCTCGAGATTTTCCACTTAGGAAATTATTTTCTTCTATTTATGTAAAAGATAACTGATCTTTTTGTGATAAAATTTCACCTTCTTACCTTCCAAGAATCCTTTACCTTTTAGTTAGCATTTATTCCAATACGCATAACGCCGCACAGTGGGCTAGAAAAGCTGGTCAAAAATAGAAAAGTGGTTTTTCTGAGTGTGTAAGTTTAATTACATTATTCAAGTAATATTTCTTATATTTTTTTTTACATCAATATATATCTCGTCCTATCGTAGTGCTTCATAATATGTAGCCTTAATATCGGCTTCTTTAAATATATTGGGATTGTGCCTCATCTCGTATTCTAATCGATGTGCGATAATTTTTTTACCGATGGCGCAATTTTTCACGGGTGTTTCCCGATTCTCCTTGTTATCCCTTTATTTTATCTTCCCCCTTCTTTCCTCTCAAGCCTCACTCCCACGACTGACGAGAACTTACCATTAAGGAGGGAAAATCAATATATAAAGGTAAATGTTTGGAGGGAAATTGTGAGTGATGGGGGAAAGTGGTGATGCAGATGAGAAAATAAGGGTTGAAAGGGTTAAATTGAGGATTTAGGGTGCAGACTCAGGATATCCGTCGAGAAGGGGAAAAAAGCTCTAAATAAGGAAGGGTGGGGTGGGTGAGGGATTGGGTGATTAAAACTTTGGGAAAGCCGTAAAGCGCGCTATAAACCACAGTGCAGCGTTTCTATGAATAGTGTGGGTAGTGGGTAATGAAAAGTGGGTCGGAGAGGGATATCGTCTCAAGGTATATTTCTCCTATACGATATTTTGAGTGACCAGATTTCATATCAATGAAGGCGGGACAAACATATCGTGACCCCCTTGAGTATGGGCAACACGTATATTACGCGTATAATGAGGGTATCCAGACAAACCGGTTTTTCGTGATTCATCCCAAATTGCAGTTACTCCTTACGGTGATTATAAAAGCAGTTGGCCAAACACCAGGGTTTATAGAATTATTATTAACGACTATAATCATTTTTACCGTACATCGGTTCATTGTGGCATGGTATTATCACTCGTTTCACTCTTCATTAATATGAGGTTGGGTCCAAGTTTGTCTTTCTTTCAACAAACCTTAATTATTACATATTTGAACATATTTTTGAATCAATATCTATCTATCCGTCTATCTAAGCCTAAAGTATCTTAAAGAGAGATAAAAGCTATTTCCAACCTAAATAGAAGAAAATACATAGTTACTTAGGGCAAAGTTAAATCATGTCCTTGCATTAAGGGTAGGTATACATAGACTGTAAATACTTCTGTGACCAGGGTGTGCCTTTGTGCGCCTAATTATATCGGTCACTGATTCCACTGGTGTCGTTAGCTACAAAGTTATTTTCCATATTATCCTAGGCAGATTTCAAAATAGGGACAAAGCAGCCTTCAAGACCACAATACTTCCTCAACGAAATCATTATTCATTAAATGACTCAATTATTTCTACTATTTCTTCTATGATTGAGTAAAAAGCGGAAAAATTATGAAAGAGGTGAGATGCAGGAGAATGAATTCGTTACGCAGACAGTCCCACATAATTAAGAAACACATTTTTATTTTGATGTAGGATTTATTGTAGAATTTTTCTTTATATTCACATAATTTTCCATCCTAAATTACTTTCGACTGAATATTTTGCGGGACAGAAAATAAAGTGTACGATATTCGTGGCTAAACACATGGTGAACAATTGTTAGGCGCTTAAACACTAGAAGGACGGTGGTGGTTATCTGACCACTTTTCAGCGTTTTACTTATTTTTTTTTTATTTTCGAATTTAATAATAATAATAATAATTTTTTAAATTATTTAAATATTTCCTTGCAGATATTATTACTATAATAATATATTACGCTTAAGTAATTTATTACATTAACAACTGTATAAATTATGTATCAAAGGAACTTGAGTAGAGCTCAAAGTTGTTCAGAGTTAATTCTCAAATCTCATAGTTATTATTACTCAAAGCCATATGCAGCGAAAATAATGAATTTTGCGCTGTATCTATAAATCTGTTTATAAACTATTGATCGACCGAAAAACAGTAATTTCATTTTTCTCCAAGTACATAGATATACCTAAATAAACTATTAAACTTCTCCAAAATGCAAAGAAGTAATCAAATAAGTATAGAGAAGCAAAGTAGTCAAGTGAACACTTCCCGTTCTTCTAGGTAGAGCAAAACTCCCGTCCTTTGAGTGTTAAAATTGTGGCACGTTCGGCAAATTCATTCAACAAGTATAAATAGTACCCGAGACAACACAAGGAGCGATCCCTGCCTCCATTCCCCAACATCTTAACTTGATTCCCCAACTCAAACGAGCAAGTGGCGAGAAGACATCGCCCGGGCGGGTGACCCCTTCGGGAGAGATGGAGAAGAACTTAAGGAGTCGTAAGCAGTAAAGTCCCTCGGAAAATCAGCGCGGAGAAGTGGAAAGAGGAAACCGACAATAGCGCCAACACAGAGGTGAAGAAAGGTTAGGCGATTGAAGAGGAAGTTAATAATATTATAATAATAATAGTAATAATCATTCCCCTATATAAACCGAAGCAACTAATTCTGCATCACATCACTCCTGAAGATGGTGACGAACTGAAACGTCTAGGGACATCGAAGCAACGACCCGGCTGGCAACCCGAGAAGACTTCATCCAAAAATAATCATCTTTATTTGGGCGAGATTGAGAGTTAAGGCCTCTTGTTCCATCTGATACATCGGCATACATTATAAAATATTTAATTAAAGAGAATAGTATGAGAAACAATTAGAAGAATTGTATAGGAATAGGAAAAAGTACTGCAGGAAAACACCTACAAAGAAGGGGTGTGTGAAAAACCTGCGTAAACCTATTGATAGTTATAACTAAAATATGAGGAATAAAAGAGCGGGACAAAATATTTAAACTCACTACCAGTATCTACTTCCAGTATACATTTAAATAAATTATATCAATATGCATTACAACATAAAATAAACAAAAAGTACATAGATTTTCGTCCATTAGGTATAATATGAGACAAATAAATACATATTAAAAAAACATTAATCATACAATTCGTACTGTATATAGTCAAAATTGCATACAACATAGACATTCGGGTAACTCTAAATAGGAAAAAAGAAACAGATGAGAATTATATTAATTAATTAATAATATATTAATAGAGAAAGCATCTTATGCGTTGAGAGGAAGAGCAAAAGCAGAATGAGTCCTGTATTTGTGGGATTGAGGAGATTTATTTTAATTGCTTATGATAGGGTTTTTATTAGAGAGATTTTATCAAGGATAGAGGAATCAAATAAGATGTTTCTGTGAACACACATTGAAAGAAAGGAGTTGTGTGGCTTTTTAATTCGAGGTCTATCGAGCTGAAGGAAAGTAAGTTAAGAGAAATCAGGGAAATGCGTGATAGAGGGAGAAGATGGTGGCAGGTGAAAACCGTGGAGATAATGCACGGGAAATGGAGGGAATCGGAAGGAGGTCCAGAGCGAGATGGCTGGATGCTGGAGCGTATCCGGTCGCATGCGGTCGTAAATCAGGCAAGGTGCGTCGGGCGGAGTCCCCGAACAGTGCGTGCGGGAGAGACGCGGGGGAGTGGATATCCTGAGAGAGACAGCTTAAGTAGCCGAGGGATGAGGGATGGGAGTGATGAAAGAGAAGAACATTGGGAATGGAAATAAAAGGGGAGGAAATGGGATTGGAGAGAAAAGATGGAAGTGATTTTGAAGACGCGGAGAGGCGTCTGGTAATGGGGGAGAGGGGTTGTGGAATAAGATAAACATGTGAAGGGAAGGGAAAGTGGAGGTGAAAATTTGAGGTACAGTATGTGGGTATGTGTAAACTATAAAGATTGTTACCTACGTCAACCTGTGCTGAAATTCTGCTGAACCCCCGGGGAATCATCATGATAATAATAAATTACCTTATTTAGGGCGTGATTGAGATTATAAAGTCCTTTTATTTCATCTAACCCTATAAATGTAAAAAAGAAATATCTTCAAAAATAGTACACAGAAGAGGAATACTTCATGGATTTAATAAAATTTTGCTTAGAGCTCAGGAAAATAATTCAACTGGAGGAAAACACCCTCAAGGAGGAGGCTGAGAAACCCTTCGAGACGTACAGATACGAAAACTATTTTTAGTAATGAAATCAGATTAAATAAGATTCAAAAGACAAGAAGGCATACCAAAGATATCATACAAAAACAAAAAAGAACAAATAGTTAAACATTCACATTCAAGTAGGAAAATATAGACCCATAAATTTACTAGCAAATAAACAATTAATCAAAAACGGTCTAAACAATTAAAAGGAGAAAAGGAAGATATAATAAACTATAGAAAGTAAAATACAATTTAAAATGCATTCATTAAAGCAGGGAAAACCCTGTATTAAATAATATACATACCAAGATCCATGGTGTAAGGAAGATAATTGAAACAAGGCTCTAGATGAATCACCGGTGTTTGAAACTTCCCCAAAAGTCGTCTTTATCAGCGTTCTTTACCTACTTTGCCATCGTTTCAGATAAAACAAAGTCTTGAAGGTTAGTAATCCGTTCTTTATGAATGAAAACTCTCTTGGGTACTAACAAATATGTGAAAAGTTTGTTTAAACGCATTAGTATGTCAATAAATTCCTCAAGTGTTTCTAAAATTACTATTTTAATAATCTAAACTTTTCAATAAGAAGGTGAAGTGCAGAAAAAAGCAAAGTAAAGATCATAAGCCAAGTTTATGTACTAATAAATCCAATAGTATTCATGTGAGTATTTAACAATATGTGATATATCTCTTATATGATAATTTATTTATGATAAGGAGTAAAACGTTTCTTGTTCGTTCCGGAAAAAAATTTACTCATGCTGATGAGAAGGGAATTGAGAAATAAAGAGGGTTTATGATTTCATATTTTTTAGTATTTTCTTGGTGCAGGCGTAAAAAAATTACGATGCCTAGCGTTGTATATCTTTGGATGTCTGCTGCTGAAATTGTGTTGGTATTGAAATTTTTTACCTATTGGTTCTCTCTCCATCTAAATTGCCAATTCCAAAAATATTATTTGTTATAAGTTTCCCTCTATTAACTTGACTATATGTTTCCTATCGTATCTTATAGATGAATTCAGTGAGAAAATTGAAGGGAATGATAAATAATAAATGAATGAATTAAGTCTTTATTAAGGAGCGATTAAATTCCTATCCACCCAACATCAATTGTAAATGAATATTCGAATATGTTCAAATTAGAGGGAAAATAAAGTAGAACACCAATAAAATATTTTGGATGGCTAAAGAAGAAATTGGACAGTTAACAAATATATTGGAACTAAAAGGAAAATGATGTTGTCTAAAGGATGCTGCTACTAGTATTCAGAGAAAAATATACCTTTAAATAATTACATTTTACTTGAAATTTTAGAATTTTTTTCTAACGGTAATTGTTGCACTATTAATATTACAGTAATCTGTGTATTAGTGATGATGTTAATCGCTTGTTAATACTAACAGAGTCAATAGTTGCTGATTGAATCACAATAACTTCTGTCTAACAGCATCGTTGTAACAGCAAAGAATACAAATCCATTCTTCTCACTCTTAGCGATAAATAAAAGTGACGATGTCATGAAAGCAATATCCGGGATAGGGTGCGCCAGAAGAGAGCATCGCAAATTACTCGAGAAAATGATAAAAATCTCAGAAAGAAGAGGCAAGAGTGCATGTATAAAAGATTAAAGAGGAAGTAAAGGAGGTGTTTTCATTTGAATTCACGACTCCAATCGTACTTAAGATATGAATAAAAGATACTGGTTATTGTTTTCATCAAATTGATGCCTATCATATATTGAAGGTGCAGGAATTGCGTAGATATGTCTCAAACGTAGCATTTAAGTAAAAGGATACTGAGACTTGACATTTCACTCTGAAAACGTTTTGGTTTAAAGCCAACAGGATGTCGTGCTACTTTATGTATTAAAATCCTTTAATGCATGCTAATCTTTACAGCCCGAATAAATGATGGGTATAAGACGTTTTGGAGAATCAATCAGTCTCTTCGTTATCGTGGGAAATCAATGAAAAAGCTTTCAACTCCAATGGAAATCTCTGAAACGCTAATTATAACTTTGGAAGTCGGCGGTTGTGCGTTGAATATGTAATGGGGTGGGGTGTAGTTGCGTGGCTCTGAAAATCCTCTTTCATGAATGTAGATTCGACTGCTATCCTCAGGCAAGTAAAATAGATTCGCTTTCTCTGGACGAATTCATGGGTTCGATACCAACCGAGCTCTCGTGCATGGGCACATATCAAAGTGTACAACAAATAATGCGACTTGGCTATTTTTCCTGCGGTTTCATCTCCTTTATAAAAATACCTTTGGGTACAAGCCAAGCGTATACCATTATTCTAAAGGTTAGACTATGGTTACCACACTATAGGTTGGTGACTATGTTGGCAAACTTTTATACGTAAATTGGTTTGATGATTCACTTTGTCGATCCCCTCACGCGATGCTTGAGAATTATGCCCAGGAAGATGAAATCGTCCTTAAAGAGGGATAAATAAAGGTGATATCCCTTTGATAGAGCCTTAAGAGCCTATTTTCCTATTTCATTCTGACAGGAGAAATTCAGGCTTCTGAAAGAGAGGAAGAATTTTGAAGGAAAAGGTGAATGGAGGATGGGGTCCCTTGGATATACATCGATTCCCTTTTGGTTGATGCCCGTCTTATGCCAGCTGCTGACTTTCAAATCATCAAAAACCCATCTGGGGAATACTGAGGCATACGTTTTCTAACACCATGGTAATGGGAGTCTCTTTAATACTGTCTTTTTACCGAGTGGGCTACTTTTCTTACAATACAGAATAATTCTACTCATAATATCCTTGAACGACCATTCATAAATTAAGTTGTTCATGATATATACAGCCCACTGGTGGCAATGTAATATAAATCTAAGAATTACCTGAGCCTGTCCGTTTTTTTTTTGGTGGTTCAGGTGAATCTTAGATTTATAAGTTGTTCATGTTTGCAAAAAAATTAAGATTGAAATAAGTGGGATAAATGATACATAATTAAAGAATACTATTATTTTATAATCCCAATACTATATTCTTAGGCTGAAATATCATAAGATTTTCGTGATAAAATACGCCTAATTGTCGTCATTACTTGCTCTATTCGCCGACCTATGCCATTTTTGAAATCCAGCTCGAATAATTTATCCACGTTCACATAGGGGTACTTGAGGAAACTGGTTAGTAGTAGAAAGCTGCCATGGATAAATCCGCTAATGAACTTAGATAGCAGACCTTTTTTAATTTACATATACCTCGAATCAAAGAAAAATAATAGAAATAGTCAATACTGAAGTCCCCTCAAAACACAGATGATGTTAACGATCGAGCTCTTGAATAAAAAGAAAGGATCGCCATGAGATAAACCGCGTAGGGTACAGGAATAGAAAAGCAAAAGAGACTCCGAGGTGATTTGTGACCAAAGAGAAGTTGTCAGCGTTGAGGTGACTTTGGATAAGGGACAGGATTTCAGATTTCCTACAAGGAGTGGAAAAATAGACGTCGTGAATTGGTAAACGGAGAAGGGGGCGAGGAATCGACACCCCCTCGAGAAGGGGTTCCGAGGGTAGAGATGAAAGGATACATTCGGAATAAGGGTGGCAGAAGGAAAAACCCGGGATATATGGATCGAATAATATTTTTTTATAATTCTATCTCTCTGTCTCCCCTCATGGGGCAGAGGCGCAGAAGGGGATGAAGGAAAGGAGCGAGGAATTACGTCCGAATATATTTTGGTAAGAAATTTTCGGGGGAATAATGCTACGGGACAGAATGACAGAGCTGTGAGCGAGGTAAACGGCCCAGGATGGAAAGTCAAGTATGACGGATAGCGAGAAAGGTTACGAGGAGGTTGAGCGTCGAGGGAATGGTTATGGGATCCGGGAGGGAACCGTCATCGGAGCATCCCCGTTTAAAGGGGAAGAGTTTTTGGGGAGGGTTCTCGAATACAGTTTTAGATGTGTATCATTTTCCTGAGCATGCTGATGTGTGAGCGTATCCACCTGGTGTATTGCTGTGTATAAATGCATAGCAATAGAATGAAATGATTACGTTTATATGTATACACCACTTTAGGTATTCACACAAGGATATTCATAGACGCTCGCAACAGAGGTGGAGTCAAATTTTAATTAATCGAACTTTACAAAAGTTTTGGAAATTGCACGCTCAGTTTTATTGATGGTTTAAAGTTTATCTCAGTGTCTTGCATAAGACTCCGCGAAGCTTATGCAGATGATATTCCCATGGAGAATCAAATATGAAAACAATCTGACTGGACCGGGTCTCGAGCCCGGATCTTCCAATCTCCGGGTGGCTACTGCATCATAAACTTTGATGCGAGCAAAATTATCGTCATCCATATATAAAAAACTGCTGCTATAAATTTTAAATTTTGTGAAATCTGAGCTCTCAAATTTAATCTGAAATTGAATCTTCAATCTAAAACCTTTAAATCTTGAAATAATGAAAATTTATTTCTCTGATAAAATTCCAAAGTGACACTGAGAATAAATAGTTTTTATCGTAGTTATATTATACTTTGTTTACATGATAAAATTAAATTATGTGTCATTCTGTTTGAACTTTTACCCTGTTCGCTTACTGACAGCCTCGAGCTTGTTCACACGAAGCTGCTAGATATTCAGTGGTTGGAGAGCTACTTCGTAATGAAAATGTGACCTTTTCCTAGTAGGAAACATGAGCATATATTTTTAGAAATGGGATTTTCCTGAGGTTTTATTTTTTAAATGCGAATGATCTACAGTTTATAACCACAAAAATAAATGTTCCGAAGGCCAAATTATTCAATAAGACTAGCGTCTGAGCGAAGAATAAGTCAGTCGATGCAATAACCTTTCGAAGTGTTTGCATGTACCCTGAGGACTAATATGTATCATCCCAATGGTAATAAAAGGGTTAATATTAACTATATTATATTATATTCCTATTTTCATCAAATATAGTTTGATTTATTCAATCGGAGTTAATATACTAATAGTTATTGATGGTTATTAGCTTCTAATAGATATATTCATCATGAAGACGGAATTAAAACCTCCTTATTGGCAACTTAATAAGTTTGGGTGTTGCAGAAAAAGGAATAATTCTGTATTAACTTTACATAGTGGCCTGAATAGACTCAGAAATGAGGCTTATGAACCCAAACAGCATCATAATAGGAGGAAATGATATAGACGGAATAGAAATAAATAGTTGACTTGTTAACTTAACTATGGCCGTTGGCCTATATGAATCGAGCATTGAAGTACATTCAAAATAGTATTGGCTTCCGGTAGAAAAGAACGCGTTAAGAATTTTGCTACCAAACCTCTTTTTCATATCAGATGCTCCGTAGCAGCAGAGTCTGGAGTTATTTCCGTCACATAATTTAAAAAATGAGGTTTAAAGAAATGGACAACCCTCAACATCTACACAACGGAAGTTTCTTCTCTAGATGCGAATAGGAAAGAAAGGGCATTGAACTCCTTGAAAGAGCATTGCATTGTAAATGAAACAAGGTACGGCCCTGCAGTTGAATGTATTATCAATTCTGCCTCCTCTTGTTGCAGCTACAACTCGACAGCTTTACCATTGTAGAAAATATAATTTTGCAAGGCTGAAAACGGGTTTTTATATCCTCCTATTACGGCTGAGAGGTAGATAAAATAATCATTTGTAAGGTATTTTATGTTTTGGTGTTTATTCTTTCCATTAATGGTTCGTAATATATTACTCGTGCTTTTTCTGGAATGCTATTTCCCCTCGATTGTTGCTAGGGGACATCGAAATAGAATTAGTTGAACTAAAAATAACGGAAAATTTTTATTTCACTATTCAACATAATGTAATGCATGAGATGAATATTCGATAATCTGATTGGCATCCAACGTACTTATTCATGTGCAATTACTATGTAAGTTTTATATTTACATTTTATTGGCCTTCGCAAATATCTCTTTTTCGTCTGATTAGATTCCCTTTAATATATCAAAATCTGTATCTGAGTAATAATATTATTTTATTGACCCAATGCATTCATATTTTTTCGATAGTTATGTATAAAATACATTGATATATTGTCAGATATGAGATGGTTATACAACCAAACGTACGTATAACGTATAAACCTTTCTACTTTCTTCTCTGTCATGAATTCATCACATAACGGTACCATTTGATTTTTACCATAAATATTTCGTTTGATATACAATTTTACAAGCACTGTATGAATATTACAGTTCGCTATTCTAAATATTCACACAAATTCAGAATGTTGATGAATTCAATGTTTGTCAAAATAACTATTTCTCTATTTCCTTCAGGACCTCTTTTAGTACTGCCATCCAACCTTTATTTGGCTTAGTCTACCATTTAATTTTTATACCATTTACCATCTTTGTGAAGATTAAATAATATTTTTTGATAAACGATAATCGTTAAACTATGTAGTTAGCTAAAACATAAAATTAAAAATTTTATCTAGATCAACCATAAAGTCAGCAGGACGAAATGGTGAATGAAATAACCACGGTTCAAAACGAAGCTAGCATCATTTTATTAAAAAATCACTTTGCAAAATACTACAGAAACCAAAGTATTTTGCAAAGTAATTTTTGAATAAAATAATACCATTTTCGTTTTGAATAGTGGTTATTTCATTCACCATTTCGTCATTGTATACTAAAAAGTGAATCGCCATTTTATTGAGTTTATTAAAGTCAGCTGCATCTTTTTATATAGGTGTTAGATACGTTAATGTTTAAGCGCATAGATAGTATTCAAACTCTTGCACTCAGAGCCAGAAGCGATTCCCTGGAAATGGGACAGTACCGCAATGCAATGAGCGTCTCTGGAGCAACAAGATAAGCAAAGCTAATACTCGAGCCCGTATGAAATAGGACGCATGCCAACTGCAGCACATAGTCTGATGGCTTTAAGATCATCCTCCCGGCAACATTTCCTTGATCATACTCGCTTACAGCCTTAAGTAACCCTCCTCCCGTTATTACTCCCCTGAAATCTCCCTTCCTCTCCCTCACTGCCTTCATTTGCGCTCATCACCCGCTTTCGAGTCTTATGGCCGCGCCTTAACGTCCACCCTGGCCATCCGCCGCCGTCATTCCATTCATCTGAATGCGTCCATCCATCCCGGGAATGAAAAAGCCCTCTTAGGACTTCTCATCAGCCCCTCTTTTCCCGGGAGACACCCTCTTTTGTCCCCAACATTAGCCACACCTTCACTTCCTCACCTCGCCTCCCGACACATCTCCCCGAAGTCTTATTTGTCTATCTCTCCCTTCGGCTGATCCCTTTCCCTTGGAGGGCTTCTTCTTTTCTCCTTCTTTCCCGGGAAGAGAAGATTACTTCCCGGCATCCTCTCCGTGCTCTCCGGGAGACGTTCTCTCTCTCCCCCCGTTGATGCCTACCTTTTTCAGCGTCTGAAGCGACCTCTACTTTTATCTCGCTTCCGTGAACGTCGCCTCCTTTATCCCTTCTGTCTCCCGTCTTTCTGAATCTTTCGCCCTCTGTGTGCGTTCCTTGCTTTGAGAGAATTTTCCTCGCCTCGTTTCATCTTTTTCCTTCACTTTTACCTCTCGAACCGTCGAAACCAATGGGACACATGCACCATCTTCCTAGTGTCTTCGGCATTAGTTTAACTTTTACCATTTCGTGGTATTTAGATGCTCGTTTACAACTACAAATTGTTAAAATGAATGGATCAGATGTCCAAGAACATGATTCCCTGTAGTAAAAATTAAAATACAATTCTATTTTAGTTCATGCTTGGTGATGTTGGACTCATAAGGACTGTCACTTATCATTACTGAAGAATAGCAATACTCTGAATAAATATCAATATCTTGAGAGTGATTGTTTGTGACAGGTTATTTTATTCGATATGCTTATGGATTTAAGTTATGGCTTCAAGAAATAAATGATAATTAGAAATTAGCCGTAAGACTAACATACGAATTGTAATATTTAAGCATTTCTGAAGTGTAAGATATCGAAATATAAAACTTCTCTATAAGAATAAGATGAATAAATAAAAATTTACTATAAGGCATGACATTAATCCTAATATCCATTCTTAAAGTTGACGTAAAATATTGTAATATTTTTAAGATGATTATGCATAACAGAGCATGTTAGGGAGAAGTATCTTTCTGAAGAAACTTATCCTAATATATTTCGAAAGGGTGTAACGTTAACCCACTCAATGCTACTAATTCAGCAAATCGATGCGGGACGTGGAATCTTTTTTTACGTTTATTTATAATTTTCAGTTATTTTAACTTTTAAAAAATATTTTCGATTTTTTTAAAGGGAAAATAAAGTTTTTTACCAAATATTAGTCATGCCTTGAATTCAGCGCATCCGTATTGAGTGGGTTTTAAACAATCCTTTAGCATAAGTTTTGAAAAATGACTTTACTCTTAAAGTATTTTATAAATTTACTTTCATAAATATTTTATACCTAAAATACAATTTAATTGAGCATATTTGATGGGATTTTAACAGAGACTTTAATTTTTTACTGCTATCCGATAGAAGGACGAGGATTTCGTTCCCATCTTCGAAAAATCCGCCGTACAGATGCAGAATGAAAATTTGATATTTGTTTACTGTAATCCAGAAACAAAAAAAGATTTCTTCGTATTCCAGCGTTTATAGGTAGAGGAGACCACTTAATTTATGTTAGAATTCAAGTAGATTCCTTTACTTTTTGTACCTTACAAAACTTTTATGTCTTCTGCTTTGCTCTAAATATTCAAAGTTATCGGAATATCTTAATTAGAACACAATGCTCAGGTGCCTGAAGTGAAGGAATCATATCAGTAATTTTGATTTACAAACTGCGTTTTCATATTATTAGACTGAAATATTATCGAAACGATGCATCAAAACATATCGTGAACATTGAACGGAAATAATCCATTTAGTTGATTACGTTTCTCAAAAAGAGATATTTCATTGGCTATTTTTCCTTTTCATTGATCATGCCATTATTGGGATAGCTCCAACCTCGATTGCAAAGAGAGAGTACATGAAATTAATACGTCAGTTTTTGAAATTGATAAATGAAAAAGACAAGTTAATCATGTGTTGAAGGTACTTAAATGAAAAGAAATACTAAAGTTATTACACGTCGTCATAATTTTAGAATACTTTATGATTCCTAAAAAAATTCCAATATCTGGAAGATTTGTGAAATGTTTCTTACGGTTTTAAGTTTCCGGGAAATTTAGGTGACAACAAAACAGGAAAAAGAATAAAACTTCGTGATCGTGATCCACAAAACGACGCCTTCCTCCATGAATTTCTGTGGGTATTGTAAATGTCAGATGCTTAAATTTTAACAAGATAGGGCATCTATAATAGACCTTTTTTCTAAAAATAGCTCATGTAATTTGGAATGCTTATAATTACCAATTATACAATACTATCCCTGTGGCAATCCATGAAAGAATAAATTTCCAAAATACGATAGTTACCCAACCCATTATTATCTGGCGATTTTTTCTACGCTACGAGCGTCTCGTTCTCTATAAAGGTAGGAGAGCTCTCGCAGAAGACAGGGATCAAAATTCGTTTAGTCAACAGAAAGAGCCGTCGCCGAACATCCTTGTTATCAAAGTCCCCTTTGCGAGTTCTCAAATTGCTGCAGGGTTTACTTTCTCCTTTATCGCCAGGATATAAATTACCCTCGTCTTTAAGGAAAGGTTGGAGACATAAAGTAGAAGACCCTTGTCCTTTTACAGGCAAGGCACAACTTATATTGCTCATTATTCCTAAAATGAATTGGTTAAGTTGCCGCCAAAAATAAATACGCTTCTTATAAGGGAGCAATCTTAACAGCCTTGATCCTTGTCACACCTCTTGACCTTTCTCTTTTGCTCATTCTCTTGAATTATCCGGTACGGCACTTCATGATAGGGCTACGTCAAGCCCTAGGGAGCATGAACTTTCTCTTTACTTACGAAGGAGAATCTCAAAATTGCAGCCAACAATTGTTAACTCCTTTATAAGATGAAATCTTTTAGACGTAAAGTTAAATTTATTTGCCAAACAGAAGTTATCGTGAGCCTCATTCAGCAGTAACAAAATAAAATAAGCCATGTGTTACTGTACAAGCATAAGCGTAATTACTGTAAAAATTACATCATAATTTATTTATTTATCGTACAATATCGTCGCAGTTTCAATCAAGTGGCAACGCTAGAAAATAAAATTATTCAACGTATGCAGTATCATCATTAAATATACTACATAAATATCTATACACTCGTTTTTAAATACACTACATTCATATTTACAAATATTTGGCCGCAATCACCGTTTGTTACCTAATATAATTTACATATATCTAATTAAATGTCAGACAATTATGTATTAACTTAAAATCATTTTAACATATCTTGAAGACTCCTCAATATTAATCACTTCCTAGAACTGTAAATATTCAGGCATTCATTTATATTTCGTTTTTAAGAAAGCTAAAAGTAACAGGCAAAAACAGGAAAAAGTTTTGGCTTATTATCCATTTTACGGATTATATTCTTCTGTAATATAGAACTATGAACTCTGTATTTCGTCCTTAGAGAATAGCTATAATTGAGTATAAAATTGAATTAGGTATTTGGCAAAATAGTCAAAAACAGAATGCAACAAAATCTTCAAAAATACAATAAGGAAGGAGTATATTATATTCCAGATAGATTTTAGAGCAGAAGATATTTGAAATAGTTTTTGAAATAAGAGAGCTCGTAGCGCATTAAATTTAACCATCTATCTTTGAAAATGCATTGAAACAAAAAACTACGAATCTCATTTGAGTCTTTGCAATAGGCTAAAGAAGAAACCCATTAAGCTAGTAATTACTCCTGAGTGAATTGTCTGCTCCACTATCAAGGAAGCTCGGCTAAAGTTGCAAGTTGAGACAACTTGGCAGCTAAAAGATTCTACTTCCTTGTAAAAGCTACAGATTTTGATTTTAACAGCGGTCAAGAAACTTATATTTGAAGAAAATAAGTTTCCCTGTTGCGGTAAGCCTAAGTAACTGAAGCATGCTAATTGACTTCATGCTTCAGCATTTTTGTCATTGTCATTTTGTCATGAAAATTTCTCTATTACATAGGTAGGAGAATTTTATATCCAGAAACCGTGGATAATTTTCTCAATTTACTCAGGAGCTTAAAACGTATTGATTTCTGGAAAGTTCATCGTAAATATTTATATTTTTGACCTGAAAAGATAATGATTTTCAAATTAATATAATCAGCTTATAACATTTTAGGTTGAGACTGCTTCTTTTGTAAATAATATTAAAATATCTCTAGCATGAAGATTTGTTACATTTCCACAAGTTACTTCCAATACCTTTATTATTTTAGTTCAAGAGGCTTAAAGTATAATTATTATAGCGGAAATATTGATTTATAAATGACAATATCTTATGAATCGATTGAACCATAAGATACCTTGGCATGTCGAGTATTAAGTGTGTGCAGGAAATACGTTGGCAGTTGATAATAATACGCTAAATACAAGCTATTTAATACAATTATATTACCTATATGCACTATTGTTTAGGTGATTTTATAGGTTATACGAATTACGTCATTCATTATATTTGGTGGTATAAATCAGTTCATTGCTACCTTTTCTCTAGAGTAAAACCATTCCAATCCAATAAAGATTTCTCTATCCTAAAGAACAATTTCTCCGGAGACACGCTCTCAACTTTAGAATACATGTAACTTTTTGAAATGAAGGCCTATTTGAAAATAAATCTTTTATCTGGAGAATAATTGCAAGGGGAGAAACTGAAAAAATCTCAAATGTTGATCATAATCATAAACACGATTTCATTCAATCATTTTCAATAAATAGCAAACATAAGAATTATTCTTTTAGATGGTGCTCCACGAAGTAAGGCAAAATACCTGGTGTTTATTTTTTATAACTTAAAAGTCCATAATGTGTATTTTTTAATATAGTTCATACATCTCTATGCATTGAACTTGGTAGTTATTTCTTCCAGGAAAATTTTTATATGAACTATTAAACTCCCTTTTATAAGGAAAAATTAATATTCCCAAGCGTCAATTCGTGGAGGATGGACATCTCGGTAGAAGAATAACTTTGTAAGTTCCACAATTATTTAATAGACGATGAATAATTTCGAGATGGGTAGTCACTTAAATAATTTTGGAAGTTTCAAAGTTGCTCTTCTTCTAGGAATACTTTAGCAACTGTTACATCTTGAAGTATGGGATAACTAAACTGGATTTTTTGACATCTCATACTTATACCCCCAAATACACTTTTTTGCGGCCTTGATTACCAAGAACTACCGGTATAAAAATGCCATCCCGGTCCAGCAAAATTGACCAACTGGCTGATGATCCGACCCGATCCGACCACCGAAGAATTATAGACTATCAACCACGTTAAACGACGCAAAAAGCGGGTGGATTTTTGCAAAACGCCTCCAACACACACCCGCCGTTTTTTGCAGTCGCCGACCCGACGAGAGGCCCATAAATCAGCGTGACCGCGTTGGTAATTAGCACACGGGTCCAAACGAGATGGATCTGATTACACTGAGGGGGCATCTGGGGAGGGCGGTGAGGGTGTTAATGGAGACGGAAAAGGATAGCGGAGGAGATGCTGTGGGATGGTCCAGGCGTGAGGCTGATGGATGTTGGCGAAAGGGGTGCGGAAACGAACAAGTGGTGGAGATGGTAGTGAAAATGAGGGACCGAGGGGACAAAGGCTCCCTATTAGGAGCGAAAACAATTGAGAGTGAAGAGCGCAAGATGCAGGTCATAACACGTCGTTCGCAAGGGCTGAGAATGAGAATTTCGAGATCTGGCAATATGGGAATATTGTAATTACGGTATTCTGACTTCCCGGTTTCTTCCGGTTCCTTCCCAAGGATTTCGTCTCCAAATTAGTACACATTGCTGATTACCGACTTTGCTCTTTGGACACGCTGCTTATAATCTTCAGGGGTATCGGAGGAAGTATTTGTATTAGAGGAATAAGAACGAAAGAGAAAACAGTCAGAAATTGAGTGATTAATAAATAGCACATTAGAAAAAAATGAGTGTTCATTTCATTTTCATTTCATAAGACAATAGCCTTTTACAGCATGAAATAAATTCATTTCATTTTATGTGATGAAGTTCTACCAAGTGAATGCCGAAGTGACTGAGGTTGTTTAATAAATACTTTTTTATTACTTAAAAAAATAACAGATTTTATTTCAATTCAAATTCACGGATGAATTAAAAAAATCTAGATGTATAAACGCATCTCTAAGTAATTCATTGTTATGCTAACCTTAACAATTTAGCTTGTATGGGCTCCTTACTACGCGAATGTGATTAAGCAAGGGGATAAATTTTACAAATGAGATATAACATTTAGCTAGTCACCATAATCAAGTAGGAAAACCCTCAATATTCTTCCAAAGGAAAAAGTCAAAGGATTTGTAAGGTAATTGCACTTTACATTCAGCTAATTTTTATTGATATGGATTGTAGGTAATTCCATAAATTAATTGGCAAAGTAAAATCAGAATCATTGATATTTTCTGTGAAAAGAAAAGTATGTCTATTACTATTTTTATCTACTTAGGTGTTTTTCAACCTGGCGTTTCTGGCTCGGCGTTTTTGCGGTAAAATAAAACTTCGAGAACCTTTTAAACGTACTATTACATTTTTCAATTGCATGCGATCAATTTTCCTACTCATGCATCCATTCTACTCATCTCTGAAATAATAATTTTAGTGATTGTCTGTTTAATGGAACGCTCAATTTTCGAATATCTGGTATAAACCTAAACGATAGCGACAGAAAATGTTCAGTATCGATGATCAAAAAGAAAGATAAAATGCGTCTTTTAAGGGGCAAGTAGGATAAAATTTCGAAAAGTGTGGGTTTGCAAAAACAGAGGAGAATAAAGGGAAGACTGAGGAATTGTGGGAAGGCAGCGTTTGGATTACACACCGAAAAGGAGAAGAAAAACTAATAAAAAGAGAAGATGAGCCACCTTTCCGAGGAGGAATTCCTTGCGGCATTTTCTTCTTCCGATGTGATTTACGGCGGTCTTTCCCCAGAAAATAATAACGCTTTTATTCTCTTTCGCCATTTTCTGTATTTTACTCCTTTATCACTTTCTGGAAATCTTCTCGTTTATGCAAAGCTGCGAAGAATTCGGAATTCTTTTGGAAAAGCCTTTGAACGAGAATCAAGAGCACTGAAAATGGTCCGGGAGCAACGTGAAGTAGATTGAGCTATTCGTTAGTACGAGTATCACTTTTTCCTGGTTAAGGCGCTGTCCTGCTAAAAAGATCATTCCAAATATAACTTAAATCTATCACAAAAAATAGATTGCCAATTAGGCTTCTTTTATCGGTTTATTATGGACCCAATTCGAGTTTAGAAACGAACGAGTTTTTTTTTCCTCGTTGCAACTTTTTCAATTGCCCTCTCTGTCTTTCGAATGATACAAAACGAAAGAATGGATGTAATAAGAGACTCATTGGTTTCAATCTCTCCCGTAGAAGGGCAGTATATTGCTATCGTTACATTTCCAATTCTTAGTTTTTTCGAATATGAGAAAGAATTTGAGATCCTACAGATTAAACTGGTACCCGCGAACGCAAAAAGATTCAGCACTAGAAAAAAATTTGCGTTAAAAATAGTGGTGGTAAAACGGAAAGCATTACGAAAACACTATCTCATTCTGAATGAGAATCCTTCTATAAAAAGAGTTTGTTAGTGCTAAACGAATTCGCAATAGGTACTCCTTGCAAAGTGTTCATGAATTTTTGTGTTTAGAGAGTAAACAATCCGGTAGGTGGCTTCAGGGTATGAATACAGATACTAATAATATTACAGCATGAAGTACAATCGACTTTTTTATTTCAATTTCCAAATAAGATTTATTTTCTTCGAAGCGGTTACATCAAACGAAATTTTCACAAGAATTTACTACATTACACTTCACAAGATTTCCAAAATTTTCAGAGGTCGGTCACGTAAGTGAGGGTGAGATTCTACAGGAGAATGTACTTGTTTTACTTCAATGTTTTATATCTTGCTTAAAAGTGGAAAAATCAAAGCAGTTCTCATATGCTATCAAAGAAAAATATATGTTCAACAAATACCATACAAAATATCAAAGTAGTAGTTTTACTGATCTCATCGTGAGACTGTCCAGAGTTTCAAATATATTGATTCAAATAACTCCCGGAGCGAATAAAAGTTGATATGGGACCTCTGCATTAGGAGCTGGTGACTAAATTATTTAAGCAGGAATTAAAGGAAAATCGGAGGAAAATAAAATGAATGCTCTTTTTCTCTTGGACTCCATATTCATTAAAGTATTCACTTTACTTAATTCTCCGAATAAATGTCTCTTAATACAGAATTTCAAAATGGTAGAGCTCATGTCACTGAGATTTGATAAAGGGAAAAGGATTCCGTGTTGACACAATATTTTAAACGTGTTGGATAATCGATCATAAGAAGGGAGTACTATTAAAATGATAGTATCTTAGCTGACATGTATATTTTATCTTTAAAAACATGATTCAATGTTGTATCGATTAACATTAATTCCAACCAAAAAGGTCAATTTTAGAGACTTTCAAAGCCTTTGGATAACCCTTTTTGTTTCATTTTTGTCAATACTCTTTGAAACATCGTTTTCAACTTTGCAAAGGAATGCAATACTACCTCATGTGGTTATTCATTTTATGCATTCAGTAAATCTATTTCAAACTAAATTTGTCTTTAGCACTTTAGTTAGTTTAGCCTTTAAATTCAAGAAATCAATTCGAGTGTTACTTGGTAGAACATCATTTTTAAAAAACCAAAGATAAAAACACAAACATACTTGTACTAAACACACCACAATTTTGTGGAATTCGTACAAGTGTGTTTGTGTTTTTATTTTCGGTGTCTTTAAATTCAACTTTAAGAAGAATTTGGTCGCATCAATTTATTTCAAAGTGAAGATTTAGAAACTCGTTTGAATATTGAAATGAAACAGCGTTTGCGCACCCCTCCGTACTTTTCCACTCTCCCTCTTCAATCTAGTGAGAGATATGAATTCCTCTTCCTTTGCTACTTCTCTTTAATCCCAGCCTTCGTCTCCTTTCTCCTTTCCGAATAAAACGGAGTGAGGGTGCGCTTTTCTCGACTTAATATGATTGGGAAGGCTTCCCACCATCTCACTATATGGCTTTTCCTATAATAATCCCTTCACACCTTCGCTATACGTCTTCGCATCTCTTTCCACACTCTATCCTCCTCCTCCTTCTCTTCGTCTCCTATTTTTCCATTTCCATTTTCCAGGTTTCTCCTCGCTATTTCTACTATACCTATATAATCAAGTCATCATCTACATATTTTAACTCATAGGAAAAGTAAAGTGATAGTGATTATAGTGCTTGAATTTTTTCAAGGTTCTTTCCGTTTAAGGCTAACATTGCGTTGGAGTTTTCTTTGGAAAATAAAGTTAAGTTTTGTAATTTTTTCAGATCATTTTAATTTCTAAAACAATTGAGCAAACAACTTAATCTCTTCTGCGATATAATTCTATATTTCCACGACGAGCGTTACATATTGAAAATTTAATTTTAGCTCATTGTTCAACCGATGCAAATACAAAATACAGTGCAAGTACGAATCTCGCTCTGCAGTGATACCATCTCATCTTAAAATATCCGCAGATTTCTAATCATACTGATTATGTTGTACGATGCTTAATTATAAACCTTAATGGATTACTATTATGTATTTTCCTTCTTGTAGAGCAATCAATTTATTAACGGGAATATAAGTACGTAACTGGTTTATGGTCAAAGCAAAGCTTACGCTCAAGAGTTGAGTTATACCTAACTAGTTAAAGATTTTATGTTCCTTTATTTTATTACTCAATTAACTCGCGCATTGCCTGAATCTGCGATTATTTCATTTTTTCGTTCTTTTCGTTGTTTTACTCCCTGCGGTTCAACCTTAAATATTTTCTCATTCATATTTGATTGCACTTCTAATTAATCTCTCCCGTATTTTCTAGATTGTTTTACAGTGCATCGATCCAAAGAGTATTACATTTCTCCTTCAAAATCCCATCCGTTACATCCTCCTTCATCCTCCGGTCTAACCCCTCCAATTCTCATATTCCTACGATTCGCCTCCCCTCTAAGCTGCGTCTCCGAGATCTTACCTGGGGAATTTATAACCGGCGGAGTTTTTATTATTCATAGGCAGTATATCATCCCGTAATCTTCTCTCACCACACACTGTCCCCCCTGTTTTATTCATGCTTCGTTTTTTCACCTTTCATTTTCCTCCTTTGCATCGCACAATCGTTTCTCCCGGGCGCCACCTCGATTTTTTCCATAACTCCGCGGTCTCTCGAAGAGGAGCGAACTCGAGCTCGTACCCATTTCTCCTTTCGGAACGTTCGTTTCCATCGCGGAAATCAAACAAAGTTTTGTTTCCTCCTCCAGAATTTGGTACCTTTCACCCTCATTCGATTTCTTAATCAAACTCGGAGTTCTTTCGATTTTTATTTCGTCTTCCATTTGATTCTCCTACCGCAGTTCCGCGGAGGCGTCGCTCTTTTTTGGTTCTTTTAATTTCATTCTCGCGAGGATCTGATATTTTAGGATACTACGTTACAAACTTAAATAGACTTTTCCTCCTTTTGCGAAAAAAAATCCAATTGAAAAAGGATAGGGTGAATTGAACAGCGAGAGAGAACCGCGAATAGTGGTCTTAATATCTCTTTTGATTAGAAACTTGGTTTGTATTACTCACGCGAATATATACTGCCCTTAGCATTTTTGTTCGGTGGGGAAAACAAGGGCAAACTACATCACTCCTCATTCCGACTAGCAAGTCTCATTTCCACATAGCTATTGATTCATTCTAGCTATTGATAGTTAATACATAGTACATACATACAAGGGACTTTATTAAGCGAAATTGGGACTTTTTAGTCCCATCTTCCATTTAACCAAGACATTTACATAGTATAAAAAATTCAAATCATGTAACAGAATAAAATATAAGAAAATACAACTATATAAATCTATATAATAAAATACAAAATGAAAATGAATACTATTACAATACATCCTTATACAAAGTACAAATCTATATATCTATTTAGTATGAATGTTAGTGATGGTGAAGTACCAACTGTTCTCCACAATGAATAAGTTACTGACTGGCAGAAATTTATCAAATCTTTGATTCAGCGACAAAAATTATCATACGATATGAGGAAATGAATGATATTGTGGCAAGTACCTCATGGAATAAATATCATTCGGTTTAAATCAGGGCACTGTTTCACCACGTGTCGATTTCCCCAAGATCGTGATATTACCGAAGCTAATTGGAGCATTCAAACATGACGATGATATCCATAATTGAGGGATCACGGATTTTAGTGAATGTTTGCTCTAAAGTGGGTTTCAATATTATGCCAACAAACTGATAAATATTACCTCCTCTTGTGATGTGCTCCCCAAGGTTAGATGGAAGAATAGACTTTTCAGTATCAATCTTCACTTAATATAGGCCTCATAATGCTTGTGTTAACGTAATCATTATAATACATTTTAAATAAGTATTAGAGGATAAGAAGAGCGCATAAGATGAGATGGGTGGACTACTAATACGGATGACAGGGAGGGATTTAACTTTCACCTTTCCATCGAATGGTTAACACATCTTACGCATTGATGAAAAAATATGAAATGTTGAGAATATATATTTGATGTTACATTTAATTAGAAAAAAATGGTATTTTTTTTCTTCATTTTTATTGTTCTCTGAACGCAGAGGAAATTCTTGCTGGAAAAATATAGAGACAGTTGCGCAATATAATAAAAATCGATCATTCCAAGTTATGTTTCTTGGAGATATCCTCCGTCACATAAATTTTTATTTCATCCACCAAATACATTCCAATACTAATAAGAGTAAATATGTCCATAAAAATTGGAGGCAACTAAATAAATGTGGATTGCCAATTTTCTTAACTTTCAAATTCGCCGACAAAATAAATTTAAATTTAAATAATGCTCACACCTACGAATTAATAAAACTTAGTAGTTACCACGAATTACTGTAAAATAGAAACGAAATTAAATGCCACGTTGGCGATTTTAAAAACGATTGTGGAAGGTTAAACTGAGAGAAAATTCATGGCAAGGAAATACTAGAATAAAGTAACTCTTTAAGTATTCATGCTTATATTATCTTTTAAATTTATTTTATTTGTTCCTCGTGTAAGATCATACACAGGTATTAATTACAAAAATTAAAACGAGGGACATAGGTTCCTTTTAGGATAATATCCAGGTTGGTGTGGGCGACTCTTCAGTTTCCAAAATAAAACTCCGTAATAGGAAACTGTGCTACAAAATTACAAAACACTTTGCGATTTTATATTCGAGTACAAAAATATAATCAATAAGAAACGAAAAAAATAGTGCTGGAACAATAAAAATAAACAACATAAAATAATTTCACTCTAGACAGGCAAAAATTATGATGAACACTCAATTTTCTTGAACAAAATTTCCATCACCTTGTTCCCGAAATACCGTAATGTAACAAGTTTTAAGAAGGTTTTTTTATCAGCACCGATTATTTTCAGAGGTAGGGAAACAAAGCATTTTGCGCCAAGATAAAGGAACGATCTGCGAAAAATTTCAACATTGGGTTTGGGTCTAACTACATTATAATTATGTTATTATAACACAGCCGGTTTCGTCACATATGGTGATCCTCCGTAAAAACTGAGGTTTTTAATCTTAAATCTTCCAAAAATTGTATTTCTGTATAAATTTATGTACCATGAATCCCCATGTTAAATTTTCAGCAAGTGATATTATTACATTCCAGACGGAAAAGATTAATTAGCATTCCACACGCCCACTCTTACCACTGATGACGTATTTGCTAAACAAATTCCCAAAACATGAGTCGCATCAATTGCATACATTGACTAAAAGCATATTTGGAATCGCGCCCCCACAATTCTGGGGATTTTAATCTTTATGGAATCCGATTACTGTTCATTCTGCTAAATTACGTCACGTACTGTGGTAGTTCTGTATCCTTTAACGTAAATTTTAAGCGAGGGATGCTGAATTATGGCCACATTAATAATAATAATAATAATAATAATATTTATTAATCCAGAGACATACATAGGCATGTATAGGACAAGTCAATCAACATAATCACAGACAGTCAATACATAATGATTTCCCCCTTCATACAGAATGCTTATAGCTTCGGTGTTAAAATAAACATTCCATAGTAAATTTACATTACATTTTTAGTATGTTTAATTTAAAAACAATTTTTTTTATTTGAATGTTTAATTTTGTTTTTTATATGATATGTATTATTTTCTGATAGTGTGTTACTGCATTATTTAATTTTTAAAAATTTCGTTCGAATATTTTTATTATATTTTTGTGATATATATTATTTTTTCATGTAATATTGCAATTTTTTCTTTTTTATTCTATATTACTTTCATTTTTGTAATTTTGTGATAATACTGCTTTAGTAATTCCCGTTTTATACACAGCTTTCTTTTAGAACTTTTAGCTTAAACGATAAGTACGTTTCCGCAGGTTTTTCACATCCCCCTTCTTTGTGGATGTTTTCCTGCTGTGGATCTTTTATTTTCTAAGATATATCCTTAGGTTTTATTTACATCCACTCCTTCTAAAGTTTTCCTCTCTATTTCCGTTCACCTACATACAAGTTTTTGTGTTTATGATATCTTTGACGAAAGGTTAGATTAAAGAGGAGACTTTTCGGTTTCAACTCGCCTTAATAAAGACCTTATAAAGAAATTTGGTTACATTATATAGCGTAGTGTATTAATTGTTTCATATTTACATCATTGGGCTTGCTATGCATCATGAATTAATTAAATTATTAAAAGTATAACTAGATCGTAAAATACAATTCTCTATTTCCGTTATCAGATATATATTTCAAGAGCTTTTAGAGGGCTCACTGTCTGCAATGTGATACAGTATGTCCTCAATGCGCTAAAGGACTATGAATGGAGATCTCAGCATTAACATGGAACTTGTACCGTTTAAATAAAAAAGAAAGATGTATCTTTCACTTCCGTTTATTCGTGTATATTTAGAAGCGTAAATTTAAAAAGATAGGCACCCTTATTTAACTAAATTAAACTAAAATATATACGCTGCCAAAATTATTATGTTAGCATTCGCGTCGGGTTGGATTTACCCTAAACTTACGAGTAAATTCGCAATTTAGTGTACGATGCAACCCCTCTTACTGTAAATAAGCCCTTTTATAGTTATAAAAACTGCAAAGAACAGTGTATAGAAAGTATATAGGGAACTCTTGGTGAATGTATTATAGCGATTAACATTAAAAAGTCATCCATTTTTAATATTTGCAATATTTTATGATGACAACACTCCTGTCAGGTAAAATCGTATGTTCAGATAAGCCACATTCATAACCATCAACGACGACGCTATAAAATAATGGATGGAAGTAAATAAAAAGATTATGTTGATTATTGGCTGTGGTTCTTAACCTCCAAATGTAAAATTTTTACAAACAAAATATCTTTCGGGTCAAATTGAACTGAAGCTACTGCTTATGGATTTAATATGATGTTCCTTATTTATCTTGGTATGATAAAGTATAAATACCGTATCTCTGGGCCTGCTATAATGCATTTCAAAATGAGAACTGGTTACGTCATCAGTTTGCTGTTCTCTAAGCACCGTAATTTTGCAGTCTAAGGCTCGTATTTCTGATTTACCGCGCTCTGTCTCACCGCTGCAGGAATCAAGCTGGAATAGATAAATAATTAGATCACAATTCACGACGTCTGCGCCTTCGTCAACATTTCACGAACTCGAAAACTGCGAATCGTGATAATGAGATGGCGTCTGATGAATGCCTCGTATCAGACGAAGGGCCTGTACGATAAAGCGAATGCAATTCAAACGCCATCTCAGAGCGAATCTCTCTCGAATATCAAAACTCGGGCTTTAAATCTTGAGAGATGCAGCCGACGCGCCGCGAGTCACGGAGTCGAGTTCCCAGGGATGTTCATCTCGCCTTTGCCAAAGATCCAACGCGTTAATTCAAGATGCGATCGCTCAGTCTGTCAAGTTCATTGGCGACGCCCGTCCATTGACATATGCGCACATATATTAGCAGGTTCAACAATGCAGTGGAGATGGTATATCATCACACAAACTCCCTCAGTTAACATTTCCACCTCACTAGCTAAAACGCTACCTTGGGTGCTACGAAGGTGCGCTACCAACCAAGTTGCAACTGTTCTAATTTTTTTTGTTTAATACTAGGACGGCGGCTGTCATTTGAGCACTCCTCAGAATTTTACTTCAAAATTTTTACAGTCATATATTTCTCAGTTTTTGAAACTCTTCGATTTCGTGTGATACTACCCGAAATATAATATGAACGAATTAACATTATTCTAACGCTAATAAGATAATTTTTACATCATGTTATACCTAAAACGATGGCTATTTGTCATTTGACTATTGTCCCTTTTCAATAAAAATATTTACCATTTTATCTGATTTTTCAAATATTATCCTTCAGGTAATTATATTTGAATAATGTACTACAAAAAAACAATATGAATGATATTTCAAAGGAACTTGAGTGGAGTGTGATAATTATTCAAAGCCCCATACAGTGAAAATGATAAACTCTTTGCTGTATCTAAAATAATTGTTTATAAACCACCGATCTACGGAATAACAGTAATTTAATGATGCTGTAAGTATATAGAGAATATCTATCTCTAGAACTTTAGGCATATCTATTAGAGATTCCTAAACTCATCAATTATACTCCTGCAGAATGCAAAGAAGCATTAAAATAAGTACTGAAAGTGAAGTGGTCAAATGACTACTTCTCGTCCTTCCTGGTTAGGCGAAACTCCCATCCTTCTAGCGTTAACTTACGAAATAAACGCATTCAAAGACTCCACCTATATGTCATCAAAGCTGTTAGTATGTTCAAGTGCTGAATTAGCTATAAAGACATAATTATTCATTGCCAAAAATGAAACCTCGTGAAATCAGTGCAATTTTGGACTGTTTTTTATTACGGTTTTAATTCGATTATATGTGTATCTTGTATGTAACTTGTATATAGTCATTTGAGCAGAGAATCGATAGATATAGGTAAACAGGGCTCTAGATTAGAGAAAACCCGAACCCATACCGTCCCAAAACGTCGGTAGTGTACCACGAATCCATCCAGTTAGTATCCCGTCCTTCATTAGAGAAAACACCATATCAGCACTACATGTGTCGTTGATGCTTTGGTATCCCAATTTTACGTCCCGGGGAATCGATATTCCGATGGATTACTTTTATACAATCTGCCAACTCTGTTTGCAAATAATGGTTTAGCGAAGAGTTTTCCGCTGTTTTTCTGGCCAAACTGACTAGTTTGAACTCTCTGTAATCCTCTGTAAGTAATACAAGCAGCACAAGCAAGAATGATAAAGAAACGAACCGTATTGGATAATTTACATTCTTTCCTAACAGTAAAAGCATTTGGTTGTTTTTTGGTTTAGCTATGAGTATTTTACCATTAGAGACAATGAAAAATTGCGGCTCAGCTCAAGGTCAATTTGACTAGCGATAACTAAATCCAGAGCGATTTTTTTTCATTATTCGTGTTATGATTGGACTACACTTTTGGATCAGCGAGTTCTACGCTAAGAAAATGAAATATTTATTATGCTTGGACTGTAAAATTCCACTAAGAACATACAAGGAAAAACCCATACAAGGAACCCGGGTTCCCGGCCCTGTCAGACTTTTTTCAAGTCCGTTTTTCCTTGGGAATTTTCCTGGGTGCACGCCCTTATGTGCAAAATCACCTAAACCCTTTCCTTATTAGTTAAAACATAGAATAATAATATAAATTGAAAGAAAAAGAAAACTGAAGTGCATAAATTTTGACATATTTTCAATAATATCTTTATTTTGTCATAATCGTAAACTAGAGGGGGAATTTTATGCCTATAAATTAATAATTAACTACTTTATTGGAGTCGCAATTGAGAGGTGTAAGTCTCATGTTACGTTTAATCCATCGGCAATTTACAAAACATGTATTTACTATATATTAGTAAGACTAATTTAAATATGGCATATAGAAGGGGACAAATTTAGTCGAGCAAGGAATTTTCAATGTGAAGGGAGGGGAAACCAAAATATTCAAAATCAATGATTATGAAATTATGATCTCGTGAATAATTGAGCGAGGGTAGCTCTGTTTTCTGTAATCATTCATTGAGCTTTATAATGTTAAGTGTATATAAGTGTATAGCATGCTATCATGCATCCTGTCATGACGATAAAATCAACGAGACGTTTGTGATGAATTTGGATAAGAAACCAACATATAATATTAAAAAAAAAGGAATCTTAATTATGAATTCCTTTAAAATAACCTATTATTTTGTTTGTATTGTCAGAACCGCATTTTGGAGAGATTTCCAAAGAATCTCTTCTTGTTGCAGAGTTAAGTAAATTCATCCCATCGTAAACATAAACAATGAATTGCGACAATTAGAGATATACCTGCATAATCAAAGGTTACTTATAATAGGAATTCATAACAGGAAGATGCTTTAATTTAAACTAAAGAAAAGTAAATTCATCCCATCTTGCAAAGAATACAGAGCACTTGAAAAATAGATATTGAGATAAATATTAGGTACCCCATAGGTGTGACTTATTTCTGGGTTACCATCAAACTCAAACATAAGGCGGGCATCTGGTGCAGATACAATATTTAATTACAAAAAACATAAAAATGTTAGTGGTTAAAACAAAATGTGTTTTCTTAACTTACTCATATTTTTACACTTGCTCTTAAGAAAGCAATACTTTTAAATTTAAAAAATACAAGATATATATATTGTACACTCCTGGCCAAAATTAACGCAGCACTTCCCTAGCGATCCTTACGGCCGGTGCTGCGTTAATTTTGGCCAGGACTGTACATAACAATAATACATGTATATAACAATAATTAAGAGTAATGTTACAATTTCTATCAAGTAGTACTTTCAAAATTATAATTCAAGAAAATCCATCAGTAATTTCATTTGTCAATATCCAAGACTTAGACAACTGGAATTTATGACAGCGTTTCTCATTTTTTATTTCTTCACGCAAGAAATTAAAAGGCTTTGGGCAAATTATAACAAAACCGATGTAGATTAAAACGCTGGCGACGCAGAAATTAAAGGTCAAAATTGGAGTCCATTTTTTCCTAAGAAAGAGAAACCTAATAAAAGGAGATGAGTGCGAAGGAGACAGAGAATGGAAGTGACGAGGGTAATGTGACAGTTCGTGGGAAAAAGGGAAGGTTTTCTCGGAAAAGATGAGAAAAGGCTCTTCGACGCCGCAACGAGATAACTGTTTCTCATAAGTGTTTTATGTCGCGATGTCTCTCTCGGAGAAGAAGATATTCGAGCAGCGGGAGATACGGAGGGGAGAGGAAGGAAGCTTCAGTTGAAGGGGATAGAGAGACAGATAAGCGCGGTGTATACTGGAGCGGATAAGAGCTGAAAATGTGGAATTGCTAACTGGAAATAACGCAGAAGAGGGGAGAAACGGAGTAGCTGTTTATTGATAAATCATGCGAATACATTTTCGAGGGAGTGGGAGGTACTTTTAGACCTGAGGTTAGGAACCTGCCTCCTTAAGGGCATAAGCGATACGAAAATGCATTTATTTATTTACTTACATTCCGCCGTAGTTAGTCCGAAATCTGGTAGCAGCGTTATATTTCCAATAAATACATAATAAATCGCAGAATGACTTTAATATAAATATCAAGAAAATATGTACAATATACATCAGAATAGAACAACTAGAGAATAGATATTTGGCCAAATAAAAAAAATGAAATAATAATTACATCAGACAGTAGATTATGCATGTTTTGGCATCATGCATACATAACAATTATATGGTAGATCATGTATGATATTCCAGGGTGAATAAATATTCACGTCATAATTGTGAGAAATTCTTACTAGGAAGTCCCATCTAACATGTAACACTTGTTCCATGCAAACAAAGAAAAAACAAGAAAATAGCCATAAATATGTTAATACATATATCATAAAAAGTAATGTAGAAATAGAGAGCAGATGTGGAGAAAAAGAATGTTTTTGTGGAGAAAATAAAAAAAAACTTTTAATTTATACCATGGAAAAACTTCCAATGCTGAAAAAGACTCGCAAAAAGAAGTGGGAGCAGAAAACCCAATTAGTAGAACAGATTGTAAGAAAGAGAGTGTTGGATAATAAAATTTAATGATTACAATATAATAATCGTCACTTCCTTTAATAGTTTCGTTTCATAATCTCGTTTTTAGCATTGAACTAAATAAAATGTAAATTAATTAATATAGATAAAATCTGCGGTTCAATGCTGTTTATTTCCTTTAATTATGATGAGAAACCGTTCGAATGCGAGATATATGCCATTCAAGTACTGCTTATTGATTTCACGTGTGTGAAAAAAGGCTGAAAACTTGAAAGATAATAAATAAATCCCGCAGAAGTAATAAAAATGAACCTTAGCCGTGAAATCCGCAAGCTGACGATAATTTCAGGGAGGATATAATTGGAAATTATTGCTGAAATTAATTCATTTTTTATGGAGATACCCATAGCGAGGTCTTTAATTAATACACTTTTGATTGAGTTAGAGAGTTGGGAAATCCAGACAAAGAAAATTATGGTGAAAGTGGAAGATAAGTATAAAGTGAGGAGAAATCTGACGTCGGAGGGGAGATAATTATATGGTAGATGGAAATCGATTGAGATACGCCGTTCATGCAGAATTCAAACAAAGCTCCCAAGCCTTCCGGCTACTCTGTTGTCTTATCTTCCTAACCCTTGGGTACACTTCCCCGTGAAATGCGATTTTCACGCTCTGCGAGGCCAATGTATGAGGTAGATCATCACCATCATCCATTGAAACCTTGATTTACCTTTGGATAATTGGAGCTGCCTTCTTTTCATTCTGATCCTAATCTTTATTATACTAACGGTACTTGTGCACTGGACAAAATTTACTTTGAAGAGTCTAGACTATAGAAAGATTTCCATGCAGGAATCTGAGTTTCTGTGACAGCATTCTTCCATTATCCGCATATCTCACTTTAGATGGTCTGCTTCACAAACCTCTTTATCTTCCGTACGGCGCATCTGAGTTCCGTAAGCTTTCGTGGAAATTCAGCAGTGTTTTCTTTCCGAATGGTTCCACGTATTTATTTCTTCATGAACATATTTAATTGCTGATTATTAAGGTTATTCGTTCACTCAAATCTATTTTTATTCCGTCTAAAAACAATTTTTTGATTTGATAATTGGCATAAACAACTCAGAAGTATAGACATTGTCGTTACTTTCCATTCCTATCTTATTTTAATCTCCAAACACTGCCATAAATAATGTAAGATTAAATAGCAACAAGGAATTACATGGTTATCTGGTATAGATATCCGAGAAATTAATTATTCATGAAATGATTTATTGGTTAGGTTCAGGTTATGGAATCAATCACGAAGATGCCAAATAATCTCTGGAAATTTAAATATAAGCATATTGTAGCATATTTCTTCATTAAATCTCTAAGATTTTATTTTCTTTACTTCATAGAAATCGGAATATAGAATTCACATTCCTGCAAAAGTAGAGAAGAACATTAGTTAGTGTACTTATAAACTCATCAACAGTGGGACGTTTATCATAATCAAACGAATGACCTAAATTACATCGAAGATAAATTAATTCAATTCTCTTATTGCTAAGTTCCATCAGTTAATAATGTGACCTTATTTCATGTTGCAATCACCAGAAAACGAGAAGTGAAATTCTGCGAAGAATTCCCGAAAACTATTGTGATTGAAAATTTCTCTCAAATAGTACACTAAAATACTCGTATTAATCATTACTAACTATGCATGTTTGTTTTTTTTTTGGTGTTTCGCCAAATTTGCGATCTAGGACATGGTCAAATATAGTTTTCTGCATTAGCTTGTATTTTTTCTTATTCTTGGCGATCAATAGGAAAACGGTGTACAATAGAGTTAAAAATACCCCTTGCTCAAAAAAAAACCGCTGTCCTAATTCTTCCTTTGATGGTACTGCGGAAAAATTTTGGCTAAGCCTACCTGATTTCCTTCTAAAAAACTGAACCGGGAAACTCTTCTTTCCCAAAATAACTCAGCATTTCAAGGTCGCCATCAATTGAAGCAAGGGACCGAGATTGGCTCTCCCAGCGGTTCGCCGATGAACCGTGTGTAAGCAAACTTAATAAAATTGACACAGTTTCAATGGATCCCCATTTCTTTGACCCTTAACCTTTTTCCGCCGTGCACGAAAAGACCGCCACAATAAGCCTCTGTGACTCCTGGCCCTTTGAACGGCAGAATTAGATCGATGCCCGGAGACTTTGTTGTTGTGGTCATCGAATAAAAAGTTCTCGTAAATTACTTCCAGGAAAAGGGCACTGCAAATCTGACGAAAAGCCACTCAATGCCCGTTTACTTTGATATGGTAACCGCACTGAATCCCCGGAAATACCTTCACAAGCTATTCATATCTCGCAGTTACTCCATACAGATTTCAATCATATATGTCGTTTGATGTGAATTTTATCGTTTCATACTGGTTCATATTAGTACTGATTGAATTAGGTATTTTTGCAGAAAGACATTTATGAAGGAAGCGCGGGCAGCGTTTTAGTGAAGTAATTTAAACACGGATGCATTAATACTGTATTTTTAGACATAATTTATTGAGTTTGATTGCATCAGCAATGCCTTTCCTCAGATGACCTCTTTTGTAAGCTTATTTCTGCTTAAAGATTTTGCAGAAAGGATCTCAGATACTTTCATGGTAAGGCAAAAACTATCTTGGATTTTATGGGATTAAATCAACTGGATTTAACTTCAAGCTTAGGATTTTGCATTGAAGTTCTAGTATATAAAAGTGGAATTGCATTGAGTAAACATAAGAATGTTTTATTTTGTTGTAACATTGAAAGAGGGTTGAATTTTCTAATATTTAATGGGATAAATCGAGTATTTGTGATACTTAATGAAATGAATGAACGGTTCGATTTCACCAGTTTTTTAACTCTATATCTTGCATCGATCTCTATTGACGAATTTCTTATTAATTGATAATGTGGATATTAGAATCAATTAAAAATATATAGGTCGATTTGTTTCAATACCTAGTGACTGAAACATTTTTTCACAAACTTTCACTTAAGGCAACGGTCATGGATAGCGTTTAACGATTTGATACAGTAAAATCTCTGGTATTTCTTTAAGAATACATAAATTCATTGGGATTTATATCACTGCATAAGAAATCTAAGCTAAAAGAGATATTTTTACTGATTTTGAGCACGTTTAGGAACTATTTAATTGTTAGTTACAGATTTCCTCAATACTATATACATGCGTGAAATTCAAGCTCAATTTTCACTGTGAATCATTTTCTTGGAAGAGTATTTCATTTACGGCAAAAACAGGATTAAGATTCATAAAAAAACAATTTTAATTCAATTCAATTCTCCTCATACACTTTCGCAAAAAAGAGGAGTTATTCGTTCAAGTTTCAGAGAATAAATAAAGAATGCCTTGGGTTACGAGACTTTAGTCTCTTTGTAGCTAAATGTTCCCCAAAGTTTCTTTTCTCTTACTTCTTGACAAAGAAGCACTTTCCTTAAATCATCTAACAGTTTTTGTGTTTGTATCTCCCTGTCCCTCTTTTGACTGCGTCTTACCTCGAATTACTTCTTGAGCAATCTGTCTTCGCTGAATATTTTACTCGCCCATTTATTCAGTCTTCGCTTTATCCATCAGTCTCTTTCATTTTACCATCTTAAGTTCATCCTCGCTTGTTTTTCTTCCAACTTCCTTTTTGGAGCCGTTATCTCAATGGTCTCCAATATGTTACGTTCCCCTTTCTTGCTGTCCTCCTTTCCCGAGCAGCACAACACTTATGTTTAGTGTTCACATAAAGATGTTACTAGCCTTTTCTCGATATCTTTTTCGATGAAATCTCGTTCCATCAAAACCTCGTTCAAAGTCTCCCTTATCCCATGTAAAAATAACTGTCGTATCAATTTGTTTCAATAATTTATTTATATTTATATAGATGACTGTGAATCTAATCTTCATACCAGTAAGGAAATTTATGCTCAATTTGCTTTGTCAAAAAATATTGTTCTGCTATTTCTTAATCTATAAATACTTTTTGAATAGTGAATTATCTTTTAATTTCTAATCTATCTTTCTTTGTTTCAAACTTTCCTTCACATTTTGCAGGTTTTAAAAATCCCATTTCTCACTTTGGGTGATATCCTGCAATGGATTTTTTTTTCTGAGATTAAAATTAATAAAATTCTTATATGCTCCACAAACCCATTCCCTCTTTCCATATTTCCTCTCCATTTTCATATTATGTACTTGGTAGCAATCATCCCATATTATTGCTATGTTTTGATATTCTGATTATTTATATATTTATGTGTTAGATGGAAGAAGAGACTCTTAAGTCTCAATCTCGCCCAAATAAAGACGATTGATTATTATTATTATTATTTATTATAATTTCATGTGCATTCGACAGAGATTAAGTGGATGGTAGTTTCAATTTCACCCAATTAAAGACGTTTTGAATTGCATTTTATTGTATAGTTTAGTTTTCGATCAAGAAACTGAAAATATTTCATCTTACATTTCATTTAATTATTTTTTGTTATTCGGTGCCTCAAAGTCTGCAGGAGAATTAGTATCATGACTGAATAGCTATCATTTGAAATATCATTGTATCTAATGTGAAGAATATAAAAATATGATAGTATTCAAATTGTATCGTTGCAAAACCCCCATGTTCATGAGAATCATGAGAGTGAGTGGAGTGACGAGGATTCAGTCTACACAGCACGAACCAGACTAAAACAGAAACAAAGGCACCGAAAGATACATTTTTCTCAACCCCATGCAGAGAGACACATGAAAACTATTCAATACATCAAGATAGCAGGCGCCTCCCCATCTGCACACGCGCCTATCTTTCTCGGGGCCGCGATTTGAATCGAAAAATGACGGCGCACTCGCCGCCCATCGACATTTTTCCCCACACATTTTCCTCCGATTTTCTCTCAGCGTGTGCATTCGCTGCCTCATTCCATTTGCGGTCCACCATCAATCATACGCTTATCTCCACCCTTTTAAATTCCTTCCTTCCCCTTCGCCCTATCTCGATGCTGCCCTCGCTTGATGCCTTCCAGGTCCGCCGAAATGTAACTCGCAATCTCTCGGCCTTTTGCTCCCCGATATTCCATTGCCCTTTATTTCTTCTCTGCTAAAAGCATTGATTCATTCGCGGCGGATAAAAAAAACACTTCCCCGGCCCTCGCACACGCCCTTCTCGGCCGCTTTATCGCGCTTCCGCGATGCGTTAGGATCCCCGATGATTCCAATTTTATATTGGATCGGTGATTGTCCTTGTATACTTAGCCCTAGTTCCGAGTGCTTCCTCCCTCGAAATTTCCTCTGCTAGCTTTCACGGCTATGATATAGCACTAAATGTGTCAGTTTATGCGTTTTTGCCATGATTAGAGCTGCTATTGGGTCATCTATTTTTGGACTGTATCTCGGTGGTACAGGAAAGATACCAAATTTATATACAATACATTTACGTGATTCCATAGAAAATGCATACTATAACCACAGACTGTTTTGGTAGAACTTCTAGAATCTTTAAGATGTTATATCACCTAAATCAATCAAGATTCTAAACTTAGATGCTTTAAGATATTCTAAAAATGTGTTGTATTAAAGGGGGTTTTGGATGTGTTGTTTTAAACATATTTAACTCTATAATATGTAAGTGAGATGATTGAGAAACTTATGAAGCGACATGTGAATTATCAGAGGAACAATGTAAAATGTGATTATATAGGAGCAGTATTTGTAGAATATATCTGATGTAAATGTATTTGGTGGAGTAATTGGGATATGTATGCTAAATTTATTCTCCTTTGTTGTCAAAAGCGTGACCTAATCCTGTTTGTTAATATAGTGATGTTATTTGTGAATTTTAAATATAATAATTTAAGTAGGAAAGGGTAAATTAACAATGTTCGGGGCTGCCATCTGACTTCTGTCTAACACTAGCAAATAATAACCATTATATTTTTATGACGTCCTTATTCCGCAGGCACGAGTGGAGGATTATGATTTGAAAATTTTCCTCATAGTGAAAACGTTCTTTACTCTAAAGGGATGTCTAAGATCAAAATCCTAAGGATTTTGAATGTCTCTTTCGATGACTCTCAGTCGTAGATAAAGATATTATTCGCAGTTACGAGTGCGTAAAGTGGATCGTGATCACGATTTCATGGCGTATTTTAAACCGTTTAAGCGGAAAACATTTTTCTTAATTGTTCTGTGGCATATTTGGAGGTGAGAAATTGTTCATATGATTTCAAATAGAAACATCAAATGGTGGAATTTACGTCTTCACTGTTAGTTTTAATCAAAATGCTATCTCACTTCTGTTCTTTTAAGTGTAAAATAATTCAATTTTAGTAAACTTTCTAAGTTATGCACAAACAGAACAATTTCTTTAGTATTTTTACGTTCCTATAGGTCTTCCTGGGGACTTGGAAGGCATTTCTCACCTAAGCAATATATAAATCTATTTTGTAGAAGCTCTACGTATTGAAAACGGAGCCATGCATAAAATATTTAATTTATCTAATACTTCTGGCGAAGGGATTTTTGACAAAAATGTAATACGGAAATTATGTCAACGATGATTAATTAATCCTAGGTAAATCACAATACAACTTATTCTTATCTTACAGCTTGTAAGGCTGTGAGTAATCTATAGCCTTTTTCATTTCGACTAGATTGCGTAATATTACCAATGTTAATCAATTTAATTTTGACAAGTACTACTGTTAAACTTTTTCTTCTATACCGGCGTATAGTTAGGAATGTATTGGCAAGATGAGATATATTTATCTACCTGTTGCATTTAAAAGAACATTTAATCACCAAGCAGAGATTTTTAAATAAACGCAAATGAACGCTTTCGGTAAAGTTAGTGGAGTCGTGAGTACTTCTCGATATTTATTGAAGCATTATATGCAAGACGGGCTATTCATTTTCATGGGAATTGGAGGCAGTTTAGCGGTACCGAAAGAAATATTCCCATAATCAAAATTTATTTTTCTCCAATCATATCGTAAAAGCCAAATAAAAAACAGTGTTTGAAGAAGAAAGAGTTTAGGAATACGGGATGGAACGTAATCGAAAGTTAACGCACCGAAAGGGGAACTCAGGAGGAAAATATGTCTGTGACTTAGAGGTTGAATAAAATAACATATGCTATCATGAGAAGATGCCGGGATATATGAAAGATACGTATAAAGGGACTTTTTCATTACTTTACTAAATCTCCCGTAATTTCCATAACAATAGATTCTCATGAAGATATGCATTTTGGGCGAATGCCTTATTGTGAAGCAGAGGTATATCAGAGGGGGAGAAAAACAGGAAAGCAACTTATTCCACGAACCTCCGCTGTAATGGGAAATAAAAATGATAATATCCTGTATAGGGTTTGTCCGCTCTTCTCGTTTTTCCGACTTTGCATCCATCCTTCAGCATTTTTTTACGATTTCATTAATCGAGCATTGCCCTATTATATGAACGTCGTATTCCACGAAACATTTATCGGAATTCGAAGGTATCATTACATACTTAGATTCATATCAATTATAAGAATCCCTTTCATTGAGCTCATATAATACATATGATACCCATTTCTGCAATCTTATCTTATTCTATAAATACAATAGGAATAATTTTATTATGCTTTGGGTAGATCCCATAACGCAACACAGAATACAGGAAATTCTCAGTAAGAGTACAAAAATGTATGGAAATAAATACATAAAAACAAACAAAATACTATTTTTACAGGCTGAATCGACAAATCCTCGAAAATATCCGGTGGATCAACTGGTGTAACTGAGGTTTGAATTGCAGTGTTGGAGTGTTGCAACTTCACTGCTGAACCAAGGTGAGTAACTTAAGATTGGTTTATAAATATACATAGTACTAAGGGTAAAAATGCCGCTGAGAATTCTATCATATTTGCTGAAAACCTCGTTATCAAAGTTAAACTTCCGAGATTTCACGTAAATAAATTAATTTTAATGCACTGAACGAGACAGCTATTCGTTTACAGTAACTCGAGGTATAAGTTTATGCGATAGTTACACAGTAAGATGGGCAGACCAATAGTTTCAAATCTAAGCACACCTAATGACTATATTAAAATTCATTCCAACTATTTTTGGTAAATGAATGTAGGTGCTGTGGCATTAGCTCTGTTTTCAACACTTCTATGTTTTTAGTTCCTTGGTATTATTTATTCTTCGTCGTGGATATTTTTTCTGGGTGCCTCTTCAAATTAACTTGCTGAAGAAATATTTGCGTCTTTTTTGTTTGGTTGCGTGGAATTTGAAGTTTAGTAAACTCTCTTGTCTACTATTTAAATTGCATTAGTAAATAGACTACCAATACGATAAGAGATAGATATTTTTAGAAAGTTCCAATAAACTGTCCAGAAAGCTCACGAAACTTGTACTATCTCTGCTTAACCGTCAAGAGTCACTGTAGTTTTTGAGGTATATCTTTAGGTTGAAAATTATATTTCAGACTGTCTAACTGAATGTTTCTGCGAACTTTAAAACTTTCCAACAAGTACAAGTATAAGCGGACGTGAAAAATTCTAATGAGAAGCAGATCAAACCTGGACATTCTCAATAAAAATATTTTTGCTCGTTTGGTTCTTTGGGATTTTTTCTATATTCACTCTTTATCGTTCAAAGTCACCTAAGCTATTTCCCTTAACATATTTCATCTTCTTCCCTAACTTCTTTCATGAAATCCCTTACAAAGCTGCAATAATTTTATGCATGCATTCAATTTATTCCCGCACAAAAGTAATTCCATTTTAGAATTAATACAAATACAAAAATAATATATAACAAACTCACTGAAGAAATTGGTGGATCGCATCAGATAGAAAAATTCAAACATATTAATCGTAAGAAATATTCGCTAAACTGAGGTAAGTAAGGCTCTTACGAGAGAATGTACGGATTAATAGTGATGCAGCATTCACAAGAGACGAATGCTTGGCTATCTCGGAGCTCGTGAAACTTGTTCAACGATAATATAGGATTTATTAACTAAATTTATAAACCAATGTTTTGTCATACTCTTAATTTCGAGATCATGTTATTGTAAATGCAGTTGAAACCCGCCACTCCTGGCCCTCTTCTCGGATTTATTCCCTAAATAATCTCACTCTGCTCAATCGTTAAGCAAGGCGAGGATTCCTCCTGAGCAAAATTTGCCTCGGGCGGTTACCGCTTCCAAAACACCCATTCTGCCCCCGGCCCATCGATCCACGCTTGAGTACGCATGTATTTAACGATTCCCTTGCACCCAACGTCCCTCACCTTCTCCTCATAAAAACTTCCTCCTCAGACATCTGAGTTCGAGAGGTTCTCTTCTCAGGGGGGAGGAACCCTCAGGGGTCGAACACGGGTTGACCTAATTCTTCCGCAGGAAAAGGAGGGGCGTTGAGAGGTAATTCCTTCCGGCAGTCTATTTTACGAACGCGTAAGCCTTCGGTTACGGTTAAGAAATAGCAGAAGGTCCGTGAGGCGGCCTCGGTTCGTTTTCCTCGTGCGAAGGTGTGAGTGAAGTGGGAGAGAATCGAGTGAGGGATACACGGAGAGGCCTGCTGTCCTTAGGTGCTCGTATCGAGTTTTTACGTCCGTCCATTAGGGAGAGAATGGATCGTAAGATATAAGCGCTGGTAAGCAACTCTTAGCGTCTTCAGCTCCCGTGCGACGCTGATCTTCCTCGGATTAAGAGGCCTGGGAAGGTGTTTCCAAAGTGGTGGGACACGCAACACTTGCGGATATTGGATGGGAGTGGAACTGGTTGATTTTGTTTATTTTAGCTCAAAAAAATTATAAGGATATCGTACTGTTTCTGCAGAAAATGTAAGAAACTAATTCTGTCGAAGAAGAGCGATACCTGATTTCCTGATTTCATCACTGAATTTAGTTTCCTATCTGGAGGTTTTGCAGGTTTTTCACACCCTTCTTCTTGAGGACTTTTTCAAGCAGAGGAAATATTTTTCCTGAGCTCCTAGCTTAGATTTTTTTTTAAATCCACGAGGTAGTCTTCTGTGTACTTTCCCAATCCATCTCTTTCTTATCTAATATGAAGACGGGTTAGTTGCCAGAAAAAAATTATAATCTCAATCTTGCCCTGAATAAAGCCCTTTTATTATTGCTATTATTTTATCTTTTTCACATGTTGTAAATATGTGTGTTCTTATAAGTTTTCAAGGATTCATCTTTTGATTTTCTTGTAAGTCTTAAATTAGTTTTAGCATAGTGTTTCAGATTAATATTTCAATTAATTGCGACCACATCTTTTACAATATTCACAGTTTTATCAGTTAGCTCTGCTACGTTATGAAATTATGTTAATTAGAGATTAGACGTTGTTCACAACAAAACAGGACTGGGCAGTCTAAAGGAGGTGGAATGTGCGGATTGAGATCCAGAATGTTTAATATGCCGATGTGTTTGCAATGTCATTGTTATTGCTAAAATCCAGCAAAGCTATTTAAATTACATTTAAATTTATATTTTTTTTTCATAGTTCAGACACAACAACAGGCTAGCACATGAAATCATACCCTTAGCTGGAAATACCAGGTTAACGAATAGTCAAGCCCAAGACTTTGACGTTGGAAGGATTTTATGCTAAGAATTTCACCTCAAAGAACGTTGTTGGATTCGATTAATGGCATCAGCCTTAATTTTGTGGTAATCTATGGTACAGAAAATACGAGTTGATATTTCAAATTTTCTTACTCCTAATCAAATTCAACGTGCCACCATGTATTTGAATGGTGATATCGTCATCAGGCGATAATGATTGATTAGGGATCGTCCATTAATCACGTGAGGCTCGAAAGGGGCAGGGGTTTGGAAAATATCACGAAATATCACAAGGGGGAGGGGGGGTTCAGTGAGATATCACGTGTGTTCATTATTTCGTTGAGCGCGCGATTTCTAAACAGAAAAACGGCCGCCCCACTCGGCTCTCCAGTTGCCGTGTAAGTCCGTGATTTTGGCGCCGAAAACATGCGTAAATCGTTGCCGTGTATATTTTTCCTTAAAACAATGAAACAATAATTAGTAAAATTATATGTTTTTCACATAATTACACCTTTCATTTATTATTTAATACCAGTCAGAAACAACCAGCAACCTTAATGTCTGTCTAGACATTTTTATCACGGTGCTTAATTTTCCAGAATTAAATTTGTTTTAAAGATAATCTTCTGAAAATTTTATGATACATTGTACCAAAAAATACACGTGATTTTTGGTAGGGGGGGGTTAGTCTAAAACTTCACCACATATCACCAGGGGGGAGGGGGGTTAAAAAGTTGCAAAAAAACATCACGTGATTAATGGACGACCCCTTACCTAATGATTACGTCGCGCATCAATGCCGTGATAGCCTTGCGCATTTCCAGTGATGTAAGGAATTTGAATGACTATCCATAATTTTATGATCATGTGTAATTTATTAGTAAATTATTGCTAAACTAGTGTTTAGAATTTTAGAAAAGAAATACCATAGTCAAACACAAAAATGCTTTAATGATTAAAATTCTTAATTTCTTTAGAGCATAATATTTGAACTATTTTAATATATATATTTGATCAGAAGAGTGGTTTTAACTGTTTTTACCTTGATCGTATGACATTTTAATAATCAAGTCTTGAAACAATTACTTGGTGATGTCATGTCATAAAAAAGTCAACAAAAAAGATATGTTAAATTTCACAAAACATATTAGCCCGGTTAGTTACATGACATCAAATGATAATGAAAGAAGCAGCACAGGTAGGGTTACCAGACGTCCGCTTTTTCAGTCCCGTGTCAGACTTTTTACTTAAATGTCCGCTTTTTTCTCTCAATCAACTATTTTTATACATATTTCCATCATACACAATCTTTCACCAAGTACTTCAGTATATTTTTTGCCTGACAGTTGGTAGACACTAGAAAAAAAAATATCGTGGTTCGAGACTCAACGAGTAAGTAATACTTTTTTGATAAATTTTTCATTTTTTTAATTTTTTTTTAATTTCACAATTGAAATTTTTTTTTTCATTTTTCGATTACTAATGGGAGGGGGGAGGTGGTCGTGGAATGTCCGCTTTTTCGACTCGGATCATCTGGTAACCCTAAGCACAGGAAGCAAAAGATAGAGAATTCAGGATGAGCTTATCCTAATGGTATGTAAAAGATGAATTCTAAAATTAATTATTGCTTGCCGAAATTGTAAAGTATAATATAAACTTTAGTAATTGCCAGCTGTATCTATTAGTATATTGTATCCCTAGACCTCGTTTGGAAAAATTGTGCTTAAGTTTTCTTTTGATGCAATAATCACATCCGATTTGAAAAAGTCGAACATTTTTAAAAATTCAAAAGGAAGGAAGTAGGTTTAATCGTTTGAGTAACCTTACTTATTATAAAGTATGAAAAATAATAGTTTTAATAAAATCCACGGAGGAAGGCGTAGTTTTGTGGAACTCCATCTTCGAAAAAATCAGGTAGACGGGGTTGTACTTTTTCCACAGTTTTATTTCAGGACGACCGGTTTCAGCGAGTGATCGCCATCATCAGGTGATGGCGATCACTCGTCGTCCTGAAATAAAACTGTGGAAAAAGTACAACCCCGTCTACCTGATTTTTTCGAATAGTTTTAATCCATGGAGATGGTAATTTTTTTCCATGATCCATCTAAAAACATCGAATATACTCGGGAATAAGGCGATTGTTTTTGTAAATTTTTATGCACTAATTTTTAAGCACTCGTCCGCTTATACTCGAGTGGGGGTCTCACTTACCTGTTATTCGACCTAAAAAGTCTGCTGTAGCCGGAAATCGGCTTGTTAATCCCTGACTTGCTGAAATAACAATTCCTTTAATATTATTATACTGATCGACTGTATATGTATTGGCATCTATTTTTTTAAATTTACCAGTAGCTGCTATATTTCCCACCCTAGGTTTTCTCGCAAGTCATTTAGTTTCCCAGGTTTTCTTTATAAAATTAAATGTCTCGGCTATTATTCGGTTCAGTTTATACTCAGGTAGATACGATGCTTATTTGGATACCATTCAACTAATTAAATTTTAGCAGTATAATGGAGGCTAATTCACCATCCTTAGATTCTTAGTGATGTGTCTCCTTGCCAGAAAGATGAAAGTGGCGCAGGAAACGCACCAAGTCTGTAAAGAAATTACAAAAATCCTCAAGTCAATGGCGTTAGAATAATCTCATCCCAACTTTTATTTCTTCTACCATCTCGGCTGCTCCTTCCATGATCATTTGATGAGGTCCCTCTCCCCACAACTTTGTGGTAATTTCCATCGAAAACATGTTTAGACTTCTTGCAACTCATTTCCAATTCCCTCCCCTATGTAAAGGGGGATTTTTTCTTTTCTCCACCTTTTTTCTGTCACATATAAAAAATGTTCGAGGAACTCATTATCTCCTTTTCAAATAACAGCCCCGATATTTCATTCGGTCTCGAAAGAATATCTCATCCGATATTTCCAACTTCTGCAATCGATTCCTCTGTTTTTCTCTCCAAGTTTTCCTCATTATCTTTTTTTACGAAGCCAAACTGGAGGGACGGTTTCTTTTTATTCGGTAAATTCCATAACCTCCAACATAAGTTTTGTAACACGTTGTAATCGCTAGTGTGTTGACGGACTAGACCATTTGTTTTATATACTTATAAACACTTACTTTTGTATTCAGAGAATTTTATTGGTGTATTTAAATAAATGTGCTATAGAACTCTTAAAAGTAATTATATACTATATATTAAAATTTTGGGTAGCTAACCATTAAGAATTTAGAATAAATAAATTAATAATTAATTCATAAGATACCTAAAACTATTTAAACTCTGGGGAGAACTAAATTGTGGCTCCTGGATAGCCATGTGGTTAGCGCGTTTGATTGGGGGAATCACATTGTAAAGGTTGTCTCTATAGCATTTAAAAATTTCGATTACTTGATGAGGAACTTAAAGGGAGCTAGTAGGGAAGCGAAAGACTAAGGATCACGAACTAAGAGTTAGGATAGGTTATAAATATATTAGGATATAAAACAATAGTATGGCCTACATTGGAATATGCGACTAATGTATGGGATCCGCACAGAAAAACTAATATAAAGAAACTTGAAAAGGTGCAACGGAAATAAGCTAGTTTTGTTTTAAATAAACACATTAGGGAGGAAAGCGTAACGAAATTGTTAGAATTTTTTGGTGGGAAATTTTAGAAAAGAGAAGGAAGTTGAACAGAATAGTAGGCATTTTTCAAGTAAAAAACGCTGGCGAAGCATGGAGGGAGTTGAGTTACAGATTAGAAAAAAAAAAACAAATTATTTTGCGAACGGCGATCATGATGATAAATTAAAATTGGGAAAACAAAGGACGGATGTGATAAAATTTTCATTTCTTAATAGGGGAGTAAGGGAATAGAGCATGTTACCTACAGAGGCCTTCAAGCCCATACCAAAATCAAGTAAAGGATTTAAACTTAGATGCTTTACGATATTATAAAAATATATTGTATCAAAGGGGTTTTGGATGGGTTGTCTAAGACATTGTTAAATCTATAATGTGTAAGTGTAGTGGTCGAGAAACTTATGAAGTGAAATGTGACTCATCTATGGAACAATGAAAAATGTGATTATATGATCTGGTGATCTGAAACATATGCATTCGGAGAAGTAATAGGGGGTTATTGCTAAATTTAGTCTTTTTTGTTGTTAAAAGGGTGACCTTATCATGTTTTGTCAATATAATGATGTTAATTAGGAATTTTAATAGTAGTGATTTAAGTGTAAACTCTGTGAAACTGTAGCAATAATAAAAATAATAATAATAATAACAACGGCGGATTTTCAAGTACGGTAATCAACTGGTCTAATCATTTATTTTTTACATAATTTGATTAAAATTTTTAGGACTGACGTTCTTTGTGGAACACATACTTGAGTCCTCTCATGGTTTACCTTATTAATTTATACGATGTACCTAACATAACAGGAATAATAGGAAAAGGGTTAATTTTCCAAATCCATCAAATCACATCATACCTTATTACTGCCATCTAGGGCAGCGAGAGATGGTGGGGATGAAGGTAATGCAGAAAGATAAAAAGTAGCGTCGCAAAATATTTGGAAGGCACCTCTTCATTGCGCACTGAATCTTACAGTGATATTTCACGTCGGCTTCTTGTGAGACATCGCTTGTCGAAGTTGCAAAGAAACTTTATCCGTTCGGTTTTTTGTATCCGTTGACCCCTTTCGGAAAAACTATGCTAGAGTGCGAATGATGCAATGATCACGTCCGATTCGAAATAGTCGAAAAGTATTCTTGATTTTAAGCGAAGGGCAAACGTTGGATCGAGATAGCAGACATGGAAATGAGACAGTTTGGCATGAGAAATAGATCCCTTCATTCTTTGAAAGAATCAGTTTACTCTGTGGAGAAAATAGATGGAGGAATAGTCCAACCCAGATATTTCTCTGGAAAATCTGTACATTAATGTAGTAATTAGCTTTGCTTCCCTTTGGTGCACTCATTACATCATGATAGCATTGTTTGAGAATTTTAATCAGAAATAAATTGAATAACGTCGTATGTTTTTCTTGCCCCAAGAAAGCAAATCTTGCTGTCTTTTACACATCGATGCTGAGATGTTGTTTCTATACCATTATGCCCTCATTAGAATATATAATAGTATAGTAATATAGTGTATTATAAAATACAACACACTATATTATCTATAATTATATAATGTTTCCTTTCTTGTTTTCTCGAAATACCGGTGAATGAGAAAGGGAACGCCGACAAAAACGGCAATTGGAGAATTTTATTACCCCTAATTCCTTACAAGCCGTGTTCCAAATTTCCCTTCTTTACAGTCAGAACAGAAATGTATCTTATTATAATAAAGGAGCTACTGAGTAAAGATATGAGAATAAAGGAATTCAATTTAGCGTATCGTAAAATCAGAAGCACACGGTCATCAGTTCAGAAAAAGGTATCGTAAACTTTAATGTTTTGGGTAAATACTTCTGGAATAAATGACATTTCTCAGCTAGTTAATAGGTCCTGATTTTTTGGATAACTGTCTTTACGGTTAAGTTTATGCCTTTCCTCCCCACGTAAGAAACTTTTTCCGTTTCCGAAACACCCGAGTTTCTTTTTCTTATCTCTTTTATAAAACACTAAAGCACTCACTCGGAGAAATTTTCCTTGGTTTCATTACATAAAAAGTCTTTTAAATTAAGCTTCAATCTAAGTAAAACTATTAGAAATCGTATAGCGTCAGTTTAATTGCTGTAGGAATTCCTTCAAGGTTCACCTTAGAATACTTTCCTTATTTCAAACTAAGGTTATTTACACTAGAAAAAAAATATCCACATTAAATTTCAGATATTCTGCCTCAGTTATCTTCTAACATTTAAGAATGTTATTTAAGCTTATTTGGAAAAACTTAGTCCGGAAAAAAAGGATTTAAATTCAAGGAGGAGATACAAATTACGCCAAGGAATTTCCCTAATTGAAAACAACCAAAAACGGTGATAAGAAAGGATTAAAGAAGGGTGGTAGTATTGTGTTGGGTCAGCGGAAAGGCACACAGCGGGGATCAAACAATCTTCACCTTACTGGCTACAGAAGTGCATGCAATGTGGTGAGTCACATTGTTTTCTAAAAAGGTTTGTACTCACTCAATGTAACTCAACTCAATGCAAACGCTTCCCTAATAATTAATAGAGGCATAACGATTCAACATAAGATACAGTGAGGCCAAATTAGGCAACCGGTTTCCCAATTGGGATCATTAGTATTAGTTCGGTTTTTCCACTTTATTTATCTCAAGAGTGATACTATATATTGCAAAGATAGCAGATGAAAGAGAAAACTATGAAGTATGCTATACATTATTAAAGTTTGAGGTTGAATAATTAGAAATGGGAACATGCAAGAAAATAAAAAATGGTCCAAATTAAGCAACCTTCCCCCACATGCTTTGCGCTCGCCCTATTTTGGGACAAGGTAGTTTCCTCGGGTCTCGACTATGTTATATCCTCTCGATTGCAATTTGCTAGCCTTGCATTTACTGGATGTAAACGAACGTTAAGAAAAAATTAAGATTCATTTTAAAAGAATACCTACGGGATTGGATAATACAAATGTATTCATGCGTTTCTCATTATAGTATCAATCGATAAATCGCTATATAAATATCATACTAATTTACCATACTTCTTCTTTTCAATAAATTATTGTGAAAGACTGTACGCCTCTTATTTTCCAAGTAAAATCCATTCTGTACAGTTCATGTTTCTTAGGATTTATCCCTCTTTTAAAAATACAAAATAGTGTAAAATATCCTCTTTATTTGCAAATATTGGAGTTTTTTATTGTTTAACTATCTTCAAACATTTGAATGTAGAATATTATTTTTTCCAATACAGTTATGAAGTAAGTACATACGATAATAATACTTCTTCATTTGAGCGAGATTGAGACTTGCAGCTTCTTCCTCCTCAAGTAAGAACAATGTGAATCCTGGAATACTTCAATGGAAGCCGAAGACAAAAAAAAGTCGCTCAAACAAACCAAGCGGATGTAGAGAAGAGTAGGAAGGCGGACGAGAGGTTAACGAGGAAAGGGTAATAGGTTTAATCGCAAAAACGATCGGAAGGAAAAGTTTTCTCAGAAATTGCGGAAAGCAATTTACGCTCGGTCGAGGGGTTGAGCAAAGGGCGGGAAAAAAGAAAAGGGATTGGAAAAGTAGAACGCAAAAAGTGGAGGGAAAATGCGAGGAGAATGAGAAAGCGGAGAAAGATTTTATCGGGGGCGAAACAAAGCATTAGAAAAGCTTTGTTTTAAGGAAATGCAGCGAAAAAGTTACCCTTAGGGACTCCCTGCACGTAATGTCGTAAAAAGCGAACTTCCAGGAGTTATTTTATCTTTTATTCGCCTGCAGGAAACACATTGGGTATGACTGACACTACTACCGAAGGCGGGAGCTCAGCGGTTTGGGTATACTTCCACGGATTGAATTCACTCGCCATCCGCCAGCCCTTGTTTTACAACGATGCCTTTTCCATGCCACATTAAAAGTGTTTTCGGTAATGGGTTAAAGCTTGAACCATTTATATAAAAGGTCTCCCTTCGTTCTTATCTACCATTAACAAAGGTCAAACTGTCGTTTACCTTCATTTCCTAAAGTTTGTTTGCTCGCATTGATTTTTCAAAACGTCATTAAGAGATATATTTGCGAAATGTAGAAATGTCAGAGTTTTTCAATTACACTATTTTTTTAATTACGCGTCCATCAACGTGAAGCTATAAGCGTGTGGTCGGATTTATATCGAATCGTTAGGGTTTTACTTTCAAACGGATCTCAGTGGGAGGAATGGGGAGATTGGATGAAAGTAGAGAGTATCTTTTGATAAATTGATGAATTGTAATAGGGAGGAAATTAGACTTCAGAGCAGTTATTTTTTCATTTTCGGTGATAATGAAACTACTTTTAGCTTCCAAATTAACGGAGGAACGCATCAATTGCAAAGGTAATCGACATTAAATGTGTTATTTTTATTCTATAAAAGGCGAAATGCAATGAGTAAAACCATAATAAAAATAAAATTTACAACCCTTATGTTCTTATTATTTCTAAAAGGCAAAATGAACGTAATGAAAACGTTAAAACACAATTTAAAATTATTTTTAAAATTATTTATTATCATAATTTATAATTAATATTATTATCAGTAAGTTAATAGTATTAATATATTAGCAAAGACTGATTGGTTTGTGGTGTACAAGAATAATCAGCACAATCGTAAGGGTTGGACGTGAGAGCTCTGTGCCCAGGGTGCATATTCTAAAGGGGACGCAGCATGGATTTTTATCGGACAACTCGATTTCAATATTAAAATTCACTTGAACTATATTTTCTCATAGCTATTGATGAAAAATTCTGTTAGTGTAACATTTCCTTTATTTGATTAGAAAAAGGAGGAAATTAAAAGCCTACCTCTAAAAATAAAAATTAAAAAAATTAAATACAAAGGAATTTTCACAAGGGATAGTCTCAAATATACAACTATTCCTATTTAAAATGTTTCATTTTTAGATAGAAACCTGCTTTTGTATCAAATTATCATTGGGCGGTAGTAGGTAATCTGTCCCCGGTGACAACACCCATCTTTGCAGTTCTGGGCATATGTTACCCAAAAGCGCAAAAAACGACGATAATGATCAAATTACCGAAAAATAATACGTAAAAATAATTTATATTCAATATTTTGAATGTCTCGGCTTCCCATCAATCTTCTACGAATCAAAATTAAGAATTAGCGAGGGAAATTCAATTATGATATTTTATAAAAATAATCAAATGTATAAGAAATAAAAGCCATACGCAATTACTAGTTGAAGTTTCTCAAATATTTATACCATATTCCCACTTTCCATGGTAAAAAGAGAAAATATCCTATTTGCCTTAGAGATGAAGGAAACCTCAAAGAAAACTTCACTTTGGAAATTTTCATTTTCACAATTAGATTAGCGTTAAAACATCACTAACCATAGGAATTAAAAACGTAAACCAGATATTCTCATCATCATCATTAGCCCATTTCAATCCGACATCGGATGTAGGCCTCCCTTAGTACTCTACTAGTACTTCATGATGTATCTGTTCCATCTATCCTTTAGTCTTCGTCTTATATCCCTTGGAGTCCAGTTCAGAACTGCAGGTATCCAACAATTGTCGTTTTGTCTTGCCACATGGACAGCAAACAAATAAATATAAATGTATATAGCCTGAGACATGAATTAATTTAAACATTGCCCCAAAATTTGGTTTTTCTCCAGTACAGTTGCACGTATCTACAGAGGTATCCTACATTTCAGTTGATCCATCGCAAAAAGTAGCACAATATCAGTCAGAAGCAAATTCAAACGTCCAAATGCCCCGAAGAAGCTTTTCCATATAAAAATCGCTTGAAAAGAGCGTACTAAACTCAAGGCCCTTAATTTTTGTACGAGAGCATTTTAATTAGAATCCGTAGTGAGGGGTAACTCAAACAAAAATGCGAATGCTCGTAGAAATTAGCCCGTACATGCTGAGTGCCCTTCCTCCTGTATCCCTCGTTCCATTACGCTTGCACTTTGCGGAGATAGATTTTCCCAGTTAATCTAAATCTCGCCTAATCCATTACCTGAGCGACGGGTTTTTCATTTCGCCTCAAAGCAAAGCCATTTTCCACGCTCTTGTTCGATTCAATTTCCCTCAGATTCCGTTTACATATTCTCCAATTAACTAAGATGTTTATCTTAGACGTGATTGCTGGCGGTACGAATCTTCTCTCAGACTCAGCAACGTATCATTGAGTTTACCATCAAGAAGAGATGGTGAAATTTTAATTTCTGCGGAAAATGTTGGTGTTAACAAGATAAAATTACGGTTAATCGTATTGAATCCTTTAATTTATTGTCGAAATTTGGCATGAGATATGCACAACTGAAGTAGACGAAAAGATTCGAGGCTTATCTTCCTTTCAATTCCGTATGGTAAGGGAGGGATCCTTAGCCTCTTCAGCAACTCTTGGCTTTCTTTGATCCCTTAAGAAAATCTCCCTTCGCTAAAAATCCGATTTTTTTGCGCTCTCAAGGAGAGGAATTGAAATTTCTGAAGAGTACAATTATGAGGCCATAATTTGAAGTTTTTCGTCCGAGCGGGAATGACGTTAGATCCAAATATCTTAGAATTTTTCTCTTCATTAAATAAGTACAATATTAATTTAAACTGTATTTTACGCATTTTGGCTTTCCAAATCACATTTATAAGTGCAGCTACCGAATTCAAAATATTGCTATGTTTACAAGGTAATTTGTTTTCCAAAAAATCTGGATGGGATTTGAAAAGAAAATCTTTGCTTTTTATTGAGTCGCATATTAATGTCAATCTGGATGGTAATAATTAAGGTTCCTGTTTTTCGAGCACGATTTTTGTGCTCCAAATATTTCACTTCCCGCTAAAGACCATGCATCTCTGAATATTTTTTTTCGTTTTAAGATGCATCTAAAAAAATTGAGCTTAAAATGTTCCACATTTTACAAATATATCTCACATCTTTATTTGCCTATTTTTCTTTTGAAAATTTCTCGAAGAGACAAATAGTTTTAATGAAACGATGAATTCCAACATTTTTGAAGAAGAATCTGAGAAGAAATAGTTTAAGGAAATGCCTGTGAAAGATTCTGCTCAGGCTAAAGAGATTTATACCTAAGCATGCGTCACTATATAATAAATATTAAGTAAACTTCAAGAATTGGATTTCTAAATGAAGTCAACTAATATAACCAAGGATAATTTATCTGCTCAGATATTGACGTCTGGCTCGATAGGATAGCCAATTTTAGTCTAAATGGGTGAAGTATTCCCTAATATGCAACAAAAGGAGAGAAAAGTTTCGTTTGTACCACACTTGCAGAGCTTCTAATTACTACTAATTCTAATTCGGTAAATTCACTGTATTCTTGGAGGAAGATATTTATCAAACTTCTATCAATAATTCATTTACGATACTTAGAGTTTTTTATTCAGGAAAATCGTTTTTTCACTTCTGCTTGTACTCAGATTCTTTGGAAAAACTCATGAAAAAACGGCCAAAAGACCATTCGATGTATTTTTAAATTTATGTAATTCATTCTATTCGTTTAAAGTTAAATAAATCTATAATTTTTTCATGTCCTTTTCTGCCCAATCCGCAATTCTAACCTTCACACTCTCCGTTTCTGACTTTTTAATCTCTCAAAGTTCTATTTTATATCGCACCCCAAAATTTATAATTCCCCTTTGTCTCTCATTCCTTCTCTTTTGAACTGTTTCTCCAATTAATTCATTATTTTTTCCACCAATTAAACCTTGATTTTAATTGTATTCGTTTTATTGTATTGTATTGTATTGTTTTGTAAGTCATTTCGTTTTTTTTGTTTCATCCCCATTCTTCTATGTCAATATTTACATATAAATGTACATATTTACATATACATATATTTAAATTGTATTTATATATTTCCATTTCTGTAACGATTCATTGTAATTGGTAAAATTGGATGTTTTTCGATCTCAGTATATAAAATATGATTTAGCTTATAATTCTGAATATTATAATTTTTAGAAGTCTGTGATAAACATGTTCAAAATAGGATTTATATCTCAATTGGATATATGTATTTTAGGCACCTTAGTACCTTCTAATCTTAAATATTTCTCACTCAGACCTTAATTTCAAAGCTGAAACTTGTATCCCACTATCATATGCAATACTTGTATGAATTATATTGTAAATATTTCGATGAAAACCAGTTGGAAATGCCTGGAGCAAAATATGCGTGCGTTAATAGGGAAAGGAGAGGAAGCATTGCGAATTAGCGAGGCAATAGTTAATTCAATGCTTACTGTGAAACGAAATACCGAGAGTAATAAGTAACTGGATCGATATGCATTGCAACGTTCTACGAGTGATTATTACCTTATTCCGTGGCAATTTAACTAGATGTAAACGATCAGGATGGAAGTGGTAGAAATTCAGCAAAAAAGCTGAATCTAACTCCATTTCGTCATAATTCTTGCACGATTATCAAAGTCATTGGAAATCCAGCATTTTGGGATTTTTCCTGTACATGCCTTTCCGGTGGGTGAATTCTGCTGGAGTTGCGTACGCAGTCATTTGAAGAGGTTGTTAGCCAAGAGTTTCTCCGATTCCGATGGCTCATCGATTTTCAGTTTCGCCCTCTTCACAAATACCAGGGAAATCCCACTTTCAGTTTTTCAAAAGCTGGCTCGAATGTTGGAGCATTTGGTACCCCATTGATATCGCGGAAATACGTGTAAAGACATATCATCGATAAAATGAAATGGCGCGGGTGAATGAGGAAAGCTTCGTGCGCCTATGATTCTCGATACTCAACGAAAAGTTTCGTGAGTCGGACCTGTGCACGTTTCTATCTTTAGGAGTGCATTCATGTGGGGAATTTTCCAGTTTCGCGAAAGAGAATGGCGAAACTTCTATTCATCGTCTATATTCAAGCTCCTTCAGGAATTAATGATATTAATTTTCTTAATCGGGGAATAGTAGAATGGGAGCATTTACCCGGAGAAGTTTTATAATCTCCTTCTTTTTCTTGTAATGTATTCATCAATAAAATTAAAAGAGTATCGTTATTTTTTGTAATACCATTGTGATTTTTAAAATATTGAATTTCTGAAATATTATATGACGGTAATACATTTTGAAATTTTTTTGTAATTATATGTAATACGTACTGCTTTCGGGAAGTTTAGGGGGGTTTTCCTCTCCTGACTAGGGTGAATAGCAGGCAGATTATATATTTTTTCCATCCCCCCACAGGAATGACTGCCACCTGACCTAGTGCTTAATTGTAGTACTGAAGAATGAATAAATAAAAGAAAATAACCTTTGAATCAGTTATCGGAGTCAAACAGTAGTCAGTTATCTATCTTCGTGTTCTTACACCGGCATTTTATTTTTAATTTTTTAGTTGTAAATTCTTGCCAGTTGACGATAATACATTCATTTGCGCATATAACTCAAATTTTCAAATATATTTATGTGCATGTAGTCGCTAAATAATGCTAAATGCTATGTTTCAACATAGTACAAATACTTACATGTACTTAGATCATTCTCTTACAAAATATGGCCCAATTAGTGACTTTTTACTCCTTTGGGACCGACCATTTAATGAGCATGCGCAAATTTCCTTACAAAACATCTACTTTGGTATTCTATTTATTTCTTATACCCCACGATCATCCATTTTCTATACCCTTACAGTGGAAGGACACACACGACCAATCCCTGATCGAAAAAATCCGACTAGCCGGGATTCGAACCGTGGGGTTGGATAACGTGCAAGCAAGCTAACCACTCGGCCACCAAGGCACATTCATGAATACAGCTTTCTACTCCGTGACGTGTATCCATAGACTTTTATTAGAATATTATAAATGAAATTCCATTTATCAATTGATGAAGGTGAAGTTTAGATATATTTCTTATGGAAACGTATTATGTGCTCCTGGGTTCAAGCATTCTAAATAGTGGGACCTAGACGATGTAACTCATAGGAACGAATTGCTGGTTCTTTCGAATGTCTAAATGAAACCATTTGTGAACTAAAGGGGTTCTGACGCAAATATAACGGACAGAATATAATGATTCTCGAAGATGTAAGCTGATATCACCTATGGGAGGTAAATTAAAGTATCTTCATTTCAGATTACGGATAAATCCTTTTATTTTAAAATATTTTATTTAGAATAAGCTTTCTCTTCGAAAATTTTTAGAAAAATAAGAGGGATTAATTCCAGTTGTTTATTCCTATAAGCAGCATATTAAACCTTTATTCAGTATTTTGTGAGATAGTGTGGTACAGCATTTGAAAACCGGGGTAGTATTGCGACTGTTGGTCAATAAAGAGTTATACAATTTATAAAATAAGTAAAAGACAAGATAATGATGATCATATTATGTTATTTTTACCAATTAGCGTATTTCGAAAAACGCGTGAATGCTGATGTACAGCATTAATAAATTCTTACATTTGAAGTAAGACACATTTTCCTTCCAATATCACAAAACTATCGATTAAGATCCTCTATATTTGGGAAAGGTTTCAGACTGTTTTATTAACATTAATGGGGAACACCACTATTATCTTGGATTCCCTAGCTCGCATTATCGTTAAGTAAATCAGTATTTTCTTTAAGAACCTCGCATTAGATTTCTGCAGATTTAGAATAAATCTATCTATTATTTAGGTTGGTGGAATCTCTAATTACACTTACACTTATTTGGTTATACCATTCGGTTATAGAAATATAATCAATAACAAACACAACGCTTCTCTAAATGAAATGATTTAATTATTGTTATATTTTAGATAAATTTGTAGGATGAAAGCACCTCACACGGAACCACTGCCTATTTAGCGTCACTTCATACGCATGAAGCTGTGCAATAGGGAATTTGCATAAATTTTGTATCAAGTGTGATGGTAGTGTACGTGATTGGAAATTTTCTCACGAATCCAAATATATAAGTTAAAAGTACCTGTGACAATCACAAATGTTATTATTTGCTCTTCAAAAAGTTGATAAAAGTCACGTGATCTGAAACGCACCCTCATTGGTTTGACGTCACCGCAAGGCATAGCTACTCCGTTGATGCTGTTGAACACGTTTCTTTTGGAGGAAAACAAAACAAATAATTTTTTTTGAGGTTTTAAATGGGTTGCTTTAAATGAGCAAAGAATCATCTTAGAGCATGAAACATTCATCGAATTGAAAAATAAAAAAAAATTTACTAGATTACAGCATTGATTTTTTTTCGAACAGTTTCTCTCAAAAACAATTATATATCAACGAACTTGAACGTTTTTCCGAAAAATCCGAAGCTTCCAATTTTTGTGAAAATTTCTCAAGTTTGACGCCTGAAAATAAAAAAAACGACGAGCAGGAGCATAAAATTCAATCATTTTCCAATAACTATGTTAAGTTTTAATATCCGCACTCAAAAAACCCATTTTTCGCCCCTTGTCCAGGTTTTTTCGATTCTAGCCAATGCGACGTCTGCAGCGATACCGTGCCGTGACGTCACGCACCGAAATCCTGGTTAACTGTGTGTTTTCAAGCAGACGAAAATGTAGTATTTTTAAAGTGTAATATCTTTATAAAACGATATTGTACAACAGGAAAACCTTCGCCGAGTACAGTTTAGATGATAAACTTCTCATTAAAAGTGTTAAAAAAAATTATGCAAATTCCCCATTCCTTCTATAGGTCTTCCTCCACGTGTCGAACTTTATTTAGTAACCCAATACTCCGTCAAAGGTAAGAGATACCCACGGAATGAAAGCCAAGAAGATAGTCTTAAACCTGGAAATCCTTTCGTTGAAAACATCTTGAGGGAGTCAAAATTTGATAAGGGATCTTTCCTTCTAAAATAAGTTTCTAATCCAATTAATAATTTTCTAAGTATGATAATAGAAACAAAAGAGAGCGTATAGTTATATTTTTATTTTGGAACTGTAAGTATGTTTCATCGATTCCACCCTTCTTGTCGAGCAACATTCTACAATGAAATATTGTGCTGATAGAACACTCAGTTTGAATACTGCCAACGCACTTACTTTAACAATATTTCCTTTAATACGATTTGCAATTGAAACGTAAATTATTATGAACTTTCTACGAAAATACGCCACAAAATCATTCCTGCTGAGTTAAGATTTTCTCTCTCACTCAAAAATGTTTCAGGTGTTATGTCCAAGAATATTTAATTTTATGACTACCGATTTTTCCATTTTATTGCAGCATTTTTATAATAAGTAAATAACCATGGAGAGTGCTAATGAATTACAAGGTCACTTTATAATTGAAAGAAAAGTATATGAAGACACTCTATTCCTAAATATTTTTTTCTGGGTTGTTATTAACAAACAATTATAAGTACAGAAGTGCAATTAAATATATTTATGAATGTATCCTTGATCATTTTTTATAATAACCAGAAATGGTAGTTGATTACATATTTCCGATGAAATTTCTTGAAATGTCTACTCGCTAAGAAACACTATAATATTCGGATAGATTAATAGCGTCAATTATCTGATAAAGCAGTATTTATCAAAGACGTAATTTTGATAAAAAGCATTTCGCCTTTTTATAGCATTTCAAAATAATGTGAAATATATCATGAAAAATTTAAAGCTACTTACTTTCATTACTCTTATAAAACCATATCTCAGAGCTTGTCATCTTTTGCCTTTCCTTTTATTTATTGATTGATTAGTAGACCCGTCCTTAAAACAGGATATCGATATAATAATTATCTGTGCATTAAAACATGTATAATTCAGTTGAGAATTCTTTCCTTTCCTTACAATCAGTAAAATAATTTACATATAATATGTATTATAATTTAAATATATAATATTTATATATCGTTTATTTCTATATACCTAGAAGGATTTTGAACAACTAAGGTACTTGAAAAAAGGTATCAATCATGCAATTAGCGATGTAATTGCGTTGGTCCAAATGTCGTTCAAATGGGTGTCGGTCAAATGGGTGTTGGTCGAATGGGTCGGTCATCTTGTTGTTGGTTTAGTAGGCGTTGGTCGAGGGTGTGATTATAGGTTTATCGAAGGTATCTTTGATGGGAATGGTTTTGCCACCTATCGATATTCTTAAATCAGATAATCTCCGAGCGCAGCTAGCTAATGTCTTACTCTCCCACGAGAGGGCATTGAGAATGGTCATACAAAAGAGAATGGAAGGGATCCGCGTCTCAAAGTCAAAGGAAAACCCTTTTTACCCCAGCAGAGAATTTTCCATTTAACCCTCGAGCGATATTAGCGCTCCCGTTCGCTCGTCGCCCAACTTTTCATTTCCTCTCGGCGCGACCCATTCCGATTCTTGAGCAAACACCCTCATTGCCTTCCCCTTAATATCTCGGCCAATATAATCCCTCCACAAGGGATCCCAAAAGTACTCCCGATTCCCAGGGTTCGATGTGGGGACCCAAGGCGAAGTTTCAATAGGGGGTTTATGGAATTTTCCCGTCCTTTTCCCCACCTGCTACCCAACGCCTCACTCCTGAATTTCGTCTCTCCATAATCGCGGGACCGATATTACGCAATACAACCGAAGGCGTTTTTATAAATGATTAGGGACTCGAGAAGGCGGTCGAAAGCGTCAAGGAGTGCGCGGAGTCTCGTTTAATTCGCCACGAATTATGGGGAGAATTTTATTTAGATGTATTGTAACGGTATTGTATTTTGTGTTTGTTTTTTTGGTACAACGATTGGGGGATGAAGGGCTGCGATTTTCGCGTGTGTTTTTTTTTTGTGTGTAATGTTTATTTTGGACGCCCGAGGGCAGAGACGGTGGCGGCAAGGCCGCGAAGGCGGGTGAAGAAGAGGAGACGGGCAGAAGAGCCCAGACCGCAAGGCCGCAGAAGAAGGGACGGACGACTCAGGAGAACCAGCCCCAAGTTGACCGGCAGGAATAAAGAGAGGAAGGATCCGTCACATTCTGGTGCCGTGACCAGGATCCCGAAGGTGCGTCCAGCATTGGTTGTCGTGGGCAATTGACAGCGCGTCTTTCGACAGGGCTGGCAGTGTACGAGATGGCGACCGGCGATTTTTCTGGCTACAGGACGAGGAAGGATTCGTCCGGATCCATCGAGTCAGCGTCCGAGGATCATCCGGGGGAGGAGTCGTTGTTAGAGATAGACATGGCAGGGTTGGCGCTACGAGAAGGTAAGGCGCAACCAACAAATGATTGTGATGCCCAGGGAATTCACCAGGCGTTGGAGAAGGTGATGTCGATGCTCACCGCAATGGGGACTAGAATCGAACGATTGGGACATAAAATAGACCGAAAAATTGAGGGGATAGAAAGGAAAATGGAAAGGATCGAAGAAAGTTTGACCGAAAGAGTAAGCAGAAAGTTACGTGAAGATTTGGGGGGTGACAACAGGAGAATCATGCAGGCGGTTCAGCATGAAATCGAGGGTGTGAATCAGGAATTGGAGACCGTTAAACGGGGACTAATAAATGGGTCCGGTGGCAGCGTGTGTTGCCGACCATGGCCGACGGACCTGGTCAAATCGCTACGTTTTCGCGGATTGCGGGAGGAACACCCCATTCAATTCTTGAGAGAAATGGAGACCAATTTCGCCATGGCGGGAATATCGGAGGAGGTGAAGAAGTACTATTTTGATGGGTTACTCGAGGGGCACGCGAAGACGTGGGCTAATTCATTGTTCCCTCAACCAAAAAATTACCAGGAGATGAGGGAGAAGTTTCTAGAGACTTATTGGGGTCCCCACGAACAGCATGAACATAACGAAAAAATCCGTTCGGGAGTGTACCGCCGGAATACGGGGGTAACGATGAAACAATACGTCACGGAAAAAATATCACTGTCCAGATTGTGTCAGCCACCGTGGGTTGAGGAGGAATTAGTGTTTGTGCTATGTAGACAGTTGCCGCCTCGCGTACAAGACGTATTAAACACCGCGGAAAACCTCACTTTGGAAAAGTTACAGAGCCTTTTAGGGAAGTATGACAAATCTGGAAACCCATATAGCGATGGGATGGTTAATTGTAATCGCCCGCAGGAAATGGGAAATGGCGGTGGAAATCAGTACCGGAATAATCAAGGCGGGTATTATGGAAATCAAAATTCTAGAGGGAATGAGCAAGAAAGAAACCGAGACCGGAGAATGCGGAACTATAATCCCCAAAGTAATCAAAATTATAGACGAGATTATCGGGAGGCTAGTAATACTCAATCACCGACGAGGGAGGCACGCGAACTAGGATCGGACCATTTAAACCGACCGGGGTTACGCGAGGAGCGTTCGTCGCCGATGACCCGACAACAATAGAGATCCCGATAATGGGTTTCTCGAGAGAACGCAGCGAGGAGGAAGACGGGCGCGGAGAAAATCTGTCTACAAATAAAGCAAATTCTAATGTTCCAATCATTCACGCCCACTGTTATGATGAACCCATCGAAATTTTGATCGACACTGGATGTGAGGCGTCGGCTATTTCCGAGGAACTGTTTCAAACGTTGTGCAAAAAGGGACCCGATCTCCCAATCTTACCTGTAAATAAATTGCATGCAATTAGTGCATTTAACCGGAAATCTGCCGCAATTACTCGTCAGGTGCTTTTGCCGATTCAATTTGAGAGGTCCACAGTAGACGTGGTATGCTTAGTAATTAAAAATTTAATCAAGCCAATGTTTTTGGGAAGGGATTTTATGTCGCGGTACGAAGTAATTATAAATTTCAAGGAGAACTGTGTGTGTTTGACGATACCGTTGGGACCAATGTCATTTCCGTTCCATCAAACGGAACCCCAAATGAACGGTAGTTTTGTGTGCCTTAATCCCGATCCACATTTTGAAATTGGGCGAATTTTGGAGAAGTGCGACGATTTGAGTCCACTGGAACTGGAGTCCGTCAAAATGCTTCTACAGGAATTTCAAGCGTTGTTTTCACAAAAACCATCGGCGATCAAAGGATCGTATTTTAGGATAAAACTAACGGATCCTACTCCGTTCGCTCAAAAGATCTATCCAATTCCCAAGTGTTACGAAGCGGAAGTCGACGCTCAAGTAAATGAGATGATTAATGAGGGTATTATAGAGCCTTCTAGCAGCCCTTATTTGAGTCCCTTGTTGACGGTGAAAAAATCAAACGGGAAAATCAGGCTATGTCTGGATGCTCGTCGTCTAAATTCGGTTACGATTCCGGAACGAGACCATCCACCTCGTTTGTTTGATTCCTTACAAGCATTCCCGGGAAGAAAAATATTTAGTACCACGGACTTCACCTCTTCGTATTGGCAAATTCCGATTCACCCCGACGATCGGAAATATACAGCCTTTTCCCATCGCGGTCGAACTTATGTTTTCACAAGGGTCCCATTTGGATTGAAAAATAGTGGCGCCGCGCTGATAAGGTGCTTGAATGACGTGTTGAAAAATGACTTTACTCAATTCGTTGTGGCGTACGTAGACGACCTGTTAATTGTCTCGCGCTCAGTTCAAGAGCATTTGGAACATTTAGAGTTATTGTTTACTAAGTTATTAGAGGGGGGCTGGACCTTAAATTTAGAAAAATCGGATTTCTTCAAGAAGAAGGTAAGGTTTCTCGGACATGTGCTCTCCTCAGAGGGAATTTGTGTAGATGAAGCCAGAATGGAGGCAATCAGAGGGGCGAGGGCACCGAGAAATATTCGACAATTAAGAGGATTTCTGGGAATGTGTAACTTTTATACGAGGTTCGTTCGGAAATATTCGGAGTGTGTTGTACCTTTATTGGAATTATTAAAGAAGGGCGTCAAGTGGGAGTGGACTGATATGCATGAACAGACTTTCCAAAACGTTAAGAGATTGTTTATCAAAAGTGTTATCCTCGAATACCCTGATTACGAAAAACCTTTTTTTTTGTCAACCGATAGTAGTGACTATGCTATTGGGGGAACTTTGTTTCAACGGAATGAGAAGGAAGAAGACTGTGTTATTTGTTTTTTTAGCAGGACACTTAAAGGGCCTGAATTATTATATACGACGACCGAAAAGGAAATGTTGTCTATTTGGTGGTGTCTGAGCAAAGCAAGACACATTGTTCTGGGGTTCCCAATCAAAGTGAGAACAGATCACAAGTCCTTAGTTTTTTTTAATCAATGTCACCTTCACAACGCCAGATTAGCTAGATGGGCCCTTGCCTTACAAGAATACAATCTAGAAATCGAGCACGTCCCCGGGAAGTTAAACGTTGTCTCAGACTGGTTAAGTAGAAATCCTCTTAATGGATCAGCTGATCGCACTGAGCCACATTCAAAAACTATCGAAATTGCTGGGATTAATCTTGATTTCGGAGAGCTGCCCATTCCAAATTTAAATTATCTAATCGTAAAACAGCATGAAGACCGTCTCTTAGGTCCCATCATAGAGAGCTTGAGTCAAGATGAAAGCATGGGGGGCGGTAATAAAAACTTCAAGTTATTCCAAGGTGCCCTATGTAAGAGTGGTGACGATATTATGTTTGTATTGCCTAACTGTTTAAAGGAAGAAGTTATTGTTTATATTCACAAAAGGTATGGTCATGTGGGAACCAAGAAGACCCTGTTGCTCGCGAGGGAACTGTATTATTGGAAAGGGATGTCAAAATTTATCAGAAAATTGCTCGCGAAATGCGAAATTTGTCAAAAAACGAAATACCCAAATCGGAATTATGCAGGAACTTTCCAGCCTATAATCCCAAACGGACCAAGGGAATTATTTGCCATTGATTTGTATGGTCCGCTTCCCGTTGCTAAATTCCGAAATAAATACGTTTTGGTTGTAATCGATGTATTTTCAAAATTTGTGGGAGCATACCCGTTAAATAGAGCGAATGCCCGTGCCTGCATAAAGTGCCTCGAAAGTAAGCATTTTCCCAAAGCTGGGAAACCGCAGAAAATGTTATCGGACCATGGTACCCAATTTACGAGCAATTTTTGGGTTCAAAACCTTGCGAGATTGGGAGTTCAACCAGTTTATTCTTCAATTCGACACCCTCAATCCAATCCGGCTGAGAGGGTGATGAAAGAATTATCGAGACTGTTTAGGGTTTACTGCCATACGCAACACCGAGACTGGCCCGAAGTGTTACCTTGGATTAATGTGTGGCTCAATGAGGTGTGCCATGAAAGCACCAGGGTGACACCATACGAAATACATTTTGGTAGAAAACCAAAGTTCCGGTTGGGCTTCGACATCAATTTACCCTTGCTTGACAACGTTGCGCAGGAGGATCGCATTCAGATGGTATACTATAATTTAAATAGGGCGGCAGCAAGGAGGGCGCGTCAACAAAAGACGAAGCCACATGAATTCAAAGTAAACGACTTAGTATTGCTTCGTACCCCTCGAACGTCAGACACGAAAACAAATGTTTTCCACAAATTCTTTTATTTATTTACTGGTCCCTATGTCATCCAGAAAATTATCGGAGTGAATGCATGTCAATTAGAGACAAGAGAGGGTGACGATGTCGGAATTTATAATTTTTATAATTTGAAGCCCTTCCATTGTTAGTGGAACCTGTGTTCTATTTGTTTTTCTTCACGTCGATCAGCTGCTCAGTTAGCGCAAGTGCGTATCGGGTGCGGTTAAGTGAAAGTGTTCCCCTAGTGCTTGAAGGAAGTGAAAATGTGCAGTGTTAAATGGGAGTGTTTTTTATCATGTCAAAAGAAAAAAATTCTGTTTGGAAAGGGTGTGAAGAAAAAAAAAATTGTTGTAATTTACCATTTAATAATCGCATTGTTCAATTTTGTGAACTGAATGCAAATTGAGATGTGTCATATTTTCTTTTCAGGTTAAGTAAAATGTATTTTTTTTCCTATTGTGAATGGTTTACCAGAATCAATAGTTTATTTTGTCAACGAGACTTGGGTTTGAATAAATGTCTTTGGGTCTGTCGTTGGAGGAATTGTCTATAAAGTGTTATTTAAATAAGAATGATGATGATAGGGTAAATATTTGGTAAATTGAATGGTGATTGTAAAAGGAGATAAAGGTTTTGGTGCGGGTTTCGAGTGATCAGATGTTTGGAGGTCAGTTGAAATTCCTGGGTGTGTTATTTGAAAAATGTTGAAGTGTAAAAGGAATGGCTTAAAAATGGTGATGATTATGGTTTTGGATGTGGGTTTAAAGAATTTGTTGTTTGTAGGATAATTGAGAGTCCTGGAAGTGGTAATTGGAAAATTGGTGGATGCGTAAAAGAGTGGTTTACGGACGGAAATATTAAGGTTGTGGTGTGTGTAAATATGGTTTGTTGTGTGAAGGATTAGGAAGTCCTGGAATTGATGTTTATTAAATAAATTGTTGGAGTGCAAAGGAATGGTTTATGGACAGAGATATTGATGGGTCGCTAAAATTTATGAAGTGAATTTAATTTTTATGTACAAGCTGTGAAGGGATAAAATTTCAATTTTTTTTTTTGGAAAAAAAATGTCAATTTTCTCGGGGGGCAATGTAACGGTATTGTATTTTGTGTTTGTTTTTTTGGTACAACGATTGGGGGATGAAGGGCTGCGATTTTCGCGTGTGTTTTTTTTTTGTGTGTAATGTTTATTTTGGACGCCCGAGGGCAGAGACGGTGGCGGCAAGGCCGCGAAGGCGGGTGAAGAAGAGGAGACGGGCAGAAGAGCCCAGACCGCAAGGCCGCAGAAGAAGGGACGGACGACTCAGGAGAACCAGCCCCAAGTTGACCGGCAGAAATAAAGAGAGGAAGGATCCGTCACAGTATGTTGATGCGAAATGAAAAATGCCTGCGATTCGTCATCTACGAAAACTTTAGCCTGATAAAATGAAGGATGCTGATGTAAGTATCTGGTAATCTCGCGATCGTTTTAGGTATGAACCGTTATGGAGTAGGTCATTTGTAGCAATTTCCTATACTTTGCATTGGGAGTTCTTCAATATGATTATCAAAAATAGAAATCGTTTATTATGTACCGATTTGAATTTTATTTTTCTCTTATCCAACTATTTTACCGTTGGAGTATTATCAGTGATCAGTGATGTGCTTTCAACGTTTTTATAAAGACACGTTTTAGTATGCAGTGGTAGATTAGTGAATGATTGGTTCTTCTATTTGTTTACGATATATGTGGAGAATTTATTGCATATCATATTGAATACATGTGGTTTCAGTGTAGAGGAAAATATTGTACAATGACAGTAAATACAAAGAATACGTTCGAAACGGATATGTTTTTTTCATTCTAAACCACTGTTGCCCTTTATCGATGAAGCTAAGCTCTGATGAACTTGTCGGGGGATGCTACATCGAAGCAACAGCAACAACAAACACACACAACCATTGATCGAATTTTTCCGGGACTCGAACCCGGAACCTTGGGGTTTGGAGTGATAGCGTGGATCGAATGCTATTCACTCCACCACCAAGGTCGGTATCGAACTCGAACAGCTTTAACCTTCCAAGGCCGGAATTATTTTTTTTTGTAATTATTTTAAATTTCTTACGTATTTCGCTTTGTGATTGTCTGAATACAATACCCATAAACTATTATGCCAAACATATTAATGAAACCAGCCAAACAAATACAAAATTTCAACATTGTCATCGAGCTCTCCCATTCTGTGATACAAAATGAAATAATAGTAGGTGTCGGATGATGCCATATGGCATCCATAGTCCGTCGAGGGTTAATACAAAAGTAATGCCTTCCAAGAGAAAGATAGTTGTACTATGATGCCATGAGATACATAATATTGTATTTATGTCCTCTTTAGACCTGAAATTTGAAAACTAGATATCGCTTGGAATTTCCAATCTTTCCACTTTATGAGCGTTGATAGATGTGAGAGTAATGGACTAAGATTAGTCCGTAGAGAGTTGCATGATTAGATATTCTTGTCATAGATCAAGTAATTGCTACCTAGCAGCTTCATCTAAATATAAATTCCATCAATAAGTGCCTATAAAACACCATTTTTGTTTTATTATTTTACTCTTCTCCACGTTTACTTATGATTCGAAATGTCGAGCGTATTTATACTTAAACACCTATAAAGGAATTTCAGATTTCATAAAAAAGAACAACCATCTTATAGATTACTATCAGTCAAAGATTAAAAGTAATTACGTATAGGGAAGGGTCAAAACTAATCCCAAACTCTGTTACGCCTTAAGCTGGGCCATTGACATTTTTAATTTGACCTATCTGTTTTCTTTCAACGACACTGTTTCCTTCGGCCATTTCGGCTGCCCTTCTTAGCCCGATAAATTAGCCCTAAGTTTTTCTTATCACTTTCTCTCCGAACCTTAAAACTTTCCCTCGGTAACAGACTGAACCGTGGCGTTGGAGGAATGTAAATTAAGAAGTTCGTTTCCTGTTGACAAATCGTGTAAATTAGAATCCCCAAAGGGTTGTGCCCTCCCACTTCCTCTCTGAAATCCCAATTTCACTGTTTGCTTTGGTCCCTCCCTTCATAAACATTCTCTTTTCTTCCGACAGCATCTCCTCCTTGAGGCATCTTGAGGCTGTGGTCCAATAACTCGCCTCGATCCAATATCGAGGAACCAGTTTCCAAAAACCAGGAGATAGTGGTTTTAAAATTGACCCTCCATTCCGTATTTCCTAATTATCTTATATCTATTTCCGAATTAAAGGCCGGCTATTCTAACCGTTTCCTTTCAAGTTACGAGAGTCGAAAGGAGATTCGATAATAATCAATCAGACGAGTGGAGGAAATTCTTACAGCAATGTCCTGTGGAATGAAATATTTTTCAGTTGTCATTCGGTATAGGTTTGAGAAATATGTGTATTTCATTGATCTTTGTCATAGTGTTATTCGTGGCTGTGATGGCATGAAAGCTACTTAGATATTCGTGACACTGAATAATTGTTCTAATTAGGTGTCTCCTTTTACTTTAAATAAAATCCTAGCTAAATATTAATAAAATATTACTCGTAGAGTACTGATTCAGATATGTTCCGCTTGTAGAATTTTGGCTTGGTGAAGAAAACAAGCACAAACTACTTCACTTCCTATCCTGTATATTTAGACTCATCCCCCCCTACTAGCCAGAGCAGAGTTCTTTAATTGAGTCTCTAAATTCTTTGGTGGTTTTTGTGTAACATAAAATGATCAAAAAGACAAACATAAAGTGACTGCTTGACTAACGAAGGTAACTCGATTAAAAACCCCATCGTCAGCCTATATTCGATTACTCTCAGTGGATCAAATCGCTTGATGCACATACAAACTGCCTAAACTCTAAGTAATTCTGTGTCATATGGTTACTTTAACAGTCGCGTTGGATCTGTACCGAAACATAAAACTGATATGTATTTAGATATGATTTTCGAAAAGAACACCAAACTTAAAATGAACATTTTATGATCGATTATAATGATTCACAAGATAAAAATTGATAATTTTGAAAACAGAATTTCTGTTGAACAAGTTGTTCAAGAATCATATTTATGTGATACTCTCAAGAGTGAATATAATTGCAATACGATGATACGGTAAGAGATATTATAGTTTTAAAACATATGTGAAGATTTTCGGATGATTATAAATTAATTAAGTGTTCCTTGAATGAAGGGTATAAGATATATTTTCGTAAAATTCAACAATATTCCACGAATTGCTTTCAACTCATTATCGGCCAAATGCTTTCTACATATCTAAGTTATATATTTTTCTAATAAATAATTTACATAATCTTTCTTTTGAATAAGTGCCGTTAAAAACTTAGTTAGCGTCAATTAATTTTCAATGAATATATATAACATACATTTTTCTGAAACAGTTATTGCGTCTATAGTTTTGCCAGTAGAACAACCAAAGCAACAATTTTATTGCTAAGAGAGGATATTCCTCGCAAAATTTCCGCTGCATCGAAATTCTGCACCATCATTTTCCGTAATCCAACTTATATTGAGTATTTTAGAGGAAGTTGGAGCTGAAAATTGTGTTAATCTATTTTCATTTATTTTCGAAATTCCCTTCGCCTGCAGTCTCATACTATAGAGTGAGAGCATTTATCTCAACATAAAAGTACTCTCTTAGTCTTCTCAAGTAATTTATCGGGAGTCATTCTTTTCCAAAAGACCGCCTATCCGCGCATACAAACTTCTTTATGGCCTCCTCTTTTTTCCAATGCAATTTCATGTTCCCCGCAATAACTGAAAAAATTCCCCGTTCTTTATCGCATTTTCTGGAAGGCTCTCTGGAATTCTTCATAGCTCGGTAGTTACTATAGCCTTCATTTTGGAGTTTAAGAGGGCATTTACTAGGATTCTTCATTTAACCTGCACTATTTCATTTTGCTCTCCGATAACAATAGCCCACGGGACTATGTTCCTTGCGAAGGTCAATAAAAATGAAAAATAGGGTCCTATCAGGTATAAATTCACCAGTGGTTATAAAAACCTCTATTATCTTAAATTGTATCCGTTTTCTAAGGTCCTGTATAATATCCATGAACTAAAAATTATTTTATTTCATTGTACGCCATTTTTTAGTGTTCTCGTGACACTCAAGTTTTCTGAAGCTTTGACATTGTTTCTGGGTATTTTTTGCATCAAAGTAGGTTCCTTGTTAACGTTATACTGATGCTTAAATGCATTGTTTCATTCTAAACTAAATAGCAAAATTAAATTTCGATTGTTTAGATACTGACTGTCGTAAAAACCATAAAATAATCCGATTTCAAAAGATTAACAGGAAGTTAATTAATATTAGCAATATTACTGCGGTTCGAACCCCGGTCTACATCGTCTTTGATACGATTCCGTTTGTCAAATGTTATAATAAACAAGATAATAAGTTGTAGAACAGATATTAAACTAATATATACATACATAAAACCTTTGTTTGACTATTTAATCAATGCAGTTTGCAGGCTACTTTGATTCATTAAAAATTGCATAAGGAGAGGTTTAAATTCTCCAAAAGCCATCTTTATCGGTGTTTCCCGTCTGATTCCCTGGTAGTTGGAGGAAGCAAGGAAGAAGAGTCGTACGACTACCGGGGAATAAGACGAGGAACGCCGACAAGGACGGCTTTTTGAAAATTTATACTTTTCTTTCATTAACAGCCATGTTCCAAATTTTCTTTCTTTACAAATGCATAATTGATAATGTCTGCTGCAAATTTTGACTAAATGACTTTTATGCGAAAGACTCAGGCTCAGCATAGGGGCGGAATGTAAGGAACCTATGGAAGCATTACTTCTGCTAGACTTAGTATGGTTTAAAATCCTGTCGAAAACCCCTCACAAGCAACTTCTGCCTTCCGTTTAAACTTCTAGAGCGATTAGTTGTCTTTACCGTTGCTTACGTAAATATTTGATTCCAAATATAGGCTCTGAGTAAGCTTATGGGACTCCGAGATGCAGTAGAGAGGGAATTGTAATGTTTGGAAGGTGTAGGCGGAGGAGAAGTTGAAGCAAGGTCAACTCAAAGTACTGTGACGCCGGACCTTACCACTGAAGGGAGTCCCTATATTTAGAAAAGGGCTCTGTCCAAATGAGAATTTGTCCAATGCTCAAGTGCTTTACGGTTTCTTAGGGCTTAATTTGAAACTAGACAGTATCAAATAAATATTTTCATTGTAATACGATCTTAGAATTTAAGAATATTATTTTAAAATACGTTTTGCTATATTTTCACTATATATTATTGATTCCTCTTTTTTTATTACCATTCTCTAAAATCCCTTTTTGTATTTTTTACTTTTTATGCCGTTTTTGTTTATTTTTTCTTGAACCCTCCAAGGACGAGAATTATTTTTTCTTGAAAATTATCCTAATTTTAATATATTGGTATTCAGATGACCTAAATTAACAAGAGAAAATTGTTTTAAAAAAGTTAACAATTATAGGTTCGATGCAAATGCCCGTTCCCATATGGGCACGTCAGTCCTTCCCACTACTACTAATACGCGCGCCATGATGAAATTAAAAAAAAAGCATTTTATTGCAAAAAATCTTATTTATTTCAAAACAATATTGTATGAAATGGTTTTTCTTGGAAGATATAAGTATTTATTTTATAATTATTTTGTTAAGTACTTTGTATAACATTTTACAAAGAGCCCAACATCGCACTTGTTACGCATTGTTCTCCCACGACTCTCGCTCTCTTCAAATGCGCAGCGTTTTCCCTTGTTCTGCGGTATGTCACCGGTTGTATGATCATACCGCAACTCTTGCGTGGAGCCACTTTTTGATGTGGAAGCCTTGCTGAGTCGTCCACCGGGTGTTTGTATACCGTCTTGTACCGAATAAGGTACACCTGAGCAATCTCCCGTCTAAACTCTAATTTTGTCCTTGGGTCTGAGGATTCCCTTTTATTATTATTATTTGATTGTCTGAGTTGTAAATAATTTATATAAATCATATCTTACCAATATGCAGTGAATTTACGTGTTCATGAATTTGGTCAGTTCCACCCATATGCTTTTTATACTTGGATATGACGTAGGGTTATGGAAGCTGAATAATTTTCTTTTGTTTCCTACAAAATCTTTTAGCTTTCATCAACGGCGTAACTCAATACGCAGTTGAAGCTGCCACAATTACCATATTGTCCAGCCATTTAGTAATTCCTATTCCTTCGCATGTAGAAATAGCTGTGATGCTCTTTTCACTCTCCTCCTTTTTTAGATCAGTTTTTGGTGGTAGCGGACAATCTTTCGGAATCCGGTTCTTTCTGATTCGCCCAGTTCCATTGTAGCCACATCTTTCCAAATGGGGCAATAAATTCTTTCGTATAAATTATATATTGAGTAAAATAAATTAATGTTATTATATTATTTCACATACTACTTCAAATGAACATAGATAAAAATAATTATATTCTGTAAAAAGTTTATCAAAGAATATGCTACTGTAATTCCTTTTTAGGAATTTTCTCCAGCATACTGAGAAGAGGAGCTGCTGCTCTTCCAACCGCTTCTTCATGTTTTATATTACTGAAAGAATTCTCCCATGGTAGAAATCAAAATTAATGAGTATCCAGCGTTAGACCAGGCACCAAGACTTATAACCGCATCTTATTGGTTTACCTCTACTAAATCGCTTGCAGCTGTGTCTTCCGAAGTATCTTATCATCTCTACTTCACAATCTAAGAACTGGGAAGGCACCAAATGCTGCATCCATCTCTATGTAATCCTTTTCATCGTAGTCCAGGCTTTGTAGAACCCATCGCTTGACTGTCTAATTTAGTATTATCCGCTAAGTGTAAAAATTTCATTATTTTGAAGAATCAGTCCTTCCCCATCGCTCCACTATCCAATCCAATATGTACATCCTTTTTCACGTCCCTAATATGTTTTCCCAGAAGAGCGTTGTATCCAAAGACAATCGCATCTCCTCTGCTGTAATTTGTGGACTGTGGCAATAAAAAAATCGGGCGTAATTCTCACTTTGTTCTACTATGAATGCGATGAGCTCGTCATCGATGAAGAGCTCTAGCAATTAGATGCCGCTTAGTTTAGAGTATGTAAGAGTAATCTGCTTCAGAAAAACTTCCCGTACACTCAATGCTGCCCTTTATCCATTTTCTCCGCACAGATTTTTTTGCCCCATCGTCTTCTCCAGCACCGATTCTTTCGTTGGTTGCCAACTTGTGCCCTCATTTGCTAGCCAGTAAAATTGTCAACCAATCTTTCCTCATCTTCATCAGCCGAATCTTCATCAGTTAGCTCATTTTCTTCTGTAGGAGAAAAGAGGAAATCGGTAACATCTACCTCACTCTCTTCATCCTCGGCAAGGATTCGGAGAGCCTCCTTCACTGAAGTCGACCCATGAAAGCTTACGTTTTTCCTGAATAGAAAATACAACACCTCTAATGATATAATTTTTACGTGAAGCTAATAAAATTTGAAAGGATTTGAATATCTAACACAATAATCATTTGCTATTATTTGTTGTTGCCGCTTCTACTACATAATTTTAGGTTTTCCGAGATTTAGTTCATAATTATTGCCATAGTCTTTTTGTCACAACTTAAAACTAAAATAATTGTTAACTTTATTGCACCAAAGATAATGTACCATGTCAGAATATAAACTCTAATATACTATATATCGCTTTTCTTGACAGCCATCGGCAAGGAAGTCGCGTAGTAGTGGGAAGGCCTGACGTGCCCATACGGGAACGCAGCAATAAACAACGTTATAACAATAACAAATAACCTCAAACTCTGCTCTATTTCATTTCTTTGGATGATTAGAGCATCATAATAAAGTTATATAAGCAAAATACTTCTTTAAATTAAAAACAGTAAAAATTATAAAAATTAGTTGACAGAAGGATCCAGCTAAAAAATTCCCTGTTTTTCGAAAAATCACAAGAAATATTTCCCTTGACTCAAGTGCGCCAAAACGCAAATGAAACTAAGCTTTAGACCCTCTTAGCCCACAAAATAAAGTTTACCGACCATTTTATGACACTCAAGATATTGTTTAGCTACCAAGAGAACGCAGCTGCAGTCCGTTCCCATATGGGAACGTCGGTCCTTGAAGTGTTAATGTGTATTATCAGTCTGCTTTTTCCTACTTCTATGTAAATTTGAAACTATTTGTCCTCTTTGTTTTTGTATGATATTATTGGTATGCCTTCTTGTCATTTAAATCTTATTTAATCTGAATTCGTCACTTAATATAATTTTCCTGTCTGTAGGATTCAAGGGTTTTTTACACACCCCTTCTTGAGGGTGTTTTCCTGCAGTAAATATTTTTTGAGCTCTTAATTTAGGTTTTTTTTTAATCCGTAAAGTAGATTTCTGTGTACGGTTTTTCTTCAAGCTATCTCTTTTTACTTATGTATGTATACTTATATAAATTATGAAAGGTTGGATACAAGAGGAGACTTTATAAACTCAATCTCACCTTAAATAAAATCCTTCATTATTATTATTATCTTGAACGATATATCTTCGATTTGCTCTTTTAAGCAAAGTATAGAAGAAAATGTATATTTAATTTAATTACGTGCCAGTTCTTTTCATCACTGTGGGGACGTGAGAACTGCTTAGTTATAGATGATGCTGAGTAAAAACCTTTATCTTTGTTATTCCTCGTTGAATGCTGTAGGATGTGTCATTCTTAGTAACTTGGCGTTTAGCTTAGGTGGACATTTTCCGTTTTTCCTTTTCAGAGACTACTTTATCTCTACTCAATGCTTCAAATCTATCACGATTTCGTAGATGGCATTATATTTCGTATGCAAATCGTTTTATATTTTGCATTGTATTTGTTAGAAAGTTTAAATTATTCAAAACGCTATGAATCGTATAATATATATGCTATGAATCGTTGTCTAATAACTCGCGTTTTCTTTTGAAATAAATTATTAATGCTGATTACGTCATCCTTAATAGTTTCAGTTTATGTATTGCTCGCAATGATATTCAACTCTGTTTATTCTCATCTTTCAAATTAAACCTTTGTGAGAGCTTTTATATTCATAACTTTCCAACTTTCCCAGAGGTATTCAGAGTTATAACTCTTAAGAATGCAGTCTTTTTCGTCAACTTTCTACCCGCAATGCCGTATATAATTTATTCTTCTATCGTTTCACGGGGATAAGAGAGATTATGCTTCCTTCTGTCGACATTTGTGCATGACCCACACCAAAACAAAAGCCAAGACCGATCCCCCGTAACTGGGGCGGGCACAGTCGTCTTTTTTTTTGTGGGAGAAATTCTTACTTTTGTATGCGTGAGACGGTGGATGCATTTTTTCAGCAATAGCGTGCTGCGCTTTCACAAAAGCGCCTTCGAGTTATAGACTGTGAAAGGCACGTGGCTTTCTTTAAAATGCTCATATTCAGTAGGCGTAGTTTCTTCACAAAGATTCTTAAATCAGTCTCCTTGAAATATATTCAATCCTTTAGACGGTTCAAAATTAGGAATGTATGTAACGCACGGTTTCCATGCGATATCTCGTTGCAAGAGTACTTAGTGTGAGAGACGTTTACCTAACAATAAGCAATACTTATATATATTTTTAAAGCCTTTACTCTTATTTTTCTCTGTTATCATTTCTCTTTGCAACGTTATCTTGAATATATAGGTGACTAATTAATATAAGATATTATAAGGGTGTTAAAAGGCATATTTCCGCATTTTTTTTCATCTTTGGACAAGAAAACAAACAATGCCGCTTAGTTATGGAGCTGGTGCAATATTTCAAAGAGTTTTGAGTTACAGTTTTTCTTATTTTCTTTAGTTAATGATAAAAGGAACTACGTAGTACCACTACACCACTCATTGTATGCAAAATAATTAATACCTCAGCGAAAAACAAAGATGAATGAGGAAAGGGTTAAAGGTACTTTGCACATAAGGGCGTGCACCCGGGAACAATCCCAAGACAAAACGTAATTGAAATAAGCCTGACGGGGCCGGGAATCGAACCGGAGATCTTCCTCTACCCAGGAGGCTTAGAGCCTTAGGCCTTAACCATCTACGCTACCCGGCCAGAACGTTTTCACGCACACTAAGTTTCCAAAACGCTTGCTCACCAGTCCAAGTTCTTCTTCCCTTAATGATTTTTAACTATAATTGCTTTTAAATTGTATAATTGATATTGGTTGATCTACAAATTAGTTTTGAAGCAACTAAAAGGGTATTTTTAGGCCACCCAAGCGCCCAGCTTAGATGATACCCAGGTATGAGGTTATTTGGTCATTCCATAATAAAATTAATGCAAATGCGTCGTTATTTGGAGGGATTGAAACTAAAAGTTACCTCTTCATTCATCCCATCGTCATGTGATTGTACCAATATTTAATTTAAAGTGATAGAAGTAGAAGAAATGAAAAAGTAAAAAAATCATCCGCATAGTATTTAGCTATGAAATAAAATTCTCTAGCATTAGTCATCAAGATTTCAGTGGATACAAGTTTAGTAAGGAAGTTTCTGTGTACTTTTTGCACTGAATGTGACCCAGAATCTAATTAGCGAAAACCCAAAAAGTCCATCAACCAATCCCTAATTCGTAATTGGAAACCGAAACGGAGCAAAATAATATTTTGCAGCCGAAAACATCCTTATCAAGATCGATATTTAGCCAAAGAATCAATAAAAAAAGGTGAAGCCTAACGTCAGCCAGATGTCGCAAAAAATTATTTAGTCAATTAAGCCTCAAGAGGAAGAAAATTCAGCTTTAAAAAAATTAGGCAATGAACTTCAAAGGGATATTCTCTTATAAATGAGATAGCCACGCTTTTAATTACAAAACGTAGATTTTTTTAAAATTTAATTCCTCACTGACTCGCAAACCCTGGCAGGATGACCCGGCAATATATTATTTTTTTGCAAACGCTATCCGGCAGCCGATTCCGTTTCTTTTCTGAGTTAAGCCCAGAATCGTAATATATTCTGGGTTTCTTCCAAGAATAAAGGCGAAAAGCCCTCCCCTTTAAGTTGGCATTAATTTCCTTTAGGAATTGAAAGAGGTACCTCCTTCCGAATCACTAACCCTTTATTCTTCTCGTCCGCTTCTTTTATTCAATCGTCGCCAAGGCTACCGAACCCTTCATGACGATTCTCCTTCCACCTATAAGCCTCTCTCTCTCTCTCTCTCTCTCTCTCTCTCTCTCTCTCTTTAGATGCCTTCGTAATAAACGCCCAGCCAATTTTATTGTAACACCACGCGGGCATTACCATCTTTGCCGATATTTGTCTCTGCATAGGGCTGCCACCAATTCTGTTCTTCTGCCGTGACCTTTCGAATGCTGGAGGAAAGAAAAACATGTGGGGAAATATAAAGAAAAAATCTTGAGCTGGAGGCTGACGCATCCAAATCTTGGGATGCCAAAGCCAACCATCCTAACCTACCCGTAGATTATGAATTGCTCTTTGTTTGATCTCACTTTTTATCTTTTATATCCATATTGGAAAAAATTGACATAGCGGTGAATATTGTGTAACTGATAATAAAACTCGCTGATTTTGAATGTCAATGATTAAATTAAACTCGTTTGCTTTCTTAGTATAATGACAATTCAATGTATTTCTCATTATATTTTTATTTGAAACCTAAGATTCAATATTATAGCTATAACAGATTTAATTCTCATACGTGTAAGTTGTCCAGCTTTGAAGTAGGAGTTTACAGGATAGAGATACTATAGGCGTAAGATAGTTCATGAAAGAAAAGGATACTTGGAATCGCGAAATCAGTGGATAAAAAATTTTGTAGGTTTTGGATAAATAAATTGTCGTAATTTAGATGTTTATATCATTTGTATAATCATTTATTATATCTTATACTTACAGTTCCCCTCTTGATATGTGCATTGAGTTTGAAATAGATTTTCTGTCGTTCTAAATTCATTCGATTTCTGTGAGACCATGTCTCTTTAATTAAATGTACCTCTTTTAGGCATCCATGATGTCAAACGAAGTATTAAGTTGAATTAGTATGTTATAAGTTCGGCAAATACCTCTCACCGCGTAAGAATTTGATCTCAGTAATTTGGCTACGATTGAATTTAATGAGAGCAATCTTAAAGGACACTATTGATTATTTTTTAATCTTCTCTTCAAATGCCAAAGGCAGTCAGGAACCCCTTCAATTAATATCCATTGAATTTTACCTACAAGCAGAGACGCAATTCCACAGAAGTAACTTGATTTCAGGACTATGCTAGTATGTGTACTTAGCTTCTATGAATGAATATGGATATGGTGAATAAGGCTGAGAAAAGGTGAAATAATTCAACCTCAAGTAGGACATATTGTGTGTAAATGTGCAGTAGTGTTATTTAATGAGTCTAAATTATAGGTTCCCGATCATTTTTTTCTCGTAGACCCCTTTCAGTTTTCCATGAGCCCCCTAGTTTGCCTAATATTGAATTCTCTTATAAAATGCCATATCTATTTTCCACCTGATTATATTTTCTATGAAAATGAGGTATTTGTCTTTCAAAAGCTCTAGAAAATTCAAAAATAGAAAACAATCTTAGAACCCTCATTTTTGTCTCTTTTAAATGGACCCCTGGAGGTCCAAATGAGCCAATTTGAAAAACTATCGTCTAAAACAATATTTTTGCATGAAATCTGAGGGAAACCAAATGATTTGGGGCACAAAACTCAGAGCTGTGGTGCTGTGGCCATCGGAGAACTTGGGTTCAAATCTCACTCCTGATATTTGTAGATCAGTAATTAACCACAGTGTAGAGTTTAGAGTTAGCAGTCTCTTTGATGATGAGGATATCGACGCTTTTCATGTACAAAACGAGGCTTTTCAGACCAAATGAATAGATTCGTTTATTTTCTTCTGAAATAGAGAATTAAACTGATTCCAATGGAAAATCTACCAAGTAAGGAAAGCTTAATGGTTTTCCTGATAAATCGATCTTAGAAATTCTTCACGGAATCTCACTGGGTCCATTTGTTGGTTAAAAACCGACGTCACGGTAACAATCACAGTTGTTATTTTCCATAAAAATAGCGACTATGGTTCCTTGAACTTTGGTTGTTGCCATAAACCACTGATCTAGCTAGTAGTTATCATGGTGCTCGAAGATATACCGTAGGGAATATTTAGATAATTTAAAATATCTCGTACTAAATTTAAGTTTACATAGCGTACATCCAATTATGCCATCATCCAATGACTACATAATTTTGATTGGACATTAAAACAAAATTCTAATAATATTTTTGTCCATTAATTCAGTAATTATAAGTGAAGGAAATTTCCAAAGTTCGTTGATAATTTCTCCAATACCATATTATAATTTCTTAATGAATTCAACTGTAAATAAATTTTATATGGTGGAACTTATCCATGATCAGCACCATTTATCGCCAGAAGTCTTTGATGATAATCGAAGCGTAGATTAATTATTCCTCAGATAAACACCCGGCCATCAAGCTTGAATCTGGAAAGTAATCTCATCAAGAGAGAGTGGGAAACCAAAGGGAAAAGCGTGAATGACCTCAACTAACTCCAGGAAATGCTTCCTCGTACGTATAAGCCTCGCCGAAATGTTTACTCACCGAAAAAGGAAGTCGCTTTGGATGTTTTCCCACAGCTGTAATACCTTGCTCTGAATGAAGGGCGCTAATGGAATGATAAGGAAACGTAAACAAACTGTGAAATGACTGCACATCTCAGCCTAAGAATATGTTCGTATGATAACATAGAGCTCGCACATAAGTATCTCAGCAAGGTTCACTAGATCCATATTCGAAGCTTTAATCTCATGATTACATCCATCTAAGAATGAAGTTAAAATGAATTAAACAGCTCAGCTTTGATAAGATTCTACTGAAATATGAATTATCATTAACAATGCCACGAATTTATTTAATGAGTAAGTGCTTATTTAGAGTTGATGCGCTGCTGACAGATTTTATTCTTTGAGGTCCGTGACTAATCTCGCGTAAAATCACCAAATTTGAAAACATATTTAAATGATGGTATTAAAAGTACAAAAATAGTCACCTTTTATAAAAAAATCTTAAAATTGATTCAATAAATAGATATTCAAATATTAAACAGTAAATGTATTACTTGGATTTCTAGTCATTGTCTGATCGTGATACTATTTTTATTTCTTAATTTTTAGAACGTTTAACGTTACAAAAACGTTCAGTAGGGTTTCATTTACGATGCATGTGTGGCAAAGCGAAAGATTGCGCCTAACAATATGTAGATACGAAATAGTTGTATAACTGTTACTCAAACCACTCACAGTTGTAAGCATTAAAAATAAATGGCTAACGAAAGCTACATTTGGTTCGTTTTACGAGCACCAATACCGCTTAGATTTTCTTTGATATTACTTCCCTTTTTAAGGTAAATATCTCTCAGAAAGATTGCGTTAAATTTTCTACCAGTTTTTTTATTTTCTATATAGCTATTATTTATTACTTCATATCCATATACACATCCTTTTATTATTTCATTTTAGTATTTCAATGTGATGATTAAGCTAATTGGACTTTTCAGCTACGTTACATGATCGACGAAATTTTAAAAATAATAGTTTTTCCGAAAATATTTCTCTTCTTGCTTTTCCAATTTCGTATTTCCCACTGTTTCACATTTTTATTGTCTGTAACATTTCATTTCGCTATTTTGTATAGCATAGATGTATCCCCGAGTATTTTAATTTTCTTTAGGTCACAGCATACTGATTTATTTAACTAGAATTTAAGTTGCAAGTAGAAAGGTCTTGTATAATAGGAGGGTTTGGCACGATATTTTTCACTGATCAAGGGAATTTTTTCCTCCTATAAAATAATTGTTTCTGTGCCGAACCTCATCAGTTTTTCCGGGAAGCTGAGAATTTGTATGGGATTGCTCTAATTTTCGGGATGAAATTTGCCATATTTTCCTTGTATGACGAAGGATACATTTGTACCTAAATGTGTTTCATGAGACCCAAATTGAATTTCAGGCTTATTAAATTTTTCCGGCTCAAAAAGGAAAAATATTTCTCATATTTCCTCATTGGGTATCATAGTCAAGTTTTACGTCATTTGAAGCAGACATTTTTGTAATAAAATTGTACTAAGCTGTTCAACACAAAGATAAAACGAATTTGGAATAACTCAATGAAACATCAGGGACGAAATCTTTCCGGGAGTTATCATACTATAAATACAAGAAAAGCGTTTCCGGAAATATTATACAGGAGGATAATTAAGGCGGGGTGGATTGTATTCTAGTAAATAAAGTGAAGTCTTTGAGATTTGAAGAGAAGATAATGAAAATGATAAAAAGAAAAATTTCAGGCAAACAATGGGAGAGATGTAAGTCTAAAAAGTCAAACGAAATGTTGGTGGGGCGAGGATGAAGTTGGTAAATAAGTGGGAAACAAAGAACAAAGAAGTAGGGAGATGAAAGCGTCAAAAGATTAAATTTGGCTGAAGGTATACTGGAAAAAGATCATGGAATATGGAGAATGGAATCAAAGCTGGTGATGCAAAAGAAATGCGAGCTATATATAAATAGAGAAAAAAACATACAAATCCTTAAATGTAAACAGTAATACATCTTATCTTATCAAGGCTCAAAATTACTTAATATGTGATCATTTTCTATCTACTACCATCTGTAGCGAAGTACTTTAAAAAGAAAGTAGTTCCATTAAATCTTATAGGTAGATCGGAGAAATAAGAAGTATGGTGGGAATGATAATGTCTTAATTGGTATACGAGGAGTTTGTGTTTGTTTCTATAGAGAAGGGTGTTTATAAGTATGATTTATTCTAAATAACTTGAGAAAGAATATTGGCCAGATTTTAAATCTATTTTTTTTACGATTAACGATTGTTAACAAGTGGGTCTGAAGAGCGAATTGCTTGCCGGCCATTCAGAGCCAGGTTCCGCACGATCGTAACGCCTGGAGATAACGTAAGAAAACAGATTACGGAAGACTTTTCACAGTCACAGAGAGATACCAAGGAAGAGCTGGCTTGGTGTGGCGAATTAAATTCGAAAGAGAAAAATGTAGAAGTTTTAATAATAAAAGTAAAAGATATGAAAATATGAGCGGATGTTTCTATAGCAAAAGATGCATTTATTTATTCAACGCGGTATACCCTTTTGTTACGAACAATGTCACCGAAATAACATAAACAGAATTTAAAAGGGTAAAATACAATAAACAATAGTATTTTATAAGTATAAATATCACAGACATTGATATTTATATCACAAATTGGTTAATTTTAATGCATAAATATCACTATCACTATTATAAATTAAAAAATCACATATAGGATATTACATAAAATAAGCATGAGTAAATAGATAAATTAAAGCTTTTGGGAAGAGAATAATTATTAAATGGTGAATTTTATATGAAAAATAATACAAACTAAAGCTCGAATAGAGTTTAAAATATATGAAATATATAGTTGATAGTAAATATAAATACACATAATATAATCCTTACATATAATTTGGGAAGAGTCCGCCCGTCCTCCCCCCTTTATTTCAGAAACGGTTTGACTTAGTGATTTGAAACATATTACATTGTGTTTCTACGAGTTAGAAACCACTAAGAAAACTATCATCATTAATGAGAAAGCTCGGGTACGAACCCAGGAGTCCACAATACGGTTCCATAAGGAATACACGTAAACTTAACACTTAGTAACACAAATCGTACAAAGTCGAGACAAGCGCAAAAAGAAAGAAAATCGAGTAAAGATTACAGTATTATTATTATTCTGGTCACAGAATATGCTTTTCGAAGTTTCTTTCCTACTCTAAAAAGGTAACGTTGTCATTGAATTTTATTTTATCATAAATGGTGAACATCAGCATAGGTAGATGGAAATTGAATATTGAGATAGGCTCCTTTTTTACTAACATATATTCAAATTTTAAAGAAAAGCATCGTCATTGAAGGGAAAAAGTGATTGGGTGTCAGAAATGAGATGCGAAAGGAAAGAGGAAATTCAGAGCAAATTCAGGTTTGAAATTAAACAATGGTGAAATTTTCCTAAGAGGAAATAAGAGAGTCCTCCAAAACTCTTTATTATGTGTCCCACAGCAAGCTTGGTTTGAAACGTCAAATGGTTATGGAAAAACGTTTCCTCGATGAATATCTATGTTTAGCTTATTCCAGAGTCCTTCCATTTAAGTCTCGCCGTAATTCAGCTACGCCAATAAATTTCTTTGGAACTTTATTCAATAATCTCAGCAGAGGAGAAGGCTGGTTTCCTTTGAAGTGCGTCGGAGTTAATGAACTTCCACGAAATTGAGGAAGATTCCCTCCCTACGGCCCAAAGGATCTGAGTGACTTACCAAAATTTTGTTTTTTTTTGTATTAGCGTTTCTTTTGTTACTACGAAGTCATTCCTTATATTGACTATGATGATAATCTTATTAATTTATTTCACCTTTAAGTCAGTTGTGAAATCAGTAAGTTATTTTTGAAAATTTGCAGTTTTAGTTTGATTATAGAATTATTCCTTCATAAAAATACCGGCTACTAACAATACAAATTTAACATTTACATTTAAATTTTACATACATATGTTGCAATTGGACAGGGATCTGGTGGCAACGTCATTTCAATTCAGTAACTGTTCCTCATTACAGCAGTCATTACATTTCGTCTGACTTAATAACCAGAAATCATTACATTCTAAATAATATCCGACAGTCATTAATTGACAAACCCTTTTACACTTATATTGTTACATTCAAAATTCCCTAAAACATCATTATATTGTCCAACAGGATAAGGTTACGTTTTTAACAACAAACATACTGCTCAGTTAACAATATCTCAACAACAATATCCCAAACCACCTATCAATACATTTTTATAATATTTAAAAACATCTAAGTTTAAAATCTTTAATTGATTTAGTAAGGGCTTGAGGGCCTCTTCAGGCAACACGTTCAATTATTCTTCATTTCATTGAATTTATTCCACCAAAGGTAACCTTTTTATTTTTAGCAATAGTTATCATGTCGTTCAACCAAACCTAACGAATTTTCATCCTTCACACTTAGAGTAACTACATGTTGAAATGGAGTTACTACTTTGAATTGCCTCTGATTCGTCTCCTATCGTAAACTGTAAATTGCAGCGTTAATCAAACAATAATAGATATGATAAAAGATAACTTAAACTCTTCGCAAGAAAATGTGCGGTATAACTCAAGTTGTACGAGAAGTGAAAAATAGTGACCCGGCTAGGATTCGAATCCAGGTCTCCCACTTTACGGACAGGTATTCTATCCACTGAACTACCAAGCCACGTCCATGGTTGCCTCGGTGAAAACCTCTCGTCGTGATCGGTACCACAGTGTGGAGCGCCATTACTTTGCTCATGTAAGATACCCGTTTACAGAAGTGAGACGGATGTGACTCGGTATTTCAATGGCTAGAATGCCTGCCCAGAAAGTGGGAGATCTACGATTTGAGTCTCAGCCAAGTCACTATATTTCACTTCCTTATCAACTTATTAATAGAATATTAACCAAGTTAAAACATATAAAAGTTAATAATACGGATCAGTATATAAATTCAAAAATGCATCAATTCAACTATTCCAATATTTGCAATGAGATCATATAAAATTGCGGAAAAGGTATTCCCATTGTTATTGCACCGATAAAGATATTTACAATGGGAATTTCTAGGTATTGAGATACAGGCAAATTATTTCCTTTACTATTGCAACATTATTTTTTCAAATATTAAAAGAATTGCCTTATAATGACTTTGGTTGAAAATTGATTTGTGAAAATGCTCTAGTTAAATTCCAAACCAGTCATACAATGAATAAAAATAAATTTAAAGATAGAATCATAAGAATATCTCGAAAGAACGAGCCCTAAAACTCTAATTCCTTCTCATGATAGACCTCTTTATCTCAGATTTTTGAATGGCATATGTTACTTGGAGAGGCTACAAAATAAAAAAAATGTTTTGCCGTTGATTAAAAAATATGCGTCATCAATAGTAATCCCTCATCCAAAAATTAATGCCAAAGGCTCCCGCATAGTCATGTGGACAGCGCGTTTGCCTTTGGTGAAAGCAGTCCCGGGTTCGATTCCCGGTGGGAGCCATGTGCGAAATGACCTTAGCTGTCGAAGCACTTTTAACAATACTACTACTACAATTAATGCCAAAGAGAAATCATTCGATAAAAATGATTTAAATACGCAGTATCTAACGTATATGAAACCACTTTCCCTCCTTTTTACAAACCATATATAATATATATATGGCAAATGCCTTCTGGAGTCGCCATATCGTTTTTTCAACCAAACCCTTATCCCAGCCTCGCACGCCCAATTCTTTCAGAGCTTTTTCTTCTTTCAATGGTCCCAAAAGCCCACGTCGAAATGGCAATTGAATCCGAAAGCCTCGAGAGAATCGAAGTTCATATCTTTAAAGGGAATCGTGAGAAGTAAAAAAAAGAGACCCAATCTTAAGCCACCGAAACACATTTTTCCAACTAAGTACCTGTGGGTCATATTGACCGAATCGAAGTTAAAGGTGGGAGAGGAGAGTGTACAGAATCCTTCCCCTATCAGCACTTCATCCTTTACAGTTTAGACTCCATGCACGTTCCTTCCTATAAAGTTATATCCAGCGCTCAAGTTACACTATCCCCTTTTTATTTTTCATTTCTGCCACTTCTTCGTTCGTTTCGGTATAGTTTGGAAACTATGTGGCAGGAATGTGAATGCATAATCGTAGAACTTGCGAAAACTATATTTAGCAGAAAGTACGTTTGTTGCGGACTTTATAAGTGAATATTATTCAGTAAAATTTAAGATATTCAGTCATCGCTGTAACCACTTCATTGGCCTATTTTAAAGCATTTATGCATTTTTTCTATGCTCTAAATTCAAAATTTCTGAGTAACTTAAACCTTAAAATAAGTAATATTACTACGCCATTGGAAAGATTAAGAGATCGGTAGGAGGAAAACTATTCTTCGTTTTTAAATTACAGTTAGAGATTAATTATGACATTAATTGCTCACTTCATACTTAAATTATCAAATGAATCTTTAAAATATGAAAATTTGTATAATCATCATTTAACCTCACTATCGTTTCAAAATTTGGTTCACAGGATTGTTCTAGCGACTGAAACATTATAATTTGTATACAAGCCATAATGCAGTGGAGCATAATTTATCCCTATCAAGGTGCCACAATTTAGATATTTTTCATGCCTGCAGTCCACGTCAATACACGATTGTGTAGCTACAAAAGCTGTTTTGCATGGGGGATTCCCCTTCTCCATTAATTTTCATTAAAGGTACTTTTTCCTCTCGACACTGCCACCCTCACCATGTTTTGGATGGTGATATTGTAGCTCTTGCTAAACAAGAAATATACATATTGAGCAGTAGTGATTTCTGTCAACTAATTTTGAGACGTGCTTCAAACCTCTTCTGAAAATTTTATCTTCTTACTACGGTTTTGAAGCTTTATGGAAATTTTCTTTTTTTATTATTGATGATTTTTGTTAGCAAAAGTAATTCTTGAAGGAATTATCTCTATATTTGCTAATACATTAATGCTTCATATACAACTTATTAATGCCAATAGCTATACAAAACAAAAGTAAGCATCTTCCGTGACGTGATAACATTAGTTTATATCGCATAGATTTGATATAAATTGTTCCTTTTACCTTAGTTCAGGTTATATTGAATGAAATCTCTTGCTTCCAAAGAAATCCGAGTGATAAAAGAAAGAATAGATGACATTTTTTGAATTCAACTTAAGCTACTATACATTCCCTCTCGATCTTATTAAAATAATTATTTCCCAAAACTACTTCAACTCTTAAAATTCATTCCCAGAAAACTTCTTCAGCTTTTGCCCACTGGAGCGCTTTCTTTCTAAAACATAAAAAAGATATTACAAAGATTCTTTCGCACATAATTCCATTTTTATTGGTTTCTTCTTATAAATTTAGCTTATTTGGAAATAGGGACGCGTCTCTCTCTCTTTCGTGTTCACCTCTTTGATTTACTAAAAGTAGGTGTTAGGGCGTGAAAAGCGGGAAGTGTGGTGGCAATCTTTTTCGCCTTACTGATTGCATCAATGGATCTTTCTATAAATAAATGCTTCCGTTATAATATATATTTTCGGTTTGACTCTCTCACTGATTCTTTCCTAACGAAACTGAAAATTTGTTTATACGCTACGGTTCCTAACGATTGCCAACGATGTTGGTTTATAATAATAATAATAATAAAGTCTTTTATTAGGGCCAGATTAAGACTTTTTTCTCTCTTACATCTAACTAGCCCTTCGTTATTTAAATTTTAAAGAATAGTTTGCTTGAAAAAAATACAGAAGAAAATTACATTGCGGGTTTAAAAATCTAAGGTTTAGCTTAGGAAAAATATACACCGTAGCAGGAAAACACCCGCACCCGGGGTATGACCAAGCTGCCAGGCCTACTGATAGTGCAGGTTAAGAGAAATCCGAAAGGCATAAAAGACAATGCAAATAAAAATTCACGTAAATAAATCAATATAAACAGTGAATAACAGAGTGTAAAGCAAGTAATAATTTTACAACAAAAATAGCTACAATACTAGAACGAAAATAGGTAGTAGATATCAAAGAGTTCACTAGTATAACCAGTTTCGTCAATACTTCCCTATTAGGTTAATAAAATTTAGCCCATAAAACCAAGTCAAATTTTTAAAGATGATGTGTGACGTGATTATGAATACATTTTAGTTCAGGTCGTAAACGTCATAGAAACACATAAATAACGGTACCTAGATAACATCTATGTTTTAGATATTTCAAAACGTAAGAAAAAAATTGGATTTCTGATAGTAACTTGAAATTATCTCCAAATTCAGAGATGAAGTATTTAGAGCACATCTAATTATATATGATGGCAAACGTATCAGTATTTTATAGGATAGAAAAATTTACATACTCGGATTAAATGGAAGTCGTTACAAAAAGTTGAATAAGATGTGTGTTTTAAATCGATTGCTGTTTATGTTTTATGGGTATGAGTAAACTTTTACGCCGTTACGGAAGAAAAAATACATCGTGATACAACGTGATGTTTTGAGTAAATAGAAACTGCGCTGGTATACAATTTTTTCTCAATTTAGATTTTTTTGTTAGTTTCAGCTTTCCAATGATGAGAAACCATTTCGTTGAAACTCTACTTAACTTTAGTTTTGCATATTTACTATGATGTAAAATATATGCTCTATGTCTAATGGGATATCCGGGCTTAGTATCTTTAATATAACTAAAGTATTGGTCCAGTATGACATCTCAAGGGCATCTTTATCTTCTGTTATCTGCTGTTATCTTTAAGTTCGTATTCATTTCTTACACCCTCATTCTAAGTTATTGTTTTGCCACAATGTAACAGTATGGGTATAATTAATTATTTTTTCATATTTTATGTGGTTACATATTCCGAGTTGTCCGTTGATTGACGGATTGGATTGACAGCATAAGATAGCATAAGTAACCTCGTTTTATTATCCGCAATCTCTGATTATTACTGATCAGTAATGTCAAATCAGTAACATTAGTCCATCAAAAAGGATTGTTAACATCAGAAATGATCTTCATAAATTTACCATTCAACCCAAACTTAAGCATAAATAAATACCCGAATTCAGCTCAGATCAATAGTTTACTACTTAAATCAACCAAATAGCAAAGGCATTACATTACGCAGCCATCAACAATCAGGAGGTATACAATTCTCCCTCTTTACAAACGAGATAACCGACCGAATTGTTGATATGGCTGTGAGTGAATAGAGCACACAGTTCATTTCGGCCCCCGATTTCGGGTCAAGCCGTCCCACACGCTTCTAACTGTGAGAAATGCATGCCATGCTCGTCTTGTGTCAATGTCATCGCATCCTGTCATATTACCACCCCAAATATTTGTTATCACTACGGCTCGGTGAGTAGCGAGCGGCGAAAAAGGGGCCGCCCCTCGCTCTTCAGCTCCTCTTACGGCCGAAATGGTTTTAGTGCGCAGATGTTTGTCTTCCGCGTGTCGCAGCGGACTGATATTTGAGGGAAGTGCGCGACAGCGAGTCGGCATTTCACCCGAAAACCATCACCTGTGAAATTCAGCCCAGGATACAGGTTTTCAACGCCAGAGGACGCCCAAATTTAGTTCTCCTCTTGGTCTGAGGGACAGGTGATGCGTAAATTTTAATGTATATTCTCTTGAGTAGTTTCCCAAAAATTGCTGAATTGAGAAATTAAGTTAATTAGCTTATATAATGATGCTTTACTTAGTGAATAAATTAATCAACGGAATTTTCGGTTTTTTTTGCAAGACACGCGCGTGGTAAAAAAATTAATTGAAAACATATTGCATTCTTACTTACTAAAAAATCTGATGTGGCCAGCACATGACTTTCTCCATACATAAGATGTAAATATTTATCTACGACAGTGATTTCGAACTCTATATTCCATCTAAACTTGGAAGATGAGTGATTAATTTATATATTATTATCTTTTACGTCACAAACATTATAAATAATGTTTTTCGGGACATGCTCGATGAAAAACGATGAATTTGGCCTTTCGCCCATAGAGCCCAGAGCGCCCGCAAAGTACATAATCAGCAACTTCCAGTTTATCAGTATTCCATGAATAACTCCTAAAAAATCAATGATACAAAAATATGTTTCATACAAAAGTTATAGTAAATTATATTTTCTAAAACATTTATAAATAATAGTAAATACCTAAATATGATATTTATGGAGATATTTTGAAAACCGGAAATGAGCTTTGAAGAATGAAGCTCAACTTCCGGTAAACCGATTCACTCCAAAAACTAATCAACTCTAACGACTGTAATAAAAGTACTATATATGGTACTAAATTTGGTGTTAATCCGACATATAGTTTTCATGTTAGAGCGCCCACAAAGTACATAATCATCTTCTTCCGGTTTATCAGTATTTCACGAATAACTCCTAGTCAACCGGTGATACAAAAATATGTTAAATACAAAAGTTATAGTAAAACCGATTATCTAAAACTTTTATATGGAACACAATATACCTATATATCATATTTAAGGAGATATTTTGAAAACCGGAAATGAGCTTTAATGAATAAAGCTCGACTTCCGGTTGATCGATTTACTCCAAAAACTAATCAACTCTGACAGCACACACCACAGTACTATATATGAAGTTTGGTATTGATACGACTAATAGTTTTCACGTTAGAGCGTCCACTATCACACACACACATACACACACACACACACACACACACACACACACACACACACACACACACACACACACACACACACACACATACACACAGACATCATTCCGAAAATGGTCAAAACGTGTTCTAGGGACCCCAAAACATGTATTTCCGTTGAAATCTCGAAGTCGAATTTTTTCATGAAAACAATACTTTCTCTATACTTCGTATATGGAGAAAGTAAAAAAGGATGGCAGTATTTGAGCTATGTTTTCATTATTTCTTATTTTGCAAGTAAATTTGCTTTGAGTGAATTATGTAAATAGGAAATATAAGTATAAAAAGTAAAGAAAATAGTTTCCAATCTCATTCAAATTATAGAAATTGAACTTATCCATTTTTAGATACATTTCATTCCAAATGTGCACTCTAATACCTAGTCCAGCATATGACAGCATTACAGAAATAATAACCTCACAAGCCTTACTGACGGTATTCATAAAATTAACATATTACCTGATTATATACACATCAATACATAAATCTGCACACCTTCTAACGCTTAAATCCACCACAGTGCAACTAGAAAATGCACTTGTACATTGATTGTCCTTATAAAATTAGTAAATAAATATTTACTGACTCTTATAAAATAATACATAAAAAATAGTAACATATATAGTTAGTTACTCGCTTCATTCTGCTTACTATGAACATAGTTGAAGTAAAGCTGAAAAATTCGCTTGCAAATAAAAACACTCTCCTTTCTCCAGCACAGTCGGTATCTAATCCACTCTGTTTCCTAGTCTCGTTGTACTCCTCAGATTAATGTTAAGAGAATAGGGGACTGAGGAATAGACAACGTTTCTGCAAGAGGAAATCATTACGGATCGTTTCCATTTTATATGGTGTACGGAATGGATTCTGCTTCGAGAAAGGGGAAAGGAAAGTGCTGCAAACATTTGTATGGAGCGGAATTCTCCTGACTGCCTTACTTAATTTGCCAGTCAGCGAGTGTGATTCCAGATTCCGTACAGCCGTTTCTAATGCTCGTCCCCTGACTAACGATTCAATAGAAATTCTTTCCTCTCTCCGGAGCTGGGAATTCCGAGCCGTCAACAACGCCTTCTGCTCAAATGAGGATTCTTCAGCTCGGGGAGGCAAGGTTTGGGATTCCTCGGATTCATTACTTCTGTTAACGCAGTGTTTATATCTGCTGATTACGACTGAGGTATCCAAGAGAAATGTATGAGCGTTTACATCATTTGGCTTCAATCTTAGCTAGGAGTGGTATGACCCTGCACCATCTGTAACCAACTGGCAGAAGAGCTGGAACTTTAATTTATCTCTCAATCATAACGTAATGCAACAGTGGTGGATTTTCACTAGAGAATAAAAATAGAAATCAGTCGTTAACAGCTTTTGACATTACTAAAACTGTATTACTGTAATATGAAGTTAATTAGGGAACTTGGTCGAGTATCATATTTTTATACCTTGAGTGATAAGTAAGCAGTAATAGAATCCCTCCAATTTACACTCGAAAGGCAATTTCTTTAATCTAAGAAGAAACTATTCTATTTTTTTGTAGTTTTCTCCATATTCAATAGTTTTCCGTTAATTTGAATTTAGTATTTCCCTGGTTCTACATGATGTATAAAAATGGATTTCATTGTTAATTTGAGGATAACAGTTGAGGAAAACATTATTAAGATGGAGTTTACCTTGATTTGAGGAAACTAAGACTTCCATTTTATTATATAATCTTCGATACCCTACATTGAAACATTCACATTACAGTTCCTTAATAGTTGTGATAAAAATTCGAGACATTTCATCAAAATCCATACTGAATTTAAAACCTTTACATCTATGGTTCATTTAAAATCTTTTTTAAGACGTGATGGTCAATATATGTTACTCATAACTTCGTCGGTCGTGGTTTGGTAAGACCGGGTAAGCAACATAATCTTTACATTACCTGTAAAAGAACGTAAAATGTTTTTGCAGGAGTTATACCGTCATTCGGTATTTGTTATATTGATGATTTTTGTTTTTTCAAGCGTAGAAAATAAACAATAAAAGAATCATCGCTCCAAGTTCCCTTCAAATTATGTGTTTCCCATTATATTTGCCTAAGTGTTGCCGAAAAACTTAAGCGAGAATACTAATATTTTTAAAATTCTTGAGCAGTTCATGCCACACATATGAGTATTGTCATGAAAACTTAAGATTCGACGAGGTTACGTCTATTTCCAAATTTATAAAACTCAAATACAATTAATTAGATTAAAGAACAGGAAAAAGCTGTATTGACAGAATTTTAGCAACTCTGTTGCCAAAATGCATAGCAGGGTTCACGTCAATGGCTGCTCATGAATATACAAACTGGAAAGTGATAGTATACCTTTTGCAACACTGTCATCACTATCTCAGCATGTGCACTAGACCCTTTATCAAATACAATGCTTTCACTTACTACTTTTTAGGTAGCTCAATAAAAGCAAGACATCAGGCTCCATTTCATTCCCGTGGTTTACTACAGAATAAGGAAGATAGTCTCCACTTTAAAGCAGATGCATAAAAAACAAACCGCTCCCATAATTAAAACGGGAATCCGTGTGGATGCGGAGCGAACGAGTAAGACGGCACCTAACGGCGAAAATAAATTCATCCCTCCCAAAAACCCAAGGGAACGAAAAAAAGAGCAGAGAACAAAAGACGAGCAAGCTGCGCGGTAAATAAAGGAAAAAAAACAGGCATTATTTCTCACGTCCTCTCTCGAAAGAAAAGTGACGCAAACTGTTGCAATTTAAGGGCAACTCGTGGCGCTTTCCAGAGCAGGGGGGAGAGTTCGTGGTTCCACAGCGAAAAAAAAAGGAAGCAAGCCCTCGCTCCATCCTTTTAACCCCACGCTCTCGATTGCCCTCTTATCCGCCTTCGCCTATTCGGAGTGTTCCTGAAGGAGGCATCTTCCTCGAGACGGCGCAAAAGTATAGGCAGTGGACGTAAGCACCAACATGAACGGAGAGCGACGTACCGTGCCGATATTCAGCGAGGGTGAGGGGTCAAGTAAGCGGCGATGGAAAGGGCAGTTGCGGTGTCAGGTGTTTTACGAGGGCAGGAAGGGACTCGATGCACGAGAGGGAAGAAGGGTTGCGATAAAGGAGATGGGAGGGATATGAGGAAGATTGCGTGCGTTCCGAGGGTGTGGGAAATGAGGCAGGGAGATAAAGGGGGGCGGATGTCCTTAGATTTTGGGGATACAAAGGAGGGAGACCGCGGAAGGGAGCAGGAAAAGGAGGTCATAATCGCAACGATTTTGTGCCATTGTCCGAAATAGGAGGACCGCGGGGATTTAATTAGGAAGTGGAGGAACGGGGTGTTCACGACCTCCTAACAAGATCATGGATAAAGCTGAGAGGAGGATAGGTAACCAATATCATAGTAAGTTAATAGAGTAATATTGGAACATGTCTGTTCATAAATGTGACATCAGCCGTTTTTAATCTATGATATATGATTCCCCAAGCTTTCCGGCAATTATTTCTGTCTTGCGCATCTATTTGCCTGGTTGAGAATAGGTATTCGATGATATCGTTACTCTATCCTTCCTGTAGGTCTCTTCTTAGTCTCCTCTTTTTTTCTTCGCTTGGTTCAATAGCTATAGTCAAATAATTGGATTAATTGTTCCGTTGACTCAGTACGTAATAAAAAGCAGCAATATTACATCTCATGATCCAAAAAATATGTAATATTAAGTAATTTATATTAAAAGTAAGTATATATTATAAAAATCCAATATTTAATTAAATTATTAGAAAGAGCGTTGTTAATGATTACAACTGCATTAATAAATGAAATTATCGAGTGATAACAACAAACAAATCTTTCTAGCGAAAGAATACAATTATCTACCTATTGAAAGAAAAACCTAAAGCGTAAAATTAATAAGTAGCCATTCTTTTACTTGGAATATTATAACATGTATCTCATTTGAATCAAAATTACTTCACTGCAGCCCCTCTCAATGTTTATGGCAAGCGAAGCAAGAGAGAAGCTCAATTCGCAAGCGAAGGATCAGATCAGGGAAATAAAACAGCGAGGTAAAGATGTACGAGATATCGACAGTCCTTCGGAAAGAGGGCATTCAGCAATCGATAACAACGGAAAGGAAAAAGAACTGAGTTCGCGAAAGAAAAAAAAAGCCACAAAAAAGAAAGACAAGTGAAGGCCTTAGTGAATGATAAAGGGAAACTCGGACGGGAAATAGGAAATGATTGAGGAAAACCGAGAAGGAGAAATTGGCTCGTAACATTTCAGTTCCTCATGAAGATGCCGGTATGTGGCTGAGAGGACGAACTTGATATTCGTGGTGAAGAGCAGGAAGACTCAGGTTTTCCAGATCGTTTGAAGGGAGCTGAAGAAAATAAGGATGTGTAATGGAAGAAGTCTTTGCGGCAAGAACAAGAGTTAAAGGTTCCCGCTGTGGTATCTGTCGGATCGTAAAAAGAATAGTCAACGAAGGGAGAAAAATAAGGAGTGGCTCACTGTGAAAGAAGAGAGAGAGGGGGGAGATAAGACGAATAGAAAATAACAGATGCTCTGACAGTAAGTAAGACGCCCATTGTTTTCAAAATATGAAATTAGTATTCTCTCCTAGAATGAAACCAAATATAGCTATTTTTCACTGAGCAGTGTATCAAGATCGAATAAAGTCTTTTGTGTACTACTTTTTTAAATTAAGAGGTAAAACTATAATAAAATATAAATGTGGGGTGGTATTATTCCCTCGTTGGTTGTTTTCTTCTGCTTAATTATCTAAGATAAGGCTTTCACAGCACACAGCACGTTAGAGCTCACCGTGTGGCCCAACACTCGTTTTGGAAATAATTGTATGCGTCTTATACGGTCATCATATCATAATTATATTGGTACCTACTCGGAGCTTGATAAAGAAAGGTAGTTATTAAAAATCTTATCTTATCTTCTTCGAGAGACTTGTTACTATACCGTCCTCTAATATAATTCAGAATAGAGTAAATATTGCTTCTAAAAATTGTAATGAATCCAATCAATTATTCCTAGAGTAATTCATCTTCTCTATAAATTAAAAGAAGATATCTATTTTCCAAATTTCTTTAACTGCGACCCTGATCATATCTTTTTAGTATTTGTGTAGTATTCCTCCTATTGTAAGTTGTACAGGTGTAGCGTAGATAATAACACTCTGATGACCATAAGGATAATGAACTTCAATAGAAATTAAGCAACATAAAAACTGAAATATTTACTTGAATCTAAAAAACTGCTAAGCTATAGAGATGCCCAATATATTTCTGTGATAGAAATCTAAGAGTTTATTTAGCCACTGTAGCTCAACCTTGCATTAGATAGGATAATTTGAGTATAAATTGAAAAATTCAATATTTTTGGTAATTCATATATTGCCGTTCAAAAAAAGGATTTGTGAACTATCTTGGATGTAAAATTTTTTTTACCTAGGAAAAAACGAAATCTACTTAGATAAAAATATGTCTCTATTATATTCGAGAAATGACTCGTATCGAATCGGAAAAAACATTATTTTCATTGGATGTTAACCCAAATAGAGCATTGAACTGATGTCTGGTACTGACAAAATGTATCATTTGCCTATCCCAACTTACTCTTCGTAGGAAACGGGACTCCAATTAGCAGCCCGGAACGGAAACACGTTCACGACTCGCTGTAATATTCCCGCCGTGGAAAAACAGACAGTTCTTCTTTCGAGGAACTAATTCTCTCGATGATTATTCTCTCGATCGAACCTGCGTGAACTCTTAAATCCGCTGAAAGGGAAGGCAAGACCTTGACAATAAAGCGGATAAATAAATCACTGTGGGTGAAAAAGGGTTCACGCTCCCAAAAATGAATCGAGGGTCAAAGAGGGGACAGTTGAACGCTTACCTGAATGGTTCCACGTGTGAATGCGATCCAACCTCGATTGATCGACGTCCGAATTCCCAGAGGAGTGCTCCGTGTATCACCGATGTATCATTTAGTCAACGGCTCTTGTTCTGTTTTTACATGCATAAGTATTTTTGCCGAGTTAAAGAAATTATAAACATCAGTGAAATATCTCGCTTTCCCTCACCGCAAGGCTATGAAAGTTTAAAGTATAAAAAGTATTAAATCTATTAGGAAAGTAAGCATACGGGAGAAAATTTACACTCCTCCATCTCCTTTGTGTATAAGATTGATTTTGATTGTTAAGACTCTTTCCGCAGCAAATCAACGTCCCTTTCTTTCATAATGTGATAAGAAATTTCGTGGAATATATGTTGAGCAAACTCTGTAATTAATTTCAAAATTATTAGAAAAATTAAAAAAATAGTCTCAATGTTTTTTAAATCAATGGTTAAATTTTTTATAAATAATTTTAAATAAAATTGAAACGATCAAGGATAAATTTGTGGTAAAAGAATATGCACAATTTATCATACATCCTCCTTTTTTAATATAGTGATATGTTTATTACGATAATTTTAAAATTAAATCTATAGCTAAAATCTATAATGCAACTTTTTTAATGTTAATGTTGAAATACGATTGTTTAAAATTATCAATTGATTAATAAAATTAATTGTATTCATATGATTATAGAAACAATAGCAGACGAGGTAACAACATGCAAATAGTTTATTCCCTTTTTCTATAAGTAATGCAAGTTTTATGTAATCAACAATCTTGGTATCCTCCATAAGCCGAAACTCCCATAAAGACCACATGGGTATTTTTAGAGAGAGAAATTAAAACAGAGGAAACAAGAGAGTAGACAAAGAGAGAAGACGTATTTTAACTGAACTAACAAGAAGCGAAAAACAAAAGTCATGAAGGGATCTCTTGCCATGAGAATAAAATGTCGATTTAACCAGGCTCCCACCAAATTCCCTGAGTTTTCCCCGAGTATTCCAGAAGAACAAAATTCCTTGAGTTTTCTGTTTTCCAGGATTTTCAGATTGTTGGACATTCTGATAACATCTTTCGATTATTTAATCTCAAATTATTTAAAACTAGTACTAATTATTGAAAAGCTTGTAAGTATATATATATATATATATATATATATATATATATATATATATATATATATATATATATATATATATATATATATATATATATATATATATTATCGTGTTCGGTGAAACCCCCGTCACTTATGATAGAACTCCATTTGGATTTAATTGTGGCTGAATACGCAACTTATTGATACCCTAATCGTTTTTGTAATACTAATCAGCATAGAAAAAAAGAAAATCGAAAATATTCCGCAGAATTTCTCATCCGATTTTGTTAAATGCCATAAAATTCGTGAATTTCGCGTAAACCCACCCTATATTTGTAATTTTATCCATTATTATCACCTGTTTAATGAATATTTAAAAAAAACATCGCGGAGGACTTGGTCAAACGAGATCTTCCACGTGGGGTTGAAACGAGTGTGAGCCTAACGAAAGCATTCCATGAATATAATATGAGGCGATGGAGAACTGTGGGAGGGCGATGCTCATTCCAGATTTTAGAAAGTCGAAAGAAAAGATAATGAGAAGTCCGTTTATTTCAGTCGCGATCTCTTCTGCGGATGATAGCGAGTGGGCGGCGCTGAAGTGAGTCGGATAATTTTCTGCAATGAATGAGATTTAGACTGTAAACGAGATAGAAATGGCCTCGCATGGGGGCTGAAGCAGCGTGGGAGTCGGAGGAAAGTGGTCTTGACGGATTCTGTTTAGCGAACGTAAATGGATGGACGGAAATAGAAGAGTATTAGGAATAGGCAGATAGCAATCGCTTTTGACAGCAATTGAAGCTGATGAGCGAAACAGAGGGAAATTGAAATCACAACCATAAAAATGAATGATGATAACAATATAGGTGTTGGTGACAATGACATTGAGGAAAATACAATCAAATTATAGGCTGTGTAGGTGAGTCAGAAAGATCTTTGTCTCTAGCACTCACAGGTTCTCTTTTACAAAGAAATACATGATGAAGGCTTTAATTAAAAAATCTTTATAATTTTGTTAAATGTGTTTCGACACTTTTCTAAGGAGCTCCCGCTGGGAATCGAACCCGAGATCGCTTTTACAAAAGCCAAACTCGCTGCCCAATTGGCAATCTGAGCGCCCAAAACTCGTTGTACTAAATTTATACACTTCTAAATACAAAAAAGACTCTTAATTTAATACATTTGCTGTTTTCCACAAAATATTTAATTTTTTCACTCGATCGGTTTCGTTACTTAGTTACATAATCAAGTGATTGGTATCTCATAGTGTCACAATGAAATAAATCAGTTATACGGAATAATAAAGTATTTTGTGAAACTCAACAAAAGGATGTCTTTTATTATCGTCGTAAGAGTTTTTATCGAGTTACGCCGCGGAATGTTACGTTTAAATACAAATAATTTCATTTCTTGCACTCGAGTTATCTGATGTGCTGATGAAGATGTTCATTAAAATCTTTTCCCGAGATATATCTACTATGAAAATATGTATCGTGAAACTTTACCCAAATTTTTTCCGCTGAATCTTCATTACGAAGAATTTTATTATTATTTCCTGGGTAAACAAAAAATCAGGATCAATTTTCAGTTCAAATATTACATTACAACTGCAAATTATAACACTCACATGTTTGAGTAAACAATAGTGTTTAATCTTCTACATCAGGGGTCTCCAAACTACGGCTCGCGGGCCAAATGCGGCCCGCGAGGCCCTCTCATCCGGCTTGAGGAAATCTTTTCGTCTACGGAAAAGAATGACAGAAATTTACTTGATCCCTGCCTAGATCAACAGATGCTTGGGTGGACGTAATGTTTTTACCGTATTAAAGTTGAAGAATTATTGTATTTAATAATATTACATTAATAAATAAAAACATCATCTATGTTTTGATTCTTTTTATCTTGACCTCGAGTGTGTAGTCGGCCCCCAAACTCCTGTTTGATAGTTAATGCGGCCCTCGGGCTGAAAAGTTTGAAGACTCCTGCCCTATATAATGCAATAAATTACAACATTGGTGTAAATTGTCAAATGGATTCAAAACTTTTGATGCATGAGGTATATAAGCACATCATGTATTGCGAACACGAATTGTTATATGGGGCGGATGTGAATGGATATGAAAAAGCCGGTTGATTGTAACGAATGAGAAGCTAATGAAATGAGACGTATGTCGACTTCAGCTACAGAATTTATGTAATAAAGGTAGAAAGAGGTGTGTAAAGGGAATTTTATATGACAGAATGTGAACGAATGAGGAAGAGTTTATGATAGAGGGAGTGTAAAATTTTTCTGATCTATGTCTGGAATAACGTAAGATATAAGTACGTCAATGTATTCACAATTGAAAAATCAGCTAATAAACTGTGATGCAATTAAAGATATGTCAACGAAAAAGTAAAATTATCAGAAAGTGAGGCATTCGTAATAAATGAATAAATAAACAAATTATGTTAGTAACAATTAAATGATTGCCGAGAAAAAATTCTCACGGATTATCTGGCATTGAAAATTTTACGAGCAATCGAGTGATATATTAATTAAGGGAGTAAGGTCAAATATTGGACTCGAAGGAGAGATATGTAACGGTAATTCGAAATTAGAATCGCGAGAGGAATGTAAGCACTGGGATGGGAGTGAGATGAAATTTGACATGGGAGAGCTCGGGACTCAAAAGGATTTAATAAATTGAGTGGTAGTCGAAAAAGATACTGAGAAACCCTCGGAAGAGAAAGGGGAATAAGGAGGAAATCAGCCGAGTAAATTTGAAAACAGAAAGGGGGAGAGTGAGTAAGATGAACGAATATAAGAAAGAAGCGAAGGCAGACGGAAAGCGAATTCCGATTAACTCGACATAAAAGGAGGAAAAAATGAAAAGCAGCTGGAGTCTTGAAGACAATTAGCAGGGAATCTAAATGCTCCTGGAGCACGCGCTCCCATTCTGTGTATTGTATTCGTTGACCTTTCGCTTAGCGCAGGATTTGACAATCAAATATCTTCCTTTTCTCTTCCTCTTTTCCGTGTAAGGTTTTCCGTAAAGCGGATTAGACAGTCGTGAAACGTCGGCAAGAAATTAAATTAATCTTTCTCTTAGAGGAGGTTTTATTACTTACTTTAAATTTTTTATTTAACTATCAAAGTTGGCATGCAACATTTTTTGTTATTAATACTTTACTCAAGCACCATATTTTTCATTTTGTATTAATATTATTTATTCCTAGAAGCTATAAAGAAACCCTTTGAAGTATATTTCTTTAGAATTCAAAGTTAACATGTATCGTTCGATGTACGTTATTTTGAGCAAAAAATCGTAAAATATAAATCATATCTGTTGCATTAATATCACTCCAAAATTTTTAAATTTTCCGTTCGTATCGCAAAATCAAAATGAGACAACTCCCTCTTTCTTTATGTGTCAGAAGTCAAAACAGCAACTGGGTCAGAGTACTAATACCATACTCAGTTATTGAAAGCTGTTTCATATTATTTAGTAGCTTGGTATTTCATGGAGGTGAAAAGTACTTATAGAGGATTCAAATTGAAACTTCTTTACATGAATGCCTCTCAATAAAAAATAAAGATAACTATTGCACGTTCTCCTCACTTCATCCGTCTTGTGGTATGTCCTTAGAGGCAAACATTTAGCGCCTGAAACTTAGAAAACTCACGCTGCTATAGTGTATTGTAAAGTAGGCTAACTTCGAGGAAAGAGACCTAAATATTGTAGGTCCGGAAATAAATAGCAGTAAGTACATATATCCTTTAGAAAGAGCCACTAAAGCTGAACTGTAAACTTGATGTACTTTTTTACCTACAGGTAGTCGATTTCATGATCAATTTCTTTTCACTGATCATCTTTGTTTCTCTATGACCTTTCTAGAGTAGAAAATAGATTGTTTTATTAAGTATTATAAACTAAAATCTGAAAATGCTACTCTTGCTAAAAGCACCAGAGAAGAATTCTACATCCAAATGGACAAAAAATTTAAAAAAAAACAAGCAGAAGTTCTCAATTTACTTTCTCTTAGATGGAAGTGGTGTGTCAAAAATGGCTCTGAAAACTAATTATTAAAAACTAAAAAAAAAATAAAAACATCTAGACAAAAGGCACTCGCAGCAAAGTTTTTAAATCTCTTAAAATCTTACTTACTGAGCTATAAATAAATCGTTTTTGCAAACAAACTGATTGGTAACTATGTTCATAATTGGTTCGCCACAGTGGCGTAGTAGTTAGCGTGCTAATCTAGAATCGCGGCGGTTCTGTGTTTGGATCCTTGTTATGTAATAGTTTAAATTGAGTTGATCAAGCGTGACTGAATGTAAATTCAGAGGAAATAAACACCAATTAAAAATATGTCGTGAAAATTTTCAAGCTCTTTTATTAAAATGTATTTATGATGTAGTTTTTGTGATTGCATTTTATATGTTATAGAACACTGGTGTCATTAGACTGAAATTCACTTAATAAGGAGGTGATTGTTATTGATAGCAGAATCTAAACTGCGCGTAGTTTCTACTACCGTGGTCCCCCACCACCGTTTTCTTGAAGAAGACATATTTTCATCCCGTTAGCCATGGCTACATACAACATTCTTCGAAAGCAAATTTTTCGAAGAAGGTGACGTGGCTAAAATACCGCGTGCAATGCCCGCACCCAACTCAACCTTTAAGGAGGTTTATAGCTTTACTGAATAGATCTCAACTCCCAATCAGTTCCTTTCATATAAATTTTGGATAACTTTAGATTAATAAGAGTAGAGTTTGTCATTCAAAGAATTTTGTTTCGAATAAGTCGTTTCTGAGGAGCTTGTATGCTCCCGGAAGCCTTTTGAAATGGGAGGTATAATGAAGTTTCTCTCATTTACGGCCAATGCTAACAATTCTTGCAGAAGAGGTAAAGATAGGCGAGACTGGGTGAAGAGGCCGATACAAAGAAGAAGAGTCGCGATGGCTGCGATAGTATAATTTTGCGTCTTCGTCAGGACGCAGTGAAAGACGCCTCGGTCGCCCCTCAAGGATCCAGAGAATTAGATCTTTGGCAAAAAAGAACGTGATAAGGCATTTTTGTGAGGCGTTTTGGGATATAAAGAGATAGGAGATATACACAAGTATTCTAGGACAAGAATCGGTAATAAAAAGAAGGGAAAGGACAAAAGGCTTTGACAAAAAGATTTTACATATGGGTATTTTGGCCTTACATAAAGTGAGTGGAAGATAAGAAATGAATGCTTGAAATGTCTGTTTATTCATGCGGAAAAAAATTATAACTAGGAAACGAGGTCTACGCAGCCTAACCTAACTAAACTAAAATGATAAAAGCATTTTTGAGAAGTTTTTAGCAATACAATAAAATGTTAACGTTTACATACATTATAATAATTACTAAGCTTAATGTTCTTCAATTGTACCTCTCTCAGTAGCTCATTTTATATTCTTTAAACTTACTTTTATAAATATAATGTAATTCTCTTGTATATATATTGCATCTTACTGGTCATTGTTTATATTTGTATATTGTAATATTTTTTATTTATTTTTTATTACTGTGCTTTGGCGGTTTTTTTTTCACCCCCTTCTCTGAGGGTGTTTTCCCGCAACGTGGGTTTTTTCTTTTTCTACCTTCATGTGCAATGATGTTCTTCCCACTGACTACTCTTTCTTTTTGTGTTTGTTTGTATAAGTTAACTTCAAATATTATCGACGTACGAAGCTAGGTGGAAGAGAGGCCCAACTAGGCCTTACCTCGCCAATAAAGGCATCTATCTATCTTTCTATCTACATCATTATGAAACATATACAGGTAAACCTGTAGATTTTCATTACTGGTGAATGGTTTGCAAATCGGAAACAACGAGGTCTTTGCTAAAATTGTTTCCTTCTTACCCATGTGGTAAACAGGATCAAAGCTATCAAATAGAACTCGTAGGTTTTGAAGAATATGAAAATTCTCAATCATAAATTGAACGACTGTAAACTAAAGTTGCATGCTAGACAAATATTTAATCCTATATGTGAAAGTAAATACACATTTCAGTTAACAACATTTGTATTCGAATTCAACGATTTGCCGTCTTGTTATCATGACTTAGTCATGGTAAATTTCAGTTTTTCGTGTCGCTTGGAACATTTTTAACCGGTTTTATTCCTCTGACGTACCGGCTAAGAATATTCTATGCGTAATGTCTAAAGTAAATATAAAATATGGAGCAACTGTATAAATATACCGTTTGTACTAAATCGGTTAAATTTTATTCAATCACAGCATTATTAGATGTATAATTTCTAAAGAGTATAATCTGTAAAAAATGATATATACAGTTTTTTCGCATATGTTATCAAATCCAATAACTCATCATAGAAAACAATGTCGGAAAAAATACACCAAGTAGGCAACAACGGAAAAAAATGAAAGGAAATTTTAACTTACTATAAAACTCCCCTTGGTGGAATATTCCAAACTTAGGGTTAAATAAATCAGGAGAAAAGTATTTGGGTGATGGAAGGACAGGAATCAGAGTATAGTAAATTAATTGAGAAAATGAGCCTTAAAAAAAACTATTTTAATTTATTTGCTCTTTTGGGTTACCTTCCGCTCTTTTCGTTTATCGTTATGCCTTTCCTTCTCCGTTGGTTTTTATTTGTAAAAGAGATTAAGAAAATTAAAGATCTTTGTGCTTGCCCATTACTAATTTCTGCTTTACAATAATCGATATTCGTTCGTATGAAAACAAGGGAAAAAGATTGGATATCGATGCTTATAACAATTGAGGTCAGCGATTGCGGAACAAAAATGTTTTGTAATTTTGATTTGCTTATTAAGTTTGTTGATGTTTGTATAAATGCAGCGTAATGGTAAGAAAATTTAGAACATTAATACATTTATTCAAGTAAAATACTAAGAAGAAATATGACACATAAAAAACCCGTTTAGGTAACTAAATATCTAACTTTGTCGTGTAAATATATCAAAGGAAGTCAGTAAAAGATCATTAAATGTTTAGATATTATTTATTTAATATAATTTTGCTTGTATTTTTTAAACTGATCTAGTTTGAATTCTTAAGTACATTTCATATTTTTGAAGAAAATTAATTGTATGTTTGGTTAGTTTATTGCTGATTTAAATAGAACTATAGATAAGGCTTATGAAACGATATTTATAGAGAATTTTCCGCTACCATTCTGTGAGTGAACATATGGGAATCATATCGTCAAACAGAATTTACGTTCGAGATGAGGTTGCAAATTAAAATCTTTCTAAAGAAGAAGTATTTATAAGAATGTTCACCTCTACTAACTATAACTTATTGCAGTTAGACTGGAAATGACATTAATACGTATGATATAAACAAACCGAAAAACATGGCGAAAAGTAAAAAAAACTAAATCGCATCGCCTATTTGACCAAACAAGGTTACCAAATTTTGCAAAAGTCTCATTATATTCCAATCCGTAGATGAAGATTTTAATCTCGATTCTTTATTGGAAATCGTCACTTTACCTGTATCTTCATCTGCAATTTCTTCTAGTCCACTACCATTGCCCTCTGAATTCTAATACCCTGTATATCTTGTAACTTTCTCAAGACATGTTTTTACTCTACTGTTTAAAATTTATTTATACTTTATGAGCAACAATCTTCCATTCATCCGCCACATGTATACTACCTATTTAATACTGTTTAGCCTTTCATAAATTCTTCGTGTGTGTATTCAAAATGAAAGGATAAATTTGGGTTTTCCTCAAGATAGAAACTCATAAAGGTTAATTTATTTTAGAGCTGCACTTCTAAAAATATATCTAACTCTCATGCTAACCTTTTCTGCGAGGGGGTTTTCAACACGGATATGAGTTTCAACATTTTATGAAACACTTAAAGTTCACTTATTATCATACATATTGCCTTTTATATGTAGAGCATGAAATTCTTTTCGCTTGAGAGGTAACTCTTGAGTAAAATGTGTATATGAGGTTGAAATGAACGTAGATAAAAATATCCAAGTGAGCTTCTTCGTCGGATATTTCATTTCCACAGAAAATGATGACATTATTTATAAAACTTCAAAATGAGACCAGAAGTTTTCTCCTTGTTCTTCAACCAAAATGTTTCAGATAATTTTAATCTGATGTAAGAGGCTTATGACTTATCCAAATATATCTTTCAAAAGCTGTGTATGTGAAAATCAGAAGGCTGTATAGTTCATTACCAGAAGGTTGTATAGTTCTGCGAATCATTGCCAAATAAGGAAATAGTGTATCTACTGATGGTCATCTTAAATTTTTAACTATATAAAAACGTTTTCGATATTCTTAAAGTTGCCAATATTTAATACGGGTCGAAGAAGAAGAGAATATCTATTATATATAGATGCTTCTCCGGATTCATTCAAGGATATAGATAGATAGGATACTAATTCACAGGTTAAACCACGAGCGTCATTGACTTGAAATTTTTACAATACTGGCTATAACGTGTAACCACCAGAAAAATTGCGATTTTGAACCTCAGATTCATGGGTTCGATTCCAGAGGGCCCCAAAGTCCAGATTTCTTCCATTGAAGCATTACTTTGATTTTCGGTAATAAAAAAAATACTTCCCGGATAGGTAGAGAATCAAACCTCTAGGAACCCATATATATAGTCATGATCTATCGAATACATAAATTACATTTACGGAAAATATCCTAGGTTCGATGCTAGGTCGAGGCAAAATTCTGCCCTTTCAAATACATTGAGGAAGTTTTTCATTATTTTTTTGATACACTTATCGAAATGATATGAAGTTCTCGCTACGCTAGAATATGTATATTAATAATCCGTTTAAGAATAAACATTATATAAGACCATACTGTTCCTGGGTTCGATGCCAGAGCACATTACATTTTCTCACATAAGGAATATATGTAAAAAGTAGGACGTCGTTTGAGGCAGTTTCAGCCAATATTTCTGCATGAATTTTCACACACAGTTAGAGATGGTAATCTTCTATTGTACGACATAAAAGAAATTGCCAGAAAGTCCCAGGTTCAATGCCGGGCGGTAAATATATCCCCCATATAAAATACATAGGGGTAGCTTTTCATTATTTTATTATGCATTTATCGAAATGATAGGAAGTTCTTGCTTAGCTAGAAGATTTATATTGAAACTTTGTTTAAGAAAAAAATTTAAATAAGACTATGCTGTTTCAGGGTTCGATGCCACACTACATTAAAATTTCTCACATAAGAATACATAAGGGAAAAGTAGGACGTCGTTTAAGGCAGTTGCAATAAATTTGTCTGCTTGAGTTTCACACATAGTTAGAAATGGTGATCTTCTGTTGTGCTGCATCGTAAGTATCACTAGGAAGACCCGGGTTCTATGCCGGTTGCATAAAATGCAGCGAATTTTAAGAATATTTTCATTCCATTTTTTTTCTTTTGAGTACCTACCCTCTCGATATGATGCCGACTTGAAATTAGTGTTAACGATATGCTCGCAGTATTCAAGCAACATTTTACTCGTACTATAATATAATTTGCTAAAAAAATCTTCAATAGTAGTAAATTAATACCCTCCTATTTGCTTGGTGAGATAAATAACTCATACTATTTCTTGAATAGTGCTTACACATGATATGCCTTCTTCTATAATAGCTCGTTCTTTGAAATTAGTTTTCCCGCATAACTAGAGTCAGTCGTGTATCTATTCGACGTGCTTCTTTTCCATCAATATAATTGTATTAATAGTTAGCAGTTATTATGTTGTTTCTTTGAATTGTTTAGGTAATTGAGAAAATCTATCAAATTCCCAATGAAATTTACAATATGCTAATCATTGTTTATTGAACCCTTTGTTGATAGTGAAAATCTTTTTACGGACAGATTATATTCGTAAGAGGATCACCATTTGTATATTCAAGCGGAATGCTCGCGAAGTTTTGGAATTCTGATATTCGTGAAAACGATTCAAAAATTAACATTTAGAGAATGGACGATTTGACCAAGACCAATCTCAGTCTTAGCGGCGCCTATTTCTCCAATATAATGCATTATTTTTTCGACTCGTTATTATTTCTCGTGAATATTTCATAACGCAGTCTTTTGCTTTCTCATTTACGGTTCGCATTATCATTCCATTACCTCACGGGCTCCTTCGGACTGTCTTTAGCAGCAATTTATTCTTCAAGCTTTCCCTCTTATCCCCCTCGCCTCTTTCTTTCCTCGAGTCCATTCTTCCCTTCCTTCCCACTTCTCCGCAGCACTCCATTCATTAGGGGAAATTTTTTTCGGTCCCTATCTCCTATCGCGGCACCCTGGAGCTTTACATCCAGTTGTGATTTATGCGGTGCCCACCCCATTCCCTTATTGTTGCCGAAACTCGGGCATATAGTAGGATTACCGAAGAAAAGGGCGCGGAAGAGCGGCGAAAACTTGGGCTAGTTATCGCAGAAAACGGTGCTACGTTTTTTATTGCTTGTATTCGAAAACGGGATCTTTTGAGTGATGTAAAAGACAAGTAATGCTTTTGTGGCTGAATTTAAAAGAGTAAACATGGAGTTGAATCCACTAGGGGAATAGTTGGAGAATTATCTTTGATATCCAGCGTAAAGCAGACACTATATAATGATGAAAACCATTGAAATGAAAATATCCATTGGGCACAGATGCGATATCTCTAGAATGAAATATTATGACATTTTCTTGCATCGACCAACATTTCCGGAAAGCAATATTATTAACTTCCTTCTCTTTCACCAAAGTGGATGTTCTTAGGGTTGATTTTTGCTCTGAAAATGTTGTGCGCCGCGAAAGATTTGCTTAAAATATTCCTAATGTGGTGACTACTGTCTAAAATTAAATGTAAACAACATTTGACGCATCATAAGAACTGTTCTACCTCAAAAATTGATAGATATTAGATAAATATAATAACATGCGCCGCTATAATGAAACAATCTTACGGTAATTTATATAGAAATATTGATTTTTTGAGATCAGTATTCATAAATACAAATAAATGGAGACCGAATAATAGTAAATAAATGTCGCATTTGAACTAGTCAATTTTACTCATATTAATATAATTTCTTTTGCAATAGCTTTGAAATAAATTCCATGTTTCATTATTTGGCTATTAATTATTAAACTTGTAAGCCTAGTTTAACTGGCATTCATATATATTTTCACTCTTTTTCTAATTTCAGAAATCAATCACTTGTTAAAAATTGTAATCATTGATGCAGCGATCAAATTTTATTCACCATATCATGCGTACACAAAATAAAACAATTATTTGAAGGAAAAATTGTTTCTAATTTTACAACCATTCATATGTTTAGTGTTCATATACATTACTGTTCATATACATTAGTGTTCATATACATTAGTGTTCATATACATTAGTGTTCATATACATTAGTGTTCATGTACATTAGTGTTCATATACATTAGTGTTCATATACATTAGTGTTCAATTAAAGTCAAGGAAAGGGTTATAGTAACTTTTCACATAAGGGTATGCACCCAGGAAATTTCCCAAGGAAAACAGACTTCAGCTTTTCGGTCCCACCAGAATTTTTCAAGTCCGTTTTTCTTTGGGAATTCAATGAAAGTACATTACTTGAGAAATTTCCAAGTTTTGAAAGAAGGCACTTCTTTTTACGATAAATGTTGACATAGATTTTATACTAGTAGCTTAAATTTTCACTAAGCCAAGATATAAGTAGCGCTTTATTTTGTAGCACCTCCGATGACGGAAGAAAACACGAAATTTTTAAGAAATTTTCTTTCATCAAACACAACTGGGATTAAAGAATGAAACGAGGGAGTGGAAAGTGAAAAACAAGGAAGATAATATCTCAATAGAGGGGGAAGAATGGGAAAAAGTTTGTAAGGAGAGGAAACGAATAAGCGAAAAGGGAAACATCAGGAAATCGCAATGGAGTGGATAGCAAGAGGCACGTTGACTTAGAAAATGAAAGAGGGAAACAGCAGAAGTGAGAGAATCGGCGTAAATTCGTGAGAAAAAGGATCGGAGAGTTACGGATAGTCTCCCCAAGGGAACGGCTCTCCCTACAAATGTCTCACCAATGCTTTCGAATCAAGAAGCTCCTAAAGATTCATGCATTTTCGCACCCATAAACTCTGATACTTCTCAATCCCTTCCGAATCCCAGCAACCCTCTTCTCGTTCCCTTCTTCTTTAGTTCAATTTATTTCGCTTTCGTTCACTCGTTGGTGGAGGAATCCCCTTTTGTCTCCGCCGGTCATCCATTGTAACTTTTGGTCCCACATAGATTCGGGGGAAGTGGGAAAGGGTCTTTTTAAAATATATATAGGGAGCCAAGGAAGAGCGAACGGTTGAATAACGAGCAGGGGTCGGCGCCGTGACATTTTTCAAATTGCTCCCGATCCCTGCCTCCCGTATCACCTGTTGGAACGCGGGCCTCATATAGTATAGGCGGAGTTCTGAGGGGCTTTCGTATAAATCGTTGTTTCACATTTTGATCTCCGCTTCTCCATAAAAATATCGCCTGACAGCTTCGCCTAATTGACTGCGTTTTTACGACATGACGCACTTCACGCAGTATTTTCATGTCGAATTAATTTTTGCATAATTGAATTCTGCGCCCAAATTCACAAAGCGTTCGGAAATAAATTCAGAGTAAGAATATTTTTGGATTTTTACAGGCAGTTATAAGCTACTGGACAGCGGAATATGAACTAAAAAATCTCGCGCTAATCGAAATTAATGACTACGTTAGCAGTAAAATTTTTTTAATGACGCGAGTCCGAAAGTTGAAAGTAGCATGAAAGGATAACTTATATGAATCGTTTCCTACGATTTTTCGTTAAGAGGAAATTTTGAAAGTAATAATCCTTTATGAAATGTTACTAATTTAATTTATGTTTAATTTGAATCGGTTTCTAAAGAGGTTATTTAGATAATCAATCCCATTAATCCTGCTCATATTTTATTCATTTGTTACACTATTCTGCTACATTCATACTATTGCAATTAATGTTTTATGTACTTAGAAAACTACAGAACAACACGAAATCAAACATTCTGCTTACTTCAATATTTACAGAAACCGCCAATTCAAAATTCAAACAGTTACAATTTACAAAAAAATCTAGTTTCACTAAAATTACTTTTTGACTTAATATATAGATAATATAAGACTAACTCCAATGATTCATCGGAATCCTTGCATACACAATACAGAATTGTAATACTTTAATGACGAAAACATTGCTCACCAGCTACAACTTATAAATATTTTGTCAAACAGTTATTATGTTCACATGAACAATAATTATCTTGGATTTGAATTCACGTTTTTTTAAAAATTCTTATCCTAGAATCAACTCCTTGAGCCGTGACTTCGTGGAATGGATCCATCAGGAACAAATGTGTAACCAACTTTTACAATACCATAGATTATTTTATTAGGAGACGACCATGGTTTCGACTCATAGTGTCATCCTCATGACGATGAATCTATGAATCGAAACCGTGGTCGTTTCCTAATAAATTATTCTGTGGTATTTTAAGAGTCGGTTTCACTTGTTTCCCAATTCTTTTCCCATAAAGTTTTTGTTTCCAAAATTTCAGAATGAGCTTATATTTTATATGGTTCTCTAAAATATGAATCCATGGGATTCCTTTATCACTTTGAGGAATGTATCATTAGTAAGAACGTCTTAAGAGAAGGAATCAGTGTCTTATGTCATGTTCATGTGCGGAGTAGGTATAACCCTGTTCTGAGCGATCCTAAAGTAGCAGTAATGCATCTGAGTATTTAGCTAATGAAGGTAATTCCATCTACTATACTTGCCACATATGGGGTACTTCAATGATCTTCAAGTTTCCCAGGCAACAGGGAGCTGTGGTTATCTAGTCCATTACTCGAGCAAGATACCGTCTAATTTATATCGATTAAGGTCTAACAAGGAGTGTTTGTCAGAGAAGTGGAGCGTTAGAATTTGCGATAAGAAAATTTGAGGAAATTCATTCCTGATTCGTTCTAATGTTTTTTTCTTGCCATCCTTGCGACGATAATTCATCCAATCTGTTACGTCAAAAGGTAATTGAAGAAAAGCCTCATAACTCTAATTTAGTTACTTGGGAAAATTCAGATTGATGTAAAAGACAAATAGATCTCTGACATCAATTTTTTTTCTATTCAATTCAATTATTAAAAAAAAACCTTGCAGATTTTTCTTGCGAAAGTGGTGGCAGAAAATAAGACAAAGGGAAAATAAGCAATAAGGCATTGCAATTTTATGTCATTTTATTGTAAGTTTTATGAGAGGAGATATCTGTGGTGATATTCAGCTAGCTAAGAAAATGTATTGATAGAGATTGTCATAGATAGTTATCTACGCACGGGATAGTGTCGCAACTGATTATCCGCAAAAATATCAGTTAATTTAAGATTCAAGAACAGCAAAACAACTTATATGATGGAATTGATGAATCTGAAAGCTATTAGTGAGTTTGAGAGTGAAACTGAATATGATTTTGTCAATAATATCCTTAGGAAAGGGCACTCATGTAATAAAGTACAACATTTGGGAATTAGATTTAAATGTAAGGCATAAAACCTAAGGTTGAAACAATCCGCTTAGCTGCAGATTGTAAACATTTGCTGGATAAATACATCTATAGATTGATTTTTTCATTTTATATTTTATATGAGTACATATTTCCATTACTCGAAACTGGCAGTATATCGCTCAATAATTCCCATAACTTAATGTACCAAAGATAGACATCAAATGAAAAAAATGATTTTAGGTCAAGCAAAAAAAGCCGTAGTTAAATTTAATCAAAAGCATGTAGAATGTGAGTTAATGATTAATTTGGCAGCGGTTAAGTGCAAATGAAAATATGACACTAAGCGCAGATTGTGGGAATTATTAACCACCATGCACTTAATAAAACCTCAGGACTGCTGGAGTCTTGCCAGTTGGACCGACGTCGTGGAAATGAAAGCTGTCATAAGGCACTCTCAATAGATCGATATCTATTTCTGGAAGGTTCAAATACGTTTCACTCAGCTCTTGGAAAAATTAGCTCAATCTCGAGCTAAGAGATGCTTAAAAGTTCGCTGTCCCTTGAAGAAGGCGGAGTGCATTGTTTTCATCCTCTTTTCATCGAATGGGGAGAGAGAGAGCTTACCAAGCATTACGTATGCCACTTAAAATTTCAAAAGCGGTTTTACCCGCACTGCTGAGAGGGAGGCGCGTGCTAACGAAGATTTATTTTGGTCGAGGACTTTTATCATCTCGGATCGCGGGAGGCTCTCTCCGAGGAGGTCCTTTCTTCCCCCACTTTCCCCAAAGCAGCTGGCGTGCCTCCAACAGGGCTGCCTCCGGGTGGAACTTAATACTCACATTAACGCTCCGCTGCAATTAAAAAGTTCCGCAAAGTGTATATATTTCTCCATCTTCTTAGTGAATTTTCCAGCAAGTTGCCAGATGCAGTATAACAGGGCTATGCTTCCCAACTTTCTTTCCGCCAAAACACACTTGCGTGTAATTTATAAACTCATATTACTGAATAAATTATACTTATATTTTATATTGAGGTAGGAATTTTACATAGAATTATATACTACAAAATAGTTTCATATCAAAAAATAATTGGTAAAGATTTCTCAAGTGACTTCCAACTGCTCAATCTTATTTTTGAATTTAATTACCGTAAGCCTGATTTATTCATAGTGTTGTTCAACTTATTGCCGTGACAAACCAATATTCTACCTAAAACTTCTTACCAATATTATCTATATTTTCCGTAAGGATAACCTGAAAATAGTCTGATGGGGCAGGGAATCGAACGCGGGATCCTCTATCCGGGAGGAATATATACAAAGTTACCTCAACCCACTGAAGTTTTATTTCCCACCAAGACGCACCTAAGTATTCCTTATAAGCACATAACGTATTTATTGTATTTTGCTTAAGGCATCGAATATCTTATCTCTAATGCAAAATAATAGATAGCGGTTTACTACGTTACTTCTAATTGCACGATTCTAATGTCAGTAGTAAATCTTCTTTTCGCTTGATGAATCTAAAATATAGATTATATTACGTATAAACTATTACTTTACGCCAATACTCAAAAAATCTGATGTGGCCAACACATGACTTTCTCCATATGTATTGAAAACAGAAGCCTATGCCGGTAATATATAAATATTTCCATAACAATGAGTGTTACAGGACAATGTTTCATAAAAAAGTTGTAGTAAAATACATTACATTATCTATAACTTTGGTACATAATTATATATACGTACAATGCATTCTGACTGAGATATGTATGAAAAACTTCAATTTCTGGTTAAACAATAACTTCCAGTTAACCGTTATTCAGGAATATCTCATAAACAATCAGTGTTACGAAAAAATATTTAATAAAAAAAGTGGTAGAAAAGTATATTGTCTATAACTTTTGTTTGTAATTGTATATACCTACATTGCATTCTGACGGAAATATTAAAGAAACAAACTTTTGTTCCGGTTTAGCGATATTCACCAAAAACAAATCAATTTTGGCTTTGTTAGAAAAATACTAAATATGAAGTTTGGAAATGATCGGATAATTACTTTTTAAGATAGAGCGCACACAAACGTTTTTACCACAGACAGACAGACACACAGACAGACATGTGCGGGAAAATAGCGAAAATGAGCTATATGGGTCCCAAAACATCTATTTCCGTCAAAATATCGAAGTCGAATTTTTTTGCGAATACTTTCTCTATACTCTATACTATAATACTTTCTCTATACTACGTATAGGGAGAAAGTAAAAATATTTTCTACAATGCAAACAGTGAAGATTATCATATCATTCAATGCTTGCAAGAAGATACTCTCACTTTTATCTATGAATTTTGATAAAAATATTTGTGTTGGTATAAGACTTTTATTAATAAAAAGTGCAATGGGATTTATGTATATGTGCCTCAAATTAATAACGTAATGTATCTCTTATACAGTTAAATAGTATGTAATCATATAAGAAAGGTAACACGGAATAAAATTTCAGGAAGATGTTAACATATAATTCTCTGGGAGAAAGAAACCGGTTCTAACTAGCTCGCCCACTACATCTATAGCAAAATAGAAACAGAAAAGAAATTTGGCGATTTCATTTAACCAGAACGACAATTATTCCACTTCGATGCTCTGTAAGAATGTAAGTACGCGTAGTTAAGACTGCGGTGATTAAGGTCAACTCGATAGAAAAGGGAGAAAATTGAAAAGCGGAAGAAAGGATCACAATAAGAAATGGGAGGAAGTGTTGGTACTACTCAACATTGTTCTGAAGGAGCCCTAGCAGAGCTAATCCGACGCTACGTTGTTCTTGAGCGGCTAATAAGGACCACGTGTCTGACGGTCGAATGCGCACAAGGTCCCTATGAGAGCCCGAGAGCAAGTTGGGTCAAGAGGGCAATATTCGATACCTGATACTTGAGCTCCCGTAATCAACTTCTTAATTTACTGCTCGGGCCAAGCGTGGAATTCCTGTGAGCGTAAGATTTCTGATCTGAGATAGAAAATGCGTCCGTGCAGAAATAACGTAATTAGAGATTTTTATTACTTTTACATTGTTACAATATTCATTTATTTATATGAGAGGTCATAGTAGTTTATTACCATGCCATAACTTTGAAAATTAGTCTGTGCAGAAATAACGTAATGAGAGATTTGTGTTATTTTTACTTTATTACTATATCAATTTACTCTTATTATAGCTTGTATTTGATAGGGGTGGAGTTTAATATTACCACATCACTTCGATTAGTTGACGAATGATTTCAACATGGTCATCTTCGAGGAATTAATTATGTATCAAGGTTATCTCGAGTGGATAGAATATTTCTTGACAAAACTTTCATTACGAAGCAAATACCCCCAGAGATTGATAACCATCTCTTATTTGTAGCAAGTTAGCAATTATTCCAATAAGAACATCGTTACTAATTCTAGAGATATAGTTTCATTGATGATTGGATAATGAATGATTACGGATTTCACGAAGATGGCCTATGAAAGTAAGTCACATAAAAGTTTGAAAAAATGAGACAAATGTGGAGAATGAGGATAATTATGCGTGTGGTTAGAACGTGTATATCCTGAAAGAGAATGGAAAATCAAAAGAATGTGATTGTGGTTAGCAAAAGAATATTTCTTATCGTGAAGAATGAAAGAGTGAATTTTCTGTTCTTTTAACTGTGTGTGACCACTATATTAAAGAAAGATGTTCTTTTAATGTAAAATTTGTTCTGAATACGTGATGAATGGTATGGAGGTGCCGGTGTATATCAGGTGTGTTGCTTACATTGTATTTTTCTTGAGATGAAATACGGTTTTACCTAGAGTACTGGTGTGTGCAATTCAGTCTCATATTTTAGGGTCACACTGAAATTAATAAATTGAAAATTAGTAAATAAATTTGATATTGTCTACTGAATGTAGTGATAATTTGCTCACAGTTTCCCTGGATTGTTTCATAAGAGATAATTCAGTTATAATTACATTACCATAATTTACACTTTCGCATGGCGGCATCCATAAATTAATTTTTAGAAATCATCTCGGTATGCGACAGGAAAGATTGATATGCATGAATAACTTAACTCTGCTCGTAGAATATTGTCCCAATATCGAACGTGCTCATAATGTGGTTGACCTTTCGGGTTAGATTCTTATTCCCCTGAAGCCCCCCAATCAACCTTCACTTATCCGTCAATGTCTTCCTGTTTCCTAATCAGCCATTCTTTCGTCTCCCCACGCCTTCCTGTGATTGGCCTCCTTTTGTGGCGATCAAATTGCCTCATTCAGCATGGAGTCGTATCCTTTGGAAACTCCTTTCCGATGGATGTCGTCTTCGGATGACTCGGAGGAAACGGCGCGTTGCGGGGAAAGAGGGAAGGAAAGGATAAAAGCGCGGGGTTCTTCGCTTACAGGTACCAGGGGGGGATATGACCGTTTCTCAGATCCTGCCAGTGTCTTGCTTTCCAACGCGGATCGTGAGCCGTAATATCTTCCTGCCGGAACTCAATCAAAGTCGCTTCAGAGTCTGAATGCGCCGATGAGAAGCTTCCGTCGGCAGCGCGATCGTGTTTGTGTGACGTGACGGAGTGGCTGAAAAGAGCGAAAGCTTAGCGGAAGCCCGTACGTGAGGGACTGGCGAGGGGCAAACAAGCGTGTATTGAGAGCAGTTTCCTCGAACGGGGGCCCCGGAGGTCGCGGCGGAGTTTGGGGGTTTTCTGCGATCCGTTCGTAGGAGACGTCGTTCGGATCTTTTAAAGGATAAAATGCGATTTCTTCGAAGCCAGAAACTTCAATGCTCGAGGGGGTCCTGGAGTAAAATTGATTTATGTTCTACATAGACGCTCGTCTAAGGGGAAATTTCTCTGCGCGTTCCATGCACTGATTCGTTTTTTGTAGGAGATTTGAATGGAGATCTCCATTGAAAAGGCGTCTTTAAATAGGCGCTGAATTATTGCACGGCTTTTCCACGTCGTGTTTGCTCCACGAACGATGTATTGATCGGTGTGGACTAAAGGATGATCAAACTGCACAAAATTTGAATTGAAATTGCTTTCAGCGGAAAAGTTGTGTTTTTTGCTCTTACCGTGAAACTCGGTGCACATTATTTTTTCGACTTCTCCCGTAATTCCATTCAAATCTTTAAACTTCGATTTATTTGAGAAATTGAAGTAAAAATTCAAGAGTATTGTTATAATACGATGGACAATAGTCTAGTTTGAAGTGATATAATCTATACTTGTAGGAGAATTATGTAAATGGTACTGAAAATTTCTCTTCCTTTTATTGTCCAATGCCAATATGGAAGAATCTAAGGGCTAAAAATCAATAAAAGAGAATACTCGAGGTAGTTACGACCTACGTCACATCAACTTTTCAATTACGGGAAACGTTTGCCAGCAATACACAAAACCTTCAAAGGTTTCTGGGAACTGATGGGGAATAAATCTTTGGTAGTTACCAAAATTATTATTAAAAATTATAGTGTATTAAAAATTCTCCATATGGTATTCCAGATTATAGACTACGTTATTACCTATGCACTAAGAGTAAGCTACTTACTACAAACTGAGAGAGCAAGGAGAGCATGAAAATTTACGCTGATAGATTTCTACTGACGATCAAATGTTCACGGACCACTACTTCGCCGAATAAGGCCCTTTATCTCCATCTCCTCTATCTTAATTCGAGTACAGTGTACAATAGTGCTTAGAGATAAGTAGCTTAGTACTGCCAATTTTGATAACATGTCTAGATAATTTTAATTTGCTCCCTTGGATGAAATCATACCCTTTCTATCGTATATACTAGACTATTTTTAATGCAGTTCTCAATAATCTGGCCTCTCAGTAATCCAGCACCCTTTCTTGACGTAAAAGAGAACCATGGAGTAACGTAACGAGTGCAAGCGTGGAAGAAAAATTAGAAAAGGATCAAGTACAGGGTTATTTTTAGACCAGTAGGCACTAACTATATTTATTTATAATACCGAAAACAAAAATTAATTCGTCAAAACCAGAATGGCTTCTCTAAAGAAAGTAGTAAGTAATCTTCCGTTTGCATAATACATTATAGGTGCATGCCTCAGCCTCAAATTAACTTGCTACCTCTTATATGTTAATTATCACACGTTATTATATATTAAGTTCAACACTAACATACATATCCTATGGAATATATTAATAGAATGTTTCTCTTTAAGGCTGCGTAATCGGTCAAGACACTATGGTCTTTTACGCACTCTCAGTAATCCTGCAATAACGTTAATCCGACACCCCTCCATCCGGGTTAGCGAGAGTTGGTTTTGGTAATTGTACGTGGATATTTCCGGCTTATCGATCTGATATGTCACCTATCACTGGAGTTTCAGCAACGATCATGTTTTTTTATTCAAAGTTATACAGAGGAGAAAAATAGTGAATTAGCCGTCAGGTCTCCCACTTTCCGAGCAGGTATTCTAACCACTGAACTACCACGTCCTTCTAACCTATGTAAACGGGATGCTTTATAAATATGTTTTCATCCCGTTTACAAAGGCGATAAGGACGTAGCTCGGTAATTCAGTGGTTAGAATACCTTTCCTGAAAGTTGAAGACCTGGGTTCGAGTCCCAGCCATGGCATTGCCTTTCACCTCTGTATAAGTTTGGTTTCAGTAGCACACATCCATGCGCAAATTATTTTTTTTCCTTCCGTCATATGTATTTTTTCCATTCGTCTATTATGTTATTTTCCTTCAAACTACGATTTGAGTTTCCTTCTAAATAACGGACAGAAGCTCGGGATTTTATGTCAGGAAAAATCTTCACTCGCTCTTTTTCCATCAGACCGTCTAACTGCTTGTCTTCCTCAGCGATTTCAGCCTATCGAAATGGGCTTCACTACGTACTGCACTCCGTGATAACGACGATCCTTGGGCGCACTGTCTTTTATGGTCCGCGCCTCTTGGGTACAGACATGGCCGACTTTAGAGCTGGAAGTGGCCTCTTCTGTATTTTATAGTATCTCCGAGTGAGAGACAATCCTTCTAAGGGTCTCCTAAAAAGGATATTTCGATCCAAATCGTTGATAAGCAAATAGCATCATGTGAAAATAATAAGAGGTAAATCTTAATACTGATGATTTCCTGGAAAATATCGAATAAGAAGATATTTATTTATTTAAATGTCACAGCACCAAAATCACATCAACAGAATTTAAAAGGGTAAAATATATTTAACAATAGAATTATATAAGTATAATATATTAAAAACATAAAAACTTACATCAAAAATTATTTAAATTAAAAGCTTAAATATCACTATAGTTATTACTATCAGTATTATAAATAATAATATTTAAAGATAGTATGTTGCACATAATAAATATTTGTAGATATAAAAAATTTAGGATTTTGGAAGAAGATGATAATTAAAAGTTAAAGTTTATATTAAAAATAATAAAAAATGAATCTTAAAGGGTTATTTATGATATACATTTAGAAAAAGCGTTATCTGTGTTGATTTTTATGTCAGTTGCCAGAATATTTCACAATCTTATACCATCACCGAAGAAATTAAATGTATTCTAGAGCATCATTGTTTGATATCCAAAAAAGTAATTGATTAGTATATTTTTCATCAATATTTAATCTTGGGTTTAACTAAAAGCATAGAATTTCTTCTTTATGTTAACGACCGATCATCGAGATTGGGGATGTGATATTTTTAGAATAGAATACATGTTTTTTTTTTAATTTTACTTTGAAGATCGTATTTATTTTTGAGCCAAGAAAAGTAGTGGTAAACAAATTTGGAATACGGCTGTTAAAGATTTAAACTTTGAAAACTCCAATAGCAGTCTTTTTCGGCGTTCCTCATCTAATTCACCAGAGTCTGGAGAAAACAAGTGATCACTCCAGAAGAAGAAAGCATTACTTTCGAAATGCGCATTGAGTGTTACTAAAGTGCGGTGTCCTCTCTTATATTCTCCAAACTCCGGTGAATGAGACGAAGAACGCCAACAGAGACAGCTATAGGAGTTTTTCAGCCTCTAACTAAAACCAAGAATAGTGGTAAAGACCTAGATAATCTTTCACCAATTCCTACCCTAAGATGGCTTCTTTGCAATTGTATGTAACCCAAACGGAATGAAATGAAAATAATTCCAAGAGTCTTTAAGAGTTATCTAACAATATTTTGTCCGACGTGAAATTGATAGGCAAAACATTGTATTTTCCTTTTATTTTCAGAATTACAGAAAATAAAGGCTTCACTCGTGAATTTCATAATTTCTTACTTTGTGACATGTTTAGGTACGAATGATTATACGTAAATAATCTTACCATATTGTGAAATATGTTAATGTAGCGCTTAACAGAAAAGGAAATCCAGACAAGACTCAATATTCAGCTTTAAAGAAGATTAGTTGAAGCATTATTTAAGTTTTCAACTACATGTACATGGAAAAGTTACAATTTCCGTTTAGATATAAATGGAACTTTAGGCACATCGATACATTTTCTAATTTACGGATTTCTGTTAGGTATACTTTGAGATATCACATTCCTTTCTCTTAAAACAAATAAAAATCAACCATCCTTCCTTAAGGCATTCGAAGAGAATAAATTAATAAATGATATTCATTGAAGAGCATAAGTATTGGTTGATAAATGCTCCCAGACAGAAATTTAAATTTAAAAATATTTAGAAGATTAAACCAAGATTTGTACTGCAAATCAGAAAATATACTTATAACACAATTCACCGAATGCAATAGAATACGGCATGAATCAAAATTTTTTAAAAATTGCCATAAAATAAGCATGCTCCTGAATGTATTAGTATACCGAGATTCGCAAAATAAATTACTTTTTGCGACTATGTACTTAAGTATTATAGTCCAAAATATTTAAAATGTACGTTGCTACCAACTACTACAATCACAAAGTAATATATTTCTAATTGTTCTGGATGTACTTCTAAATATATGAGAGCTATATAATCAGAGTTAAACATTTTGTCTTCTGATACTTGATTCCGACCCATTTCCTCAGCCCTGTCTATTTTGTTGGTACCTCTCTATTACTACGATCCGAACGCCATGCCGGGAAACAACTCAACTAAGCACGATCCCTAAAGGAATTCGCAACTGAAGACGACAAAGAACTCGCGCTCGGCACAGATCATTTCGAAAATGACGAGGCAATCAAAACTCCCAGACGCAGGCGACTCCTCTTCGCTTTTCCTCTATTTTTTTCTCTCTCTTCATCCCGAAAAGGATGACAGATGAGGATGGAAAGAGCATTTTCCTTCCTCTCTTCTTTTTCTCGGCGGGGATTTAAGGCTGTTAGCACCCTTTACTCCTGCCAAAGCTTCGGAGTGGTCTTGGAATGATTTAGGGGTGTTGTGTGCCCGGGGAAAGTCTATGATAGACACATACATGATTCTTCTATCTTTTGGTAGAGCTGTGTGCCTCACCTCAAGTACTATTCAACGCCATTTCTCAACATAAATAATATTATGCATGTATAATATAATGTATGTAATGGCATTCCACGAAGTAAGATCTATTCAATATGCTATTTCCTTATTTCCGTAGTACCTTACCCCTCTCTTTATGTCATCAATCATCTTCTTCGTTTAAATTCCTTTATGTTTATTTCCGTATATTCCACCCCTAATTGTTTTCTTCAACAGTCCCTTTCCTCTCAAATCTAACCCATTCATTTCCTCTGTCAATTTTCAAATACTTCGATTAAAACTCTCCCCTCAAAAGCTATCTCAAGCATCTTAGTGTATGTTTTCCAATCAACATACTTTTTCCATTCTACGCCACACCCACATCTCGATGGATTACAAATGTTTCACTTCTTCTAATATTACCATACATAATATAAAACCAAAATATGACTTTTTCCACAAATTTAACAAAGGACACAACTAGTTTCTATATTAAAACGTCGTTTTTTTCGTCCAATTTTAAAATTTGCGAAATAAATATTTGTCCTTGTTTTATGTGTGTTAGTCGAAATAAGCCGATTGTCTTCCAGTCCTACCCAAAGCTGATATCGAGTTACTTTTATTCTACCTCTACTTTCTTTTTTACGGTAGTTTTCTCGACTCTCGAAATCCCGTTTCCAAGGAATCGGGGGTCTCATTTGCCACCCTACTCCTTATGTCCTTCCCTGATGGGGAAGGGTGAAGAGGGAGGAGAAGCTGAAAGAGGGCATTAAACAAACGGTCTCTGAAGCGACGGGAACATGCGGCCCGCGAGAAATCGTTCTCTTTTACGGCCGAGGGCAATGAACTGCCCGTCAAATGATATTTTTTAGCCGGCGCCAGGTACCATTGCCACAACAATCATATATCTTGGGCATTGCATTCGGCCCGCCAATCTTCTTCGTCATGGGTTTATAGGAAGGGTTTGGCAGCTTTTTATCTATTTAGCCTTCCACAAGTGATTAATTATTTCGTGCCACTCTATTGCATTTGGGGTCCTTTTAAGGCCACAGATCATTTCCTGTTTTTCCCCCATGAAGCCATATTTTTTTCGAAACGCTCATTTATTCTTCTCATTAAAACTATGAAAGAGTTAATCTGTATTTTATTTAACATCGAAGACAACAGCTTCATCATATAATCGACATTTTGAATCAATGAGAGTTGAGTATATATGAGTATATATAAATATGTTAAAAATTATCAGCAAATATGTTGAACCTACGCGACTGTATGGTCAGACTCAAATTGTTATTTTCCTATTACTCTTCTGGTTAATTTTCTTATAGAAAAATTCTACATTCTCTATATAATTACTCATAGGGATATACGTTTTTATTTCAGACTCTAGTTTTATTTCGTATATTTTATGTTTGCACTTTTAACCAGATAATTTTTTTCGGCATATAAAAATCATTTTACCTGTTATTGTAAATTAATAGGTAGGAATAGAGCTGCTAATCGAGCTTTAATGATTGAAAGTATTTTATACCTTCTTAGTTCTAAACATCATAGTGCTAACAAGTGAGATGTCACAGCAATCATAATACGCTCACTATCAATGTAAAATCTTCCCCTAACGAAGACTTCATCAACTCTCTTCAGATTGCTATTAAGGATTCATCTTGCAAACGATCTATGAGATATTCGTGTGTGTAATATATTTACAAATGGTGTCACGGTACTTTATAATTTTATTTTTAGCTCTTTTGTCTAAGTTTAATTCAAAATTTTAGTCGAAATCGCAAAAAAATCCGTTCATTCTTGACAAGAGCTCGTACCACATCAAACGGATCCTTTCGTGAATGGAGATTACAGGTTCAGTAGTAGTGTATCAGAGATGGCCATATTCTTAGGCTGGATATGTCCGAAAGACGAATCGAGCAGAGCCGCAATCTATTAGAGACATTTATATTGTGATGTCCATTACGGAATACATGACATTGCGATTGTCACTCACAGTGAACGCGATTTGTAAGTAAGTCATATAAAAGCGAGATCGGATGGCTATTATTCTTCTCTTTTTCTAGGTTGCATAAGGTATCCAAAACTGAAAAATAGTGTGTATGTTCTGTTTGCACCCCGTTCCATTTGCCATATGGTGGCTGGCGGGGTATCAATGTTGATAAAAATATTTATAATGGTGTATCACAATGAACTCAGTGTTTTTGAAGTAACACACTCTCAGTGTGTTTGCGTTCACCATAAGAAAAGATTCTTCAAGTTTTATGATTAAAGGAATGCCCGCTAAGATAGCTTGCTCCTTAATATTTCACACTACTTGGAAAAACTTAGTACAGATTAAGATTGAGCATTATCATCAATATTGTGGCTTTTACACGGAGTAAAGCCTGAAAACGAAGGATTCTATCACCTTGACAACAACAAACAGAAGAAAGACAAAAATACGTGCAGTATGGACTCGTTCTTTGGCTGAAGAATAGGTTACCTGGGATAGAAAATAAACAAGTGGAATGAATAGGGCATGATCCGTTACCGTGCACCAAAATATGGAAAGCGGGGACATTTTGTAGATTTATATCTGGAAATGCATTACTCCCTTCGTGATCGTGAGGTCGTGCGTGAGTGATTGATGACTCGCGCTTTACAAAAGCCATTAGCCTGGAAAGGAGAAAATATGAGAGCCTTACAGAAAGGTGATGCAATGAACAGACAAAAAATATCGTACTCATTTATAATACACGTCTACGATTTCTGTGGCAATGTAGAATTGCTCGGGATATGATAGAAAGGGGGCAGGAAAGGGTTTCATATATGACAGGTAATCAAAATGTATTTACTATGATCTGTGGAATTGAATTATTTTGCTGCAGTCTGGATTCAATAAGGATACCAAAAATCATGAAATCAGAAAATCTCCAGAATGAAATTCATTTTTATTTACGTGAGCCCTTAATGTATTTCCCAAAAAAATCTTCATTGAAGGCTTCATCATCTTTATGTGCTTGTATCAAATATTTATTTTTAAATAAATACATTACCTCTGTTTTAGAAAGAGGAGGAATACAAAATAAAATAACATGAGGTAAGGAAATGTACGCATCCATCAACAGTTAGACCGTAATGCAATGTCTTTCTCTCTGTCTTTTTAATGTTTCAAGACCGTCAGGGTCTTTTTGCTAAAATGGATTTTGCAAAAATACTTTTTTGTACGTACTTTTGTTGTTAGAAAGCATTTTGCTCATTTATTTGCAATTTAGTTAAGTCTGTGTTAGGCTTATTTCTTTAAACCTCAGGTAATGCATCTGAAAGCTATTCGTTTAGGTTAACTCTTTACACTTCAGATACATTTATCTAAAAGCTACTTGTTTAGGTTAACATAGTCGCAACCAAAAATAATAAATGTGAGCCCTGGATGGTAGGCTTAGTGGTTAGAATAACTGCCCGGAAAGTGGGAGATTTGGGTTCGAGGTCTCTATTTTTCACTTAGCTTTAAAACTATTATAGTGCGCAAATTCGTTTTTCTATCTTTAATATACGCAATTTTATTGATAAATTTTTATTTTTCAATCTTAATTAATTCCTCATTTTATTGACAGAATACGTAAACCTGTCAGTCTCTATTTGGTAATGTCCGATTTTAGCTAAATTTTTATTTATTTCAACTTCGCAAAGGGTTTTTCATGCAATGCCATTGCCACTGAAATTGGTAGCTAGAATTTATTTTGAGGGTGAAGTACCCTCAATATTCTTGATGGCTCTAGCGAACTGAATTTCCGGATATTTCTAATCTTACGCTCAACAATTTCTTACTTTTAAGTTTTCCTCTAATAGTAAGTATTACGACAAAAAATTTAAATTTCTTCATAATTCATTGGGAAAGTTAAAAATTGAAAAAATACGAGATTTTTTAGCCTAGCCTTTCGGAAAGGGTTGTGAGACGTAGGAATTCTCTGCTGGTAAAGTTCATGGTCGTCATCAAAATACATAACGATGTCACCAAGATTACCGGCTGCATCAAAATACTTGGTCTAATAGCAACCAACTTGCGGATAACTTAAACGATAGACTTTATACTTATCAATGGGTAAGATAACCGTCTCACTTTGATCCTGAACTATGAATTCAGTTGCAAATTTTTTCAAGTGATCATCCGAAAGACTTGGTTCGAAATGATACGGAAAACTTTGCCATTTAAATCGATCCAAAACAACTAATAAATATCTTATAAGACATGTCCCATAGCAATTTATAAAACCAGAAAAATAACGATCATCCAATCCCTTCCATCAATCATAAGAGCTATAAAATTCATTATCCCAGCGCCAACCAGAAATATGTACATAAAATAGTAATATAGCCCAAACAGCAACATAATGACACTTAACTATATTCACAAGTATGCCTTGTATACCCTGGACGACCGCAAAAGCAATTTGAGACCAGATTCGGCACGACTCTGATACAACGCTACTTAGTCTGAAACAAGGACAGGGCCCCTTATAGGATCAGGGCTCCATAGCGATTGCCCCTCCAGTCTTTTCCCTGGCGTTGGTGGAAATATCAGTACGTGCTCAGCAATTGTATTTTGAGAAACATGTCATAAGAAAGCTGGCGTGTACGTTGTCGAAACTCATATTTTACGCTTCATTGCTGTTACTTGTCGTTTTCGAATAGGCCGGGCTCTGAAAAATGATCCTTTCTCTTATCTGTTTCTAAAATTGTATTGCTGCGTGAGTCTCATTCTTGAGCTGACAAATGTCACCGTCCTTGAGAAAATCAATGGCGAAGTCGCGGCGGCATTCCAAAGAGGATAAGCTGACAGAACATAACGAGTGGCCCTTACGTTCATCGCTGCGCCGCGGAAGTAAAACCTCGCCGTAGTTGGTCCGTTTATCAAGATATAGTCCTCTACTCCGCGTCTTAAGAGCGGGAAACTCGAGACAATCATTCATCAAGAAGGCCTCCTCGACCCTCGTTGATATTGGCCTTCGCGAAGAAATAGTGCGAAAGATCGCCAAGTCCAAGAAACTGCAAAAGAGAAAATTTCGCTTCCCTTAAGCTTTCTTTGATGACCTTTTGGAACATCTTAATGTGCGCTTTATTGATTGCGGGACATTGATTCATTTTACTCATCATCCAGAAATAATTCCAAAAACTTCCTGAATTGTATGGTATAATCCAAGTGATAAACGGTATCCATTTATTATGGTGGTTTGTTTGGATGATTAAACTATTGATTCTACATAAGTTCGTGTTTTAAAAGTGATGGAGTCGAGCATTCTTTGATTCTTGTCTGATTCAAAATTTTAGCAAATAGCCCACACTTCTTTAGTTTATCAATGATATAATCGATCCTAAGGATGAAAATAAGCATCTATTCATTTATTTGCTTCTTCGCAAGAAATGGCAAATATTTTACGAGAGAATAACTTAAGCGTATTGAAAACCGGCCTTGATGGCTTGCGTGATTAGCACTATCGCTCGAACCCCAAGGCCCCAGGTTCGAATCCCGGCTGATCGGGATTTTTCTGATCAAGGAATAGTTGTGTGTGTTTGTCTGACTTTCCCGTTCAGGGTTGGCGGCAGGAAGGGCATCCGGCCGTAAAAGTTACAAATCATCGCCAAAACCAACTTCATCATCCTTATCACCCACACCATCACTCATCAGCCGACCATCAGAATATGGGAATAAGGCACAGAAGAGAAAAACACCTTTGGCCTATTAAAAGCAAATTGATAAGATTTAAGGTTCGCTCCTTGCCTACGTATTCCTACTTATTTATGTTGTAAATTACCTATTTGTGCACTTTTTAAAGTCTTTCTTGATCCACAAGCATTCGCTCCAAAGTAAACAGTTATAGTTTATTTTAAGAAGAGATAAGTATTTCCAAATATGTATTTCCGAATAAGATCTGGTGATTGCGGCAATGAATAACTAATATCTACAAAATATAGCATTGACATTAAGGTTTAACCTTGAAATAAAACAAATAGAAAGGATAAAATAGTTCTATATAGCACAGCTTGAATATTTAAAGAAAAATTTTTCATATATTTACCTCCTTAATAAATTTTACTACTGTAATTAATATTTGCAGCTCCAAATTCAGTCATACATGTAAATATCGTTCAATAATTCTCTTCTCGTAACTTTTTTTCAAATTTCATTCTTGTTTACAGCTGTTTTCACTCTCTCCACTCCTTGTTACGTATCATTTCCGAATTCTTGATCGACAACTTTCCCCCTCGGTGCTCAGAAATCTGTTTCGCACCTACTTCAATAAACATGCATAAATATCATATCTTCGTCAACGGTTGAATCCCATGTTCATTGCAACAACTGAGTCGTTAATAACGCTCCCTTCCGCTCCACGCTCACGGAAAATTCTAGGAAGCTCGTTATTGAAATAAAAAGCGCCATCAAGTTTACGAGAGAAAAACTTCATCGCCCCTTTTAAAATACGCATTAAAAAAGTAAGTTTCAGTAACGGGAAGCGGAGTTGAGTAACGCGTCTGTGGTTTTGACGAGCTTTTAACTCCCGCGCCCTCCGTCCCGCTGACGCTTAATCTCGATGACATTCACGCGATGAATTACGGCACCTACGTAAAATGAAGGGTCTCCGTTAGCGGAAGAGTATCCTTTGTTAAATGGCGCAGAACATGGCTGATTACTCAGAATTTTTATGTCTAATATACAGCCCGAATTACGATCTCTCGGTAATGATGGATTTTGTCGAGCCTCAATTCGACCCCAAAAGTTAACTTTTACGATGCAACACATTTGTTTGAGTATCACATTTCCTTTAATTTTGAATCTTTGATCTTTTGAAGTAATGATGCACATAATTTCTTTCGACTGCAATGATAGTCTCTGTGTGAAGGATCTACAAATAGCTGTAGGAATTGGAAGGCACGGTGTTGACATAGTGGTAGAGTGCTATTCTAGTCTGTATCTAACCCATGGTCAGAGATGTAAATTTTTGGAATTTTCGACACAATGAAAATTCTTTGAGGCCATCATTGAGCTACATATCCGTACATGTAATTTGCATAGTAATCTTGGATATACTAGTTTATAGATTTAATAAATCGGATGATTGTCATATAACCATTTATTTACTAAATTATGCAATAGTTTCCATATAAAAAATCATGTTTACATCCAATAAAGAATAATTTCTAACGACCCAATTTCACTATTTTAATAAATCAAAGTATAAAACAACCAGTTCTAGCTGAGGCCTTAATTCTCTGTTTGCTGAATCAGATTTTCCAAAGTTTAAAACTTCAGCTGCCTTTGCCTTACGTTCATTGAATATTTCAATGTTGGCATTAGAATATTTTCTCGCTCAAATATCTTCATATTTTTCCAAAAGCTTCAGTAAGATATAAGTGTTTTAACGTCTTACTATCCTACTCTTTCGATATTTTTGTTAAACTAAAAAAATATCAAAACAAATCTAAAGTTATTTCTCTTTCTTCCAGGTATCTTCTCAGCTCCACGATTAATCAGAATCTATCATTTTGGTAAGTATTCAATATTTTTATTACATTTTAGGTAAAAAATATAACTTTTTTGCTTTATAACTGCATTGGCTACATTTACTCAGAATTTCCTTCTAAAAATCATAATTAGTTTGGTGTTTGATTTCAGCTATATTTTTATATGACTAAGGTCGGCGAATATACGGTTATTTTTTATATCTTCTCCGTCCCAAATTCTTCATTAGAGAAATGGGATATTTAATCAATTCTCGGAAACTGTAAGAGTTGTTAGAAAACGCCCGGATGGATACGTGAGACCCGAAGAGCCCTTTCGCTCGAATCCTGTGAAGAAGGGAAACATGATCATTAAAGTCCCCTACGACCCTTGAATTCCTGGAGGAGGAAAATAAGAGAGATTAGAAAGGATATCAACTCCATCTTTTACAGTCACAATACGGAAACAATCCGGATCCCCATCTCTTAATCTTCTCGAAATTAATCCCCTGATAGCCAGTGCCGTAAGCTCCCAACCATCAATTTTCCACTCGAGTAATTCACATCGTTTAGGCCACGACGAAATTATTTTTGACCCTTTCTCAGAATCTTCTCATTACACGGGAAAGTAAAACATTTATTGTTTCCAATTGGTATATGGGCTTATGTTTGGAAACCAATTTATCCATCCATCAGTCGTCCTATTTCGTGAGAGACTGAGCTGAACCATGCCCATCTCGCTGTATAATACGCACTTCCTCGGTTGAGAATTGCGCAGCTTCCAATGCCGTATTTTCGTGAAAAAGGTGCAGATGATCCGATCCACAAACATCGCCTGCGTTAGATGTTTTTCTGTCGCTAGAAAATTTTAAATATTCTCATCAAAGACAAGTGAATTCCCTGGTCAAAATTAACGCTGGTTAAATTAAATTTAGTTGCCATTTAGTATACATTTAGTTTCCATAGTTCTCCTAATTTCGATCATAAGAGCGTTTTCCACGACCAATGTAAGAATTTTCATTTAATTTCCTCTATTTTGGGACTTATTTTGGTTTCGCACGACCATTATTTTTGATTTTTTTTGCTTAAAATAGTTTCTGCAATCGATCAAAATGAACTCAATGTGCATTTCTTATGAGAGACGATTCGTGTCATCCAGTTTGGAACCAAGGATACTTTGGACAAACATATATCTATCAATGTGTTCCTTTGGACGTTTAACTACCCCCAAAATTCTAAAATCATATCTTGTCAAGTGCATGAAATTAAAGCTCGAAAATTACTCCCATGTATTTCTTACAGGAGTTACTAACAACGAGTAAATAAATATATACCCATCGGTGATAATTATATAAGGTTATAATTTTTACTAACGATTTTCTTTTCTATATAAAACCATTTTATAGTTACTGGGAAATCAAACTATACATATAATATGTGGCTAAATTCCTCCAAATGCAAGTTACATACTTGATACATACATATCTCCTATCCTTTAAGGTTTAGATTTTAACTATTGAGAGTTACAAAAGGCTTTAGCATACACACAAAAGTGGAACAACACCCAAAAGGCTTAAATTTAGATGAAACTCACTTAAGTTTGCATCCGCTTGATAAAATATCAATATCCCTGAACTTGACGATCTAGGTTTACCTTACTCTACTGTATTATTCGATATGTTTTAATTTAATGAAATCTTTGAATGGTGGAATTGAAAATATTTTATTTTCTTATTCTCGATTCTTTTTCTTCTTCTGCCTATCCATTAATGGATGCTGGCGATCACATTTAGCAATTCGTTTCTGCTGGTTGCTCTGTGTAATAGTCTCTCTGCAGTTGGTAATCCAGCCGATTGTTTTATATTGTCTATCAAAGATGTTATTCTCCGTCCTCGTCCTCTTTTACCTTTGATTTTTCCTTCAATTATCAACTGTAGGAGATAATATTTAGTGTTCCGCAGGATGTGCCCTAGATATGCCGTTTTCCTTTTCTTAATTTTTAATAACAGTTCTTGCTATTTTTCCTATTCTTTTGAGAAATTCTTCATTAATCACTCTTTCCGTCCATGATAGTTTAAGTATCCTACGGTAAGTCCAAATTTAAAATGCCTCCAACTTTTATGTTATTGCCTTCTTAAAGTCCATCCTTCAGAGCCGTATAAAAGTATTGACCATATGTAGCATTTGACAAAGCGAATCCTAAGGTTCAGGTAGATTCATCTGTGGGTGCAAACACTTTCTTGAATTTTATGAACGCATTACTAGCAATTTCTATGTTACATTTTATCCCCATATCCAATGTCCATTCGGGCGAGGAAAATAGCAACGACTAACAAAAAATGATCTCGGGGAGTCATATTTGTTAACCAAAACTTAGTTAGTCAAAATTTAATTACATTCAAATTTACTTTTTCTGTATGAATCTAAATTTAAAGTTGTAACAATATTATTTTTCTCCATGAAAGTAAAACTGCGCAATAACTACTCTTAACTGGTCTCTTACCTTTGGCTATTTCTGATGTTTATGTGCACTTGAGTGCCCAAACATCACTCAGCTGTTCCGTAGTCTGATCCGCATTCTCTTGCTCAAAATTATGTAAAATATTATAATTTATTTAACAAAATGAAAATACTCGTCATTCAATACATCACTAGAATCAGTGGTTGAATAGTTTTTTTTTATTCTTTCCTCAAATGATATAATCGTATTATTGTGACGGATCATGATATAAGAGAAACTGCCTAATAATACACAGACTATGAACTAAATCAATTTATATGAAATAAATTGGGAGTTCAAGCTGGCAAGAGATGGTATGGTATCCTCGTGGTTATGATGAAAAATAGCTCCAAATGATATATTGTATTTCATTTTGCGTCATGTAAGTTTCAATTTTATGTAGTAAGCGGCCAAACCGGAGCGATGCCCAAATAATTAAAACTAATCTGAATTAATATCCCAACTACGACATCATATATTTGTTGACAGACATGAGTGCGGCTGATTTGGTGATTATCAACTAAAACCGTTACGTTTGTGAAACAAACGTACTACGTAACGTACAGTGAAAAATATGCACTGGAAAATATGGTAGCTTAAGTAGGATTTGAAAATTCCAACACATGCTATCCAATTCAAGGGCCTTAAGAGCGAGAAGTAGCACTAAAAGTAGATTTCTTGTAGCTTTATTTAAAAATATTATGCCTCGGACTGTCCCGGTAGGCTATCATCCCTATACACGGTGCTTACAGATTAATATTTAGTTCGGCCGAAACGTTGATCTTTATCCAGTACGCTATCACCTTAATATTTTAAGCACGGAAACTTTTGTAGGGATTTTTCATCAAGCCTTACATCGCCCTCATAATGTGACCGAAGTTTTCGTGAACGAGTATCCTTAAAACCACTCAAAAATGAAACAGTACACCGGAAGGGTTTGAGTTTGGGAGAAATCCTCTAAGCTCACCAAAAAACGCAATGGAAAGAAAACAAGACGGGATTATGAACAGGAACGCTAAAGTTTTATAAGCAGCACCGGATTTTCCTCTCAGCGAAACACAGTTTGGAGGACTTATGGATACTTCAGTATTATAGACGAGCAAGGCTTGAGCCACTTGTACGGTGCACAGAAGTCCTGCACGAAATATGAAAAGTATTTTTTTTTGCTCTTTTACGGACGAAAGTTCTCAATCGTTCGTACATCATTAACCTTCAACTAACTGCTCATCAGGTTCGTCATCAAAGGACCCTCTCTACTAGGAGATGTATCCGCACCATGAGACGGTATTACGGTCTGTTTTAAATTGAAATTTTTACTTCTCCTTGGTTAGTTCTTCCAGTATTCAAAGAGGCAATTGGAATATATATGAGTATCGCCTTTCATGATATCTACTCGTGATGGAGATAGATTTCTTATGGCTGCATACACGCAGTAATATTCTGACGTTAATTGAAAGAAAAATTGTATATGTCTTTGTTATTTACTCGCTTGGAATGAGACACTTGTAGAATTTAAGTAAGGAAATCTATATTCCGTAAGGCAAAAACTCCATATTCAGATTATCCGCCAAAAATTAAAGCGACTAAATTGGAGTTACAAATAATTGTAGATTTAAAACATTAGGAAAATTTAGTCAGAAGAGTCAAGGATGAAACCCTGTCTAGTAACGTGACATTCGCATAAGCTCTTTTATTATAATTCTAAGCAGAAAAAAATGTTAGCGCTGGATCAGTAATAAGGGCATCAGAAGAGGGCATTCAGTATTTCAGGATTTAATAACAATCCCTTGCTATTTTTTCTCCAAAAAGGAGGCCAAATGGAAAGATTTGCAAAAACACGGAGCATTAATAAGCGTCCCTGGAGAAAGTTTTCCCTTTTCAAACTCGCACCTGCTCGCTCTTGCGTTAACACCGCAGAAACCAAAGATTATAAATTCTTCTGTTTGGAAAGCGTTGAAAAAATTCTGATTCAAATGCTCAGAGGCAATATATTGCACGAGGAAAACATTAAATGTTTTGTCTTTTTTAAATTTTCGTCTGAAAGTAATTCGGAGAAAAAGCACATATGTTTAAAAATTTATGTGATGTGCAGGATGAAGAATGCTAGTAATAATTCAAAATTAATTGAGTTTTTAACAGTTCCGGTCTTTTATATACATTCCTAATTTGTTTTCAAGTTGCTTATTTTCAAAAGATTTAAATAAATGTTATTTTGTGAAACCCCTTCCCTTTGAAAGATTAAAACTAAAAAGAAAATAAAAATCAATATACCTTCACTTGTATTTTATTTATTATCTGCACATTCGACTGCAATTTAACCGATCTGGCTGAAAGAGAACAAACAGAATACTATATAACATTCACTCATAAATAGATCTCCTCAAACATAATGTTTTTATTAAAGTCATATAGTCTACAAATACGAGATTTATAGATTTCCAAAATTAATAGAATTATATGGAAAATACTTTTAATGAAATTATAATCCACATTACTCCTTCCCGCCGATTTTAATTCTTCTACCTCTCTTAGACCTCCTACCCGTATAATATTACAACGTGCTGTTAGGTCCGAAAGCTTCTTTAAACAGCAATGACAGCAATCAAACGCTTTTTAACTAGCCAATACTTGGCCGAGGATGAGGTTCCACTTTTAATAGCATTTAATATGCAATGAATTATATATTACCAGAATCACTCATACCTCAGTTGTTTTCATAGTATTACAATCTGAGGTAAATGAAAATGAAAGATTTCTTTTTCTCTATGTCATACTAAAACAGAAATGAAAATCATTCCATTAATTATATAAGATGTCCGCAAAATCTCAGTCCCATACATGTGCTTCCCCCTTTTTTGGGATTATTATTGTTGTTATTGCATAAACTGCAGGTAATCTGTAAGCCTGGTGGCAGTTTTTTATACCCACATACATATACCAGTTTCTTAAATAATTAATATAAAATGCATACATGATAAACATACAATTGATGCCACAGAATGATTATACGAGTATACTTATTTACCTTAAAACTTAATAGTAAATTTATAATAATATTTACAGCAAGTTTTACTGGATTTTTCGGGGTTCATGACTGGCTTTCTCGGTTACTGTAATGGTCACTGGGTAGAACCCCACCGTACATCACCCTGTCAGTCAAAATGAAAACTTTTTTACAGCAATAGAAGTTTTTTGTACCTATATTCCGTACAAAAAAAATCCCGCACCACACAAATCACGGGAACGAAAAGCTGATCGGCGTATCTCCATAAAACGAGCTAAAATGGCTCATTGGAAGTTTAAAATAATTCCTCGTGGGTATCGGAGTGCGAAATGAATATAAAGCACGTATTGTGCCATCAGCTGAAGAAACTCCCAAAAAACCGGCGAAAACCACGATTCGAGAGAGGCGTTCTGTGGGAGAGAGAATATTTCTACGGCAAGCGGTTTGACCTTCTCTTTCGGAAGAACGCAGTAAACTCTTCCCAAGTCGAAAGGGACTTTCTTTCTCACCTGATCCTCCCATCGATCGAAGAACACTTGAAGCCACTCTTTCCCAATCGCCATTCTTCTCTCCTTTCGGCCACTCCTCCTATCAATCCTCCTTTCATCTTTACCTTTCCTCTTTCCTTACAAATAAGCTCCTTATTCTTCTATTTCCTTTCCTTCCTCCGCCGTCCCTTTCTTCCGTTCTCCCCTCCCCAATGTTCTTTTTTCTTCTCTTGCTCTATCTTCAGTATCCGCTTTTCTATCCATTCTGTCCCCTTCGCCCATAAAATGAGTTTTTGGAAATAAATACCTATGAGTTGTAGGGGTGACCGGGGGTAGATTGTTACACTTTTTTATTTTGAATTTTCTATTTTTTTCTAAGACTGATTTCTTGGAAAACAAAACACAATCGTCACAAGGTAACATTTAATTACATTAAACGTCATTTTTTCAAAAAAAATACTCAATCAATAACTTTATTATGAAAATAATTCCAAATCAATGCTCATGTTCGGACTTGCCTCGCATACGGGGTTAGTTCGTACACATTGATTAAACATGTAAGTGACCATAAAGCGAAGATATAAAATTGTGTTAAGCAACTACTACTTGTCATCATCATCGCTGTCAAAATTTATGCATAAAAAGTTTACAGCCATTAGCACAATATTAATGGGCCCACTTCTTACATTTGAGTGAAATTACTCAAATGACCGGGCACGAAGTGGAGAGAAGCGGTGGCCCACACATTGTGTTCAAGTTTCAACCCATTCGCTTAAACGGTTTACGAAACAACCTCAGTGTGCGAACAAGCTCCTGCACTCCTACTGCTCGAAAAATTTCCATTTCTATTTACTACATAAGACTTCCGCAGTCAGTTACAAAGACAGGTAGCAACGTTAGCCTATACCAAAATCACAATCATATACAAATACAAAAATATGTATATAAAAGCATATATACATGAATATGAAATATAAACATCGCTTTTAAATATCAATAAGTTGCATAGGAATTATATATTATAATAGAAATAACCTTGAAACAGCATCAAAATGACTTGTCAAGAATTATTATGCTAAGTAGTTATGAACTGTCCTTTGTTTCACACTTGCAACGTTGTTATTAATGATATACTCTGTAAAAGAGGTGAAGTTTGAAAAAACAAGATATATGTTCATAAGCAAGACTATTCATTCTCTAAGTGCTCCTAATGTGAAGATATTACTATACTATATGTTGATAAAAAATTTAGAATATGGATTTACATAACTTTGCTATGTTGTATATATATTTGAAAGGCTTCTGGTGAAGATTTTAGGAGTGTAATTTTTGTCATCATATTTGCCTATAACGACGTTTCTCGTCTCGTCGTATCATCTTTCATTTTTAAGAAAAATTCGTAGTTTTATTGCTTAAAACATGAAACTTAACCCTCAGAACAAAAGAGATTATTTAGGGAAACCTAGTTACTCCCCTTGGGAGTGGTAAGGTGTGAAATACCTTGGTAGCTGAAGAGTTAATGTGAAAACGAAAAACTCGCTGATAATAAGGTTGTACATAACCGTGTGATAAATGCTGTTCTCAAAGCGTATACTGAATTGCTAAAACCTGAATTATACAAATGAGAAATAACTTCCATAAATTAAAAAAATCAGTCTAAATTTTTACGTCTCCATTTATTTTGTTTCAATCCCCCGAAAATTAAGTTTCTTGAGATAAATACTGCTAATGAGATACTTCTTGGAAAGGTTAAGCTATGTTTTGTAAAAATTACAGTAATTATATACGCTAAATGTAAGAAACAACGCTAAGATACGAGCAAATAGAGTTGTCAAAAAAGATGATGGAAGGGAAACTAAACTTAGCAGGAAGAATCGTGTTCCTTAGGCGCAAGGCTAAACAGCAGTAAAAAAACACCTATATGTGACACGAATCCAGGTTTCCCCACATTTTGGGCATTTTACAATCCACTATACCATGACAACCACATTCTGTTTCAAATTATGAGGAAGGTCATTTTTTGCAAATAAAAATACATACTGATCTTAAATAAATTTAATTATACGAAGCAAAAGTTAATTTAAACAATTCAAGACATTTTACTTCGACCCCTTAGGATGATAGCATTGCTATTGAAATGTATATTTGGTCAATAATTAAGTCAATAATGATTGATCTTTCCAAAGACCTGTTGCAACGAGGTGCAGATCGCTGACAAATACGGTTGTTATACATTTTTAAATTTATGATCCATGAGCATTTAATCTTCTTTCCTGTCTGTTAATATACATCACCTTCCTCTTAAAAGCAACACTCATATATCCTTAGCCCCATCCGCTTATCTAATTCTGTAAGTTTTCTTTTATCCTGTTTTTCCAACTGATACTGTGATTTATTGTATGCTTTTGTTGAAATTGAAAACCGCTTGGTAACGTGCCGCTAAAATATTTCGATAACGTTAGTAATCCACAGATCATTTTTCAGGAAATGATTTCATTGTGACGAATTGACGACGATAAAATTTTTCCCATCCGGTTTTACATCCATCTAAAGACGCATTTTCCTTTGTATTTTCTATTTATAATTTTAATTTATTCTCATAAACCCTTATTTAGGTAACGAATGGTTTATAAGGAATCAACCATGGTACACAAAATTGAAATAACTTGTAAATTTCAACCTAAACTTTAATAGCCAGTGCATTTCTTTGAATGAGACCGAACAAATATTTTTACATGTTATTTCTGGGTTGCTTTGACTTCCAAACATATATATCTTACTGTCTTTCAATTCAAGCAATTTTTTGAGTTTTCTACTCTCTATTTGACTCTAGCCTTATATTTGTTAATAATATCTAGACCTCTGATCTCAAAGTCATTACCTATGACCATCCTTATCCAGAGAGATTGATCATTTATAACTTCATTAATTTGAATCTACAAAAGTTTTAACAATGCTACTGCCTCTTGTTAAGAAGTTTCTGCAAGATCTCTAACTTTTTCTACGATTTTTTTCTCGGAGTGTTTTGAAAGTTATTATTATCCCTCCTCTCCCTTTCTTATTATTTTTTCCGTCTCGGAAAACTGAGTGATTTTTTTTAGATAATGATCTTACCATGATATTTCCCAAAAATCTTAGAGGGGCAGTCTTTATCTTAAAAGAATTTTCGATCTCTACATCCATCGAGTAACGTCGTTATTGCTAAGGATAACTCGGAAAAAATCCTCTGAAAGTAAGGGGCCACGAATGCTTAATTTTATATACTTTAGAGGATATACTTATTAATTTATGTTAAAAATGTATCGTTTTTTCTTGAAAATAATCTCCCCTTGAATAGAACCACCACCTTTGTTTATCATTCATAAATAAAGGAAACACCAGTACGTGAAAATAAGCGCCCCTTCTGAAGTACCCTGACACGAATTGAGTCCTTCCTTCATGTACCTTATAATTACACATTACGCTCATCGGCAGAAGAGATGAAATCTCTGTGATTAAATAAATTATTACATAACAAAATTATATTTTCACGTAGAAGCCCGTAATTTCTCTCTTCACGGTCTATGTTAAGTGCGCGCAAAAAGTGAATTACACAAATATAATCGCCTCCTCTGTATCTAGGATGAAAAATTTGGAAAAAAGGGACTGCTATTTTCGAGTAAATATGGTATAAATATTATAAATTTCTTACTGATACACTAACTACAATATCATAAATGAAGGGAAGCTCCTTATAGCTGAATCTACTAATCTGTAAAGGTTTAAGTGTTTTATTTTTTACTCTTATTAAGTTAATAATGATTCACTTTCTATTTCCTTACTTACGAGTATTTTTATGGTAGTCATTATTCATCTTTCAACAAGTTAGTGTAACAATTACTCAAGAAAACTATCGCTCCTAATTATTGTAGCTTTTGCTCTGATATTCATAGTAAATCTGATCAATGTGAGAAGTAGGATAAACGTAAAATATCTTTAGCTGCAGAGAGAATCAATGCTTTTGCGGAATTATTTGTAAAATGTACGATCTGGGTTCTTAATGCTTCGATTTCTCTCAGACTAGGAATAGGTTATATATATTGTATTAGGAATTAGTTTTACACATCCTGATTTTAAGAAATTTGCTATGTACTATATTCGGTAAAACCTTCGATTATCATGTAACTGACATAATCTATTTTCTGATATATTTTTTGGTGGGAAAGAAACCCCAGGGACAAACTAAAATCAAATCCTAATACGAAAAAATCAAAAAACAAAACATTTTTTACAGATTCTTTGCAGGAAAAAAGTTGAGGATAGGTAAATATTTTCTTTTTATTCAAGAAAAACGAATGGAAAAATTAAAACGATAGTAAGCAGTAAACATGCTCATGTCTTATATATTTAATTAGGGCTGCAAATCATATTAGTCTATTTTTTAGAACTCTGCATTGAAAATATAACTATCAATTACGCACAGATCCATAATCCATATCTACGCATAACTTGATGGTTTTAGGTATCAGAGGCAGAAATTCATATTTCCAACCTTTTCAAAATTAAGCTTTATGTCCCTTATACTTCTTTCAATCCGAATTTTCGCGGACACTATTTTAGATGGAATCTCAAGCAGGTATCTTTTCTGCCGGACCATCTATTCTCTGTCGAGGTTAAGTTTCCTCGCGTTTCACCACCTCGCATCCAAAAACGATCCCAAAGGAAGGAGGAGAGAAAAACAGTTTTGCGGTCTGGACGAAGATTTACGACTGCGAAGGAAGTTAAACGCGTAGAGAGGGCGTCTCAAGAGCTGCTTTAAGAGCGAATGGTCGGAAGGCGGAGAAACTTTTTTGCGCCTACTCCTCTTTGAAGGAAATGAAAGAGGATATCGTGTATCGTTATTAATAATGATTTAAGCTATTTTCTCCCTGATTTTCGGAAAGCCGAAATGATGTGAAGGAAATCTAAAGAACATAAGAAGCGAGGAGTAGGAAGAATTTCATCCGGATCACTACTTTCCCGGAGCAACTTTTAAGATCAATAACGCACATTGTATCATCTGTTGGTAAAGGTGCCAAAGCGTCGTTGAGTCATACCAAGATTTTTATTCATCATCAATGCTAAAGATTCTAAACCGTCCAATAATGTTTTGTTTCATCAATGATTTGAAATACTTAAAAAATAGATACAAATTTCCAATTTAAGTTAATAATTGGAACGCATCGGAATAACCAAATTAATCATGAACATATACACCAGAATTCAATTCACTGATTAGTACAAATGAATTAAAATTCCTCTTTGGTTTCTCGTATCATAATATGCACCGAGGAAGCCGTAACTTTGTAAAATACTAACATAACTACTAATTAAACCATCGTGATGAAACACTTAGTAACTTCCACAATTTTATTTCAAGCGACCGGTTTCGTCAACGAGTTGACATCATCAGGTCATCATCAGGTCATCATCGTCATCACCTGATGATGTCAACTCGTTGACGAAACCGGTCGCTTGAAATAAAATTGTGGAAGTTACTAAATGTTTCATTACGATGGTTTATACTGAAGTCCACCAAGTGAGGATTGAAAATATTAATTATAACTACAAATTTCCAATGAAAAAACTTTTAGTATACAAAAAGTAAACCAACCTATAATTTCAATCGAGTTTCCAATGGTGAATCACTGAGTATGAATTTTCTTCCCTGAAATGTATACTCGTCTTAGCGTTCATGAATTTATGAGATATCTCAGAAAATTGTTAAACTGAATTTGTCTCAATTCTCAGCCATCCCTTCTCCCTAATTCAGTCTACAGAATTGAGCAAACGTTCAAAAAATATCGTATGGCCAAAATTCCCATTTTTTTATAATCTTTATCAACGAATCAGAGATATAGGGATTGCTGTTTACAGAAAGATTCTGTCAGAATAATTTAAGGTCTCTGGTTTCTTGCATCTAGGAATACATGATAGTTTGAGATTAGACATGATGGAACTCTCTCATAATCAAAAATCAAGAAAAAACCACTAGTTTTTGTGGATTCTACCGAGTGAGTTTTTCTTTATTCTTGAACTAGAACTACGTTATCCCCCTTAGCCATGCAGTACTTGGCGTTTATACCAATTGTTTCTTCCTTGGACCACATTTTGCTTTCAGTTCCATAATAATGGTCGTTTTTGAAACAAAAATAATAATAATTGCGTAACAACAATAATAACATTACGTATACATACAATAATTAGAACAATCGGTGTGTTAAGCGTTGCCTAAATATAGACATTCTATATATGAGTGAACCAGTTCACTTCATAAATAAACCACATGGAAATTTTTATCCGTAAAATTTTCACTTGGAGTCATTAGCAAGATTTGCAAACAAAATTATTCATACAGATAAATTTTCCAGGAAGTGACGGAAAGACAACAGTGAATGCCAAAGGGGCCAAAAATGGCCTGAAGACTTCAGATTCTGTAACTGATCTAGGATATTTCGATTACTGAAATAAAGACAGTTTTTCTATTTACCCTCAGTTGAGATACTTTTTAAATGCCCAGTCAGTTACACTAGTTGATCGTCGTTTGTAATACATCTGTTCATTCGAGAAGTGGTTGTTCCTATCATTACGACTTCCATGCATCCCAAAAGGATGCGTATCCGCATGCCATTTTTAGACTGCAAATAGAGATGGATGCATCTGCAAGCGCACTCGTACGGGTCTCTTGAAAATAAAAATGAGGATTTTGAAAGGGCAAAATGAGGAGCAAACAATCAATGTAACGCGTCACTGTTCACGAAGCCCTACAAGAGGAACAAGGAACAGATGCAATCAGAGCTGACGTTTGCGACCGAGACATATCTATTTTGCATCGCAGTATTCGAACAAAGGTTACTATTTCCGAGCGAACATTTTCAAGTGGTCTGTTGATAAAAACTAACGAGGCAGGCGTAATCCTTTAGGCGTAGAGATATTTAATTATTGAGTACACGCTGAAAATTGATTGGAGGGATTAGAGTTTACGCAGATCTCATTGTATTAGAGATTGTATTTTACTAAGGGTGTCATAAATTTATAATAAGATCTGAAAGGAATTAAGCCTATTTTGGTGGCAATTTATTGTCATTAGTTATATTTGCGTATCATTCCAAATGGTTTCTCAAATAAGGCCTATAATTAATAAATTGGTATGAAATACAGGAAACATTTTTGTGCAGATCAAAGATGTAAGGTTTATGAATTGGTTGCGGAAAGAACGAGTTGATGGATTAAAATATTATTTTCCGATTTCTTCGATAAAACCAGATTCAGGAAGCCTTTGAGTGAAAGGTTCTTGGTAAAATGGTATATAAGAAATGGTTAGAAAAATAAACAATAATATACATACATATATATACTACACAGGTAATCGTCTATTTATTTTCCGCATTTTTATCTTATGTAGATTTTTATTCTAACTTTACTGTATTTGGCGTATTTCCATAATATAATTTTACGAATGCGTATTCATTAAGGACTCCCGTATCACATAAACGTGAAAGGCTTTCAAATAATTATTTTACTATTGTATTATTTGGTGAATCTAGATCTCATTCATTTGAAAATCATCCGACATTCGCCCAAGGACGGGAGGGAAACCCCTTCAAAAACCTCCCGTGAACAGTACACATCTTTAAAATAGCGATTAACCAATTTAGTAGAAAAGTCCAATGAGTCAAATACACAGTATAAAAACACCCAATTGAAAGAAGAAGGAAACCATTATAAATAGGCTCTAATAATTAAATGAATAACCCTTGCAATCTCTTATATTCTCTTTCGCTTCGGCAGATTTAATATAAAGTTATTTTGATCACAAATATTATTTATTTATAGAGGCTTCAGTAAAAATGTCTACAAAAATACGAAGGAAAATATTTGTGTAGGGTATCCTCCCTCACGGAATCCCGACAGGAACAACTCAACGTGGGTGTACGATCTTTATTGAGAAATTCCTTGCCGACCACTCGATCACAGTCTCGAATAATCTTACCGAAAATCGCAAAAAACAAGCATTTGACGCGAACATTCAATAGTTTCTTATCAATGTCTGAGTTTAAAGAAATTTAAATAATAAAATCGCATATTTTTACCATTTTCTAGCGTGCGACAAAAGCAGTTGGCGAAATAATTACTATTTAATGAAAATTTACTAGTATTATTAAAAGTGCTTCGACAGCTTTCACTATTGTTTGTTTGATTTACGTTGTTCGTAGACGATGATTGAGGCTTCTAGCAGAAAAAATTCTAATTGTGGCATGTAAAATAATAATAAATAAAATATAAAAAGAAAAGTAAATCAATGAAATAAATAAATTGAATTGATTAATTAAATTAATAAATGAAATTAATAAATTAAATTGGATCGATTAAATAAATAAATTAATTGATATCGAAAAGTAAATCAATGAAATAAATAAATTAAATTAATAAATAAAATTAATAAATAAATTGCAAATAAATTAAGAGTAATAATAAATGAAATAAAAATATTATAAAACCCTTCGGCTATCAGGGTATTTTACACCTTATTCCTCCCAAGGGGGTACTAGGTTACCTCAAAATTATTTTCTGATCCGAGTGATTAGTTTTATGCTTTAACAATAGCATTATGGATATATCTTAAGAATGAAAGATAATATATACTAGTGATATTCGCTATTTATTTATTTATTTAGTTTAAATACTGCAAGTTGGTATTAATACCAGGTGGCAACGTTTGATGGGGATATAATATTATATTCTGTCCGACATTATTTGTTTATTTATTTAATCTAAACGCTGCAAGTTGGTATTGTTTGTTCAGTAACTGATTGGGGTTAACTTTGAAACAACAGTTCAAACTTATTTCAGCATTTCCTAGCTTCATATTTTTTTTGAGTGATCAATTTAGGAATAAACTATCATTCAAAGAAATAACTATTCGACAAATTAATTTTCGGAAAACCAAATTTTAAAGATATGATATTTTGGATAAATTTTTCAAGTAAAAGTTTTTTTCTCTTAGCTGCTGTTATTTAAAATGGGTATTTTGTGTTAAACGAGTTACATCTCGTTTTTATTCTTTTGTGGAGTGTCCTTAAGGTCTAAAATCTCTGTTTACTTACTTTGTATTATTCTGTTTATTTATCTTCATTTTGTATTTCCACATACTTTTTTGTTTCTGTCGAGATTTAAAAAAAATGTTTTCTTGTAATTTTGTATTTCCATACATTTTCGTACTCTGTGAATTTCTTCTATTTTGTGTTGCTCTATTGGTACTACCCTTAGCATAATAAAATTATTTTTATATGCACTTTCTGTCAGGAGAATTGTGATACAAAGTAATGCTACTTCTAAAAATTATTTCCAAAGAATGATTTTCAAAGGAGGTGTACACTTGTGTGCACATCGTCACTAATTAGGATAAAGAAAACTCGAAGGAAGGCAGTTCATAACAGAAACATAAATGATGAAAATATCTCCTCAGAGAAAGTCTCAAAGAGCATAGTAAACTACGAAAAAAACTTGAAGAACGAGAAAAGAGGCGTCATTCTGGAGTGGACCTGGAGAATCGACGAAACTTCGGAGGCAAAACATCTTCTCGCCCAAGGGGGAGTTCTTGTAAACATCGTCGTCCAGAGACGGGTATTAGGATCCCTCACGAGCGGCAGCAACACAGTCGGGGAAAAGGGAGACGGACTACGAAGAACGGACGTGATATCCGATCGATAGAAATCAAACGGAATAAAATATGAGGGAAAATCTAAATCGGGACGTATTCTTCCATATGCCGATCCTTTCCTTGAAATCTATTTCACCCTCTACGTATTACCCTCGCCGACTCCTTCACGCAGGCGCACACGGCTGAATGAGATCCTCGGTCAAGGTCGTATCACATTATCGATGCGGTTGTGAAATTTCGCGGAAAGGGAGGGAAACCCTTAAAGTCTGTGAGGCGAACGGAGGAAGAGTGGCAGGATTTTCAAGTTGCGGTGTGCGGTGCGTGGAGGACGGGGATGCCGTGCGGAAAACGGTGGACACGGGCAAAGTGGTGGCGTAAAGTTCGATTGGGGAATCGGTCACACTCCATGAGTTTATTATTTTATTTAGTATGTTCTTCCTGATGTATCTTTAACTATTCAGGCCGTGTTTGCTTAATTGTTTATTTTCTAATATACTCGTCAGTATATTCTTTACCAAATTACAAGGGAAACACTAAGTTTGTGGTAAACGGATCCAAACGAAACTTTCAGGGAACATTCTCTGCTTAAAAATAATGGACACGTGTTCTACCGTTCAACTCAATGCACTCAAAATAACTACTTCTCTATTTTCGTCGAGCTTTTTTTATTCTAGCCCATTGTACGATGTTGTTTATATTGGAATAAATGCTAATTATGAGGTAAAAAAAATGCTAGCAAGGTAATTAAGATGAAGTTTTTAATTTTTCATAAACAAAGGCCCATTGAGCTGAACGGTCGGACACGTGTCCATTATTTTTAAGCAGAAAATGTTCCCTGAAAGTTTCGTTTGAATCCATCTCCCGCAAACCTGGTGTTTCCTTTGTTAGATGTAAAAATGTAACTTGTATTTTTACTTTCTCCATATACGTAGTATAGAGAAAGCATTGTTTTCATGAAAAAAATCGACTTCGAGATTTCAACGGAAATACATTTTTTGGGGTCCCTAGCACACGTTTTGACCATTTTCGGAATGATGTCTGTGTGTGTGTGTGTGTTTGTGGGCGCTCTAACGTAAAAACTATTAGACGAATCAATACCAAACTTCATATATTTTTGTATGATATTATTGGCATGCCTCCTTTTCTTTTCAATCTCAATTAATCATATTTCATCATTAAATATTGTTTTCCTATCTGCAGGTTTCGCAGGTTTTTCACACCTCTTCTTGAGGGTGGCTTACTGCTGTGGAAGTTTTCTCCTAAGCTCATAACTTAGGTTTTTCAAATCCACGAAGTAGTCCTCTTCTGTGTACTGTTTTTTCAAGCTATCTCTTATTTTCATTTATACCCGGGGATGGGTTGGATGTAAGAAGAGACTTTGTAGTCTCACTCTTGCCCTAAATAAAGTCCTTTATTCAAATTTTGATTTTAGAAGGGGGATAAAATATACAGCGATCGACAGATTATTTACTGCCACCTCATATCGATTAATTAAATGAAAATTCTAGTAGGGCGAAAATATTTGCCCCTGAGATTTCAACCTATGTCTTGTTATTATTTTCATTATTTGCAAGGTACAGCTGGATTATGGTTCCCCATACCGTATCTCTTATATTGACATGATCTCTTGATTGATTGTAAATATTCAGTAAACCTTATTGAACATAATATGTCGTTACTAATTATTCTTATCTTGCACTAGTTATATATCCTATTTTTTCGATTTCCTCCGCAATTGATTGATATTTCTTCTAATATTACCGCTTACTTTTCCGAGGTGTACATTTTATTATTTTTTATTTATATTCTATTCTAGGAATACAAATTGAGAGTTTGGTATTTGTACCTGCAAATATTTCACTCAGGAATTTTAGTCCATGGTAATTTATTTCTATTTAGTACAACTTTTAACTAGTTTAAGGATAATAATTAAGTTTTCCTTCACTATTTCTTAATATTTGGTTTTATTATCTGTTCTTTTAAGAGGTGTATTTAAAAATTCAATAGGAAACATCATATGCATACACTGTATTTCTATAATATTCCATTATATATGAGCAAATTTTATTGTAGAATTCTATTAAGCAATTTTTAGTCTTCTATAGTTACTTACAAGACGTTCAGATGTAGAAAATTATTTATTGGTAGATGCTGCTATCAGGAGTGTTCCACCCTTATTCCTATGTTATAATTTATTTTTTCTTTGTTTCATGGATATGTTAGAGTACTTCTATTATACACATACTACTCCTTGTGGATACTATTTTTTTATAAAGAGCCTAATAGTACTTATCAATAGGTACTATTAGGCTCTTAATAATTTTGGCATATTTTATAGTGAATAAAAACCCAATAGCAATGACGCATGAGTTCACGGCTGCTTTGCACTAGTGTCTGTTGGAAGGAAACTCAAAACTCTGTTGCTAATTACTCCTGTCAATACTTCATTTTTTTCCGAAAAATTCCTCATACCCTGCGACTATTTCAGCAAAAAGAAATTAGCAAAGAATCACCAATATTTTGGCAAAATTAGCGATATATTTTTAATTTCGTGACTTAAATTCTCCGTTTGCACTCACATTGAGAAACTCTATAGTTCCTGCTCAGTGCATAAATGTGTGCCTCCTTGGGCTCGAAAATATTTTCAACAATTAGATATCTCATTTCCTGTATATCAAAGAATTCTGCGTGACCGAAGACAAATCTATCAGATATTTCCGTGTAATTTATCCTAAATTTTTAACGTGAATTACACGAATGCCTGAGAATATTCCAGGATTATTGCACAGGTAGATTCAAAGAAGATGAAAAATACGCTCAGTCTATTAAATAGAATCATTATAAAGAGTTTCGAGTTCTTAGCATTTTCTCTCGGAAACTTATAAATCTTAACTTATGAATAAAGGAAACTCTAGGATCTGTTCTCTAGTTATTGCCTTTCCATCGACCATCCCAGTCCATTAAACTAATAGGGAAATTATTCCTCATATAAAGCATTCTTATCCAGTTCGTTGTCTTTGAGTCGAAATTGAATCAACTCGAAGTCTTTTGGGGATCACCGAAATAAAAAACGAATCAGAGAGTGTAACTTCATTAAGACCTTCTGTACCTTCTTTGATCCATTAATCCTGCGGCATAGGATTCCTTTCGAAGCATGAAAAGCAATTCTCTTACCGTTACTTCTTTTGGGACTTAATCTTGATGGATTAACCGATTGTATTAAATAAAATCCGATTCTCTGCAGAGTCCACATTAATCATCCTCTCTAATAAAAAGAAAAGTAGAGTATCGTGGAAATTAAATCGCACATAAAACAAAAAACAGAGTAGGGGAGACGGGGATAAAGTGGCTATTAGGGGTAAAGTGGCCATTGAACTGTACTTGCAGGAAACTACTGCAATTTGGATGTAAATATTTTCAACTTACTTATTAGAATAATATTATTTTTGTGTTAAGGTGTCAGTGATCAGTTTGCTGATTTGTTTGAGTTACAACATTTTCTAATTTTTCCAGTGTTGATCTAAGATGAGTGTTCAGTTTTATTCTCATTATTTTGTCATCAATTCCTGATACAACATTTAAATTAACATAGCTGAAAACACAGTTTAATTATCTTTAAAATAATATGGTTTATGATGAACTACAAATTTTTCCCTTGAAGGTCGTTGTGGTATGCTGAAATAAGTGAAGTGGCCATGCTCACATTGGGGCAAAGTGTCCAGTCCTCCGATCGCTGCCCAAGTGGAACTCTTAACATTTTAATATATTATATTAACTGCTGAGCTTCTTTTTATTTATTTATATACTATAGGGAAACTAATGTACTTATTGCTTAAAATCAGTTTTTTTATTTTTACTTTTAAAATTATATTATGAAATTAAAAAAATTCAACAAGAAAAACAAATTCTTAGGCAGATACAGATCGGTTTTTAATGAGGCTTAGGAAAAAGAATTCGTAGACCATCTCTGGGCGTTAAAACAGCGTTTCTATGGTATTTCAGTACCTACGCTGCTCAGCCTACAAGCTTGCGGAAAAGAAAAAAATTACCTTGTAGTTTTTAAAAGGAAAAACAGATGGCTGGTTACGAATGGATTGCAGGTTTCAGAAAGCGTAATTCTAATCAGAGCCTTCGAAAAAACCGAATCAATAGCATTAGCTTGAGCTCAGGGTTTCAATAAACCGAACGATGAATTTATGAAATCTGGAAAGAGGTCTAAGATACTGTAACATCAAGTCTCTTCAGAGCAGAACTTGTGGATAAAAAAGCTCAAAAGGAAAAAGAAGAAGAAAGAAAAAAGGAGAGGAAGATATTAAAAGTCTCCAGGGGAAAAACAAAACATCAAAGAGAATGAAAACACAAACTGAAACTCGATAAAAATTGCTTGCACTAACTTTTGAATCTGATGAAGATAGTGATGCTGAATGTTAACTTTAAGATGTTCTGGTTGCCACAAATGGACTCATGAAACACGTGCTGGATTTGAAGAAGATGATGAAATTTTGTTTGTGAACATTGCAAGAAAATGTCTAAAACAAAATACACTTTCTTTTTGAAAAAGCATTTTATTTTATATTCATCTATTGTTAGTAAAGACATTATTGATTTAAAGTAGTAATTAAAAAATTTTGTTTGCTTTTGTATGTAACCGTATTTATCATCTCAAAATTTGTTCCCTGGACACTTTACCTCACATAGTGTGGGTAAGTGGCCTCTTAACAAAAGTTGAAGAAAACAAAATTGCGAGAATATCTTCCAAGATATTATTGATTATTATTGAATGATGGTTATTGTTTTGCACAAATTCAACTGCATGCTTAATATTTGAAAATTGTATTTCCTTCTAAAATAGTAAACTAAACACACATTTTGTCTTAGAGCGGTCACTTTATCCCAGTCTTCCCTACATTACAGCCAAACATTTTCCACAGGAAGTGATTTTAGGTATATTATTTTACCACAACGAAGATTATTTACACAATACAAACACTTTAATCTTATATTTTTGATAATCAACTCTCATTTGGTATCATGGAAGGTAATATGAATCTTATCTCATAGTATTATATTTGAACTTTCTAAAACAATCGTTCGATTTTATTCTATCATCCTGGCATCCAAGCAACAGCAGTCACATAGTAAAGAAGTAAAGACGTCTTCTACTGAGAACGTCCGTGCCACGGAGTCATCATCATCTAATACAGGGATAGGTATTGGAATTTATAGCATTGTGAGGTAATTTAGGAGTACAAATGGAGATATGGAAGTCATGAATAGTTGCAAAGCTATATATTTTTCTTTAATTTCGTGAACTTGTGCTAACTGAATCATAACATGAAGAAAAATTGAAGACACCTCCAAATAGCCAAGTGGGTAGTGCGTTTGCTGTTGCTGGAAGTGGTCTCAGGTTCAACTCCCGGCAAGCGGCGATTTTTCCTCTAATTATTTATTTATTACGGGCAGAGCCCAGTTACAAATATCGTTTAAAGTGTTTATAGTAATAATATCATTAATTAACATAAAATAAAATAATAATGCAATTCTTATGGAAATACATTTAACAAATCTACACATTTACATCTGAGTAGACACATAATAAATATCATAATTGCTATACATGCACCCTTAGATATATTACGAACATTTCAGTGTGCAATATATTTAAATAGTAAAAAATAATAAATTTTTATGTGAATGTATTATATAGACAAAATAAATTCAAGATATATAAAGAATAACATAAATAAATAAAGGCCATTGACTCTAAATCGCTTGCATTTGAGTCAACTGACTGAATTCAATTATGCATCTCCGAAGCATATGACCACAAAGAGGGTATGAAGGTTCGTTCGGTGGATAAAGCTATGGGGCCAAATTGAGTTCGAATTCATTCCATCCGCTTGATACAACATAAATCCAGTCCGTGATTCACGAGGCCTTTCTCCAAGGGAGAATTCATAATCTTCAAAACGGCTCTGCTTTGAAGGACCGAGAATTACATTATACTGAGGGTTGGTGAATATTAATCATTCATATATTTCTGAATACCCGGAGGTTTCATCCAAAGGGTTTCGCTCAAGAGACGTTTTCCCGAAAGACTTTTAACCTAAAAGACGATTTACATTTACATTGTAATCCGTCAGCGGCGCGTGGTAATGGGTATTAAGCACCAAAGTTTTTATCTAAACTAGGTTGCTATTAGCTTCTCTAATATTTCGCAAGAAATACTACCAAAAGTAACTATTTGTCTTTGCAACTATTAACCTGTACAGCATTTTTGTTTTCTCTCGAAGGTCCCGGAAGTTTATAACTGGGATAAAAAATATCAGTTATCTTCTCCCCAAAGACCGTAGTGATTCACCGAGACCATTGTTTAATAAAAAACCTAAATTCTTCGTATATTGCCTAAGTACTTAAGGCAGAAAATCATAAGTTTTAACTACCATCAAATTCACTGTGTCTTTCAGCAGCAGTCGACGCAGACCGGGTGACATTTAGATGGAAAACAAATGGAAACGAAAATTTGGAGTATTTTATTGCCATTACTGCTGCTATTAATGCTTATCTAGTGAGGGTATTTACACTGCTTCCTACTTCAAAAGTTGAAGCTCTTCTATGTCAGTACTGTACATGTTTTTGCGAGGTTGAAATAGATCCTACCTAGACCTTCTAAATTTGATTACGAGGAAAAAGAAGCTCTCTTTCTTCTTTTAAGTCGTATATGAAGGCTTTAATCGCAACCGATGTTCTTTGTTTTATTTATAGATTTTTTATATTATTCCCATTGCTCTCTCTTTCTAATCTTGGTTTATAACGTTTTTCATGTAATCAATTCTTCGGATTTTTTTTTAAATTTCCTTTTCGAAAAATCATCCTTGTGTTTTCAATTTAAATTTTATTTAACTCAAAACAAATTATATTATACTTACTCCATTTCATAATATATTTGTTAAATATTATAACTATTTTAGCACTTTGCATAATTCCATTTAAGATTTTATGAAAGGGGTAGAACACACTTTTGCAGAATGTCATAAGCTTGGAGATTTTTATTACTGGTTAGTAATATTAGATAATGTTTGAGCTCTATGAGATATGATTCTAGAAATTCACAATATCTAAAGCCTTTTTCATGATATTTTATGAGATTATGTATTGAAAAAAAGATGCTCATCCATTGCTGTTGTGTAAAATTACGATTGAAAATGTAAAAGCTGAGAGAAAATACCAACAGAAAATATAATCTTGTACTGCATTCTCTAGGAGCGCGTTCCATAATAATACGAGGAGAAATTCACATATCGGGTCTTGAGGAAAAAATATACGCTTTTTACACGTACATAAATACCATCGTAGCATCGCGTTGTCTGAAAATGCGAGGATAACATTTCGTGAAAACCTACATTATCAACGCTGTTGTTGAATAAAAGTGATACAATGCAGCCATTGTATCACTTTTCATCGCGGAGTCATATTACTCCGTCCTCCTTTCTAGATGAGAAGCGATGATTTCTTGACAATCCCCTCCACGGTGACTACCTTATCGCTTTCTCCACATGCCCCGTTATTGGAAACCCTATTCTTCTGTTTCTTTTCACTCGATATCCTTCTTCGCCTAACTCTTTTTTTATATCATCCTGATTTTTGAAGACACAGGGACCCCTCCCAACGGGAGGTAAGAGAAGTTTTTATGGATTGAAACGGATGCACTTGGGAATTCCTTTGAGAAAACGAAGATGCAAGAGTGAGTCCGTAGTCCTCTGAGTAGATCAGTGATAGAAGCTAAAGAAAACGAGATAATGGTGGGATCTCCTAATATTGAATTCTCTTGTAAATCGTTGTCTGTTTTCACTGGATGTATTCTCACCCTTCCCTATCTCATGGAATCTTTGCGAATCTGTACTATCTATGTAAGCAAGAAAAAAATTTCTCTTATTTACAGCAGCTGCTCCATCTCCGGAATTATAGCACCATATACTTGGTTATTTTTTGATGGTATTCCCTTTTTCAGATGGCTTGAAGAACGTCTCATAACATTCTCCGTGCTTCTATTAAATACCTTTTAGTAGGAGTGCTTCTTCAGGAATTACATCCATGAACGAAATTAGCTCTAAATGCCTAAGCCGTTTCAAGCTTTTGCTCTAGTTGATGTTGCGGCAAATATTCTGAAACTGCGAATTGGAGGGAAAAGTAGATGTTTAAATGCTTTTGTCAATTCTCTAACTGCTGTACTTGCTCCCCGTAAAGCATTTCACTAAATCATAGAATATAGTTTCAGCTGAGTACTCAGTTTTGAATATCATATGCAAAGTTAAAAGCTTTCATAAAACTTCCAGCTTTCGATATTTTATTCTTCGGATATATTTATTTTAATGGTAATATATATTTGTGGATTATAATTACAGCAAAATTTATCTAAAGAATAAATAAAAATCTTATTTTTAGGTTTTATGCATTGTCTGCTATACTTTTCTCCTTGAATGATTTAGTCCACTTCACCTAAACGACGAAGAATTTTCTCGATTCCTCAACCGCAGAAAAAAAACGGAAAATCTAGTCATAACTATTCAATTACACATTTAAATCATAGAGATTTCGCCTTGAATGATGCAACCCACTTACCGCTAAAGCGTTGTCGTTGCCTATAATTCAGGAGGAAGTTAAGACCTTAGCAAATGTTCTAATCACTGAGGTGTCTGGTGTCTTAATATCGCCTAAATACAACAAAAATTTAAAACAATACGGAGAAGCTAAGGATAATTAAAGGAGGGGAGTCACCAATTCAGTGATACCTGTTTTAGAACTATTTCAGAGGCAAGAATGTAACAGTTAAGCATAAAGTGGTTCTCAAGGTAGGTTTTCGTGAAGTGAGGTTTAACCATGCGAAAGTAGTAAGCATATAAATCAAATTCATTACTTTCAAAGAATATTTCTGACGTAGAATTTTTTCTGAAAATCAATTCAAAAAAGAATAAGCTATAAATTGGATAAGTTGGAGAGGTGGTATTCATCATTTAAAATAGAAAAGCCTAAGCATTCAATTGTGAAAGGTAGAGCAATAAAAGAAAAGAAACCTCGAACTCTCCGGGAAGGAGCAAATATTGGATTAAATTCATCACTGCCAGTGTAGCATACGAGAAAGATGGGTAACTGATAACATTGGAGCGGAGGCGCAGTATCGCCGAAGAATGTGAGAATTTTCCTATTAGTCTTATCAGAGAGATTCGCAAACCTTTCGTGTATTCAACGATTTCGCTAGAGTTCCGTCGGGGAATTAGTCTACGCCAAGCAATTTTATAGCGTTTCGCTCAAGGGGTGAATTACCTAAGGTAAATAATAAAATTTTACGATTGCTTATTTTTTTATTTAGAAATGAATCTGGTTTTTTGGCATTTGTCGACTATTATAAGAAGGACGTACTTCCCGAACAAACCTTAAAAATAATATTAAATTTTTTTCGATCCTCTCTCTTTCAAACTTGCCCTACCCAATTCTCATATCATCTGTGTAACGCTATCGAGTCTCCTATACCTGCTGAAAACGATTTTTCGTTCGAATAAAATCCGACTTGGTCAAATGAACCGAATAATATGCCCCCATTATAATCCAATACTTTTTCTCTATCATAAAATTTATAGCGCATAAAATTTAAAATATTCATCTTCTAATATAACTTACTTTTCATTGTTAATATAGGGAAGAAGTAAGTTTCGCATGAGGAATTATAATGTAAAACGTATGAAAAAGATTAAAGTTGGGAAAATAAAACAAATTTAAATAAATTGTTTATTGGGTTAAAAATCTCCACAACTGAAGTTTGACGGGAGAAGAAAACCCACGTTCCGAGAAAGCACACAAACAAGAATGGGTGAAAAAACAAGGACAACGGGGGAAACATTTTTTAATTAAAAATATGTGCCAAATGATAGAAATGAAGTAACAATTAGCTTAGGAAAGCGTCTAACTTTACCCAAGGTTGTACAAGAAGTAAAATATAGTGAGTTTGCGGGGAACTGAACCCAGGTCTCCCACTTTCCGGAGAGGTGTTCTAACCAAAATACCACCTTCCCGAAAAATGGTAGACCTAGGTTCAGGTCCCAGCCTAGTAACCATTTTTGAATGTTGTACATTATAAGAAATTTAAAGAAATAAAACCAAGAAAGGCTATCTTTGGAAATGATGAACCAATCGTTTTAATTGAAAAATACATTCAGTAAAAAAGCCTAACAAGGGAAGGTTGCCATGATTTCGTGGCTTCAGTGACAACGTGAACCAATTCACGGTGATTACCTTCACCGATTATTGCGCCCCCCCCCAACATTCCGATGGCGTGGTAAATCCGATTTCGCTGACTATTCGCGAGCGCTGTAAGTGTAAATCACGCCTAGGGAAGGATCTCCGGTTGATAAACCAAAAAACGATCACAAACCAAGTTAGCAACACAAAGGTTAGTTAGCGCGCATCCACTTCTCGGTAAACAGGTAATTTTGCCGGCAAATTGCATTCCATTACCAAGTAATTCGCATCCGCCGACGGTGATATTCCTGCGTCATTAGCCGATACTCGCCAACCATTGTGTAATTTCCGCGGTAATCGACTCCGAAGGCGAATTATCGCGATGGATAAGCTTGTATCTCTCCGTGCATTCTCCAGAGGCCAATTTCGCTACCTAGATTGGCCAACCTCAGACGCTTTCTTCCCCATAAACGCTAAACTCTGAGGTATTACTTTCTGATTTTTTTTACAATGAAGCGAACGATTGACTGAACCAATTCATTGATGTACAAATGCAAATGATGTACCAACACCAATAACTGAATATATTCTTAAAGCATTGATAACATTACAGTGCCAGTGGCAAATGACTGCACGAGTACTTCAGCTCAAATATTTCTTAGAGGTTTGAAATCTCCAAAGCCGAATTTGTTGACATTCCTCGTCGTATTCCACGGTAATCGGAGAAAACAAGAAAAAAAGCTGCACTTTTGATATATCTCTATCTATTTTAAGATACTTTTGGGGTATCTCAAAAGTGCGGCATTTCTTTCTTGTTTTCTTCAACTACCGGGTAATTAGATCTTAAACACTGCATTCGGAGATTTTAAACATCTAATTTATTAATAACCGTTTTAAAATTTTCGTTCTTTACTCCAACAATTCAATTTGCCTCTTAGTTGGATTTTACAAATAAACCCGTTATTGACTGAAATTCAACACAGCCTGAGGTGGAAGTGATTCTATTTATCAGATTTATTCCTGATCATCACTTAAGTCATATTTTGTTTCGTGTACATGGTGTCCAAACTCACTGGTGTTATTCCCAAATTTCATTTTCCCAAATTGGATTCCAATAAAAATTTTGAGGAGGCTTCGTACTCATTTTTCTCGGTTTGGACTGCTTGAATACATACAGCACGGATCAATCCATTGAGTAATACTACATAGTATATAGTAGTAGCATTAGAAGTGCTACTTCAGCTATTTTTCACGCATTTAATATATGGGGGCAATTTTTCATTACTGACCTTTGTGTGACGAATAATTTACTAATTATGATCTCATATTTGACTTTGTGGGCTAAATAAAAGAGAAACATCAGTCAAAATGTAATCTTGCGAAAGAAAGTCTTGCGTAGTCAAGTTATATACGATATTGATTAAAATCAGTACTATGTATTTGACTTCTATAAAAAAATATAATTGATTCCTGTACACAATTACGAAGTATTACATTCACAATAGCATATATTAATTTCCCCGTGAGCCTAAGTTGGCTTTTTAGGAAGTGCCGAGTTACCGAAAATATTAAATACATAAATTCAATATAAATGGGACTTAAAATAATTATGGAATATGTAGCAAAGCAAAATACATAAAAAGTATAATTTTATTTCCAAAAAACACAACACGTGAGATACATTTCCTTGTACAATAGGAATAAATTGTAACTATATTCTTTGAACTTGAACAAAAGTACTAAATTGCAGATTTCCGTCGTATATTAAAATTCTGTGTAATCTAGCATTTATTTGAAAAGAGCCATTCAAGCGAAGATATTGCAACATTTATGACTACCAAAATGACTGGAAATAGATATCTCTTGGCTTCATGATAAATTTTTATCCACAACGTCCTTGGTTTCTCACCGTGATTCTCTGGGCAACCAACTCATACATGTTCCTCTCAGCCTTAATTGGACAGTTTAAGTCCGTCTCAAGCATTAGTGGAACATCTTTGGCAGGTATTCCCTTCTTTCTGGACTACCTACCTCGATCCTTATCAAAAAATCTGTCATTCTGTCCATCACTATTCGACCGACCAATTCCCTTTAATTACCGTACAAGTTAATTATCACTTCGATCCCTGTGCCTTCGTTTTCTCTCTCATCTCTATTTCCTTATACATTGCTGTTTTCCCTCTAATAATCCTTCTCTTGCTCCATTTCCTCCTGACGTTGTCAATAATCTTGTCATTGATAAATTCATTGTATAGATTACAGAACTTTCATAAAAAGGTCAAATGTGAGGTATTGTTGAAATCCGATGAGAGCTGACAGTGTTCGGAATATGCTTTTTTCTGTGGAGGACCAGTAATTTCCGAGAAGTAATTAGGTTTGACAAGAGGAAGACGGGGCAGTTTTTTCAAGGTGTAATGGTATTTTTGAGGCTGCCAAATGCCGCTGGAACAATAGTGTTATAAGCGTGAATAACCTAACATAAAAATATAAGATTAGTCCAAGGAACCAAAATTGTTTCTCATTTCTTCTAGGATAAAGTGTACCGCTCTTCTAGTTATAGAATAGAGTTCTAGTCTGGAATTCATTTTTACATTAGTTAAAAAAATCACGATATGAAATTGAGACAAGTGTTTTACTTGCGAAGACTTCTATAAAAATTGAGAATTTTAATTAAATCAATGTGTTTCGGCATAACTTCATGGAACGCCATCACAGAGAAGAGTAAGAAAACATTGTATACTTACGCAAGATAAATATCTTGTAGAAGTATACAAAGTTTTCTTATTACCTTCATTTAGAATTCTACTAATTTTTTTTTATTTAGCCATTTCTGACGTTCGTAAATATAAAGGAATAAAAATAAATAGAGAAGAAAAAGTAATACTTGCAATCAAAGGAAGGTTAAAAAAGATTGAAAATATCTTATCACTGGATATGTGTTTCAATTATTTTTTTCTCAGTCAATATTTCTGTCATCCTCCGCAATATCTAACCGAATATTTGTACATGATACCTATTTTTTTAAACTCTTGGTCAGAAAAAATTAATGTAATAAGTTTTTCATCAATAAGTTCAGTACGTTGAGATAATTCATTAAATTACTTTGAAAAATTTAATTGGATAAAGATATGTCGTGCAGAGGTTGCTCTAATTTAAGTGAAAAATTAAGTTAAGAAAGCAAAATATTACATTCATTTTAATACTGTAAGTAGTTTAATATTGAAAAATAGGTTTTTTTTAGAATTAGAAAACACGTTTTACAGTAGAATAACATGCTGTAATGTTTAAGATTTATCGTTATTTTGTGCCTTTCTTGTTACTTCTATTTTACCTTATCGATCAGATGAGTCTCAATACCCATGCAGGGAAATACCTGAGCAGTCGATCGATTTAATACCCCCTCCTAAGTCCCCGAACCTCAATCTCCGTCGCCCACCTCCATCATTCCTTCCAGATCCCTCTCCATAGAAATCATTCCAGACTGGTAAATAATGCAGATAGGCCGGGAAACACTGTAAATCTGGGTTAAGGCGATTTATGCATTCATCTCGCAGAATGAGATATTTCGGAAAAAAAACCGTATCGAAATAATTCGGCTGGAGAGGATGCAAGTCATCCATCCTCGTGGAAGATATTACGATCGTGCAAGTAGTGGAACGCGAATATCCGAGCCGGAGATTGGTACGGGAGAACTTTTTCACGTTCGAAACTCCTCGAAAACATTCCCATTTTCGTCTTTTGGGGACAAAAATGACACGAATGCTATTTGGCGCCAAGATATTACACATACGTCCCGCTTTCCTTGCTCATTCGGGCTTTAGACTCCTTTCTCTCTCGCCCCGTGGTATTCAGTAATTTTATGCATCTCTAAACGAAACCTTGCGATCGAAATTGATGCCAAAACTGGGTTAATGCTCCCGAGATCCGTACAAATGGTTTTGCCGGGCGAATAAGACTAGGCTGGGAGGTAAAAAATTAAGGTTGCGGTGGATATCGAATCCAGCTTTGTGTCTTTCCTATGTATCCTTGTCTGTTTTTCAACGCCAAATCCTTTCGCCCTTGAGGCATATGAGGTCCGCATGTTCACCTTCGACGCATAGGAAGGGACAGCGAGCTGCAAAGCGGTTCGAAAGCGAGAAAAATAATGGGAGAATATGAATATACTCCTCCGGGTTGGTACTGGGTTGGAACAATTAATCACTTTTGTTTCCTAAATGATTTCTAGGCGATTCACCGTAGTAAGCGGTGCGTGCTCCTTAAAATGCCTGACATGTTTTCGAACAAATGCGATTGGATGTCAAAAGTTACTCGATACTCTGCAATATACCATTCAATTTTACAATTTATAGGCTGATACATTTTTAAAATTAGCAATTAAAATTCAACTATGGCTTACATATGCTTGCAGAAAACTATTCCAATACAAACATGGTTTGAAGTTACTTGGGTTTCCCTAAAATAAGAAATAAGTAATTTTTATCGCCATTCATACTGGATACCTTTTGATATTACCTTCAAAACAAAAATATTTCTATGAAGAAACTCATCATTCATCTTATGCCGGACTTCGAGGAACTACAAAATAAAGGTGGGGAAGCACTTTTACTTATTTTTATAGAATAAAATAGAATATATTTTTTTATATTTTAATACAAAACACTTGCAACATTAACAGAACAATGAAAGGCACAACATGCAGGTTGGTATCTTGCCAGTACTGTACAGTTTAAAATTTTTTTACAAATATTAACTTTTTAGATTACAAGATATACATAATCCGTGACCTTATAATTAACAGAACAATTATTACTTAAGTAAAGAGTTATGTATAAAAAACTTCCATTTCTGGACAAGCAACATCTTCCGATTAACCATTATTCAAGAATAACTCCTAAACAAGAAGTGATGCGAAAAAATGTTTCAAACAAAAGTTGTAGCGATGAATATTTTCTATAACTTTTGTATATAATTGTATATACCTGTATTGCATTCTGACGGAGATACATATGAAAAACTTACAATCTGGATAAACATCAACTTCCGTTTAACCAATATTCAAGAATAACTCCTAAAAAATCAGCGTTACGTAAAAATGTTTCAAACAAAAGTTGTAGTGAAGTAAATTATATATATAAATTGTATGCACAATTGTGTATACCTACATTGCATTCTGACAGAGATATTTAAGAAACTACATTTTGTTCTGGATAAACCGCAACTTCCGGTTCCGGTTAGGAAAATACCAAATATGAATTTTGGAAATGATTGGATAATTGCTTTTAAGAGAGAGTGCCCACAAATTTTTACCATAGACAGACACACAAAGAGACAGACATGTTCGGCAAAATAGCGAAAACGAGCTCTATGGGCTCCAAAACATCTATTTCAGTTGTAATCTGGAGGTCCAATTATTTTGCAAATACAATACTTTCTCTATACTACGTATTGGGAGAAATTAAAAATCTCTCTTACAGATTAATAAAATTTATTTATCAAGAACTGTTTAAGTGTTTCTAATAATTTTACATGAAATGTAGACAGTTTTTGTCAAATATCAACTGTTGATTTGTTGTATATCCTTCTACCCATATACTGTGGACTATCTTCAAATAATTTTAATATGAGTTTCGGATGTTGCAACGCATTTTTACTTTCTCCCTATACATAGTATAGAGAAAGTATTGTATCCGCAAAGTATCTGATGTGGCCAACATGACTTTCTCCATATTTATTGAAACTTGAAACCTATGCCGGTAATACATAAATAACTCTAAAACAATGAGTGTTACAGAAAAATGTTTCAAACAAAATTTGTAGAAAAATACATTATCTATATCTTTTGTACAAATTGTATACATATACATCACATTCTGTAATAGGTATTTAAGAAAAAATCCAATTTTTGGATAAAAAGCAACCTACGGTTAACGAGTATTCACTAATAACTCCTAAACAATCAGTGTTAGGAAAACATGTTTCAAACAAACGCTGTAGTAATGTGCATTATCAATAACTTATGTTTGTAATTGTATATACCTACATTGCATTCTGGCAGAGATATTTAAAAAACAAAATTTTCTTCCGGTTTAACCGCAACTTTCGGTTAAGCGATATTCATCAAAAACTAATCAACTGTTGGCATTGTTAGGAAAATACTAAATATGAATTTTGGAAATGATTGGTTTATTACTTTTTAAGATAGAGCGCCCGCAAACGTTTTTACCTTATGTTTATTACGAATAAACTTCAACATCAAACAATTAACGAGAGTTAGATGTCGTATTGTGACTCAAATCCAGTTCTTCTACTCTCCAAAAGGCAACTTCTACAATAAATATATCATTAGAACTCCTGTAACATTCGACTTTCGCGATATTCTTTTTATTTGTATGAGTAACTTAAAATCTACTCTAGTGATTCTAAATTTTTTAATGTGATGATTTTAACATTTCTTAAGGTATTATATATTTTTTAGGTAAACGCGGGAGCTATATCGCTAGAGGGTATATGAAATAAAATCACTAAGCGGAGTCTCATTTCATTGAGCCTTGGAGTCCTTCCCAAAAAATCATAACAATTTAAAACGAATAGATTAAAAATTATAATGTAGATAGATATTATAAATAAAATTTAATTCCAATATTTGATACCAATTTACAAAAGGAATATATTCAAACTACGAAATTTTTGCGAATGGAAGGCTTCTATTTTATGCTAAGGTCAGGAATTCCTGTATACATCCTCCGATTAATTGGGTTACGATAATGAATTGAAAATACTTCTTTAAAACATAGACTATCCTCGCATGTACTTAGATAGATTAGAAGGAATGCAAAGAAAATTTGCTTCCATAAATTGGGGATTGCATCAGGAAATTACAAATTGACTGAATATTTTTCAGGTAATTATTGCTAGATTAACACTATTCATTGGTATATAAAGACCCAACTTCGACCTATGTTTCAGATAATTCCCTCTTTTTGCGGATTTATAAGTTCTTTAAATTAAAAAGCGTAAAGGTATACAAGTGGAACGAATTTCGTTATCATGCTTGGACGGAGTAATTAACAAGGTGAACGGGGAAATCCCGAAACAACTAAATTGGCAAGAAAGAAAGAAGAGCAGGTGATGCACATCGTTCCGAGATGTATATAAGGAGGGTGAAGCTCATCCGAAATCACTTCATCTTCAGCAGCCATCGGCCTTACATCAAACATCGAGACCATGAAGCTCCCGGTAAGTATTATGCAGCTTAAATTTAAATGAGTTGAATATATTTAATCGGTTTTATTCATTCTATTTTACTCAGTCCTTGCTGCAGTTCCTTCCGTAGGAGATGTAAGACCAAATGACGATCTCTTGATAATTTTATCTCCTCATTCTAGAAGCATATACCATTTATACTAGAATAGTAAACGTGCAAAAAAGGAGTTAGTTAAAAATATTACATCTGTCTTCTTGAACAAATATTCTGCTTCTTTTTAAGCCCGTAGAACTAGAACTTGCGCCTTTCATAGGAGATTTAACATCCAATTTTGAATCAAGTTTCTTTTTACCTACACTTTTTCCCATTTATGCGTTTCTATTAAATTATTTACCCTATAAATATAAAATTGGATCAAATTTCGTTTTTCAGTCCGTAGCACTCATTCTTGCTGTGGCTGTCGCCTTCGTTTCTTCTGAAGAGGCAAAGCAGGACGTCAAAAAGCAAGAGAAAAGAGGCTTGAACCTTGGTTACGGAGGAGGTCTTGGTCATGGTGTAGGATTCGATGGAGGATACGGAGGAGGATATGGAGGACATTCCTCAGGAGGAGTTTACGGAGGCTATGGGAATGGAGGGGGACACGAGAGCATTAAATCGGTAACCATCACCAAGGAAGTAGGAGTTCCAGTACCTTACCCTGTCCCAGTACACGTTGTGAAGAAAGTGGGAGTTCCCGTACCTCATGCAGTTCCCTATCCAGTTGAAAAACCATACCCAGTCCCTATCGAGAAACCATATCCGGTTGCAGTAGAGAAGCCGGTCCCTTATCCGGTGTTAAAGAAGGTCCCATACCCAGTGCACATCCCATACAAGGTCCCAGTACCCCATCCTGTGCCAGTCCATGTTTCCAAGCCAGTTGCCGTCCCCGTCAGCGTCCCTTATAAGGTGCCAATTGCTAAGCCATACCCAGTCTACAAGCCAGTGCCAGTCTTTATCAAGTCCCAAGGTCATGGAGGTTATGGTGCCGGTTTCGGTGGATTCATTGGGGGGCATGGAATCAACGGTGGGCACCGAGCAAGCGGAGGATTTGGCGGATTCGGTAGTCACGGCATCAGCGGAGGACATGGAATTAGCGGAGGATTCGGTGGATACAGCGGACATGGTATCAGTGGAGGCCCCAGCATTAGTGGCGGACATGGAATCAGTGGAGGACATGGTATAAGCGGGGGACATGGAATCAGTGGAGGATTTGGTGGATACAGTGGACACGGTATCAGTGCTAGCCACAGTATCAGTGGAGGACATGGAATTAGCGGGGGATTTGGTGGATTCAGCGGACATGGTGTCAGCGGAGGACACGGCATCAGCGGAGAATACAGTGGACAGGGTATCACTGGGGCACATGGATTTAGCGGTCACCACTAACTCATCAAATAAGATAGATATTACGAAGTTTTTCTAGAGCGTGCAATTGAATTCACTCTGTGAATTGCCCATACCTATAGTTATTTTTGGGAGCCTTTCCAATGATTACGGAGAAGATGAAGTCAATCAAGAAATTTGTTGAATTTTTTGTGATTTGAGATTTTAATAAATCCAAGTTTTGATTTAATATATGTAGATATTTCTTTGTGATACCTTTCACCGAATATTTTCCATTACCAGTACAAGAGTAGCATAGAATTTATAGTTCAGCTTGAAAGTTTTCAAACTTCTTCTGACTAAAAATTAAAAAGTTGGTCGTTCTAACACAAGTGGTACACTTTTAGTTGCTATTATATGAAGATTCTTCAATCGTATCCTATTGCATTGAGAAATTCTCAGATTATCTTCAAATATTTCGTTCAAGCTATCTCAATAGTTATACTCTACTATTAGTTTATTATCTCTAGCAGGTTATTCACCCTTTTTATATGCCATTGACCTCCCTCTTCATTTATTTAAAATCTCTTTTTCTGCATGTACGCTTCCTTATCATCTACCTTTGCATCAGCCATGTGCGATACTTCATTTCAAACACATTGCGTAATCCTTTGTACCCAATAATATCTGAGTAATTTTCACATTCCGTTTGTTCACGAAGACACTAGTGCTTATAGCTTTCGTGATAATAAAAAGTTTCTGTTGAATTATCTATTAATGTAAATTTGGTTCGTTTTCCCAATATTCATATATAATATTCTTTGCATTTTTCTTTCGAGCAGTGCTAGAAGCATATCTACATCATATACTTTTGGCATAGTCATGTTAATGGCCATGATGACGTGAAAGCTAATGAAGCATTAGTCATGCTGAATATTTGCGCAAACTGAGGTCTCTTCTTATAGAATGCAACCAAACTTTTTATTTTCAGTCACTATTTTTCAATTAGGAATGCATTTTCAGATAATGTCATTCTTTGTCAATGAGGAAAGCATGGTCAAACCTTGTGGCTCCTCATTCTGCCTAGTAGACAATATTCCCTTCTACTAGCTCTGGTAGCTAATGCTGGATGTGGTTAGGCTACAATTGACATTCGGTCTGTACACTTTGAAGGCAGACAATATATATGGCAGATTAGTGGTTCTGCATTGCCTGTTACGTGTATTTTCCTTTTACATCCCCAATTTCGATTTCATATCACGAAAAAGAAGTTGTTTAAAGAATCGTGCAATTTTCGTTGATTTTTCTGATAATGTATGCAAAATGTATGCGTTACATTGATGTTGAATTAAAATATAGTCATTACTAGCAGAAGTACCCGTCGATTCTCAGCGGGGTGAAAGTAAAAGATCTAAATGGACATGAAGTACACGTATGATAAAAAAGGAATCAGATGATTTGATGAATGAACAATATTTAATGAATTTATCTGCATATCAGACGAAAAAATTACTTCAAAATGTTTAAAACCTTTGCAAGTAGACATTTTTCTTCCATCCTAAATGCATAAGTAACAAAAACTTCATTCATAAGTAATTTTATTGCAGTAAAAACATTATTTAATAATGCTGGAGACTGCAAGAACGCTCTGTTATATGCTATATACATAATAAACACTTACCTGAATAATTAAGTTCCTAGTAAAAGCGATTCGTTCAATAGATTTCTATATTTCCACTCTTGAAATTAAATTCCAATATTAAATGTTTACGTTTACGCTTAAAAAACATAGAACTACCATCTATTGAATTGATCTCCAATATGTATTCTAAGGTGAAAAGCCTAAGTTTTGATTCAAATCGCCTTGGTTTTCTGGGGGAATATTTTGTTTACAACCTCAAATTTTTCCGGAATTTTTCGTTTATTTCATTTCTGTTCTCGCAAGTCCGAATCAAAAGCAAAATTCCACGACTGAAATAAAAATTTTAATTTAATTTCCTTTCTTTTGGTGCTTGTCTCGACTTCGTACAATTTCATTTACTAATTTAATTTAACATAAGATACAAATCTTGCATGCAATGAAAATGAGATTTACGCGCAAACCTAATAGAAATATATCTTAGTCATCCTGATTTGAACCCAGCCGATAAAGCGTAAAAATGTTATTTTTATGGACAGCTTTTGGTCCTGAGGAACACGTGTACAAAATTTGGTCAAATTTGGAGCAGTAGTTTGGACGCCTATAGCTGTGACATTCATACGTACTGACGGACGCGGTGACAAAGGATTTTAGTATCATAGATTCTGCTTCTGGTTTCAAAGGTTATATAGGTTTGTTACTTTTATTATTGATGTTCACGATTAGGGTTTGCAACACCGGACCAAAATGTCAATACCGGTATTCGGTATATTTAAATCTTAATACGGGATACCGGTTTTAATACAGGTAGTAGGAGTAGTAGGGTAGTAGAAAAAGAAAGAAAACACTGGTGTTTCTTAGTTTTATTTGGAAGTTTTATTAGAGAGAGTAAATATCAAAAAATCATTTGTAATTTATAAATTATAACAGTATATAAATAAACACAAAAAGTAAAGGAAAAAGAAACATTTTATTTATATAATTCACAAAAAAGTGTAAATCACTATTCAGTCTGTTGTATATACTACCACAAATTTTTTATATGTGATCTTAAAAAAGAAAATGCGTCAATTTTACTGTCATTGAGCCTGAAATGTAATTTTGTGCAAAAATTACCAGCTGTCAAATACGCTCTTTCAGCATCTACGCTGGTTGGTGGCACTGTTAGCAATGCGCGATATACTCTTTCCAAGTATTTACCTCTAAATCCCTCATCTTCAAATAAATCGATTTCTCTTCGGATGGTTCTGGATATATCTGACTTATGTATTGTATTTTCGTTTGTTGAATTTTTTTTTTAGATATCGCCAATTCTAATTTTTGTTCAAGAGACAATTCCTTTTCACTACCTACATTAGTGTCATCATCATCTTCGATAACTGTACCGATTTTTTCTGAATGAGGATAGGTTTGTAGGTAAAATGTTTTAAGAAAATTTACTATCAACTTGATCAAATTTGATTTGATCAGTCTCTTTTCTTCTTTTTCATTTTCACTTTTAAAATCATTATAATTATGTAAATACCGAAAATCATTTTCTATTTCGCTATGCCATTCTTCTGTGCGATTTTTCAACGTAATATATAACTCTTCAGATAGTGATGTGTGCTGTTCTTTAAGCGATAGCAACATGAAATTTATTGTTGCATCGGCTGTTAATAAAATAGAATCTCTCCAGCAAAATACCTCCACAGCCAGTTTTATTGGGAGTAATGCTGATACAGTTATGGATGTTAAGTCAAATTCGCTATCGGAAAAATCAATTTGCAGGTTTAAGTAGATTATTGGTTTTGGATTGGATTTTTCAGTTTCAAAAATCGTTCCATCATTAGGAGTAAACTGTTCCTACGTGTTTTAGAATCTAATATTAACATAAGTTCTGTTTTATTTTTAGTTAGTGTGTATTTTTGTAATATAGCATTTTTTGTAGGGGAACGTTTAAGTATTTTAAATTTTTCGAACTTGATTAATTATAGGTAGCAATTCTTGATGAGTTAACATTTCATCCTCATTAGCAATATCTTCTTCAAAAATTAGATTGTCATCATCTTCATTGTCAGAATCACTCTCACTCTCTACAAGGCCAAAATCAGAAGTTTCTATATCCACAGTATTTGTGTTCTTCTGTTCTGTATTTTTTTGGTATAGTATGTACATCTATTGCTCCTTATTGAATTCCATGAGCATAGCAAAATTTCTGACTGGCACCAATCAACTTCCCAACTTTTTTTATAACCGTTGCTCCATCAGTCGTTATGGATACAATATCTTCCTTCAGCGATATTCCACGTTTCCCGAATTTAGATTTGAGAACTTCCACACATTTTTCGGATGGTATATTTCCCGAGACATGTGTAAGAACTATTTTCCAATTTTTTTTCTGAATGAATATTTATGTTTAAAAATAGCATTTATTTCTTACACTAGTCCATTTATCAATTGTAAGACTGAATATTTTACCATTTACTTTTAATTGTATTAGCTTATGTTTCAAAGAATTGCGAACACCGTTAATGTAATTTATAACAGTTCTTCTAATAGTGTTAATCGATATTGGTAGATTTTTAAAACCTCTGGTGGATAGTGATATGAAATTCTTAGATTTTAACGATGTTCAACGATGGATCCGACGATACATTCGATGATAGATTCGGAATATTTAAGATATCCGTCTGTTATTCGGCTGTAATCCTGCGATATCCGGCTATTTACAACTTCAACCTTGTTTTTACAGATACGAATAACAAACTACAAATCCTGTATGTGTGCAGTATCGATTTAAGCTGCAATAAGACAGTTTTGGTACACCTCCAAGGATGATTCATATATTGTATTACTTCTCTTGACTGTACGATGCAACTTTGTATTCACAGGGTAATTAATTTCGCCCGTTAGGGAGACATAAAAATAAAAACGTATACTATTTTGCTATGTTGACTACACCTGAACATATAGTGGAGACAATTTAAAACATTTCTAGAAAATACCGAAGAAACGGCATTTAAACCTGTGAATACCGATATTACAAAATTGTACAAATGGCTCAAATACCGGTATTCGGTATCCCGGTATACCAGTATTGCAATCCTTAATCACGATGGTTCTTTATTCATTCGGGAAGCACCGTCATTGCATTGAAATTCCTTTGTTATTTTTTCTGAGTAGATTTATTGAAAAGTCTTTGCGTCGAACCAAAGGGCAATTTGTTGTAGTTCGCTCAGTTTTAATAAAATTTAACTCTGAATGTCATCCACATACCGTGTAAATACCGGCTATCTCTCCGGAATCTGTTTCAAAAGCTGTATTTGATATAGTTGTAATGCATTTTTTTAGGGGAAGATATCCATATAATATTTTTATATTATATTCCGTATTTCTTATGGAGTAATGTTTCGAACGTCAAACGCATATGTTTGGAAATTGTCTACAGTCTATGTTAAATATTTTCTGGACTCTTATAGAAATTTGGAGGTGGTATATATTGTATCTGGAAGTGCTCGAAAATAAGTAGTTAATTTCGAAATCGGGTATCTTATGGGAGAAATTTTGCTAGACCTGGTGTTAAACCTAGAATGTTACTAGAAGTTTTCAAATTTCTCACCTGAGAAAAATTATACCTAGCGATCTTCCAATTTTCAACTCTAAGTTTCCGGAAGGTGCCTAAAAATGTTCCAAAATTCCGAGCAATTTATTTTTAAGAGAATGATCACGAATTTTGGCCCTTCAAAGGAGTCAAAGATAGGATATAGCTAGGATCGAATTTTCTTCATTTTTGAGATTTTCTCGCATGAACCATGTCAATGACGCCTGTGGTAGAGTTTATAGGGCTATAGACGACTTCAGACTTCCGCAGATGAGCCAATAGGTATGTATCGTTGCGGTATAATCGTCTTGGATGGGACCCTGTTGAAAATTTTCCTAGGTTCCTATAGATATTCCTATTGGTTTATGTTGGTTTTCGTTTGCTTGTATTGGTTTCTGATAGTTCCTATTGTTATCCTATTAGTGACTTTGTTGGTTTGTAAAGGTATTGTTAAACTCAGAATTTCCTATTGGAACGTTTTATAGCATCTTATTGGTGCCAATTGGTTTTCTGTTGTGTATTCATTGGCCGCTCGCTCGCTCTTCTTATTGGATTCCGGCATATTGGAGAATAATACTGAGACTTCTAACGTCCAATGGACGTTAGAAGAGTTTATGTAACTTGAATGTGATTTACTGATAATGAACGCACATGTGCGTGACGTATTACAGAAAATTAGCAAAGATTTCTTAAATGTATTAGTGAAATTCAAGAAAACTTTCGATCAAGATTAACCATTAGAAAATTAATAGGAATATCAGTAGAAAATCATTAAGAAAGCAATAGGATTTTTTAACCAATAGGAAAACAATAGGATTTCGTTCAAACCAATAGCAACCAATGGCCAAAACTCTATAGGAAAGCAATAAGATTTCTATTAGAAATGTATTGGAAAATTTTATTGGAAATCATTCAGGATTATTACTAGGGGATACCGGGGGAGATAATTTATTAACTGAATCATACTGTATTTGTGAGTGTGTTATGTTATTGCCTGTGATTATGGTGATGTTGTGTTAAAACTTTGGTTATTTTGAGACTTCTGGCGTTAGAAATTTTGCAAATATATTGTTTGTATATATTGCGTCAGTCATACTTAAATTTATATAGGCTGCCACCTGACAGTAGCCTAAATGCAGCATATATTTGATAATAATAACAGTATCTACATATCATTAAGCATACATGAACTATGGACGTGAATGGACACTAAAGATTAGACAAGTCTCTAATAAATTCAAAATAGTTGATCGTTGAGTCGATATTCATAGATTTACTATATGAAAGCTAAAGTAATATATCTCTTGCATTGTAATTGCATGAAATAACGAAAGGCAGCTTACCTTATGAATGAGGAAAACATTAATTTTATCTCCATCTCACCCTCTGCTATAAATACTTCGTAGGGACATTTCAGACGAAATAGTAAAGTTAGAATATTCTGACCGAGTGGCATTAATGTATTAAAGTTACGTGCAATATCCTTGAGGCTCTACTCAAGACCGAAAGTTGGTACGGCAGCAGTAGTCTTATCCGCAGTTTGCTTATTCGAAGGTGAACGCCCCCTTAGGAAAACCTCTGGATAAACCCTTCCCATTCTCACGAGACCACAACGTTGCCTAAATTCTGACGCTTTCACAAAAGCTCTATCTCGAATATAGGAACGAAGCAATGGAATAGGTCCTTTGTTAGCAGCTGCTCTGGAATTCCCTTTCCGTTTTCAAATATGACGCGGAAAACAGATGGCGTACAAGGGGTGACCCGCCCCCAATTTGCAGACGTCTGGGTCTAGATTTTAGAGTACCACCCCAGCGGCCCTGGCGGAGTGCACCCGCAAAGGTGCCCATTTCATCGCAATTCCGAATTCATTCATTCTCTTTCAAAAATCTTACTCTCTTGGCTTGTCTCTACTAAGCCATAAACGTAAGTATGCATACATGTGCAATATAATAAATATATTATGATGCATAATAAAAATAATAAATTCGAAAATTATGGAAATTAAAGCTTCCAGAAAGGCAAAATGGAAAGCGAGAATGTTTTGCTGTTTTGCGGGTTGTCTTCGCTCAAATCTTTTTGACTATTCCCAGGTATCACAGATGCATAGATTACGTTCCATAAATTTTAAATTACAGGAACTTAATACAGAAAAATACATTCATCGTTGATATCTTTCTAAAATGTTGGCATAACTCTCTATGGGCGTTTGTTCAGTATTTGCGTCTGTATTTTCGCAAATTTTAAACTTTAGAGCTCGGGTGGCAGTGGTCAATATTATCCGATTTCGAAATGAAATTTCATACAAGACCTTCATATTAGTACACAACTTTCCCGCATAGGGCAATTTGGATTCGGAAAATAAGCGCTTTTTGCGGCCCACTATAATATATATGTTACTGCCATGTATTAACTGTATGCAGGATGATCCTAGTTCTTCTCTCATCTTCAGTTTTATTTATTCCATCATTTTATGTGGATGCTATCATAGTTAGGACAAGTGGTATTCAACAGCAATGGTAACAAGGTATACTAACGGGGGTCCTTTTATTAATTTACTTTTCTATAAAAGAATTTAATATGAGTCATATAACATATTTTTATCTTTAACATATGCGAGACAGGTAGGACAATCGAGATTAAAATATTTTAGAAAATTAAATTAGTTAAACTTATCAATAATTTACTGTATACGCTACCATAAAATAAAATTCTACCCATATAAATAACTCAAGACCCAACTTTTGGTGCGTGGTATTATATCTGTTAAATATTTAGCCCGAAGGCCGGTTGGTACCTCACCCCCTCCAGTATAAGCTATCTTGCAAAAAGGAATGCGGTTCACTTGGCAGAATGAGGAGTAAGAGAGTTTGCCCTTGCTTTCCTCACTGAGCCAGAATACTATAAGCGGAACATATCCATGCAATTGAAGCACAATGACTCTATGGGTAACACTTTTCTTAGAATTCCATAAGGTTGAGACCAAAATCAGTGCAATTATTCAGTCATACCTCAGTAGCTACAATTTCATAACAGCCATGATAAATACTGGGACAAAAGAAAATGAAAGATACATTTTTCTCCATTCTCTACCACATGAGAAATGAAAATATTCCATTCATCAGAGTATGGTAGCAGGAACGCGTGGTATTGAGGTCTGGTTAAATCCGAAGAATTTTCACGTGATGATGAAAGCATGGCCTTTTCTATAATTCTACATGATCCTTATTTATAGTGTTAGTGTATAGATTAAATTGCGGATTAGTTCAATAATTTAACTTTATCCTGTATGGTGTAACACAATGCCAAATCGATTTTATATTTTCAAAGTTTTCAAACCACTTCGAAGTAGGGCTACTAACTGTTTAGCGACGGTAATGCTAAATAATTCATATTTCCCTGATTTTTTTAGATAAATCTTGATCTGATATCTCAAATTTAGAAATATTCCTTGAACAATTCTGAACTAATGTCAATTTTACTTACTTCGTGAATCAGGTCTGCTAGACTTTAGAACCGAAACATCACAAGGTATATGTAAAAAAACTAGATATGCTCTGTATTTTGATTGAAGTTATAGTAAAGGCATTTTTGATGTTAAGAAAAACTATTCTTTTACAATAACTTTTTAAAACATATATCTAATCAATATAATTAGAAGCTTAAATTTGAGGTAATTTTACTCAAATTACCAGTAAAAACTTATCCAGAAACATTTTATAGAGAGGGATGAAAGAGGTACAAATATTTTTACGACTATAAAACTTCTCAGGAGTGATCGAACGAATAACCAACAGTATCTTGTCGCATAGGGCTAAGAACAAATTATATGCCATGTAAACTGCTGCATTCGTTGCTTTATTGAAGTCATAACATATGAAAATATAATATTCACTTATCTTTCGGAGCAAGGGACATTTTTGTAAAAGTGTGGGCATAATCGCAAAATTTCAATCGCTGTTAAATTTTGTTTGATAATGACGGTTTTAAGATCTTGAACAAAACTTATCAGTAAAATTTCGTAAAAGTTTTTTAGAAATCACTCAGAAGCCGTCAAAAAATTTGTTTTGATAATTTTATTTTTTGAGGTTAGTCGTCGCTCGTTACTCTAGTTCACGATCCTGAAGCTCCCCTATGCTGACTGTACAATCGGCTGTCGCCCTTAATGTCCGCAGCCGCGAGATGGAAGCACTGAAGCTCGCCCTTTGATACCATAATCTCTTATGGAGTAAATGGAAAAAACAGCACGATTATGATACTTTTTCCCTCTTTTTCTTTGCGATAGTAGTATATACCAAAAATGGAATTCAGAGTTAGTGATTTATCCATTTATAAGCACTTAAAACAATTGAATAAAATGGACAAATTAGTAAATCCGAAGAATAAGTGCAGGTTGCCTTTAGGGCACATCACAAGTAACTTCGTCGCTGTAAAAACATTATTCCTAGATCAGCGTAGTGCAATGTATTTTGCTTGAATATACATAAAATAATTGAAATTACCAACGTTACATCTACTTTCAACTAGATCTTTTAAAACTAGAATCGCAGGATGTACATGGGTGTTCTGAAAAGTTTCCGACATTTCAACATTTCTTGACATGTTTTCTGAAAATTTCTGGAAATTTTCTGAAGATGTCTGAAAAATCAGGGGTCGGAAACTTTTCAGACCACCGTATATACATTTCCTAAAAGAAATCGAAGTTCCCAGAAATAGTCTCCACGAAAAGAGTAAACGGTCAAATACATAAATCCAAAAGTATCAAATTTTAATGACTGGCGTGGACTGCATTTCATCTTGGGGAGGCTGAAATGTGAAGTTAGGTTATACAATATACAAACATAAAGGATAGAGTGGTATAAAATATTTATTGACCAAACATTAAGTTCTAGACTGTTTCACAATTTTCGTTTTCGATGCACCTTCTTTAACAGCCTCCAAATTTACAAACTTTGCATGCTGTCTAATCCTCATAGTTACGTAATATTTTATTATATATGCTATGATTTCACTTCCGTGCTCAAAGCATGGGAAAGTTATCTCTTCATCACCTTCAAGTAACTCTGTAATTATGCACTCAAGCAAATCATTTGACTCACAGTGCTTTACAAATTGTTCCTCCTCTTTGAGGATGAAAGTATGAAGGTTTACATTAGGATGAGCCAAACCCCCATACTTTTAATCTTTGTTAACTTTGCTGCTGGATGGCAAGAGAATGCCCCCGGATGAATTAATGCTGCCTGGCAAACAGCACACTTGCTGTGTTTCTTTATCCGGTGCAATACAACGATGACCAGGCATTTTTAAGATTAAGAATACCTTAAGGATATCTTAAAATATATCAAAAGTCTTCAAGCGCAGTAACGACAGAGAAGATCTCCAACTCACGCAACGTGGTCGCACTTTCCAGCTTACATCAACGTTACCGTAGAAAGTGGTGACTTCAGCCACGCGAGCACTGCTCCACAAATTTTAAATTTGTAGTACATTATCTAAAATTTCACAAAGTAGCTATTTTTTCCTGCCCTTAGAATTTAGTCTGTCTTGACATATCGCCATCAAATTCGTCTTGCTCCTTGCAACATTGACAGTACAAAGGTGGAAGTGCTGTTAAATTTATTATGAGTATTCGTGATATCCAAATTTTAGTACAAACGTATTTGAACAGTAAGAAGTAAATGTTCAGTGCTTTGACAGAAATTTCAGAAATTGTTTGGGTTCGGAGATTCATTAGTAGAAACAAAACACTGACTCTTCGGCTTGGAAAATTTTTTAAAAGGGTTCGAGTGACAGTGAGTAGGAGTTTTCTACAATATTTTTTTTATTTTTTTTTAAATTTAAAAATGTAAAAATTTATTTTTTTTTGAAAATTTATAAATAAAGTGGTAAAACGTTATTAATGGTCAATAATTTCTTACCTCAGAACCTATTAAACAAAGAATTAATGTAATTTTTTTGGAGGAAAAAAATTTTAAAAATGTATAAAATTTATTTTTCTTTTGAAAATGTATAAATAAAGTAGAAAAATGTTATTAGGAGTCAATAACTTCTTATCTCAGTACCTATTATATTAAGATTTTATAAAATAATAATTTAAAGATTTTAAAATATATTAATGGTCGTAATATTAGTCATATAGTTAATTTTATAGGTGATATTTAGGAAACATATTTAGTGGCCGAAGTCACCCCATCGGTTGGGGTGCCTAAGGCCGCTGTTATTTATTTTTTAAACAATTTCCGTTGCTTAAGAAAAATATTTAGATTTACATGAATAAGAATTACCTTCATGTAATTTAATTTTTCTGAGCATAGAGAATGTAATTGAATACAGAAATATTTTAAAAAAATCTAAAAAACAGCCGAAGTCACCCCATCGGTTGGGGCGCCTAACGCCGCTGTTATTTATTTTTTAAACAAATTCCGTTGCTTAAGAAAAATATCTAGATTTGCATGAATAAGAATTACCTTCATGTAATTTAAATTTTCTGAGCATAGAGAATGTAATTGAATACAGAAATATTAAAAAAAATCTAAAAAACGGCCAAAGTCACCCCATTTTACGGTACGGCTCATCGCATTTCAGTGATTTACGAAGAATTTTTTACGGCGACAAAGTTACCTGTGTTTTGCACATAAGGCAAGCACCTATTCTTCGGATTTGCTAATTAATCCGTCTTATTCAAATGTTTTGTATTCAATTCAAAAGTACCTATTGATGGATAAAACAATTACTCTTAATTCCATATTTGGTAAATATTACTATTTCTTACGTATGTTTCATTATCGTGCTTATTCACCGTTTACTCCATATAATATTATGGTTTCAAAGGGCGAACTTCAGTGCTGCCATCTCGCGGCTGCGGACATTAAGGGAGCCAAAAAATATCAGCAGTTTCCAGTCCATTACTTTCTAAGTTCGTGCTCTAGTTATTTGCTTGGAGCCAATTTATGCAGTAGTGCTACGAAAATTGGTAAAAATTAATTGTTCCAATACTTAAATAAACTATTGAAATATTGTTAAACATGTTTAAAAATACTTATTTTTACCGAGATTTACGAGGTTCTTAAGTTTTCGTTATTAAGAAGTAAAAAATCTATAACCATTTCTGCAATTGTAGAAATATATTCAGTAGCTTCTGTATAAATCGAGGAAATACCTCACCTGGGGTTATACTTTCCATGATATTAATACATAGCTAAATTTAAAAAAGTAGGTAGGTGAAATAAAACCAATTTATTCTGAGATATACTTTATATTTTTCGAAATTATTTGAGTTCAAAATGCAACCATTTTGAAGTATTAAAAATATAGCGATACTTCGGTTAGAAATTACAGATTAAATGCATAAAATGCTTAAACTTTCATTATAGGTGCGAAGCACTTACATTCTAAAAATTATAAATACCTAATAAAATAATAAAAGGCAATATAAATCGGATAAAATATTGAAGGAAATTCAATGTGAAGAACACACGAATTTTTAGTAAATAATTAAATGAATTTCTTGAAAGTCAAACCATTTTCTTCTAAAACCCAATTTAAAGATTTTTTTATGTCTGGGGTCTCCACTGTTATCACCCATTCAAAATTACCCCCATTATTAATTAAAAAAACACACATCTCCATTTTGTAACTCTTTTTTGTTAAAAATGTAAATGTTGAATAGACAGCGATGGGTGCTTCAAGGGCTGTAGCCAGGGTAAATATCTCAACCTCGGTTCCCCAAACTACTGATTTTACCATTTCACTTTGTTTGATACTTGATCAGGTACGGTCTTCCCCAGGAAGCTTTTAACTAATGATCACATTTCACACAATCAAGATTGCGATTGGGTTTATATGTCTGGCTGAAATAAAGAAAATTATAGAAAAGATTTAGAGAACACATAGCTAATTTTAAACATAGTATGACTTGGACAAATCCAGTGTGACATAACACAATCAAAGAATCAAGTTGGAAAGCTAAAATTGAGAAAATAGGTACACAAGTTTCTAAATTAGATGCATATGAAATCATCATTGTACACAAGAACAAAGAGAAACTCAGGAACGCCGACATAGACCAACTTCCACCCTATGCACTATTTTAAAAATTCCTTCGACAACCTGGTCCAAGACCAAGTCAAAGACCCTTTCTTTTCTCAGCGTCCTCCTACGTCACTAGGGGAAAATCGGTAATCACAAACTCAACCCACCAGAAACCTTTATTCCTCACATACCATTACCTATGACTCTGGTAAACACACCAACTCCTACACCAAAGAAATAATAAATAGCTCACAATCTGTCGGTATCGCTTTGTATCTATTTACTTCTGAAGACGAATAAGTTGAATTCGAAGTACGTATTGAGTGATCTCAAAAATTGTAGTGTCCTGTCTTTCTTTCTCAGAATACCTGGGAGTTAGAAGAGAGATGCCGTCGAAAAAAATGCCGAAAAAACGGCTATTGGAGATTTAAAAACCTCTAATGCCTTGATTAGTTAAGCCTTATATATGATACACCCCAAACGTGTAATTGCCCATTTCATGAAATCGGCAACTATTTTGCCCAATTCATGAAATGGGCCAAAGCTGCCCATTTCATGAATTAGGTGGCAGGAGCCATACCTACCCTACTCAACCCATTGGCGCCGCACATATTTAATTAATAAAATAATCTCTGCTACAAATCGTGAAGTATGCGCGGCGCCGATGGGTTGAGTAGGGTAGGTAGGGTTCCTTTCATCCCAAATGTGTAATTGCCAATTCATGAAATCGGCATAATTTGCCCATTTCATGAATTGGGCAACGCGCCTGCCCATTTCATTAAATGGGCAATTACACGTTTGGGGTTTAACATATACAGTATGGGAGATCCTATGCCTCTTAGTGAAAGGCTCTTCTCGAGTAAATCGATTCATTACACAAGACACCCTTCTCTCGGAATCGCTGACTTTTAATATTGACATTGTCGTAAACAAATCTCATTATTTAAAAACGCATTCGCACAGATATTGGTTGCGTAGACGCCGCTCAAAAATTCTCTTTACGATTTTCTCCCCTAACTTCCGCCTGAGATTTTCCATTTCCATTTATTTTATTACTTTTTATTTTGCCCGCTCCAACTGCGTCACAAAGCGAATGCGTGGGATCTTTTTGCACCGAGCGAAGTGTGAAAAAGAGTTTTTCTCGGTGCAGAAATGGAAAGGAAGGAGCGCAGAAAAGGGTCTTTTTGGGTAAAAAAGGAGAAAGAAAACCGCGAAGGAGAAGAGAGTGCACGGCGGAGAAATTCATGAAATGATGTTTCCACATTTACATTTTCTGACTATTTTATTCCCGAACTCCTATTCCAACTCTTTTTTGTGGATTTGGAAAAAGATTTTTTCATATCAGGATAAGATTTTCTCATGTTATATTATTCATGGGGTGGTGACTATACACTTTGCTTGGAGGAGTAAAATCGTGCAGCAAAACAACATTTTACTTAATTCTATTATTTCAGCTATTTTATTCCGCAAATAAAACTACTTTGTAGAAGTCAAAGGAAAAGTACCTTTATACATTATATTCCTGTATATTATTATGTATATCATTCCTATACATTGCGCCAGAGACAAGGAGTGAAATGTTGGAGATTTTGAGTTAATTAAAAATTATCTTTTGCACTTTTCTGTAAGATTACAATTTTTAGAGTCGAGGTATTGAGGGGTTTGAGTAATACATACTTAAGGTAAGGCTCTCAGATGCAGGTTGAGAATCCTTGAAAGACTGGAGGTTAGAAGCCATGCAGTGATTTATATATTCAGGGAAAGTACATTTGCAGAAGATAGATGCGGTATCATACAACCCCCCTGCACCTTCGGCCTGTCCGATAGTGAGCGTAAATTTAAGGAAGTCAACGCAAGGAAACATCGTAACGAACTCATTTTTTCGCGAACGATACGCGATAGTTATAAACTGTAAAAACATGGTTTGGAAAGCTAATATTTACATCCCATTACTAGCCGAAAGGTGGCTTGAGGGGTTGTAATAAAGATGTATAATAAGAAAATTTTGTGTTGATAATATTACAAGATATCCTCAGCTTGTGGCTAATTACCCATACATGAGGATTATTAAAATCTCCTCTGATTTACCACTGAATTATTAGTTTATAGTAATGACATTATACTCTCGGACACACGTGCATTTGTATTGAATCCACCTGTCATTCAGAGAACTGAGGTTTAATTCAATACTGGTTGAAAAGTTATGGTCTGGTCAAGGATGTTCATCATATATATCCTTTATGTATATTCCATTTTTTGTATTAGTTATTAATTTATTACCCCAGGTATTCCATCGACATTCTGAGAATTTCTAAAACTTTGATATAAATTGTGTGAGTACTCAAAAGGTGGCAATCGAAACGTTTACTGAAATGGTAACCCAAAGAATATTTCTACCATAAATTAATCGAAAATTGGATTTATTAAAATTTACATAATAAAACATTCAACATGCCTCTCCTTCGTCTTCATCTTCTATTTATGTCTTCGAAGAGGCTACAAATAATAGCGGTAGGTATGGTAAACTTTCAGAAGATCCTCAATGTGGATAAGACTTATGAAGTTAGTGGTGTCCGCTGAACCCGTGCGTTCCACTGTATCCCTTGAATCCTGCAATGGCAACATGTCCTAGACTATTTCCATAAACTTCACTGCCACTATGACCGCTGTATCCACGGAATCCACTACTGCTTAGATGTCCTCCAATAGTTCCATGCCCTTCAGTGATACCATGTCCTCCATTGATGCTGTGACCGCTGTATCCACCGACTCCTTCACCAATTCCATGTTCCCCACTGATACCGTGTCCTCCGCTGATACCATGTCCTCCACTGATACTGTGGCCTTCACTGACACTATGTCCGCTGTATCCACCAAATCCTCCGCTAATTCCATGCCCTCCGCTAATTCCATGCCCTCCGCTAATTCCATGTCCTACACTGGCAACATGTCCGCTGTATCCACCGAATCCTCCGCTAATTCCATGTCCCCCGCTTATATCATGTCCTCCACTGAGGCCGTGACCACCGAATCCGCCAAATCCTCCGCTTACTCGATGCCCACCGCTGATTCCATGCCCCCCACTGAATCCACCGAAACCGGCACCATAACCTCCATGACCTTGGGACTTGATAAAGACTGGCACTGTTTTGTAGACTGGATATGGCTTAGCAATTGGCACCTTATAAGGGACGCTGACGGGGACGGCAACTGGCTTGGAAACATGTACTGGCACAGGGTGGGGTACTGGGACCTTGTATGGGATGTGCACTGGGTATGGGACCTTCTTTATCACCGGGTAAGGAACTGGCTTCTCTACTGCAACCGGATATGGTTTCTCGATAGGGACTGGGTATGGTTTTTCAACTGGATACGGGATTGCATGCGGTACGGGAACTCCAACTTTCTTTACCACGTGTACGGGGACAGGGTGAGGTACAGGCACTCCTACTTCCTTGGCGATGGTCACCGATTTGATGCTCTCTTGTCCCCCTCCATTACCATATCCTCCTCCATTACCATATCCTCCTCCATAACTTCCCCCTGAAGAGAGGCCTCCTCCGTATTCACCACCGTATCCTGCACCGAATCCTCCATCATGACCAAGACCTCCTCCGTAGCCAAGGTGCAAACCTCTTTTCTCTTGCTTTTTGGCGTCCTGCTCCGCCTCTTCAGAGGAAACGAAGGTGACAACCACAGCAAGAGTGAGTGCTACGGACTGGAAAACGAATTTAATTCCAGTTAGTTATTTACATGCTACATAATTTAGTAAATATTCATAAATTAGGGAGTACGAGAAGTTTAAATGAAGCTTTCTCAAAAGTTGGTGTTAAATGTCCTGTGAAAGCATCCACAGGAAATTGACTAATTTTACATGATTACAAAAGTAATATTGGACGAAAATAATTGATGAAATATTTATATGTATTCAACTCCATGTAAATTTAAAGTTTATAAGATTTAATATAAATCAGAACAAAATAGGCGGTAGAAAAAAACGTAGGTCAATAATGGTTGTTGAATCTCCTATGAAAGGAGCAAGTACTAGTTCTACGGGCTTAAAAGAGGCAAAATATTTAAAAATAAGACCGATGAAATATTTTTCTCCCAACACATTCTATTTTCTCATGCTCATTAATGTATTTAAATGGTATATGCTTCTGCAAGGAGGAGATAAATAATGCAGATGTTGACATTCTGTTTTACATCTCCTATGGAGGGACCTACAGCAAAGACTACTATATTAAAGATTACAGCAACGGACAGAGTAAAATTGAATGAATAATACCGATTAAATATATTCAACTCATTTAAATTTAAGCTACATAACACTCACCAGGAGCTTCATGGTCTCGATGTTTGATGGAAGGCTGGTGGCTGCTGAAGATGAAGTGATTTCAGAACTGCTTCGCCCTCCTTATATACTTGACTTAACGATGTGCATCGCCTACTCTTCTTCTTCCGAAGCCGTATTAATCGTTTTCGGCTTTCCCCTTTCACACTGATAATTACTCCGTCCAAGCATGATACAAAAATTTCGTCTACATGAATACTTTTTCGCTTGTTAATTAAAAAAAAAATACCGGGACTAGAGAAGAGATTATCTGCAACAAAATGGATATTTAAACTCACATATGCAAGAAAATTTATTATATAGTAATCAGTACCAAAAATGTTTTGCGAAATCGTAATTTATTTTCAAATTCCTAATTTTTGGAATTGAATCGTACACTCCTGGCCAAAATTAACGCAGCACCTCCCTAGCGATTCTAACGGCCGGTGCTGCGTTAATTTTGTCCGGGAGTGTACATTACAATCTATCTCTTTGAATGTTTTTTAGATATATTTTAACTTTAAATTACAACGCAGTTAGTCAGTAGATGAAGATAGGAATTCCGCATGTAAGCAACGGAAGTAAGCTATGTAATTAAAGGTTTAAATCTCCAATAGCCGATTCTGTCGGCGTTCCTCTTCTCATTCCCCGGTATTCCGAGAAAACAAGACAGCGATGCAGTCTTCGTCAGGAGTAACTAGTATCCCATTACTGCTGGCGAAGAGTGCATCGCATTCGAAATACGTATTGAGTGCTCTCAAAAAGTGCGGGGTCTCTTGTTTTCTCGAAATACCAGGGAATAAGAAGAAGAACGCCGACAAAAGCGGCTATTGGAGATTTTAAATCTCTCATTCCTTTACAGCGGAGACCCAACTTTCCCTTCTTTAAAGCTTTCTAATGCAAAAGCTTTGTATTTGGAGTATTGTACAATTTTAAACGTAAACCTTGTCATAAATTACTATGATGTTAAATTAATGATATCCACCTACCTGGATTCGCATTCTAAATTTATTTTTATGTTAACAATTGATAACTTGCTACTTTTATAATATTGATTCCCTTATCATCTTAGGATAAGAATTTTACTTTTTAATTTTTTTATTTATTGTTTACTGCTTAATCACTGGGGCTAGTTTGATTTTTATTTGTTGTTTGATAGAGGATATATAACTAGGTATCTTAGGTATCGTTGAGGATAGAGAATAATGTAACGATTATCTCAGTCTTGTACGTACATGTCTGTGTTGACATTAAACTACTAAGGGAAAGTAGTGCCGAAGAATACATTCATACATACATACAAGGGACTTTATTTAGCGAAATTGGGACTTTTTAGTCCCATCTTCCATTTAACCAAAACATATACATTACATATGACTTAGTATTAAAGAAATTCAAATCATATAACAAAATAAAATACAACTCTATAAAAATTATTTAAAATATACATCTATATGGATCTATATAACAAAATGAAAATGAATGCTAATAGAATACAATCTTATTCAAAATTAAAATAATGTCCATAATTGATATCTTAACTAATGGAAAGATAAGTAATGTGTGTTCATGTAAAGTCATTGAACTTCACTTACGTATGCATGATTTCCTTATTAAGTTTGTGCTCAATTAGAAAAGGTAGGGCAATTTACCGCAATTTTCGTTTTATCTAGTTGCCTCATTCCCCCTTCTATTCATTTTTACAGCTAATGGTTCAAGGAATTTGATTAAATTCAGTTTTTAAGCGGAAGAGTGAAAAAACAGAAAAAAATGATTTGTGCAGCATAGGCCCATTCAATCACTGGAAGAATTTTTTTTTTAGCTTCAGAATGAAAGGGAAAGATCAGAATTCTTATAGAAATGCTGCTCGAGTAATCTACATTTTTGTAATAAAAATAGCTTCCCAAACAAAGTAATATCCGAGTTTAAGTCGTATTTCATTGAACATGATAAAGTAATCCCAATTAGTAAATTCTAGATAATGAACTGTTTGATAAACAAATTTGAACTTAACAAGGTAATATACGTTAAGAAATTAATTCAGGCACTTAAGGACGAAACTTTAAAAATCTATGATCAATATTATATTTACGAGAGGAGCAAGATTGAGATTCACGCTATAAAAGTATTGGGACATGAAATTTTCATTCCTATAAAGATTGTGAATAAATTTGATTGGAAAAGTATTTATTAAAATTTACATTAACAAATCAATTGACTACGCCTCTTAGTTTACTTCATCTTCTCTTTACATATGGCCTGTCTAGGAAGTGTACAGCTTTTGGGACCGATTGAAATCTCACACCCTCCCCCATTAACTACCAGAGCAAGTAGAATGAGGTTTACTAGGAAGGATGAGAAGTGAGGTTGTTGGCTCTTTCTTTCCTCACTTATGAAGAATGCTATCAGCTGAAAATTCATTTTTAATTGAACCACAGTGACTCTGCAAATTAAGTTTTTCATTCATTAATTCCAATTCATTATAATTAACCTTGATCTGTGATTTTATTCAGCATGACTCATGTATCAATAGCTTTCATTTCATCGCAGCCATGAACAAGACTACGACAAAATAAATGAAGGATACATTTGTACACACTTTATACACTGTGGAAAAATATGCGAAGCAAATTATTCATGGAGATGGGGTAAACATACCAAGTGCATTATAATAGGCATTAATACAGGCACTTTTTATCATTACGAAATCTATTAGATATATAGTCAGCTAGTGAACGAATGGTAAATGAAAATTCTTCTTTAATTTAGTTGCACAAAACATTACAATTTTTTTTAAATCAGGTAACAAACATGCTTGATACAAAGGCAGATGTGTAGATAGTCTACATGACAAAATAAATTATTTGATTTTAATTACATCAAGATATAGTCCGATGTCCGATATATGTCCGATATATGTCCGATGATGCATAAAAAGGGAAAATACTCTGTTGGAGGGAATAAGTAAAATATAGATCTTTTCAGAATACCTAGAACGAATTATCTGAAGATTTTGCATGAATGTTTCATTGTAATAAGATGCAATTGAAGAATGATATTTTAACAGTGACTGAAAGCTTTTTCTTTGCGGCTATTTGTAGAGCACGGAAAAAGTCTTCAATTTTGCAAAAAAATCACAAATATTTTTGAAAAAAATATCTCAAATGTTTGAAATATTCCTTATAAAAGTTGATGAATTTTACTTAAATATTGGTGGCAAATGGTAGGCAAGATCTTTTCAAATGCTTTCCATAGTTGTTGATGTATGACGGTCACTCAAACTGATTCTGAACATCAAAAATGACCCATCAACTTCACGAGTTCTCATAGGAGACATGCATCAGCGTAGCGACTTCTATTACAGAGAGTTTTTTTTAGCAAATGTTAGATGTCTGCTACGTGCACTCTCCACTGAGAATCTGAACTCCATCATCCATCAACTTGAAGACTTTATCTTTGTTCAGAACATATTACAATTTCCAGTGAACATTTAATTTTTGTTCACCCTTTAAATATGCAAGTGTCCTCTGTAAGACTAATCACTAGTACAAACAAATGTATTTTTTGCATGAATTTAAGAATACTATTCAGTTAAATAAATCACTTTCCTGACAACTTTCTATCATAATAATTTATTATTTGAGAGCTAAAACAAGCAATGCCTAGAAAAATACTTCTTCTGAATGAGTATTAAAGCTGCCTTAATTGGGTACAATAAATTGCCATTTACCACTTGCCAGCCAGAATTGATTTATTGCGAATGGAAAACGATTTTGTATTATGTATTATACAACCTTGCTCGAGACTGAACGCAAAATATTTAAGTATATTTTTTAACAGAGAGATAGAAACTGATATATTTTACTTTGAAATCATATTTTGTCAAATTTTTAACGCAACATCCTGAGAGCAGGATGTAAATGATTTTTTGAGTATTTACAATGTAAAAATATTTAAAAATTCATTCGCTTTCGATAAGTAAGGGTAATAAGTTTTCCTAGGAGGACTCGCAGCTTAAACTGTCCTTCTGGCAAAGTTTTTCAAACATGGTGTGAATAAAAGGTGGTTTGATTTGTGAGAGGGAATATTTTATGCAACAAATAGCTCGCACAAGTACAAAGGAAACTCATCGCTGGTGCATGCCACCAACAGCTGTAAACTCTACAAGCGCACCGTTTTCATTAATTTCACCCTGCCCTGAATATGTGAAATTTACACGTCAATGATGTACTCGGGGATGAGGTCCATCCTTTTGTATCCAAATCGGGTAGAAGTTCTGAGTGGTGTGATTCTCTCATGACGGTTGTAAAGGAATTTATTGTACTTTTCGGAACTATTAATAAAGTTCTTGCATTAAAAATGGTCAGTAGCTTACATTTGCTTGTACATCTCTGCTCCGTGGCCTATCACATGAGGAACGCAGATATGTCCAATGCTCAGTTCAGAAAAAAACTATCACAAAAGCTAAATATTAATTCGGCATGTGGTATAAATAAAAAGACACATAAAAATCTGTTTCATCAAAGAAAGACCTGCCACGTCGTAACATTAAAACATTATCTCCAAAAGGTTTAATTCAAGGGAATCTGCGGAAAATTGTATTTAAACCATTAGGGCCCCAATATCACGAATAGAAATCACAATTTTACCCGCGCTCTTGTTGTGTGTAACTTTATGGTACCCATAGATTGGCGATGGAAAATCTTAGTAAATTCGTAAATTAATTAGTCAAGGAAAAGGTTCATCTCAAAGAAAAATCTGCCTACGTTTAATCAAAAATAGGATTTATTAATGTCTCCAATCGGACAATAAATATCGTGTCTCTTATTTGACTTCAACTTCTTTTTCATCTTTGGATAACTGGGAAAAAAGTGGTAGGTATGAAGATATCACTGAGTTAGTTCAATGGCAATGTTTCAGAACAGCTTCCTCTTGCATCTGTTTTCAGTAGTTAGTGGTGTCCGCTGAATCTGTATGCTCCACTAATACCCTGCCCACCGTATCCTTGGCTGATACCATGTCCTCCACTGATAACTTGGCCTGCACTGATGCCGTGTCCGCTGTATCCACCGAATCCTCCGCTATTTCCATGTCCTCCGCTAATTCCATGTCCTCCGCTAATTCCATGTCCCCCGCTGATACCATGTCCTCCACTGATGCCTTGGCCTGCACTGATGCCGTGCCCGCTGTAATCTCCGAGACCTTCACTTATTCCATGGCCTAAACTGGCAGCATATCCGCTGTATCCACCGAATCCTCCGCTATTTCCATGTCCTCCGCTAATTCCATGTCCTCCGCTAATTCCATGTCCCCCGCTGATACCATGTCCTCCACTAATGCCTTGGCCTGCACTGATGCCGTGCCCGCTGTAATCTCCGAGACCTTCACTTATTCCATGACCTAAACTGGCAGCATGTCCGCTGTATCCACCGAATCCTCCGCTAATTCCATGTCCTCCGTTGATATCATGTCCTCCACTGAGGCCGTGACCATCGAATCCGCCAAATCCTCCGCTTACTCCGTGTCCACTGCTGATTCCATGTCCCCCACTGAATCCACCGAAACCGGCACCATAACCTCCATGACCTTGGGACTTGATGAAGACAGGCACTGGTTTGTAGACTGGGTATGGCTTAGCAATTGGCACCTTATAATGGACGCTGACGGGGACGGCAACTGGCTTGGAAACATGAACTGGCACAGGGTGGGGTACTGGGACCTTGTATGGGATATGCACTGGGTATGGGACCTTCTTTACCACTGGATAAGGAACTGGCTTCTCTACTGCAACCGGATATGGTTTATCTACTGGGACTGCGTATGGTTTTTCAACAGGATAAGGAACTGCATGCGGTACGGGAACTCCAATTTTCTTTACCACGTGTACGGGGACAGGGTGAGGTACAGGCACTCCTACTTCCTTGGTGATTGTCACCGATTTGATACTCTCGTGTCCTCCTTCATTACCATATCCTCCTCCGTAAGTTCCTCCTGAAGAGAATATTCCATGTCCTCCTCCGTATCCTCCATCGAATCCTCCACCATGACCAAGACCTCCTCCGTAGCCAATGTGTAAGCCTCTTTTCTCTTGCTTTTTGGCGTCCTGCTTCGCCTCTTCAGAGGAAACGAAGGCGACAGCCACAGCAAGAACGAGTGCTACGGACTGGAAAAGGATTTTTTTTCAGTTTCATATGCTATTCAATTCATTTAAAGTTGGTTATTTCATAGTAAATAAAGATGCCGAATAGAAAACAGTCCGCACTGGATTTTAAACCTCCTATGAAATGAGCCAATAGTAGAAATAATACTACGATGTTACACAGTTAAAATTGAAGCAGCAAGACCTACAAAATCATTTCAATCACAAATTAAGCTGTAGATAATATTACTCACCAGGAGCTTCATGGTCTCGATGTTTGATGGATGACCGATGGCTGCTGAAGATGAAGTGATTTGGGATATGCTTTACCCTCCTTATATACTTCTCGGAACGTTGTGCATCGATAACACTTCTTCCTACCTAGCTGTATCATTCATTTTCGACTTTCTCCACTCACCCTTTTCATTACTCCGTCCAAGCATGATATCGAAATTCGTTCCACTTGTAAGCTTTTTAATTAAAAATATGCATCTCTCCGGAATAAAGAAAGATTGTCTCAACTATACTAATAATCTGGGTCCGACCTTTACTATGAAAAGGGATTTTCCTGTTACCCTTATCTTAAAAATTTTTAGCAATGTTCTAAAAATTTTACGTATTCCTTTTTTGTAATAGAATTTTCATGAACACCATTGAACCTTTTAAAGAGTAACTTCTCCGTGTTAACGTCTTATTGAATTGTTATTTATATTTTTAATCGTAGCCCGATGTATAAGAAAATGGAGACCGGAATATCGCATCTACGCAATGGAAATTAACTTTTCAATGCAATAATTTTGTAGTAAGAATATGATATCATTTTAATACTAAATTATATCTTAAATTGACTCTTTGGTAGAATTAATGACACATGCATACGTTCTTATCTTAAATTTCTATGTAAGTTATATAAAACAATTTCAGTAAGGTGATGCTGAATAATTTCACTGATTAAGACTCTGCTAATGGAATGCCAAGGCTTGTGTATTATATATAGTCATTGTGTTTCACTTACGTAGGCATGCCCCCATCCTTGCATTTTCGATCAGTGAGGAAAGCGATTGCAATATACTGCACTCCTCATTTCATCTAGTCGCCGCATACCTATGAGTTTGAGTGAAGGTCCCTATCTCACCAGAATAAAGGCGCATTATTATTATTCTTTTCCCCTCTTTAATACCATCTTGCATCTAATGCAGCTAACCATTTTCTATTCAAGTACTGGAAGAACTTTTAGTTAACAACCGGAATAGAAAGGAAATTATATAATTCGGATGTTAATGGTGCTCAAACTAATTACATTTTTGAGATAAAAATAGCTCTCCGGAGAAAAGAAGAGACCTTTTAGCCATATCAAATTTTATACAATAAAGTCATCCCAGGGTAATATTTTATAATAATAATAATACTAAATTGTTTTTATTTGGGCGAGATTGAGACTAAAAGTCTCTTCTTCCATCTAACCCATTGTCATTAATTATTAAATTAGAAGTAGCAAAAATTAGAAGAATTGCGGAGTAAAAAACCTAAGAGATTCTTAGGAAAAAATTCACTGCAGGTAAACCCCACAAGGAAGGGGGGTGTGTAAAACCTGTGCAAACCTACCGATAGTAATAGCTAAAAGATAAGGAAACAGAAAAACTTTAAAAAATAAATAAATGAATGCACTACCAATAATTACTTACATGCAGAACATAAATAGGAATCATTTACATTTAAAAATATAGCAATATACAAAATAACAGAAAACAAACAAAAAAGGAAAATATGGAAAAATTTATTGGATTTTCATTCATAAAGTACATTATGAGGAAAAATGAAAGAATATTATAAAAAGAGCTTAAAAATAATTCATAGAGTATATACTTGTCAAAATTGTATATAACATAGACATTTAGGTAACTCTAAGGCCCAGAACACACTTGGCGTTTTTTACCGATCGGATTTTTTACCGTTGCCGCCGTACCAGTAGTAGCGCGTAGGATGGCATTGCGACTTACACATTGGGCGGAAATATGGACGATCGGATTATTTACCGCCGTCGGCTGCAATGCAGCCGACCACTGCCACTACAATCGACGGATTTTTTACCGTCTTCCCAGAAATGGTGGCCTACGTGACTAAATGCGCGTTTACACACTCAGCGTCCAGTCTGCCGCCGACCGCTGTAGTGTACGCGTTGAAAGTGAATTTGGTGAAAGTGGTGTGATATTATCATGACCGAAGTGGTTGGAATTGACAACGAATTATTAATTCATTTTGTGCAAGAAAGGCCAGTACTATGGGATAAAACCTTGGACGTTTTTAAAGACAGGAATGCCACTAGGAATGCGTGGCATGAAGTTTGTCTTCAACTGAAGAATGATTTTGATAAGCTGGAAGACAGCAAAAAGAATGACTTTGGTAAGTACAAAAATTTCTTTCTTTTATTTCTTTCTATTTATTGAATTAACCTTGATAGTCTTAAATTTTTTTCTTTGCAATTATAAATTCACTAACAAATGCAAACAAATCAAATTTTCCAAAACAAACAAAAAAACTCCGTGTGTTAAATAAAAAGATAAGCAAGACACTAAAGCATTTTTACAAAACAACAAAGATCTTTTAATAACATCAGCAGATAAGGGAGTGGTCATAGTAGTAATGAATAACGTAGATTATAACAAAAATTTGAATTTGAGTTATTAAAAGACCTATGACTTCGAACGACATAATACGATACTTTTTCAAATTTGGAAATTTTAAAAAGAGGAAATTACACCATCAGCGTTTAAAATAAGGCTTGGTTAAAAAATTATCAATTTCGAAACGTTATATGTAAAATTGTACTAAGATTAGAGTTTTTATGCTGATCAGTGTCATATCTTTCCACAATGTACGTGATTATGTTTAGGCCCTCAGATCTTTGACATCTGCCAGGGAATGCTTCCAACACTTGACATGAAGTACTTGCAGAGAATGTTTCGCACGTTGTTGGCTTTCAAGCCTCCTCTTGTATTGCACGCTACTTGAATGTTTTCAAGTCCTGTAATTGACGTAGCATCCTCAGCTACGTACCCATCTCTATATCTAACATAATTATGAAGCACAATACAGGCCTTGACAATATCAGTAGCAAAATCAGGTTGTACATTCAAGGGACGGTGAAAAATTCGCCATTTGTTACTGAGTATTCCGAAAGCGCACTCTATGTACCTTCTTGCTCTACACAGTCTGTAGTTAAATATCCTCTTTTCAACAGTCAAGTGAGTACCAGCGTAAGGTCTCAACAAATTTTTATGTAAGCCGAATGCAGCGTCAGCAACAAAGAAATATGTTACTTTCGGGCTTTCTGTTCCTGGGAGGCACATCTCTTCCGGTAGATTATGTGAACCACTTTCAATTGATCTCCACAGCTTAGTGTTTTTGAAAATAGAAGAGTCACAGTCTTTTCCATAACTTCCAATGCTCACGAAAGTAAATCGGTACGAACTGTCTGCGATAGCCAATAACACAATTGAATAATAATCTTTATAATTGAAAAACATAGAGCTACTTCCCGCTGGACACACTAGACGGATGTGCTTCCCATCTATCGCACCTATACAATGAGGGAAATTTGCTGTTGATTCAAATCCCTTTGCCGATTCCTCCCAGGATTCTTTAGTAGGTGGTGGCATGCACTCATTTTGCAAAACTAGCCACAGAGCTTGACAGACCTCCATAACAATCAATCTTGCTGTAGATATTCCAATTCTGTACGAATAATGGAGGTCGATAAATGTGCATCCACTGGCCAAATACCTAAAATTAAAAACATTAATTTAATGTTAAATTCCACACATTCATTATAGTTAACAAGTTGTGCTTATACAATTAACTTCATTATTTCCTCTTACAAATTTTATTTTCAGGTAAGGAAGTCATTAAAAGGTGGAAACACTTACGTGATGCTTTTATCAGATCTCAGAAGAAATGCAAAGCATCAAAAGCAAGTGGCTCACAGGCCTCCAAGAAAAGGAAGTATATTTTCAATGACGAGCTGCAGTTTCTACGAAAAATTTACGAGGAAAGAGGAGCAGAAGAAAACTATTACGACGGAGATAAAGAAGACGACAATACTGAAGAACCTAGTGCTCCACCAGTACCTCCGGCAGTGACTAGAGTTGAAAGAACGGCCGAAACAGTTGTTGCGAAACCACCAAGGCAACGTAAAAAAATGGACGAAGTCGACCTAAAAATCTTACAGGCATTGAAAAATGAACCTGAGAAAATAAACAACAAATTGCGATTTTTTGAAAGTTTGCTGCCCCATGTGGACAAGTTTGATGACAATCAATGGCTTCAATGCCAAATGGAATTTCTACAAGTCATTTCGAAGATTAAAAATACATACCCCTCCATACCTCAAACCCATAATTTAAACAACCAATCTACTTCCCAGATCCAGCAGTTTAATCAACCATCAAAAGTTAACTTTACACAACCATTCAATGTTCCCCAGATGCCTCAACAAGCATTAACGACTAACATACATCCACCGCAGTTTACAAGTATTCCAGCACCACAAATGACTTGCACTCCAATCACAAATTTCCAGCCAATTTTAAACGTACCGCAGCCGAAAAGTTCTGCTTCTCAGCATTATGAAAATTTTTCTCAAATCATCATGGATGATAATGTTCAATCTCGCAGCCCTTCAGTAACTTCATTATCTTCAACAACTACTATTGATTTTGCTGAATTGTAATTATTAATGATCAAATATTGCCAAACATGTAATAAAATACTGTAGCTTATTCTGAATAGAAATATAAGGTTCTGCAATTTAAAAATTGTGTGGTGAATTATTATTATTTCCCAAATCTCAATTTAACTTACCTTAAAGTTATTGCCAGCATTTCCACTGGTTGAATACAATTCCTCATTCTAGTATTTTTCCGCTGTATATGATTTTTCAGCAGGTTGTGCAGTTCGTCGAAAGACGAGATTGACATCCTAAAATAATTGAAAAACTTTTCTTCATCGTTTCTTAAATCAGGAAACAAAGTGTAGAAGGCTCCAACTTCCTCTCTCCTATGATTAATTGGATGAACCCAAATAAGTCTATTTTTTCGCTTCCTCTTCAATCGACGACGAAATAACAGTAATGCAAGAAGTTGTTCCCTATTCATGTTATACACAACACTACTTATTATATGATAAAACGACAATTAAATAGACACTTGTTGCACAATGGTCAGTGATCGACTGATGTGGCGTTGGTGTGATGATTTTAGCGACGGATATTTTACCGCCCAGTGTGTAAACACTGCATTATTTTAGAGCGGCGGCGGTAAAAAATCCGATCGGTAAAAAAACGCCAAGTGTGTTCCGGGCCTAAGAAAGAAAAAGAGATATATATACATCCCCTCCTCATCACCGCCACAGTTCATTGCCTCATCGGGGCGGAGGGGTGTTAACGGAGGTTGGAGGCGATGCATAGCCCAGGTTCAACCATGCTAAGAAGGCTTCAACAATATCTCCGGCCAAATAATGAAAGTGGCATTCACCAACCGGCAGTAGGACAGCCTGGTGAATCATTGTCCTAACCCCCCCAAATACAAGTACAATTTTCATGATGAGCTTCTTTAATGGAAATTTATCCGGACGTAAAAGCACCACCCATTCGGATGTCCGGGAGGTGGTGGCATTGAAGAGGTCCATCATGAAGAAAAGAATTACTACCCTGCAATTCACAACCTACAACTGCCGCAGCTTGAAGAGTGAAGAACGACTGCTGGAACTACTCAATGAAGCAGAGAAGATAAAATGGGATATCATCGGTCTCAGCGAAGTCAGAAGAAAATCAGAGGAGCTACTTACTCTGAAGGAAGGACATTTATTCTTTTACAGGGGTACCAAGGATGGAAGAAATGGAGGCGTTGGATTTTTGATCAACAAGAGATGGAAGGATAATGTGGTGAAAATCGAAGGTGTATCAGATAGAATTTGTAAACTCATACTAAAGATCAATGAGCGTTACTCAGTACAGGTCATCCAAGTCTACGCACCAACAGCGGCAAGCAGCGAAGAGGAAATTGAAAACTTCTACCAAACTCTCGGCACTGAACATGACAAGGAGGCCCACTACTATAAAGTCATTATGGGAGATTTTAATGCTCGTGTAGGCCAGCGGGAAACTGATGACACTGTCGCAGGACAATATGGACTGGGCCAGAGAAATGAGCGAGGTCACCGCTTAGTAGAGTTTGCAGAATGCACCAATATGTATATAACAAATACATACTTTAAGAAAAATCCTACAAGGAAATGGACGTGGAGAGGTCCCAATGGAACAAAAAATGAAATAGACTACATATTGGTAAACAGACTCTACACTGTAACTAACTGTGAAGTTTTGAATAATTTCAACACTGGAAGTGACCACAGAATTGTTAGATGCAGAATCAATATTAACCCCCGAATGGAACGAAAGAAGTTGGTTTCTTGCAAGAAGGAGGAGATAAATATTGATAAACTATCAGATAACGAGAAAAAGTTTCAGCTGGAACTTAGAAATAGATTCTCAGCACTTCAGGAGGAAGAACTCGAAACCAAAGTTATGGAAATTGTAAAGAAAGCGGCAGAGGAAGTAGCAAGCATGCCAAGAAAACCTAAGGATAAGAAATTTAGTGATAGAACCCGGAAAATGATGAAACGACGGAAGGAACTGAAGAATTTAAACACTCCAAGAGATAATATCGAATATGCCGAGCTTTGCAAAGCCATCAGAGTAGCAATCAAGGAAGACGTGAGGAATTTTAATGAAAAGATTGTGCAAGAGGCCATAGAAAATAACAAAAGCATAAAGAGGGCTAGAAGACGCCTAGCAATTGGTAAGAAACAGATTTTAGCCTTACAGAAAGGAGATGGCACCACAACATATAACAGACCAGCAATATTGAGGATTGTAGCAGAATACTTTGGCAACCTATACAAGAAGATAGGAAACGCCGAAGAGGAGAACCAAGATGAAAGCCAAAGCTCACAAAATCTCCTCTCAATCCTCCCAGAAGAAGTAATGGCGGCGATTAAGCAGATGAAGAATGGGAAAACAGGAGGAGCAGATGGGGTGTTGGCGGAATATCTGAAAGCTGGTGGAACAGAGATTGCTAATGTTTTAGCACAATTATTCAGTAATTGTCTAAAACAAGGAATGATTCCCAAGGAATGGAACCACGCAAGGATTGCCCTTCTGCACAAGAAAGGAAGCAAAGAAGATTTGAAGAACTATCGCCCCATTAGCCTCCTTCCAGCTGTCTACAAAACATTCATGAGGATAATAGCGGAACGTCTTAAGATGACCCTGTCTTCAGCCCAGCCTAGAGAACAAGCGGGATTCCGGAAAGGCTTCAGCACTATGGACCACATCCACACATTACAGAAAATTATAAACAGAACGAATGAATACGAGATGCCACTCGTCCTTTGCTTTGTAGATTATGAACAGGCCTTCGACTCGGTAAGTACCTCCTCCACTCTGAAAGCTCTGAAGAATCAAGGGATAGATTCTGAGTACATCCGCCTCTTGCGCAGTGTCTACGAGAATGGCACAGCTTCTGTAATGCTTCATGAAGAGACCGATGAATTCAAGATTGAGAAGGGAGTTCGACAAGGTGACGGTCTATCTCCCATCTTGTTCACAGCCATTTAGAAGAAGTTTTTAAAACCCTTGATTGGGAAGAGAAGGGGTTAAGAGTAAATGGGGAGTACATCAGTCACCTCCGTTTTGCAGATGATATAGTTCTCTTTGCAGCTAACGCAGAAGATCTAACTTCAAGACTTGAAGAGCTAAACACAGCAGGACAGAAGATAGGACTCAGGATAAACCTAACAAAAACAAAGGTAATGTATAATTCTTTTACAGTGCAAGAGCCAGTCAAACTTCAAGGAAAACCTCTGGATGTTTGCTTGGAATGCACATACCTGGGACAACTTGTAACAACAGGAGAGAAAAACAGGATTAATGAAGTAAACAGAAGAATGAAACTTGGCTGGAGCGCATTTGGTAGGAACTCACACATTCTGAAGTCAAGAATGCCAATGGTTTTGAAGAGGAACGTCTTCAACCAATGCATTTTACCTGTCTTGACCTATGGAAGTGAAACTTGGGTGTTAAATGCTGCAATAACCCAGAGACTTCAGACAACGCAAAGGAGCATGGAGCGCTGTATGCTGGGAATCACAAGAAGAGACAGGAAACGCAACACTTGGGTGAGAATGATGACTGGAGTTACAGACATAATAGATAAGGTAACATCACTGAAATGGAGGTGGACCGGCCATATTGCAAGAAGAAACGACAACCGTTGGACATCTGCCGTTCTCAACTGGATACCAAGAGATGTGAAGAGACCAAGAAGACGACCTATGGACAGGTGGAACAGAGACATCATCAAGTACTTAGGTGTAACGTGGCAACGAGAAGCTCAGGACAGAGAAAATTGGAAAGTACTTGGGGAGGCCTACATCCGACGTCGGATTGAAAATGGCTGATGATGATGATGATGATGATGATATATATATATATATAGCGTTAATCTAACTCTTGCCCATTCTATCATTAATATAATGTCGATCACTAAACTTTAACGTTCTGTCTAAAAGTGTTTGAATCAATTTAATAAATTTAATTTGCTCACTCTATAATCACAAAATACATCATACAGTTCATATTCTGCTATTTTCATTTCATCGTCAATTTTCTTTATAAATAAGTAAAGTGTTTGCAGAGATCAAGATATTCGTTTTTTTAGAATTGGTCTGTTTCTTCGGAATTTCCACGCTCAATGAAAAATATATTCCTTAAATAGTGATACACTTGCGAATGAGAAGAATATACTGAGTCCAGCTTGGTTGGAATTAAGTTACTCCACGAAACTTAACTCGATAAGAACCACGGAAATGTGGGTGGCATATGTAAGGTTTTGACTACATTCGTCAACGTATGTATCATGAATTGTACGAGGCTCCAGATAGTATTGCCCACTGAATTAATTTCTAAGTAAATAGATTGATGGATGATTATTTCCGGAAACGGCTTAATTTTCCTGGAAAACATGTCTACTTCATCGAGCAAGGGACATCAGAGAGTATACGAGTATATATATGTATATATCGTATATCGTATATACACAATGCATTGATAAAAGGTTAAGAAATTTTCACATTCTTACAGTCTCACATTTGCGTTTCAACCACTCCCCTGAAGCTCCCCTATGCTGACTGTACAATCGGCTGACGCTATTAATGTCCGCAGCCGCGAGATGGCAGCACTGAAGCTCACCCTTTGAAACCATAATCTCATATGGAGTAAATGGAAAAAACAGCACGATTATGATACTTTTTCCCTCTTTTTCTTTGCGGGAGTAGTATATACCAAAGATGGAATTCACAGTTAGTGATTTATCCATTTATAAGTACTTAAAACAATTGAATAAAATGGACAAATTAGTAAATCCGAAGAATAAGTGCAGGTTGCCTTCAGGGCACACCAAAAGTAACTTTGTCACTGTGAAAACATTATTTGTAGATCAGCGAAGTGTTCTGCTTGGATACACAGAAAATAATTGATCCTTAATAAATTACCAACGTTACATCTACTTTCAACTAGGCCTTTCAAACTAGAATCGCAGGATGTACATGGGTGGTCTGAAAAGTTTCTGACATTTCAACATTTCTTGACATGTTTTATGAAAATTTTCTGAAGATGTCTGAAAAATCTGGGGTCGGAAACTTTTCAGACCACCCTCGTATATACATTTCCTGAAAACAAATCGAAGTTCCCAGAAATAGTCTCCAGGAAATGAGTAAAAGGTCAAATATTGTTGAAACATACATAAATCCAAAAGTATCAAATTTTAATGACTGGCCTGGACTGCATTTCATCTTGGGGAGGCCTTTTCGATGCATCTACTTTAACAGCCTCCGAATTTATAAACTTTGCATGCTGTCTAATCTTCATAGTTACGTAATGTTTTATTATATATGCTATGATTTCACTACCGTGCTTAAAGCATTGGAAAGTTATCTCTTCCTCACCTTCAAGTAACTCTGTAATTATGCACTCAAGCATATCATTTGACTCACAGTGTTTTACAAATTGTTCCTTCTTCTTTGAGGATGAAAGTATGAAGGTTTACATTAGGATTAACCAAAACCCCCATACTTTTCAGATTTGTTAACTTTGCTACTGGATGGCAAGAGAATGCCCCCGGATGAATTAATGCTGCCTGGCAAACAGCACACTTGCTGTGTTTCTTTATCTGGTGCAATACAACGATGACCAGGCATTTTTAAGTTTAAGGACACCTTAAGGATATCTTAAAATATATTATAAGTCTTCAAGCGCAGTAACGACAATGAAGATCTCCAACTCACAACGTGGTCGCACTTTCCAACATACATCAACGTTACCGTAGAAAGGGGTGACTTCGGCCACTCGTGTACTGCTCCACAAATTGTAAATTTGTAGTATAATATCCAAAATTTCACAAAGTAGCTATTTATTCCTGCCCTTTAGAATTTAGATTGTCTTGACATATCGCCAGCAAATCCGTCTTGCTCCTTGCAACATTGACAATAAAATCGTCATTGGGAACTAAATTGAAAATAATACATTCTCGAGACCAGTCTACGAAACCTCAGTCTGGTAACTTATCTCAGTAACACTCAGCAAGATGGGAAACATTTGAAGACAATTGGAGGACAAATAGTGCTTCCTCGTGAAAAAGAGATTAAATTAGTGGAAGTGCTGCTAAATTTATTATGAGTATTCGTGATATCCAAATTTTAGTACAAACGTATTTGAATAGTAAAAAGTAAATGTTCAGTGCTTTGAAAATAATTCCAGTAATTGTTTGGGTTCGAAGATTCATTAGTAGAAACAAAAGACTGACTCTAAGGCTTGAAAAAAAATTTAAAAGGGTTCGAGTGACAGTGAGTAGAAGTTTTCTACAAGAATTTTTTATTCTTTTTAAAAAAATTTAAAAATGTAAAAATTTATTTTTCTTTTGAAAATTTATAAATAAAGTGGAAAAACGTTATTAATGGTCAATAATTTCTTATCTCAGAACCTATTAAACAAAGAATTAATATAATAATAATTTAAAGATTTTATAATATATTGATGGTCGTAATATTAGTCATATAGTTAATTTTATAGGCGATATTTAGGAAACATGTGGTGTATTTAGGAAACAAGTGGCCGAAGTCACCCCATCGGTTGGGGTGTCTACGGTCGCTATTCTTTATTTTTTAAACAAATTCCTTTGCTTCAGAAAAATATTTAGATTTGCATGAATAAGAATTACCTCCATGTAATTTAAATTTTCTGAGAATAGAGAATGTAATTGAATACAGAAATATTTTTAAAAAATCTAAAAAACGGTCAAATTCACCCCATTCTATGGTACGGTTCAGCGCATTTCAGTGATTTACGAAGAATGTTTTTACGGCGACAAAGTTACCTGTGTTTTGCATACAAGGCAAGCACCTATTCTTCGGATTTGCTAATTTGTCCGTCTTATTCAAATGCTTTGTATTCAATTCAAAAGTACCTATTGATGGATAAAACAATTACTCTTAATTCCATCTTTGGTAAATACTACTCTTTATTACATATGTATCATAATCGTGCTTTTTCACCGTTTACTCCATATAAGATTATGGTTTCAAAGGGCGAACTTCAGTGCTGCCATCTCGCGGATGCCATCTCGCGGCTGCGGACATTAAGGGAGCCAAAACATTTCAGCAGTTTCCAGTCCTATTCTTTCTAAGTTCATGGTTTCAACACATAAAATGACCATTACGATATTATTGTAATTTGATAAAAAATAATTGCAAATGTTTGAGCATTACTTAGAATCATTGAACTGTATCATATGAAAATCAATTAAAAGGATATTTTCACAAACTATGTTGTATGAAAGTTCTCATCTATATAGTAAAATATACAATTGATACAACTTTTAGAATTAGATTAGGAAGCACAGATCGAGATACTTATAATGAAGATCCACTATTTAAATAAATACACGGTATAAGATGTTAAATCAAATTCATTTTAATACGATTCACGAAATTTAAAAGCCATTCTCTGTGAGTTAATGCGCGATTTGAAAAATATGTTCAAGATATATTCCAAAAACTTTTTGACCTAGAATAGATACAAAATGGTTGACAAAATTAAACAATTTTTAAATGGAATATTAAAATAATTGATGCCTAGGAAACAGGAGAAACTATGTTGAAAGATATCGTCTAATATCAAATCTAGGAAGAAGGAGGTCAATATTGCAACGGAAAAATGCATCTTTCGTAGAGAATTAACGAAATTTAGAGCTTTTGAGAATAGTGTAGAAATTATTATTTCATGACAATGCTCGATATTCACGATAAAATGAAAAACAAATGATAAGGAATGTTCATTTTAAATAAACAATGTGCATCCCTTGATTTATTTTTCATAGCTTGCCCACCGTATATTTTTACCCATTGAAATCCGCGAGGTATAATTTTTGTATTCAATATATTACACGATAATTTGTGACGAGTTAACAAACATGACATGTCATGCCAGATACAAAGTCAGGAGACAAGATAGCATACAGGCCATAATAATTTGTTCGATGACACATACATGAAGAGAGAAGCAGAAGAAGCTACGAAAAAAGGCGTGAGCCTTGTTTCAGAGAATAAGCAAAATGTAGTACTTTTGAAAATATCGTAATCGAAATAACTGAATCTAATATGAAAATTTTTTGATGAAAAAAGATGAAATAAAAAAATTATTTTCTAATTACAAATGAAAGTATTTGCTTTGAGGTTATGTGCAAGTATTTACATCTTGCCCTTTCATTTAAACGGTAAGATTAAGCACGGCAGGATGACAGATACTTATACTTTGTTACATATTTTGTTGTTATATCGCATTGGTAATGGAAAACCAATGAAAGAATGACCATCTAAATAAACTTTTCACAAGAATTAAATCAAAAATTGGATTTATTAAAATCTTCAATTACAAAAATTCAACGATTCTCAAAATTGTCTTCATCTTCTTCTTCATCTTTGGAAAGACTCCGAACAAGAATGGTAGGAAAGGTGAAATAATCGAAGGATTTCAGTGGTGACTTATAAGAACAGCCTCGTTATAGATATTATTCAGTGAGTTAGTGATGTCCATTGAATCCATGCCCTGCACTGATTCCACGTCCTCCACTAACACCATGTCCGCTGTAACCACCATATTCCCCGCTAATTCCATATCCTCCGCTGAAATCATGTCCTCCACTGATGCTATGGCCTGCACTGATTCCGTGTCCGCTGTATCCACCGAATCCTCCGCCGATACCATGCCCTCCGCTGATACCATGTCCCCCAGTGACACCATGCCCGCTGTATCCACCGAATCCTCCGCTAATTCCATGTCCCCCGCTGATACCTTGTCCTCCGCTGATACCATGCCCTCCACTGATAACATGCCCCCCACTGACACCATGTCCGCTATATCCACCGAATCCTCCGCTAATTCCATGTCCTCCGCTGATATCATGTACTCCACTGAGGCCGTGACCACCGAATCCGCCAAATCCTCCGCTTACACCTTGTCCACCGCTGATTCCATGCCCCCCACTGAATCCACCAAAACCGGCACCATAACCTCCATGACCTTGGGACTTGATGAAGACGGGCACTGGCTTGTAGACTGGGTATGGCTTAGCAATTGGCACCTCATAAGGGACGCTGACGGGGACGGCAACTGGCTTGGAAACATGTACTGGCACAGGATGTGGTACTGGAACCTTGTATGGGATGTGCACTGGGTATGGGACCTTCTTTACCACTGGATAAGGAACTGGTTTCTCTACTGCAACCGGATATGGTTTATCTACTGGGACTGGGTATGGTTTCTCAACAGGGTAAGGAACTGCATGTGGTACGGGAACTCCTACTTTCTTCACCACGTGAACTGGGACCGGATGAGGTACGGGCACTCTTACTTCCTTGGTGATTGTCACCGATTTGATGCTCTCGTGCCCTCCTTCATTACCATATCCTCCTCCGTAACTTCCTCCTGAGGATAGTCCTCCATGTCCTCCACCATAGCTAACTCCGTATCCCCCAGCGAATCCTCCACCATGACCTAGACCTCCTCCGTAGCCAATGTGCAAGCCTCTTTTCTCTTGCTGTTTGACGTCCTGCTTCGCCTCCTCAGAGGAAACGAAGGCGACAGCCACAGCAATAACGAGTGCTACGGACTGAAAATGAATTTTATATCTCACATTTATTTATATGTTATAAATTATAGAAAATATGTATCACGCAAAGCATGAAGTAAAAGTGAATGTAGTAAAATGTTTGTTATATGTCCTATATATTGAGCAAGAACTAATACTACGTGATGATACAACGAGTAAATTTGCATGAGAAGGATCGATTAAATATATTCATTTCTTATTAAAGCTAAAGTCTTTAATACTTACCAGGAGCTTCATGGTCTTGATGTTTGATGGAGAGCCAATGGCTGCTGAAGATGAAGTGATTTGGGATATGCTTCACCATCCTTATATACTTCTCGGAACGATGTGCATCGCCTACTTTTCTTTCTTTCTTGCCATTAATTTTTTTTTGGCTTTCCCTTTGAATTACTCCGTCCAAGCATGAAATTCCTTCCACTGTATATTTGTATGATTTTTAATTAAGAAGCGTATTAATCCATAAAAGACGGGAGATTACCTGATAATGGGTGTGAATGGAGTCTTACTTAAGCTATGAAATGAGATTACCGTAGGATTCAAACCCTAAATATGTGTTGCAATGTTAATTTTCCTTGAGAATCCCTAATTTTAGGAATAGAATTGTGCAGTGCCACATTTGTGTGTTAATGTTTTTTGAAGCATTTGAATTTTAAATTACAAAATACTATATCTTAAGATGGAGACAGGAAATTTCCATCTAGCCAACGGAAGTAAGCTTCCTATTGCATAGATTTCGTGGTTAGGTTATTAGGCAATTTCATCAATTATTGTTGTCATTAAGTCCGTAAAGTTGAAAGTAATGAATTTATATACGTCCTTATTCAAATTTGAATCGGTTAAAAGTTAATAATTCCCATCTTTTTCAATATTCATTTATGTAATAAAAACAAGAATTTCAATCATGATCTTCGTTATTTGTTTTGCATCTTAACCACTGTTTTGAATTTCCCAGTGTTTTTTGTTATAGGATGGAGAAATATGTATCTTTCGTCTTTCCGATGATAGAGAAAAACTTGACTTTTGCCGCATTCTTGCTAGTGTATGGCCGTTTTCACAGAAATCTATTAAGGTATAGAGATGTTTATTAATGTCACAAATTAATAACTCTGCTTATGGAATGCTAAGGTATGTTTTCAAGTAGAGTCATTGTGCTTCACGTAGGTAGACATGTTCCCCCTTCTTGCTTCTTTGCTCAGCGAGAAGAGAGATGGCAATAATCAGCACTCCTCATTATATCTAATAGCCACATTCCCTATTAAATACAGCTAATGGCGCATGGAAATTGTTCAAATGTTGTTTTAGAGTAGAAGAGCGAGCAAACACCTAAGGTTATATTGTGCAGCCAGGCATTTTCTATTCAATCGCTGGAAGGATCTTAAGGTAATCTTCGGAATGAAAAGGAAAGCAAATAATTCCCCTGTTAATGGTGCCCAAATAATCTACAAGTTTGTGATAAAATAATTATCCGGGGAAAGGATGATTGATTTGATACGATAAAGCTATCCTTATGCAATTTATAATGATAGCTTGAATATCACTTATGCCCCTTCCCTCATTTATTTAATGCTGTTTCATAATTTTTGAAGTTTAGTCTAAAAGTGCCAAAGTCAATTTACTGACGTTAAATATCTTACGTAGATCAAAATTGTATAACATGCAGATTATTAAAGTGAAGTTTCGACTAATGTTTTTTGAGAGAGTTCTCTTTATTCTTCAATATTTCCCCTGTCCATCGAGAGTTGACTTCTAAAATTTTGATCAGCTTGCGCTAATACATGGGAAAGATATACCGGGGCCAGCTCGTAAGGAAGTAAGTTACTCCACAAAACTTCACTTGATAAGAACTTTGGCAACGTGGGCGGCACAAGCATGCTTATGACTTCCTCCTTAAAGATATATGTCTGAAATTGAAGGTGGAATAAGGCAGCATATCCAACTTTGGATATAGCTGGATTTCCCTCTCAGTAAAGAGGCTAAAGGATGAGCATTTCCCAAAAAGGATTGTTTAGGAAAACGTTTCCACTCACTCGAGCCTGGGAAAACAAGAAATCTATCTCCGATGGATATTTATTAGATAACGCACTCTTCACAAAATTCAATGTTATACTTCACTATTTAAAGTCGCCATTACCGTAATTTTTCATTTGTTGAAATATATTCATATACATTGAGAGTTACTCCTAACAGTGTCAAACTATTACATTTGAATATCATTTAAGGGATTTTTTCTCAAAATTTACCACGCTATCACCCGCAACTATGCTGCATGATAGGTATTATCTTAGTAATAAAATTCAATGTTAATACATATAATTGGAAGTTCGAAAAGGAAAAAATCCTGGCGTAAGACATAATAAAGATAAGCTAATTAGCCAAATACATGCTATTCGAATTCAAATCGGACTCGTTATACTACTAGGCGTCACGAAAGATAAAGTCAATAGCCAGCACGTGAAAAAATGGCACCTATACATAAATTACTCAAGATTTTTTATCAAAAACGGTGTGATTTGTAATGGAAGTGAAATGTTGAACAGAGGAATTAGTGTGAAATGGGAGATCACAAAATATTGATACAATGGAGAACAAAATAGAGGCTCCAATGCCGAAAAATATCGTTAGATATCAAATCCATGATGAAGAAGTTCGATCTTGGAATGGAAAAGGGCTTCTTTTGTAATTAATTAACGAATTTTAGAACTTTTTAGAATAGTGTGGAACGTAATCGTTGAATTAATATGAGAATTTTACGATCAAATGATAATGATACTGATCAAGAATGTTCATCTGATATTAACTCAAAGTGTATTCAATGATTTTTGTATTAGTCAGGTCACCTTCTTAATTTTTAGCCCCCGGAATCCAGGTTTTGATAAATTCTTCAATTCAGATAAATATTGTAAGAGAATTTATAAGGTTGGTAAACGAAAACCTTTACTGATTTTATGATAATGAATGATAACCCAAAGAAAGTTTCTACATAAATTTAATCTAAAATTGGATTTCATAAATTTTGCAGTCACAAAAAACTCACTTTACCTCTAAAAGTGCTTCTTCTGTTTTATATCTTCTCTGTTCATATGACCTGCCTATAAAATTCACAGCTTGAGTGCCAATGGGAACCTTGCCTATTTCAATATTTGCTACCAGAGCTAGTAGAAGGGAAAAGGGTTTGCTAGACAGGGTGAGGAGTTAGGTAGTTTATCCTTGTCCTTCTCACTGAGCCAAAATACTATAAACAGAATCTTAATTGAAGCATAATGACTCAGCAGATAAAGGTCTACGTGAAATTTCATAAGGAGATACCTAAATTAGTGCCGTTATTCAGCATGACTCATATAGCAATAGCTTTTAAGTCATCGCAGTTATGAACAAAGCTGTAACAAGATTAAATGAAGAATATTCTTGCACGCACATTATTCATTGAGCCAAAAGAAAAATACAAACCTTATTTGATAGAAGTATGTTACTCAAAATTACTTTCTCTCTATCAATTAAAATGAATGCGAATAAATAACCTGGTAAGTAACTTGTTGGTGTTTTTAACATCAAATTCTGAATTAAGTATTCAATAAAATATATTTGCATCGATGTATCTTTAGCGAATGACGAAAATTATGTCAGTTCAGATTGTAAATATTTTCTATGATTCGGTGTTTGTAATTTTCATGGAGTTAAACGGCGAGTTGTAAAGTTGTAGCAAATCTCCAACATGGTATAACTGACCAAAAAAGTAAAGTGATTTTAGGTTTTGATATATGCGGAATGCTAAAAATAATTTATTTGTGGTGTTTGTTTATGTTTTATTATTTGATTGAGCTCCGTCTTTATGTTATGTATGTACTTAAGTATTGAGATATAAGTCAGTACCATATTACACTTACTTTCAAAAAGAATATTCGTCGGTAGTTTTTAGAGTGATCTACAATTTATTTCTGTTATCTAAGTAAGATCTTTATTTTCTTTATCCCTGTGTGACTTTCTGAAAATGTCTCTTTAAATATAGTGTTGCTTATCCTAAAGTGATCTTTGAATACATTTTTATATTTCTTTAAACAAATGTTGTCTTAATTGAAGAAATTATTAATTCAAAAGATATGAGATGAAATATTGAGTTGATAAAGCTTTGTAGACATTATTCGAACTTTTTAGATTTATTGCTTTGGAAGTTATTTGGCATTTGATATCTACCTAAAACGATGAAGCATGTCATACAATCGAGGTTTTTTCACTAAAACATATCAATTCAAATTCACCCGTTGAGAATCAACGGGCATTTCTGCTAGTATATCTATAAAAATGGTTATATGAATGTGTGTATGTTTATATGTGTTTATGTATGTTCCAGATAATCTCGAAAACCAGAAGTCACACAATGTTCAAAATGTTTCCATAATTAAAAGTTTTCCCGGCGATGATCAAGCAACAATTTTAATTTACCCAATGTCCACGGTTCGAACCCAGACGAGTAAAGTAGTTTGCAAAAGAAATACACGTAAAACCTATTTTTGTCTTTGCAGGCTTTACTAAATTTGAAAATTAAAATTAGAAAGAAAGGTGAGTTGTAAAGTTTTAGCAAATATTCTACATCGTATAACTGACCAAAAAGGTAAAATAGTTTAGATTTGTTATATGCAAAATGCAAAAATTTATTTATTCGATTGTTTTATTTTAAATGCTCCCACTTCATATTCACTTACTATCCTTCTGCTATTGGTGTTTATTCTTTATTTTTATTTTGATATTGCGATTTCTTTTGTTTTATGTGTGTTCCGTGTTTATGCTACATATTTTAAATTGAAATATGAGTCAGCTCCGTAATACACTTACTTTCCACGAAAAATATTGGTTGATGATTATTAAAGCGATATATAATTTATTTCTGTCATCCGTGTTAAATTTTTGATTCATTTGACTGTACCTGTACGAAAATGTAACTTTAAACGTGCTGCTTATCCTAATGTGATTTTCGAATAAATTTCTGTATAGTCTCCGTTCAAAAAATTATTAATTCAAACTATATCAGATTGAATATTGAGTAAATACAGCTTTATGGACATAATTGTAACTTGAATATCTTTATATAATGGTATAGAAAGTCTGATATTTTCTATCTATCAACAATTACGAAGCATGAACTACGATCAAGGATGATACACTGATATGTATGAAATATAATATCCCCGTTGAGAATCAACGGACAATTCTGCTAGTAAACTTACACTTTGTAAGTAATTTTTGTCTAATTATACATTGATAACGGAAAAGGACCAAAAAAATGTTCATCTCAAGTAAATTACCAGTTATATAAAATCAAAACTAGGATTTATTAAAACTCCAATCGAACAATTCAACGCTTCACAAAATTGACTTCATCTTCTTCTTCATCTTTGGAAAGACTTCGAAAAAGAACGGTAGGAATAATTAAATCATCGAAGGATCTCGTTGGTGACTCTAAGAACAGCTTCGCTTTAGATATTATTTAGTGAGTCAGTGGTGTCCATTGAATCCATGTCCTGCACTGATACCATGTCCACTGTATCCTCCGCTGGTACCATGTGCTGCACTGATTCCATGTCCTCCACTAACACCATGTCCGCTGTAACCACCGAATCCCCCGCTAATTCCATGTACTCCGCTAAAATCATGTCCTCCACTGATGCTATGACCTGTACTGATACCGCGTCCGCTGTAACCACCGAATCCTCCACTGATTCCATGCCCTACGCTGATAGCATGTCCTCCACTGATGCCGTGGCCTCCACTGACGCCGTGTCCGCTGTATCCAACTAATCCTCCGCTAATTCCATGTCCTTCACTGAGGCCGTGACCACCGACTCCGCCAAATCCTCCGCTTACTCCATGTCCCCCGCTGATACCATGTCCTCTATTGATTCCATTCCCGCCACTAATGCTGAGGCCTCCACTGATACCATGTCCGCTGTATCCACCGAATCCTCCGCTAATTCCATGTCCTCCACTGAGGCCGTGACTACCGAATCCGCCAAATCCTCCGCTTACTCCGTGTCCAACGCTGATTCCATGCCCCCCACTGAATCCACCGAAACCGGCACCATAACCTCCATGACCTTGGGACTTGATGAAGACGGGCACTGGCTTGTAGACTGGGTATGGCTTAGCAATTGGCACCTCATAAGGGACGCTGACGGGGACGGCAACTGGCTTGGAAACATGTACTGGCACAGGATGTGGTACTGGAACCTTGTATGGGATGTGCACTGGGTATGGGACCTTCTTTACCACCGGATAAGGGACCGGCTTCTCTACTGCAACCGGATATGGTTTCTCGATAGGGACTGGGTATGGTTTTTCAACTGGATACGGGACCGCATGCGGTACGGGAACTCCTACTTTCTTCACCACGTGCACGGGTACAGGGTGAGGTACTGGAACTCGTACTTCCTTGGTGATGGTCACCGATTTGATGCTTTCGTGTCCCCTTTCATTACCATATTCTCTTCCATAACTTCCCCTTGGAGAGAGACCTCCTTCGTATCCACCACCGAATCCTCCATCATGACCAAGACCTCCTCCGTAGCCAAGATCCAAACCTCTTTTCTCTTGTGTTTTGGCGTCCTGCTTCGCCTCCTCAGAGGAAACGAAGGCGACAACCACAGCTAGAACGAGTGCTACGGACTGGAAAATGGATTATGTTTCAGTTATGTATGCTAATGAATTTTGTATTAGTTGCTTTTTGCATAAAAAAATAAAGAGGCGAAAATAGTACATTCGACATTGGGTCGAAAAACTCCTATATAATGAGCCAATCGAAGGAGTAATAATACGGATTTACACAAGAAAAAATGGAAGATGAAGACCAGTAATATCTATTTAATTCAACTTTAAGCTGTAGTTAATATTACTCACCCGGAGCTTCATGGTCTCGATGTTTGATGGAAGGCCGATGGCTGCTGAAGATGAAGTGATTTCGGATATGCTTCGCTCTCCTTATATACATCTCGGAACGATGTGCATCGCCTACTCTTCTTTCTTTCTTGCCACTTAAATTTTTTTCAGCTTTCCCTGTTATGTGCTCTGCCCAAGCATGAAATTCCTTCCACTTTATTAATTAAAAAACGTATAAATCCCTACAAGACGGGAGATTACTTGATTATGGGTGGTAATGGAGTCTTACTGAAGCTATGAAATGGAATTACCTAGGAATCAATCCATAAATATGTGTTACAATGCCAATTTTCCTCAAGAATTCCAAATTTTAGGTATAGAATTGTTCAGTGCAACTTTACTGTGTTAATGGTTTTGATGCATTTTAACTTTAAATTACAACATAATGTATCTTAAGATGGAGACTGGAAATTCCCATCTTGCCAAAGGAAGTAAGCTCTTTATTAAATCGATTCCGTAGTTAGATAATTATGACTCTTCATCAGTTATTGCTGTCGTAAATTACGTCCAGTTAAAAGTAATGATGTTAAAATAGGTCTTTGTTCAATTTTTTCTTGTTCAATAGTTAATAATTCCCATCTTTTATAATATTGATTTTTATATAATCTAAAAACAAGAATTTTAATCATTTTTAAAAAATTTCATTTGCATCTTAACCACTGTTTTTTTATTTCTTCCTTTATTGTTGGTTAGAGGATAGAATATTATGTATCTTTCGTCTTGTCGATGATAGAGAAAAACTTTTTATGTTGTCACATTCTTGCTCGTACATGGCCGTTTTGAAAAAAATCTCACAAATTAATCATTCTGGTTATGGAATTCTAAGGTATGTGCTTCATGTAGATTCATTGTGTTCAAGTAGGTAGACATGTCTCTCTTCTTGCTTTCTTGCTCAGTAAGGAGGCGATGGCAATAAACCGCACTCCTCATTGCATATATTCGCTTTATACCTTATTAAATAGCACTTTTGCTGCTAATGTCGCAGGGAAATTGTTCGTAAATAGTTTTATTGTAGAAGATCGAACAAACACCGAAGGTTATATTGTGCAGTTAAGCATTTTCTAGTCAATCACTGAGAGAATCTTAACATATTCTTCGGATTGAAAAAGAAAGCATAATTTAATCTTGCTTCATAATTTATAAAGTTCTGTCTAAAGTGACCCAAAGAATTTACTAATGTTAATTAGCTTGCCTAGATCGAAATTGTATAAGATATAGTTCATCAAAGCTATGTTTCATTTAACTCGTATTTTTAGAATTATCACTCTTTATTCTTCAAAATTTCTTCTATACATAGAGATTTAATTACTAAAACATTGATTGGCTTTCACTTACACATGGGAAAGATATACCGGGGCTAGCTCGTAAGGAAGTAAGCTACTCCACGAAACTTAGCTTAATAAGAACTTCGGCAACGTGGGCGGCACAAGTATGCTTATGATTTCTTCCTCAAAGATATATCTCGGAAGCTGTACGTGGCTCTAGAGAGCATTTGCCATTTTGGTAAACGCTTGATTCCATTCGGGGTAAAGAGGTTAGCGGATGAGCATTTCCAAAAATGGAGTAATCGGTTTGGGAAACGTTTCCACTCTTTTGAGCTTGGGAATATTATTAGATTAGGGACTACTCACTAAATTCAGTTTTATGTCTTACTTAAAGTCACCAGTACCGTATTTTTGTCGTTTGTTGAAAGAATATTCATGTACATTGAGAGCCATACCTAACTTTGACAAAAATTTTCATATCCATTAAATAGAATGTTTCTCAAAATTTATCAAGATACCGCCCAAAACTATGCTGCATAAATAATATTATCTTAATAGCAAAATTAAATGTTAATACATAAAATTGGAAGTAGGAATAGGAAGAATCCTGGCGTAAGACATAATAAATATATGCTATTTAGCCAAATACATGCTATTCGAATTAAAATCGGGCTCGTTGTACTAGGCGTCATGAAAGCTATTGCCAACAGTCAGGGCATGAAAGAATGGTATACAAATACTACTTAAGATTTTTTTTCATAAATGGTTTGACCTGCAATGGAAATAAAAGGTTGAGCAGAGTAAACACGATTTGAAATGGGATTGTAAAAATGATTGATCCAAAAATAAAATAAAAGTAATATGCAGAAAAATATCGTTAGAGATCAAATCCATAATGAAAAAGGCCAATTTTGGAACAGAAAAGGTATCTTTTGTAGAGAGTTAACGACTTTTAGAACTTTTAAGAATAGAGTGGAGTGTAGTTGCTAAATTAATACAAGAATGTCACAATCAAATGATAATGATAATGGTCAAGAATGTTCAACTCAAATTAACGTGTATCCAATGATTTTGGGTTAGTCAGGTATCCTTCTTAATTCAGAGTAACCGGAGTCCCGGATTTGACAAATTCTTTGACAGATTACTGTTGTAAGAGCGCTTATAACAATGGTAATCGAAAGCGTTCACTGAAATGTTTACTCCAGGAGAGTTTCTTCATAAATGTAATCAATAGTTGGATTTATTAAATTTTGCAATTAGAAAAAATCATTGTACCTCTCAAATTACTTCATCTTCTCTGTACATATGGTCTTTCTATAAAGTATACAGATCAAGCACCGATTGGAATCCAGCCTAAATCAATATCAGCTACCAGAACTAGTAGATAGGAATGAGTTTTACTAGGCAGGATGAGGAGTGAGCTAGTTTATCCTTGTTCTTCTCACTGTTCCAAAATGCTGCGAACAGAATCTTCATTGAAGCATAATAACTCTTCTGATAACATTTTTTAATTCTACCTAAATAATGCTGTTATTCAGTATGACTCATATATAAATGGCGTTTCCGTCATCGCAGCTATCAGCAAGACTGTAAATAAAATAAATGAAGTATATATTTTTAAGCACTTTATAGATTGTGGAAAAATAAAATGCAAAGCATATTATTCATGAAGATGCGATAAAAGAACCAAATGTATTATATAAGATATTTATACTGTCACTTTTTACAAAAAAACTATAATCACTAGTCATTTAGTGAGCGAATGCTTTATGAAAATTGCTCCGTAATATTTGGGTTAAAAAGATCACTCAATATACTTTTTACGAGGAACAAAACATTACCAATAAAAAGACAGAAGCCGAGAAAGAAAAAAGGCCATAACAATTTGATAGATTTAAAATATATGACGACGGAAGCAAGGAGAGCTTTGAAAAGGGAGTTTTCCTTTGAAAAAGGAGAAAATGAGCGAAATGTAAAACTTTTGGGGGTACGAAGAATTTTAAGCTAATGCGAAAATTTTTCTATGAAGTAAATGCAATTGAAAAATGAACTTTTAATGGCTAATGAAAGTGTTTTCCAGGAGGTTCTGTGCTAGTATGATCACTCTTTTTATTTAAACCACAAGATATAGCTCGGTATGACTTCATATTCTCATATATTGCTATATAATTTTTGTATGAATACATTGGTTGTGGTAAATAATCGAAATAATATTTTTTTTCAATTTTCTGAAAAGAAAGAAACTCAAACTTTACAACTTGGCATGGATTGACAACATAGGAAAATGATTCTTAATGGAAAATATGTTTTCCAGGAGGTAATGTGCTTGTATGATCGCCTTTTCTGATTTCAACCGCTAGATGTTGAACGGCAGAAAGACATATGCTTTGTAACATATTTTGTTGTAAAGATACAATGGTAATCGAAAAGGATCGAAGAAATGATAATTTCAAATAAATTTCCACATGTATTCAATCAAAAATTGGATTTATTAAAACTCCAATCACAAAAATTCAACGCTTCTCAAAATTGACTTCATCTTCTTTTTCATCTTTGGAAAAGCTCCGAACGAGAACAGTAGGAATCGTGAAATCATCAAAGGATTTCGCTGGTGACTTTTAAAAACAGCCTATAGATATTATTTAGTAAGTTAGTGGTGTCCTTTGAATCCGTGCCCTGCATTGACACCATGCCCAATGTATCCTCCACTGGTACCTTCTCCAGCACTGATTCCATGTCCTCCACTAACACCATGTCCGCTGTAACCACCGAATCCCCCGCTAATTCCATATCCTCCGCTGAAATCATGTCCTCCACTGATGCTATGGCCTGCACTGAATCCGTGTCCGCTGTAACCACCGAATCCTCCACCGATATCATGCCCTACGCTGATACCATGTCCTACACTGATACCGTGTCCTCCGCTGATACCATGTCCTCCACTGACGCCATGTCCGCTGTATCCACCAAATCCTCCGCTTACTCCATTTCCTCCACTGATGCCGTGACCACCGAATCCGCCAAATCCTCCGCTTACTCCGTGTCCACTGCTGATTCCATGCCCCCCACTGAATCCACCGAAACCGGCACCATAACCTCCATGACCTTGGGACTTGATGAAGACAGGCACTGGTTTGTAGACTGGGTATGGCTTAACAATTAAGACCTTATAAGGGACGCTGACGGGGACGGCAACTGGCTTTGAAACATGAACTGGCACAGGATGGGGAACTGGGACCTTAAATGGGACGTGGACTGGATATGGGACTTTCTTTACCACTGGATAAGGAACTGGTTTCTCTACTGCAACCGGATATGGTTTCTCGATAGGGACTGGGTATGGTTTTTCAACAAGATAAGGAACTGCATGCGGTACGGGTACTCCAATTTTCTTTACCACGTGTACGGGGACAGGGTGAGGTACAGGCACTCCTACTTCCTTGGTGATTGTCACCGATTTGATGTTCTCGTGACCCCCTCCACTACCATATCCTCCTCCGTAAGTTCCTCCGGAATACAATCCTTCATGTCCTCCTCCGTAGCCTCCATCGAATCCCCCACCATGACCAAGACCTCCTCCGTAGCCAATGTGCAAGCCTCTTTTCTCTTGCTTTTTGGCATCCTGCTTTGCCTCTTCAGAAGAAACGAAGGCAACAGCCACAGCAAGAACGAGTGCTACGGACTGAAAATGAATTTCATATCACTCGTACATTTATATTTTATAATATTTAGAAAATATGTTTTACCTCAAAGCAGTAAATAAAATGAAATGCAGGTAAAATATATGTTATTTGTCCTATATGAGCAGCAAGGACTAATACTACCATGTTAGACAATAAGTAAATTTGGATGAGAAGGATCGATTAATTATAATAAACTCTTATGTAAGCCTAGGTTTATAATACTTACCAGGAGCTTCATGGTCTCGATGGTTGATGGAAGACCTATGGCTGCTGAAGATGAAGTGATTTCAGAACTGCTTTGCCCTCCTTATATACTTGTCTTAACGATGTGCATCGCCTACCTTTCTTCCTTCCTAGCCTTCATAATCGTTTTCGGCTCTCCCCGTTCACCCTGTTAATTACTCCGTCCAAGCATGATATCTAAATCCGTTCCACTCCTACACGTGTATATCCGTTAATTAAAACAATACATATACATCCGGATAAAAGAGTTGATGATCTAATAAAATTGTCAAAAATGTGCCATACTTCCCCTATGAATTGTGAGTAAACTGTATAACTAACAGAAATGTTAATATTTTTTTTTTATATTATTTCATAACTTCTGAAAAAAATGTCTTTTTATAAAGCAACATATGTTCATTAAGTGCTTTTTAAATGTAAATAAACGTGTTATCTACATTAATCACAGTTAACTGAATGTGAATGTGCAGATAAGTAACTCGCAATGTAACCATAGGATGATAGCCGTCTATGGCTATCACTTTAATGTAGAATATTAGGCTATTTTTTATGAAACTCGATCATAGTTTTACTGTAAAGTAGAATTAATGATTTCCAAATACATTCCTATTCTAAGAATCCATGGTTTTTCAATTGATATTTCGGTACTTTTTCATTTTAAAAATTCTAACGAAATAATTATAGTTTATCTAAAATGAAATTAATTGCATGAAAATTCTCAAGATGCTGAATCTGATGCTTTTTAAGATCGCTGCGAATCGAATTGATAAAAGTTCAACTCGTTGAATAACTTTGCTTTATTTGAATTTTCCATCTAATGGTGCAGTGGATGAGGTCAAGACTAGCTTTGGATCGGAAGAGTCAGCAGACGGTAAGAGCTAAATGTACAGCTAAGAATATTCCATCGAATCATTCGGAAGTTTTTAAGTTAATCGTTGGAATAAAAAGGAAAGTGCCTAATTTGGATACAGATGGTGCTCAAAAAATTATTTTCATGGTATAAGTAGCTTCCACAAGAGATATAGGTTTTTCTTTGCCTCATTTTATTTTAACCTCTTATATTCATATTAATATCATACACTTGCTCATTTCTCATTAATTTAATTTTGATCAACAATTACGTGCAACATTTACTTCAGCTACGTAAATTAGATAGTGCTGTCCACTTCTATAATATATAGTTCACAGTCTACAATGTACCGTTCATCATCTATTTTCCCTATGGAGAAGGAAATTTTTATCAGAAAAACTGAATACTCGTATTGTTTAGAATGGCTACTATTGGTTCGTTGTAATTTCCCCTATCAATGAAGATTTAATCACTCAACTTGTGTTAGGCACATTGGAAGGATATACCCGCACTAGCTCGGTGGAAAGTAAGCTACTCCACGAAATTAAACTTGATAAAAACTCATGGAACGTGGGCGACAGATTTAAGCTCATAATTTCTTTCTCATGTGTATATCTGTGAAATTGTACGTGTCTCGAGGCGGTTTTACACACTTTGGAAAAAACGGGACTCACTTCTGAACAATAAAGGTATTAATGGATGGCCATTTCCTGAAACGACTTAATTTTCCTATAAAATATACCCACGTGCACAAACCGGGGACATCAAGTAATAAATTTCCAATACGTCGTTTCTAGGTTAGGAAATCCTTTTCAAAATACAATTGCGTCTAAGAATGGTAAAAGCATGCACGGGCGTCAAATGAAAAATGTATCGTTTTTATGAGCGAAAGAGTTCCTATATTCGACCGATAAAGAACTCGAATGGCTTCCTTTGGAAAGGTTTTTGCGTAATGACGCCATCACCAAGTACTCCAGAACGTTAGTGCGGAAATTCCGGAAAGATACAAAAATATCTCAAGATTTCTACGGCCTTATTTATATTATTTATTTTACTTATTCTATATATTTTTTATCTATTTTATTTATTTTATATATTTATATATTTTATTTAGTTTGTGCTATTTAATTTATATATTTAATTTATTTTATTCGTTCTATTTAATTATTTCAATAATTTATTATCATACATCAGCATACAGCACGAAGCAAATTATTGATGACGATATACAATAATAACAAAGAACAAAAATATCTATAAAATAGTGATAAATCAACAAAAATTAACATAATAATTAATAACAAGTGTATATGAACCAGCAAACAAAAAAATCTTATAAAATTGTATTTTTCCACATCAAACTCTCACCATCATATTCTGAATAGATTTCTGAGATAAGAAGAAAGGACCTAAATGACTGTTGGATGGAAGGGAGTTGAAAATTGAAGGAATTCGGAAGAGGGATCGTTTTAATATACGAGGAGTAATCAAAGAGAAGGTATCGGATAGGCGTTCCTCACGCTAGTAAATACAACCGTCTTCGGAGATATCGCCAACACATGAGCTCAACGTAAGACAACTCACATACATCCCTCCCGTTTCTCTCGCACGAGACACAATTCCATTGATGGGAAACTGCCATCTCTCAGCACACACCAGTTTCCGCTCGATGAGCCATTTACGGCTTCTCTTTCCCTCAATTCAAAACAGAGGGCCACGAAATGCGATAGAATACCATATGCGGACTCGAAAACAGAGCGATAAATAAGGGCGCCCCAGTTTGCGAGGCCGTCGGAGTCGTTTATGAACGTTGTATCGCGTTTTTCTATCAGCGGAATCGAATGAAGAAGGGCGCAATACACGGAAACGATCGGCTGTAGTCTCGGCGGAACGATTCGAAAATACCATTTGGTTAAGTACGAGGAGAAAGGGGGATTCGATAGAATATTACTACTAGAGTAGGCAACCTGAATATTTTATTCTGTGCGATAAATTGGGGAGCCAAATCGAACGTTAAACATTTATTTTGTTGATTCCGATCGCATCAGCATTTTTCATATTGCTACTTTTGCTTTATCTATCATCTAAGTATCAAAGTTATATTCTTAGAGTCTAATTTTGTTTGAATACATTTTATTAGGCTATTTCCTTAAAATTCTTACGGTAGCATAGATGTTTTATTACATAGTGTGAAAGCGTTTTGATGTGGAAGACTCAGAATTTTTTTTGCTTTCATATCTATATTCAGGGCTTTTTATTACTATGGCACGAAGATATTGGTGCAGTTCATTTTTTTATTGTCAGAATGATATATGTTTCAAACTCCGAATTACGCAAGCCCCCATTTTTGGGAATATTTGTGACTCAATGATGCTAGTGAATAAAATTACTCAAACCTTATTATGAATTTAGTGTTTCCTTTTTTCTAAATAATTTATTCTCAAGGATAATTATAAACACGTGTGCCGAGGGGTTTGAGAGAGTACGGTGTATCATAAGACATGTAGGAAAGAACTAATTTATTCACTGTCAACGCGTCTTAAGGTATTGGCTAGCTACTGCACATGGATAAGCGAAATCACATACCTCAGCATGGAGAGAAGCGGAGGATCAAAAACATGTCGCTTAAAGTTATTTAGTGAGTACTCGAGATTTGCATTAAACTATTACATAACTACTTCCTCCGCCTATCTTAAATTTCAGCTGGTTTTAAGGCCTCCTTTCTGAGACCTGATTAAGAATTATTATTGTTACAATCTTATTTGACTATAACTTATATAAGTTTTCGATCCATAAAATACTGATTTATTTCCTGTGTGGTGAATTTCTAAGCTATAGAAATATGAGTTTGATTCCAACTATTCCTAGACCCGTAAGTCAACTTTAAAAAGGAACAGTAAATAACAGAATAAGTAAAATAATAATTCAAGATATATAATCCTTTTGACGGCAAGAAAACTTAGAATAATAAAAATAATATTAACTAAACACTCTGAGAGAGTGCATCGTGGTAATGTCCAATTAGGTCCGGAATTTTATATATATTCCCAATATCTTTCTTCTTTCCGAATATAAGAGTAGGGTGAGAATAAACCAGAATTTTAGTGCGATTCTTTCGTTTGAAAATCTTTAGTAAGAAGCTAAAATCTTTCTAAAGTAATTAAAAAAATATTTCAATAATATACGTCCATTTTATCAATCAAATGACTAAATTTGCCAACCATTTTATCTTTTATATTTGCGGTGTTTGTCTCTTAATTTTTAAATCGTCCAGTGATATAATCAATTAGATACCTTATCTTCGATTTCAAAACTTTATATAAACTCATTTTTTTTCTGAAGAGTATCCTGTTTACTTTTTTATAGGGTATTCGTGTTATAGATATAATTAATAATATGATTAAATAACAACTATTCAAGAAATATTTATTTTATCAAATTATTAAAATATAAGATACCTATACAATGTAAGAGAGAAAAATACGGCGCGCATGTAAGTCGCGCATACGTTGCGCAAATACCGTTGCCTCTGCACAATGTTCCATGCTTGGAGAGCGTCTCTTCAGTAGGTCAAGTTCACAAGATTAGCAAAAGTGAATAGAGAACGGGAGACTTCGCGGCGTGATTTGAAAGAGAAGGTGCAGGAACGCATTCGTTTATTTCCGTTCTCTTCCTTATCTGTGCGAATATACGTATTCCAAATAAAATCAAGCAGGGAACGCAATGGTAACGCAAAAGCTAAAAAGGACTACTGGGAGTGAAGAAAGAAGATAGTCTGAAAGAATCATATATCTTAGGATACAACAGAATCCGTGATTCGCAAAGTACTTCCACATAGATTTTTTATGCCTATTGTTTACAATAAACCACACATATACATATACAAATACCTAGACAAAGTAATTAGCTTTTCAGAATACGGAAATAAGGTTTTCTAAATCAGGTCGAACCAAGAGAAATCTTAGTTCACGAATATGTATGGTGCTACGTAAGCTATTTTTGGATAAACGTTTGTAGTACACTCCTGGCCAAAATTAACGCAGCACCTCCCTAGCGATCCTTACGGCCGGTGCTGCGTTAATTTTGGCCAGGACTGTACATACCAGGAAGATTTCTAGATAAAAATGCTGAAATATTTTAACATCTTACGAGTAATTCCTTGGCTAAAGACTTTAGAGGTTTAAAATCTCCAGTAGCCGTTTTCGTCGGCGTTCCTCTTCTCATTTCCCGGTATTCCAAGAAAACAGGACAGGACGCCGCACTTTTTGAGAACACTCGGGAATGAGAAGAGAAACGCTGACAAAAACGGCTATTACAGATTTTAAACCTCTAATTCCTTAACAGCCATGTACCAACTTTCCTTTCTCTACATAGCTACAGACGTTAATGAATAGAGAAGATTGTTGAGTGAGATCGCAACATTAATGAACCAAAAACGTTTTATTGAAATATAAAAGACAACCACCAATTGCGAAAAAATAATTGGCCAAGAATTATGTTTGGTTAGATAGTATTGGATGACATACATTATATAATTGGACAATTACGATAAAACAAACAAACACAAAAGAGGAAGGATACAAGTTTATTAAGTCATATTTAATTTAACGAACTATAATCACGATCAGATTATAATTCGTCGAGTACACTCTAGTCAAGCCCGAAAGTTAAGTTTAATGCTTTGAGGAGGAGCATACTTACATAGAATGATCTGTCCTTCCATAAAATACACATATTGACTTCAATTGAATGATTTACTTATATATCACAGTGTATCGTTCGAAAGCAGTCGTTTTATGAGAGTTGAATTTCGTTTAATGCTGACTTCACTGCACCAAGATTTTTGCCAATATAGTTTTCTGGCCGTTAAGGGAGATGTTATTAGAGCATAAGTGATGGATTATAATAAAGGAGAACGTGTGTTGTCACTTATTGGTATTCTTTTATCTTTCCATTTATTGATAACTCGCGAGTTACTCGTAATACAATTCATGAAGTTAAGTTCTTGATGGTATGCATTGAAATATGACTAGTTAGTTTCTCTTACATTAGCAGTTGCAGAAATACATGAAATATTGTTTTGATTCGGTTAGCACTAGCATTTTACATCTCTTGTCATTTACATTTCTGTAATTTTGAAATGGGAGGATGCTCCTGGATCATTGTGATAACAAATGAGATTGAAATTGATTGCTTGAATCGAATCAAAGCGTCAACAACGTAACCTCATTCGAGGGCATGTAGCTTGTCGTGCATAGAAAATAGATATATTTATCTTCAATTTGTGTTAGCGCGTTTGATTCCATTTACAATAATGAAGATTTAATTCTGAAGGAAGAACGTACATGAAAACTTCTGACAGGACCTGGACTCAAACCAGAATCTCCTAATTGCCGGTTGGTTGCTCATCCAATAAAGATATTCCTCCAGAATGTTATCCATCAGTTTCAGGTACGCTCAGAAATTTACATTCCCTTACCTCCTCAATAATATTTCTAGGTTTAAACCTTAACGTGCAAAATCATCTTATGCTCTTTTCCTTGTAAAGAATTTTAGTTTAATGTAGAAGAATTAAGTTTCATCCTAAACAAGTTTTTACTCGATTTTCATGTTTCAGTAGTATTTCAGGAAGAATGATGGTACATTTTCTGCGAAACCAGTAATGTTTTTGCAGTCTCTGTGATGTAGTAGAAGTTTACCATGTAATTCTGAGCTGATCCTGATTTAGTGCACACTGTGCATATAAATTTCGCTCAGGGAGATTCGCAAGAGAGAAAGTTCCATACCGTGCAAGTTATATACAGTCACATAAGGAATATTCTTTGCTGTCTTAATGTAATATGTTCAGGCTCGACATTGCGAAATGGTGCTAATCCTAAGAGATAAAAGAACTTAGCAATTTTCCCCGAGAAAGGAAGGGCATTGACCTGCTGGAAGAGATAAAAATAAAACCATTCCATTTCTTAAACATTGAATATCTTTTCCAAAACTCTCCACTTCTGATTCCCCACCTTCTACTCATTTTCATGGATGCTCTATTTACAGCCCTCCCATTCTTTGTTTTTATACATATACTATCCCCTCCAGTGTAAAGTTGCCTGAGGAAATCTATCTCGTCATAATTATAATTATTACAGAATCATTAAGAGAAGATAAATTACCTGGAGACAGTGGTAATACATTTTACGTTATATGTATACATACAGTCAATCGTACATAGTCAAGTAAAAAATAAACATTCCTTTTATGATTAGGCATTATAAATTAAGGGGAAAACGCAACAGATAATGAGCATTTGCACAAGGAGGGAAAACCTCTCGGAAAACCTCCCTCTAGTAGAAGTCAAGATATACACATAATCCTAAATTTACTGAAATATTATATGGCCACATGAGTAAAAATACATCTTTACGACTCACAAAAAAATCGCCTGATCCTGACAAAATTTAAGACATACAAAAAATCCAAAATTCACTTGAGTATCATCTGGCATCGTAAGTAAAAATACATCTTCACAATCCATAACCACTTGGACATAATCACGAATCACAGAATTTAGTGAACAGTTATTACAATTTACTTTATTTCCTCTTGAAGGTACGCAATCGGGTAGGTAATGGGTCAAACATACCTACAGGAAGAGTGTTCCAATGTCTATATTTTGTTAAGACTAAAAGACGAAACTAGTTGAAAAAAACTTATACTTGTAGAAACTACGAAATAATTTTACATCTTAAGAGTTTTTTGTCTCCTTAGTCAATGAACCATAAAATGCTAGTCTCCACTCTCGTTCTTCTGGCATTTGACTACTGCTCCCTAGTGTACGAGGATCTAACAGCTGGGCAAGACCTTAAATTACTCCGTCATCTTAATAACTGCATCTGATTCATTTTTAACCTACAGAAAGATGTTCATATCTCAAATTACCACCGTCAGTTGAAGTTGTTAAGTCCAAATACCAGAAGAAAATTCATGCTTGGTTAATTTTTGTTTGCAGTTTTTCACGATCTTAAACCACAATATATCCATAACTTGTTTGCTTCCAAATATAGTTTCTTTTAAAACTACCCGCTCCGGCCCTAGCTATCTTTTATGTCCAATCCCTCGGACTAACGCTTACTTAAAATCCTTCTTAATTACTGCATCTAATTTCTGGAACAACTTGCCTGTACATATTAAAAATTCCACTTCTACACAATCTTTTAAAGAAAAATTGTTTTATTATCTTATTGTTTCCACGGAATGATTCTAAAACCACAATACAGGATTATTTCCTTTTTTATCATCTTTATCTGAGCAGTCTATATTTTGTATCATTATCTTATGTCTATAATTTGTATTATTATCTGATGTGAGTAGATAATATTCGTATTATTTATTTCTGCTCTTATGGGACTATCCACAATAAAGCTACTATAATAATAATAATAATTATTATTATTAGTGCACTACTAACGCACTAAGAACGGAGTCGCGATACCATGCCACATGCTTCCCTGTGAGAAGTGGTGCACCAGCAAAACCACGATCCGCAAGAGCACTCACACCCTCGAATTCATTTCCGTCGCGGAAAAGAGAAAACGCAGTCCGAAGAGACGTGATTATATCCCGGGACAAGTTCACATCGGGAGAGCATTCCGGCACCGTCCTTTCGGCATACGCTTCCCCACGTCACTTCTGGAAGCATCAGCTCGCGTTTTTTCCATCTTGAGAATGGGAGTTATGAGACGACACGGTGGTTATAATAGGTCCGGGCACGAGGAGGAAATGGAGTTATTTTTCCCCGTCTCTCCCCTCGACCGGGGTGCGGCGTTACGGCGCGGTTTTTGCACGGCATTTTTCAAAGCGCTCAGAAAGAGCGATTGCGCGGAATTAGGAATGAAGGGTACTTTTTTGCGGGAACCGTAAATGGATCCCCTTCTCTCACACAGTACAGGGGACAGTTTACCGCACGGAGAAGATGGAGCGGGGAATAAACGGATATAGGATAGGTGGGAGGGGCAGGAATAACGGATCGGGTCCAAATAGGGTTAAGTTTGGAAGGCAGGGATTGTATCCCTGTTTTCCCGATCCTCGTAAGCGAAGCGTTTTCCAATCATGGCCGAAAACTTCGATGATTTAGGATTCCCTTAAATGTTCAATCTCTTTTATTTTTTTGCCGTCGTTTGAAGTGAATACCTCCGGGTTGTTTTGTCGTGATTGGGGAGGGAGAGATACTCAGCCTCGTCCGATGATGGCTTTACGGGCTCTCTATGGACGTACGCTGGGGACTGAATTAAAACTTATTTTAAACGTCGGATGTTGAGAAACGGCCATGTTGATGGGATTCCCTGCCGGAGCATTTTTAGTGGAAACTACGTAACGGTCGTGAGTGGAAGGAGAAGGTTCTCATTGGAGAGGAGAGATTGCTTCATCTACGTCGCTAATGTTGCCGAAAAATGTTTTGAATGTTTATGGCATTGCGCCGCAGCGTAAGAAGGAGGGATGGAACCAAACATTCCATTTTAAAGTGAATTTTTTTGCACTTTGATGTGTACTTTTATCATATAGGGCCGTTATTATGGTGTATAATTAAGATCGATTATAAATTAAGTCTTCATTTTAGCGCTGAAATATCGGATTATATTCTATAGTCAAACTTTCTCTGATTTTTACAACGATGATCCATGTGAGTACCAGATTGAGCTCCAAATCTGAAAACTATTTTTAAATTTTTCATTGAATTTCAAAAATCGTAAGTATGCTTTGGAACATACGGTTTAAGTATTATTACCTTTTATGTCTATTTTTGTGGAGATAAAATGCAATTCACGGTAATAAATGATTCTGCATGATGAAATCAATAAAAAATACGAATAGCCTCTGATTTCAATGAGTGATTATTGTTATTAATAAATGCTGCTGTCAAATTTAAATTATTTATAGGCTTGATGAAAAGTGATGTAAACTCCTTGAAAATTTACTGTATCAGCAGCACAATAATTCAAGTTCAAGTGAGCCTAATCGACATCTGGAAATATATAAGGAGTTATTAGGAATCTATTCAATACCTACATATAATTTTAAACTAATAGTTCTAAAGTGTTCTATAGTGATTTTTTTCTGGTTTCCTTTAATTAAGTAAGAATTAGCAATTTCACGAATTCCAGCGATCGAAAAAAGATGAAAATATTATTCCTCATCCTAGTGTTGAGGACATGTATTCTATTTTGTGAAATAACTAGTATAGGTGGATTTTAAGGTGATATAAAATATCAATAATAAGGAAATAAATCTAGTTGGATATGATAAAAGAGGATGTGATTATATATATTATAGATGTACACATTTAAGCGAGAAACCCTTCCATAGCAATTAATCGGCTGATAAAAGTAAAGATATCGGTAAAAACGCAATATTTAAACTTTAACTTTAAATGAGTTTTATTAGTGTTGTTTTTATTTTGAACACGTAGAGGCATCAAATGTAATTCCCGAAGATGTAAAAAGTCAAAACTATAGTTCGATTCATCTTCTGTAAAAATGCTCATATTATTAAATGAAATTGAATTAGAACATGATTGAGAAATTTTATTCCTCTCTTAGGAAACGAAGCTGATGCATTTGTTTTCTCGGCTTATGTTAGGCGCTCAACGAGGATCTCATGGAAACATCTTCATTGGAATTCACTGCATCCACCCGATTGCGTAAACTATCTCGTAAAAGTCTTCTTTCTGCAAAGGATTCTTAGCTCCGATTGTTCCCTTAACGTGCATAGCTTCCTTAATAGACGTTTCCCCAAGCAAAACCTTACGACCTGTTGTTACAACTGGTACTAAGGTGACATGAGATATTGGCGTAGATAAACCTATATCTAAAGCTATTCTCATTCGATCTTCAGCGAATGAACCTAAGTTTTTGCGAAGAAATTCAATAAGCGAAACATTCTGATAATACTCAACATTTGGTATTCAAATTTGTATACTCTTGAAACGTCTACTATTTCGAGCTCTTAGAGGAAATTCTATCTGAGGTAAACAAAAGAGACTTTTGACAGCTCTACATTTTGTTATATAGCGTAGTTGAATGAAATACAAAGGTGAAAGAAAAAAATCTGTAGTAATATTCCGGCAAATACAGGATAATGATCATGCTATTTAAGCTTAAATTTCAGGTTTTATTTCATCGTGAAATTTCAGTATTTCTAAGTAATGATATTTAAATGTTTAATCTCAATGGTTTATTTCTATTTATCATAGAATATCAATGGTCAGAAATTTTTGTAAGGTTTCTTTGACAATAATATCTCAGGCTGTATATTTTGGTGGATATATTGTCCTTTAAGAGACCAAACAAAGGTATTCAATGTTTATGAGTACATGTGATTTTTAATACAATTTTAATATACTGCAATATAATTTTTCGTGAAAAAACCGTATATCTATAGACGTGAATCTAACAAAGAGAGTTAAACGAAAACAAATCATAAACCAAGGGAATAGTTCGGTTATACAGGTAATGAAGAGGGAAAATTCATTCAATATATCCCTGAGACATTTTAGAGACTAAATTCGTCACAATAAAAATGCTATCTTCTTCTTTTGCGTTATTTTACCATACTTCGCATGTTTAAATTCCTGTGATTAGAAAAGTTCCTGTGATACATCACGCATTTTGAAAGTGCCGAATCGAATCGGAAGTTGAAATTTAAATTACAGATCAACGTATTTCTATATTTTGTAAAAAGAATAATGCGAAATATATTCCAAATGTAGCAAACACTGTGTGCCTTTTAGGTTGGAAATACTTTAAATCCCTTTAAAACATGAGTTGCGAGATATTTCTCTTGGTAATCTGATATACGATAAAGGTTCTTCGTTCTCATTTACAACTGCTAAGATGTTTTCACATTTCTGAAACGTTATCACTTAAAATGTGGTGTATCATAAGGAGACCGATTAGAAAACTCCCAATACTCGTCAAGACATTACTTCCTGCTTGAACGCTTCAGAATAAATGCTCCCATTGCATTGAAATCACGTATATGAACCAGCCAACTTATCCTTTTTTCATTTTCTCAAACTCCTGATAATATTTGATACCGTCGAGTCCTTCAAATGTTATTTTCCATACCCGTTTGTGCCACGGAGCGGTTCGTCGTCAGAAACAAAGCCGCTCGCCAGAACCATTATTTTCACGCATAAATAGCACGTAATCTCCGCTTTGACAGAATCTCCCGATAAAAAAAACATCTCTGTGCGCCATGATTTCCTCATGGAAAAGAAAAACCTTCACGGCTCATTTTACGTACGTGTATGCTTGAAAGGGAATAAATGGAGCCTCTTTCTTTCGTAATTTCTGACCTCCATCCTACCGTCTACGTAGGTTGAACAAGAAGTGCTCCACGCATACAGGAATCAAGGACGCAAAGCAATGCCCACTCTTCCTTTGGAAAACGTATTCCCTTCCCTTTGTAACCACTCTCCACCGCCGTCTGCTTCATCATACATCTTCAAAATCTCCTTTTCCGCTTCGTTTCAAAGGAGCACGCCTCGGCCGAGATAAACTCCCTATTTTCCTCCCATTTCCCAGCCTTGTGAGGGATTTTGAGGAAAAAACCATGCGATGCGAGATAAAACAAAGCGACAGTGTCGCGTGTCTGAGTGATACGCATAGTTTAACACGTGCCAAAGAGGATATTCCTAAATTTATAAGAGGTTAGATTCCAAGAAAAATGTGTGAAATATATTGAATATAAAGCATGTAAGTATTCCGCGTGAAAGCTCTTTCGGCATTCTGAGGTCCTTTATGAAAACAAAATAAGCCTTTGAGATAAAAGTAGAATTATTCATTATTACTCGGAATCCGTGATATTATTATTATATCATCAAAGTCATTCCAGGTACGTTGTTACCCTGTCCTGACTTCACCAAAATCAATGCAGTGAACATTGAAACCATGCATTGTTTAGCGTGTTTTCTTACTATTAAGTTATTTTAATTCAAAAGTTTTGTTTCAAAACAATTTTTTTACTTTCTGTGGTAGTAAATACAAAACTGAATCGCATTAAAAGTAATAAACAAGATGTAAATATTTATCTACGACAGAATTTTCTAACTCTATATTCAATCCAAACTTGGAATATAAGTGATTAATGTATATCATATTATCTTTTACGTTACAAACATTATAAATAATGTTTTTCGGGTCATGTTTGATGAAAAACGATGAAATTGGCCTTTCGCCCAGAGCGCCCACCAAGTACATAATCAGCAACTTCCGGTTTATCAGTATTTCATGATTAAGTCCTAAATAATCAGTTATAAAAAAATACGTTTCATACAAATATTATAGGAAAATACATTTACTAAACTTTTATAAATGACATATACCTAAATATCAGATTAATGGAGGAATTTTGCAAAAACGGAAAGAAGTTTTGAAAAATAAATCTCAACTTTTGGTTACCCGATTTACTCCAAAAACTAATCAACTCTAATGACACCAACCAAAGCACTACATATGAAATTTGGTGTTGATCAAAAAAATGGTTTTCATGTTAGAGCGCCCACAAAGTACATAACAGCTACTTCCGGTTTATCAGTATTTTACGAAGAACACCTAATCAACCGGTGATACAAAAATATGTTTAATACAAAATTTATAGTAAATTACATTTTATAAAACTTTTGTATGGAATAGAATATACCTAAATATCATATTTATGGAGATAGTTAGCAAAAACGAAAATTTTCGTTGAAGAAAAAAGCTCAACTTCCGGTTAACTGATTTACTCCAAAAACTAATGAACTCTGACAGCACTCACTACAGTGCTATATATGAAGTTTGGTATTGATACAACTAATAGTTTTTACGGTAGAGCGCCCATAAGCATAGACACACATACACACACACACACGCACATACACATGCACAAACACATAGACATCATTCCGGAAATGGTCAAAACGTGTTCTAGGGACCCCAAAACATATATTTCCGTTTAAATCTGGAAGTGGATTTTTTTCATGAAAACAATACTTTCTTTCTACTACGTATGTGGAGAGTGTAAAAATACGGAAACATCCTGCCCTTAAAAAAGATAACTTTTCGAAATTTTATCTTAAATTATCCTATCGTTCAACTGTCTAGGAATCTTATTCCTGACTGCGCATTTACTTTTTATGTTAATAGGAATAGCGAAGAATTATCTCATAAATTGGGATAATATTTAAACATGGGTAGATACGTCTTTCACAATCCAAAGCTGATGATCTACAATCTAATGGACAAAGTTGATATCTTCTCACAAGTTGGGATAGGGCAGCTATCACGGTATATTTTAGCAGTTTATTACGTGTTTAAATTTTTTCTTGGATATTCTCTATTCTGGTCCGGAAGCCATAGATCATTGCTAGGAAGAAAATTACACTGATAAAGTTTGGAGCTGGGAAATTCTGATATCTAAAAGTTATTCGAACGAATTAATATATATATATATATATATATATCTTCAATGCTTAACAACTTAATTTACTATCATTTACTTTTTATGAGGTTTTATAATTTCAAATATCTATATTAAATCTCGCATATAATGAAATATTTAGTTAATTGATTTTAGTTTAAAAACTTCCAGAAGAAAAAATTGCACTTAAGTAACATATCGATTATGGCATGTATGTGCCGGAAAAATCGTTGACTGATTAAATACCAAATTATCGTGAATTATATTATTGTTGCGGAAATGTAGGAAGGCGCTGTACTTTTCCAACGAAGAGTTATTTTTTCTTTCAGGGGGAGGAGTTCAAGGCCTCTGTTAATGCTATACTATCTCTCCATAAATTATAATGGTTAAGAATATAAGTTGAAAGAAAAGTCTTCGTAATTTCCACAATAAATTAAAATTTATTGTGGAAATTACGAAGTCTTTTCTTTCAACTTAAGATGTCGTTCCACGAAGTACAGCTAGGACATATTAATTATGTTAAGAATATAAATTACATTTGTGGGGATAGTGTAAGCGCTTCACATTTTTTTGAATTTATGTATCAAAAATCCCTTTTCTTACCTGAAAGCCTTAGATTATAGCATTAAAGTTTTGGTTATCACGTCATATTTTTATTATTTGCGTATAGTTTTTATTATTGCGTTATCAAAATAAATCATGGAGACGCATTTTAAAATGGTAAGGTTATTAAAGCTGTCTGCCAAATAAAGCGACAACTGGGCAATTTAAGGACATCACGAAGATGTATCCTGCGCAAATGGTTGTGATATTACTTCGCTAAACGAAATATGTATAATGCAACGTTTTCCAATACAGTCTCATCCCACGAAATAAAATGGTCTCTCGAGCAGATTTATACCTTCTTTTTATCAATATGTACCCGATGTCGTTATTGTTAGTCCGAAGTTGTTACCACCGATGTTTGAAAAACTCATACCATTACTGCACCCATGGGCCTCTCATCCGAAATTCTTGGCGCCGGAAAGTGTTTCACTTCTGGATGATTTGGCTCCTTCGGAAGCAATGCAGAAGAATGAAAATTGTTTGGAGGATGTCCAAGGTTGTTCCTCGTTCATTCCTTACTCCATCGGGAAGGTTTTGCTTTATGTTGGCTCTCTCAAATAAAATTTGAATAAAATTCCCATACGTTTCATTGCCTTGTCCGGGAGAGTTTAGCGTTGTGCAACGGGAGGCTGTAAATTAACTTCCCAATGTTTTTATTTTCATATTTCATATGAGGGTGAATGTCCCGCATAAAAATAGGTAAGTATGGAATCTGATCGATAAATACGAGTAATATATTCCTGATGGCAAACCTAATTCTTATCAGTCAGTTATTATAGGATAAGCTTTTCTTTGAATATTTTCTCGATAAATTTCGCCTAGTATAGAAGGCCATAATTTCATATTTTATAGAGTTGCCTATACCTAATATATTTACCATGGACTCAATGACGATTGTGATGGTGAAATAATTCCATGTTTTTCTCAGAGATTTTAAAAGCGCTTCATACCTCAATGCTCCTCTTGGAAATAGCATTTAACCAGCAAGGTGTGACGGAGGCATTGTGGTGTTACTAATGGTTACAATGATTTCCATTGAGTTTTATGGTCAAGGTCTTTGTATTTGATATCGCAAATGTTGCGGGGATGTTAATAAATTGGACAGCCTAAATGTTTAGAGTATTACAACATTATGATTAGTTGATAAAAGAGACAGAATCTGACAAATAAAATATTCTTAGATACCATTTGGACTAAATGACAGCAAAAGTTGTTAAATTTTCATTGTTATCACCTATATTATAACTACTTTGATTTCATTCCACTCTTTGACTAGAAACGTATTCGCAAATAATTTTAAATGGCTAAATCTATCTTAATAAGTGTACATATGAGGATGTGTTTTCAATGGTAACTCATGTTTCTTATCTGTAGCAATTAATCAGTAGAAGATTTTGGTCGTGCATGTGTTCAATTTTTTAAGCTAAGTGCCGAGTAGTTCACACCAGTTTGTTGTAGGTCACTTCTTACACTGAAGCTTGTAATATTTTTATGAAGTAGATAAATTCGAGGATGTTATTAGCGCATTTCTACAATTCTATGTTGAAGTCATTCATTTATTACATAAGAATGCTGCAGTTAGTCGCAAGGACAGGTAGCGAGGTGAACCTATGCCAAAATCATAACCATACATAAATATAAATATTAAAAACTCATATTCAACAATTTTAGTTATTTTCCGACGGATGGCATTCAAAACATAGTGTTATATTTTGACGCAAATTCAAAATAATAAACTCTTTTCTACATATTCCAAAATTTTGTAACTCTCAGATACATTTTTTACAGGAAAAATGTCAATTATATAAGTTACTACAGTTTCGGTACATATTTAAACATTTTAAGCAATAATTAATGGATTAAGATACTACATTTTTTAAGGATGATTGATGAACCACGGTAAATTGAATTAATTGATTTACCATTGAAAGAGGTTTTAAAAATTGGGAGAATTTTGGGGTTATATTGACCCCTCGCGACTAATTATGTAAACGTTTTTGACTCGAATAATAAAGGATTGATACAAAAAAAATAACGCTTTTAAATATTTTTACGTTGCATAGAAATTAAATAATAACCCTAAATAGGATTAAAATGACTTTTCAAGAATTATATTGTTCGTACTTAGCAGTGATGAACAATCTTTCGTTGTGCACTTGTAACATTCTAATTAGTGATATAGAATAGTAATGGTAGAGAGAGTAATTTTCAGCCGAACCTAAAGGAGATATCTCGTTGGAAATATCCTTCGAAATGACGTATCTTTCCCATCCCCTCGTCATTTCCTTTCTCATTCCTGGGAGAGCATTCAAGGACAAGGGCTCAGTGGGTAAAGGACAAAGGGAGAGGGGATGAAAACTCACACACCCTTCTCCTCCTTAACTCCTTTTCCTTAGGTCATCCGGGTCCTGTCATTCCATCGCATCTCCATGGCAACCTCTTCAAATCCAGACTCCTTCCAATCGACGGAAAAAAATTTCTTCTCTTCCCCAAAATTCCCATCGGTCCCCGCCCCGACATTTCACCTTTCTTGTTTCCTATCTCATCTTCTTTGCGATGTTAGAATCAACGAAAAGAATTCCTGAGCATGCTAATGTGCAAAAAACGGAGGAAAATGCTCGCCGCAGGTTGGGACGGTTTTACATCCAGAATATACCGAATCTGCTTCTTATTTTTTCTCCGCTCTCTCCCTCGGAAGGATCGAGTAATTTTCTTCGTGTCCATTTTATTATTCCATTATCTCCGTGCGCATTTATGCGGTTGGGGAGAGGACGACCCAATTACGTCGTGTTCGACAGTAAAAAGATATTTCCGAAATGAGGAAGGAATTGTCGCGGAAGATACAAAAGAATGGCCTGATTATTTTTACGTCACATTATTCTTTGTTATGTATTTTAATCTCCATGATAATTAATTTGGATGAAACATATATAAGCTTACAAAGGAAATGTATTATCTAACAAAGAAAATTCTTTGTATTCAATGAAATATCCTATGAAAATTCAAAACGGCTAAATTTCTTCCTGCGTTGATAACGTTTTTCTTACGTAGAATCATTTAAGTTCGGTTTCTAATTGAAATAACCCGCTATTTAAAGGAGAAAATTTATTGTATCTCATATCTTTATTTTACTGTATTACTTACGAAGTCTTTATTAGAAACCAATGTGTAGTTATAATGAAAATGACGATTTTTTGCCATAATAATTTAATATGATATTTATTACTGTTGGTTGGACAATAACATAATATGCTGCCTTCAGTTTTAACAAATGAAACTTATTGAATTGCAATATTCAAATCTTAAAGAATATAAATTCATACACCCGGTTATTTGAAATTACAATAACTACTAAACGTTGAGAAAATACACTGATACTAATGAATAATTATATTAGATACGAGTAAAATGTAGCTTGCATACTGCAAGCAGATCGGCAATACTAATTTCATATCGGCATCATATCGAGACGGTCCTCAAAAGAAAAAAAAAAAGGATTGAAATTTTTCTTAAAATTCGCTAAAATTTCATCGTCTGGCATCTAACTCGGGTCTTACTGGTGAACTAACTATGCAGCAGAGTAGAAGACCACCCTTTGTAACTACGTGTGAAAATTCAAGCAGAAATATTCGCAACAACTGCCTGAAAAGACGTTCTAATTTTCACGAATGTTAATGGCTCTTTGGATTCGAACCAAGGACGATCTTGGAAAACTAAAAAAGGTTTCTGAAAGTTATTTATGATATCTATCTATATGCAGAATTTCAAATTTCTATATTATTGGGAAAGGTTTCAAAATAATTCCTAAAAATCGGATCAACTTCTAATTGCAGAGACACCTGGTGTCGAACCCAGGACATATTGTAAGCTGTAAATGCACAGTTTGATTTGTAAAGACCTGTTCTTCTATTACGCAAAGTTTTAAGTCGATAGCATGCCGGGAAGTACCTTAATTTTGTTTCTGTTATCTCCGTAAGAAATGCATTGAGAAGTGCAAATGGCCCCCTGGGATTGAACCAAGGACCATCAGCGAACATTTAAAATTCGATTATGAAATATATTTATGATATATATCCACGTGCCGAGTTTCATGTATCCATGTTATCGGGAAAGAATCAAAAAAAAATCTTCAAAATCGCCGCAATGCATTTTAAACGGCCGATTTTTGCCCCGACGTAGCATCGAACCATGGACCATATTCGGCGATGTCTTTCTGATTTACGTTGGAGTTGCACGGCTTCTAGCGATCCCTTGAATTTCAACTCTCTCCTTTTCCGGGAAGTTCCTTAAAAAAATTTTCGAAAATCCCTGCCATGTAATCTTATGGGGAAAATCGCGACTTTGGGGCCTTCTGGAATCGAACCCATGACACCGAGGTTCAAAGTCGGCTTTTTCCTGGAGGTTACACGTCATGGCCATAACGTCGTAAAAATTTCAAGTTAATGACGCTTTTGGTTTAGCCTGTGAATTTGTATCCTATCTGGGTATCTGGGTATATATATGAATGAATCCGGAGAAGCATCTATAAATAATAGATACTTGAAATAGACTTATTATTGGTTATTCACGAATTTAACATTTATGTGGTTAAATTAAAATAAATCTCATTCATTTATTTTTTATCCTGCATTCATTATTGTTTTCGTTCAATTCAACGATGTCAATACAACATGTATAAGTAATTATAAGATTATTATTATCATCAAATATAAATATATGTATATTGGAAAATGTATTATAATCTCGGAAAATAAAAATGTCAGGTTGTGCATCATATTTCATTGCCTTGCATAATGCCTTGTGCACCAGTTCAATCAAATTCGCCATGTTTTTTTTCGGAATGGCTCTGATAAGCGTAATTCACCTCTCTGTTCCTATTCTACGTCTTAGGCCATTGCTTCTCCGTGCTGCCACCTGAGACGTCATAACGGTGCAGATAAGACCCCTTCCCTTTAAATCTCTCCTCGAGTGGCTGCCACAAAGCAAGTTATCGTTCACTTTGGCCTTCTTTCAAGAATGTGTACGCGGTCTAGTTTTCGGATCCGTCTGAGAAGGCCTCACAAAGAAGGGAATACGGCAAAAATACCAATACCTTCTTCTTGAGCTCACACAGCGGCTGATGCGGTGGAGAGGATCGAAATAAAAGAGTCAAACTAAATTTTCTCTCGGCCTCCATTCCATCCTCGATACGTGTGAGGCTGCGTGAACGCAAAAATACTCTAGGATTCACGAGTGACTTCGCTCATGGCCTTACACGAGTTTACCCGTATTGATGTGTCTTGCTTCGGATTTATTTTCGGATGATTATTATTGCAATGAAAATGGTAAAATGGATTATTACGAGTTTAATGATAAAGAGCGTTGAACTGAGATTAGTTGCATGAAAGTCTAAAGCTTATATCTAAAAAAACACCATTTTTATTTAAAAGTAAGTCAGGAAAAATAACAAATATTATGAAGGAATAAATACATTTTTAAAACTAAATGAATGAATTATAACTCACTTTTTGAAAATTTTGTATATGCTTTCTATTAAGGTTTTTCTACGAAACTATGACAAAATTATTTCAAGATGATTGCTTAACTTCGACATTTCTTTAGAGAAATAAAACAATTATAGATGATTATAAATTACCTCTATAAAATTAATTATTATATACAAATATTGTTTATGAACGAAGATAATCTCATAAATTGTACTTTTCCACAAAGTTATAAATTGCCTTAGCGGAAAAAATAATTTCTGATATTATTTCCAGTAAATATATCCGACATTTTCCGCCAGATGTTGTGAAGTTAAGTTTATTAACGTTTGAAAACGCTTTTGTGCGGAAAATATCAAAGAATAGCTCATTCAAACATTTGAAGGAATATTAATACATTGTTACCACGTAGGTGACGTATAGAAAGATCCGCTAAGTCAAATAAAGATCGAAACTTTACAACGGAGATGCCTTTCCTTGAATGCGTAAATTATTTCCGTATGATTCAGCCAATAAATACGATAGAGTATTAGCCCTAAATATATACACTGTAAAGTCAAACCATTTTTTGGGATGTGCTTTCGCTTGTATCACTAACTCCCCTTATCTTTGGAAGTCTAGAAGTGAATCGTGTAAAATTCGTAACTAAAACCTTCTTTATCTTTCCACGAAAATTTCTTAACCCGAAAAATTGGTAACCTGGACAGAGACATGGCAATATCCACGAAAAAATTAGTTTCCTGGAAAACGCCGTCAAAAGAGATATTACGACGAATTCGGGGAAGCGATTCGACCACTTTCACCGAGATATCAAATTTCCCGGTTATAGTCCGCGGAGGTAAATAGCCTTTGCGGCTTAATATATCTTAAAGAGGTAATCTCAAGACTGGAGGGCTGCAGCGACGGGACAGGCAGCAAAATATAAAGCAAGTAATGAAAATTTACAGAGGGAGGGAGCTAGTTGGCAGAAGACTGAGCGTAAAAGTTCCCTGCGGCAAAAGAAATGTCGGTAGCTGAGAAGGGAAGGCAGGGAATTTATCCTGATTCCCATCAGGTTGGAGGGAGGAATCAATTTATTTTCTCCCCGAGGGAATCAGAAGCAGAGGTTCTTCGGCATCGGACGGATATCTTGTTGACCGACTCCTACGGTTCATTATATTCAATTACAAATCTCGTTTGGGTCCCCTAAATCCTCTGGATGCGAAATTTAATTTCACTTGTCCTAATTTCGTTCATGACGGAATTGCAAATGTGATTACTAGGGCCATGTAAGTACTCAAAATCAAAGCAATATATATTTCGCCCGTGGAATAGTTTTTCATCCTTTGTGAGTTCTCATCGACTTGACAGCGCAATGGGATTGTGGGATTTATTTGTTTTTTTATCTTCTCTATTTCGATATATTATCTAAGGCAACAGAGAGTGGAAATTTCAAATTATTGGCTGTTGCAAAGAAAAGAAGATTCAGTTTTAAAGCATTCCCGAGCCGGATTTTCTCGAGGTCAAGTGCACTAGTAACGACTGCTTCGGTCAGGCTTGACGGAGTTTGCACGACCAAGCCATTACAGCTGCTTTATCGTACTGATAAGGATTCAAAGGTGAAATGTCAATTTATAAAATTAATTGCTTTCAAATTATGAAGTTCGTTGAAATTTATCGCGAAAAGTACTGTCTATGAAATTTAATTATACATAAATAGGTAAAAATGCACAAATGTACGCGGATCACCCCCGGAATTTTGTTGATCGACAGGATATTCTCTTGAGACAATGTCATGTGGAAGGCATGAGTCGTGCACGGCTGTAGCGTACTTGCTGGTCGTGCACGCAAGTCGAGATTCCGGTCGTGCAGTCAAAAACGTGAGAACCCAGATAAATGGTTCTATTTGTCTATTACTGTGTATTATTAATTATGTTCAAGTTACGCAATACCGTACATTTAAGAGTCGGTTATTCAATACAGTTCGGTTATCATTGAGCGGTCGTTTTATTTATTGGGGATCACGGATGTATAAACTATATATTATTTATAGTGAGATGTTTTTACCTTGATGTTAGTTAATTTATAACTCTTGATTCTCTTCAATATTAGAGGTGAATCAGAAATTAACCAGAATGAGTTAATGATCCAGAAAAGTGAGAAACCTATAAAAAATACGGTACAAATTTTCGTTATCTTCTGAAATGAAAAAAAACAAATGATTAGTGGAGAACTGATGGATTTTTTACAATAATTTATTTAATCGAAAAAGAATTTACAGATTACCCTCTTAGGATATTTTTCTTTTTATAAAATTCTAATTCCTTCTGACGTTTCTTTAATAAAAGCCTTTCCTTAATCCAAAAATGAACGGCAAGCCCTAGGTTACTCTTACAAGAATTCACCTACGTAATCATTGCCGCAAATTTCGGTCAAATTCTCAATAAAGTCAGTGCTTCAAATATGGAGTTCATTTCATAATGTAAAGGAAAAGACAAGATTTTACAAAATGTTTTGTGCGATAAAAAGAATTAAGGACCTCCTAGGGATTTGATCCTCTCACCTCTTAGGAAGTCGTTAGGCAAGCACCACGCCCTTATATATAAGTAAACATTTGCTTAACAATTTTTGTAAGCTATTTTTCTTAATAGTCAAATGAGTCTGGAATGAGTTTCGTGAAAGACTATTTTCTTCTCATTAAGTGTTAATTTCTGAAAAAAGAAGATTAAAACCTCCGCTACGTGTTTTTCTCTCTTTAAATTAAAATTTTCATCAATTCTTTGATCCAGAAACGCAAGACAAAACGTATCACTTATTTGCATCTTTGGCATTTACATTTATTAGCAACGATCGAGAGAGTAATGAAGTAAATCTTTTGTGAAATCATCATTGCTTATATATTTAATTAAGTTTCGTACTAAGCATAATGATAAGTTGCATTTCGTTATGTAATACAACCTTTAATGAGAATTTTATGTTTATCTAAGGTATTCGCGTTACAAATTCGGATCATATCTCTAATTTAGCTGCCTATAACTATTTTTGAAGAATATCTACGTCACAAACCAAAGTGATCCATTCATGTAATTAGTAAACATGAATATTACTTCTTTTATATCAAAGATAAAATAAAGAAGTATTATTCAACTCGGTTGCGTTGTAAAACAAAAACCTTATTTTATACATCGTGGCATCCACCTTTGCAAGAGAGATAATTTCACGAATTACGCAATGATCAAATAAAATTTTACTCTATACTTCTTTTTGCTGACTAATAATATAAGACTAATGTAAAAAAAATCGCATGTGTCTTCAGCCTCGATACCTACCTATTCCAGAGAAAGTTAAAATAAGAAGCTTAACAACTACGAGAATAATTCTGCGGAGCTTTTTTTCTCGTTCATCCCGCCAAACTTTTGCACCCACCTCTTTTTCATGCTTTCGATAAAAAAGGAATGACTGAAGCAGCGCCCTTTCTCTTACGTCTTCCTTTTACCAAATTTTGACCTCAAAAACGTTTTTTCAAAATTTTGGTTTCGTCAAAATTTCTAATATTCCTCCTGACGGAAATTTCGCAAACCTCTACTACATTGCGAACATTTTCCTTTTGTAATCAGAGGATTTAATTCCAGTCACTCATAGTTATGCACTTTTATTTCTTTTCGTAGCAGCATATTTATTGTCTAATATACCTTTGCATGCTTGTAACGATGCATGTATGTAATTCTCTTATGTTATTCTCACCTCTTCCTCTCAACGCATAAGATACTTTCTTTGTCTTTGTACGTAATTATTCTCTGTATTTGTACCTAATAATTCTAATCTGTTTCTTTTATTTCTCTTTTTTTCTCACTTAGAGTTACCTAATTGTTATTTATATATAAAATTTGACTATTACATACTGTGTGCATTATTTTGATTCTGTTTTTATAATGTTCTTTTATTTTTCCTCATAATGTAATTTATGGATGAATATTCATGTACGTTTTCCTTGTTTTTCTGTTTTGTTTTTTATGTTATTTTGTATATTGCTATCTCTTTTTTAAATGTGAACTAATTCTTCTTTATGGTAGTAGTAGTATTGTTAAAAGTGCTTCGACAGCTTAAGTCATTTCGCACATTGGCTCCTACCGGGATTCGAACACGAGGCCGCTTTCACCGAAAGCAAACACCGAAGGTTACTTATATTTAGGGTTGCTCAATCTTACCAGAAGACATCTAATTGAAAGTTGCGCATCACACGAGTAGTAAATATTGATTTAGTAAGGAATCAATAATAATAAGGCCCGCTACGAAAAGATGAATAAATAAATAGAGTAGATAGTACAAATATAAACATATGGAGGGATATTTATCCTCAAAAATACGAAAATAAAATATTTATTGGAAATAGTTTAATTTAGAAACTGTTGGAATATCCGGATTCTTTTACTGTTGGCAAAATAAATAGTTATGCTCTACTGCGTTCTATGTTTTTCGTATATTGAACAACCTTTCATTCCTGTTATCATATTAAATTAATAATTAATAATTCGTTCTTGAGGGGACACTTTAATTTTACAAGACTTTCTTTACAAGTAACCTTCTATAGACGCATGCAAATAAATTTTTCCAAGCCAAGATTTTACCCAAGAACCACAGTGTTTCTAGGCTAACACTATTTGTCTCTCTTAGACCATCTAGAATGGAACACCTTCAAGAAATAAACCAGTGTACATTTATGTTATCACTGCAGTAGTATTTTTCTCATACTTAAAGAAAGGTTTCAGAATAGATTTAATTCTGTTTACGTTTCTCTCTTACACAATCAATTACACCCTTTCTCTTTCAGTAGTACCCTTTTTGCTTACTTTTATGACCCCCAAGATTTCTGCCTTTCTCGTTTCATTTAATCCCTTACAGCGCGGTTTTATCCAGGCTTCTTTCGGAATTTAAAAAAAAGGAATCTAGAGAGAATTTTGATTTTATTGGCTGAAAACCAATCGAAGCTGTAGGGAAAGGTGATAAATGATATCGCCGCCTATATAATTGCTTCGATAAATTTTAGAAAATGACCAGTCAACGTTTCAGTTGGTGGGCTTTTTAAATTTAACCTGGAAGCTTATTGATACAGTAGGAAAATGAGTAGTTCTATCTAAAAAAACTGCTTCTTGTTTCCCGATTAACCCAAGACCTTAAACTTCAGAGCTTTTAGTAATATTCTGTTCTGAATTCTATGGCCGGGTAGCCTAGTTGATCAAGGCATCCTCCCGGGCAGAGAAAGATCGCTATTTGATTCCCGGTCCGGACAGACTTCTTCCAGGTCCCTTTTTCTTTGGAATTTTTTCCTTGGTGCATGTTTCTATGTGTAAAGGTATTTAACCCTTTCTTTTTTGTTAACCTTCAATTAAAATCTGAGTATAATCCAGTTAATATTATGAAAAAGTTGTTTGAGATCGCTCAACTATCAGTTAATTTCCCTCTGCAGTCATTTATCTTTTATTATTGTGCCCAAATATGAATGTGGTTGTTCATCTATCTGGCAGTTGCCTCTTTAACCGTCCAGTGGTATACTCGAGGGCCTTTCATTGCCTTCTGGTGTTTATGCACCCATTATTTTGATGTCAGACATTTAGAAAAAATAATGGTTTTTGTATATTTAAAAACTAACTAAAGAAACCCCATAAAATACTTTGACATAAATAATCAACAAGTTTATGGGATGGTTTCAAAGGAGTGTACCAGCTACAAGTTTTTCAATGCCATATTCGCTGCCTCATTTTCTTTTTAACGACTCATTGTAAATAATCTATTTTCTACAACATCCTGTATAAAACTATTAGTGGGTTCATAAAATTATAAACAATTATTTTATCTTGTGTTGGTTACAGAATAATTCATATTAATGCATGTATTTCGTCATAAGTGTATAACCTCAGACCTTAAATGGTTGGTCAAACATTGACGTGAGATTTCACCTTTGAGATAACTTTTGTGTAAAATCTTCTCGCTGCTGCCTATGACGTGAATTAAACGGAAATATCGGATGTCAGAGAGGTAACGAGCTGTGGAGAAACTTTCCATTTTCACTCTCGACTTCTGTCTGATAAACTCCCATCCGTCACACATCAAAGAGTTGGACTCTTTCGAAAAGGTTGTTCATTAAAGCAGTGCTGAGATACGGAATGCTTAGGATCTCGTTCTCCCAATTTTGTCAGAAATGTATGCAATAACGATTACAGACTTTTATTTAAGTGAAAGTTATTTAATGATATATTTATGACTGACTTTCAACAGTCATGGGCAAAGCTAAGTTGTATTTTTCTGACAAAATTTGGATGAAAGATTTCGTGCTAATCTATAAAAATTTCACCTCTTTCTTCTTACTGATAAAACTAGTTCATGACTGTCAGTTTATAGTATATGTAATGTCACGGACGAATACCAGCACGAATAGAGTTAAAGTAACATTCTTATTTTCGGGTTGGGTTGGGTTGGGTTTTTCCATTTAATTTATCGCAAGAGTAATATATTGCAACTATTAAAGTAACAGATAAAAGGAAAAACATTGAAGCATATTATACAGCATTTTAGTTTGAGGTTGAATAAATAGAAATGGAAATATACAAGGAAATAAATAGTGGCCAAATTAGGCAACCTTCCCTTAATATTCAGAATGGTAAGGAAAAAAAACTATTAGATTCACCTGAGCCTTAAATTGACTCACCAGGTGGCTCCTGCGTAAATAACTCGTTTAGTATATAAGATGATTCAATTACATACATAAGTGAATAGTGGATTTAGAACAGTGTTATAATAGCAGTTTATTGACAATTTAAATAATGATAATATTAATAAATCGTCTTTTTTCGGGCTAGTTTGAGACCAAAATTCTCTTTTTCCATCTTACCCATAATTTTATGAATCATTTGGAGATGCCGTCCCAATGGGTATTTTCCGAATGAAAACATTAATTTAAATCATATTATTAATATTATTATAAAACTAATAAACATTCACATACCAATTAAAAAGTCATTAAAACTTTCTCTTTCAACCAATTATAGCCTTAATCAGATTAAGAATGAGAAAATTATACGACTACAAAACGAGGTGCCGCGGAGGAGGAATTTAAATATAAGAAGAAGGTGAAGAGAGCTGGAGGAGCGAGGTAACACACTGTTCGTCAATTCAGAAGTTAAGGCGAACGAGGCTACGGAGAAAAGCTTCTCATTCTAAGGAAGCGGATGAATTTGATATTAGATATAAAAGAAAATTGGAGATTTTTGTCGCTCGAAAAGTTCCTTCGACTGCTTAAAGAGTTTTTTGCATCTTATGATTCACTCCCCCGCAACACTGGAGGCGAATAAGCATCTTCGGGGTGCCAATTTCATTCATCCGCCCACGAGCATCTCACTGAGAAAAGGGTGGGCGTACGATTCGGTTGGAAGACCAAAATGAAAACATTTAATAAAAACAGAGACGAATGGAAGTTTTTTCGTGAGAGAAAGAAAATAACCTCCGGAAATATTATTAAGAGGCCTCATTCTGTTGTTATCTCAAATTATACAGTTTTTCTTACGCTACTGACTCACAAGGTCGGTTTCACATTTCGGCGTCGACGCCCCTTAATTACCCGAAAATGGTGGACTGTTATTCCGAGAAACCTTAGCGTCGAGGCGCCTTTCGGTAAGCAGTCGTTTTCTTCCTAAAGAGAAAGAACAAAGAGTAGCGCTGTGACCCCGTGAAAGATGAATTGCTTCCACAAATTGGAATTTTCGAATTGAAGCTGATTGATCAATTGAGAGCTGAAGGGAGGTTGGTAACGCGGATGATTATATTTGAAATTTTCATTCGGAATTTTGACGACTTTTTCCTTGATTTACATTCAAAATTTAGAATTTCTTCGAGTAATTTCATTCTTTTAATTGCTAAATCCACATGAAAAATATTCATGGACGTGATTGCTGAGCGCAAGTACCCTAGTGGTGCAAAATTTTTAAAAATGATTTCAAATTTAAAATCCAAGGTTTACATAATAAGATAGCACATTTATGATTCTGGGAGAAAATTTGTGATTTTAATCCAAGCAAATCCCCTTGAAGGAAGAAAGAGTTCGGATATCTTTGGAGCAATTGTTAGAAGAAACTCCGTTAAGATTTCGACAGCTTAGGGACCGATATACGAATAATCACCACACTATGAATTAAGGCAGAGCTATAAGTTTCATTCCAGATTAACCGCGTAAAATTGCTAGGGAAAATTTAAGGGTACAGCAGCATTGATGACAATAAAAGTCATATAATTTTGGAGCCAAAATTTTACCCGAGAAAGTTTTAGATGTTTGAAAATCCCCATAAGCTGTCTTTATAAGTGCTTCTTAAGTTTCACTGGCGTTTCCAGAAATATCGGAAAGGTCTGAATCACTAAACTTTTTAGAGTTACCGAATTCACATTTCAAGAGTACTTACTTACTATCTTCTCCAAAGCTCTTTGCAGTAAATCAATTGGTAAGAGCTTTGAAATTATAATATTTTAAATTAAACTCAGAAAGTGGTTATGGCAACGAAGTTTGAAAATGTTTAGGAACTCATAAAAAATATTAGTCTGTGATGTAACATAGAGCTGAAAAATCAAGGTTAACTTTCTTCATGAAGTTTAAGCACATAAATGTTCTTAAAGAATTAAATAATGCAACTAAATTCATTAAAATACCTAGTTGGAACATTTTATGGTAGTTAATGAAAATGCAGATGATCTTTGAGGAAATGTTTGAAATTACACATTATAAATGTGTACTATACTAAGTTTTCATCTATATTTATATCTAGAAATATTGTATCTTAAATATCAACAACATCGTAAGTCACTTTCCATTATTCTACAGAAGTAGTTATAAGTATTTACATATTTTCTATTTATCTAAGCTAAATTTCCTAGGGGAGTAAGGAAACTGAATTAATTTAAATATTTCGTTGGAATTTTAGGTACTGAAAATTCAGAGGATATTTTAGGATATTTTTGAAGTTTTTCTATCTATTAAAATACAGTAAAATCACTTTTCCTCCATATTCATTTCCTTTTTCTCTTTAATTTATTCCGTGTATATTCGGGAAATTTTCTAATATCTCTTATGTCGCAGACATCCCGGCCTTTATTCTATTTTAATGCGGCAGAAGTTAACATGGGCGAGACGCATAACCAATTCCATTGTTTTCTTCATGACAATCCCCCCAACGCATTTCCCTCATCCATTCACTCCTCACACCATGAATGAAATTTTACTACGACCCCTAAACGAGAATGGAGCCTCATCTTATCTCAAACGGCAGTAATGTCGAGGACGCTGCTGCATCCCAATACGTAAGACGCCGAAATCTCTTCCTTTTTCCTTTTATTCCCCTTCTCACCGTTACTGGGAGTGTTTCCACGTAAAAACGACCACTCCTTGTGGAAAAACATAAAGGACGGAAGTCCCCGACTTATTTCAAGGGCCGCAATCCCATCGCACGTCTCCCACGCTAAAAACAGCGGTGGCTCCCTACTTTTTCATCGCACCGTTTTTATTTCCTCTCAGAGATGTCGGGGGGTGGCGCCCATCGCTTGGCTAACCGCCAGGGCGAAACGCAGTAAAAAGCCTGCGGGAGTCCCCCAGACTTTTCCCTTTCTCTCGAGCGGGGAACGTTGGCGGAAAACAAAACAAGTGCATGTAAATATGAGAGATGAGGAGAAGGCTCATTGGGTGCAGCGGAGGAAGCCGGGGAAACGAGGAAGTTTTTGCGAGGGCGGGGGAGAAGGCATAAGTTTAAGGTCAGGGGAGATAAGAGGTCAGTCCCTCAAGATGAATGGCGTGCGCTCCCGGCGATGGAGCCACCGGAAGAGGCCTCAAGATCTCAGTGAGATGAATGCCTCTCCGCAAGAGACGTTTCTTTCGCTAGCGGGTGACTTATCTTTTACGGAAATGTGTGCCTTTTCTCATTCTCTCATTTGGCTGAGTGTGGATGACGGCTTCGAGGAGAATCGAAAGTTATTTGGAAGGAGATTTTGAAAAATATTGTTAAATATCGGAAGATTTTTTTTCTTTCTTGCTTGCATTCTCACTTGTTTCCTCCACCTATATTTTCCTATGTAGCGTTGCAAATTTGCATATCCACACAGTCCCCAGCCAAGGTTTAAACCTTAAACCCTTCATTCTATATAATATACGAATAGCTCTCAAGGGAGAATAAGGCAACTGGAGAATGAGGAGTGAGATATTTTGTCTCGTTTTCTTCACCGAATTTGATTACTGTTAGCAAAGTATGTACGCAAGTGTACGCATTGATCGTATTCGCAAAACTTTTCATAGTATTCAATTTTCTTTTCATTATAAGCCGCCCCTGCCCTTCATCAGCGAGGTCCCCAAAAGGTCTCATGAACTTGTCAGGGGGTGCTTCACCGAGGCAGCAGAATCAGCGAATGCACATAACCATTCTATGATCGGAAAAATCCGATCAGCCGGTATTCGAAACCAGGACCTTGGGGTTTAGAGTGATAGTGTAGATGGAATGCTATGCACTCCGCGACCAATGTCGGTGTTATAATTATTATTACTATAATAGAAAGTTATTAAGGAGTGACCAGGATAAATACCAATATTCAACATCAGTTATACATCCGTAGCTTTCACATTGAAGAATCTGGCAATGAGCAAAAATTGATGAAAATGCTCTTTCTATCCTAAGCAAAACTCTATTGATTAATATACCTATTATCAAAAGATGATGAAAGAAGCTATTAATCGGTAGCCATTTAAAAATTATTTTAATCTAATTCAAAATTAGTGAATATTCAACGAAGATGACTATTATTATTATCGTAACAGACAGTATTTACATTGAAAATAACAATGTATCATATTTTCTTATAATAACCATTGAAACGCTTTCGGCTGAACGAATTTCATTTTTATTATCTTTAATAATTAATCACTTGAAATTAAATTTTTAAATTTATAAGAATATTTAAGCCAATATTAAAGTCTCAGGTTGATTTGAACCATCATTTGCCAAGAATCAAAATGAATATAATGATTAGTAGGATAAATGAAATTAATACTAAATCAGAAAAAGTAAATAATTCCAAGAATTAACGAGAAACTTAAAAATATTTTTATAGCGAATTATTGTGGAAAATACCCACTATAAAATAATGATTAGTAATGATAGTTAGTAAATTATGGATTATAGAGAAATAAACAGATGAATGTAATTCGTGCGTCACAGATTACTGAATTGCAAAAATTGCCACGTCATGTAATTTCTTCCAAGAGACAAAAGATTGTAAATACAACGATAAACATCCAGTAAATCACGAATAAAACTTGGAAGGTCTGCAATTATAATTTACTGCCACAAGTTTTCAGAGAGAAGAGGATAATGCATTGAGTTATTAATGAAGCCATGTTAATTAAAAATCGCGTAATCGAAGTACGGGAGTTCTGAATCCAATGGTAAAGGAAAATGAGTATCCCCTCCAATTCTGTCTCATTTCGAGTATCCACGGCAAAGCAATTATTTCAGTCAATTTACAGGGGAATGAATGCTGCAGCTTTTAAGTGAATTTGAATCATTCGGAATAAAAGAGTTCGAAACTGGGACGAATGTGGCTGATTCATTACTATTCTTTCAAAGAGGCAAAAAGGTACGTTTCCTGTTTCGGTGCTACTCCAACGTCCTCGGTGAAATTTTCCTTCTAATTTCCCCTTCGCCATTTTCTAGCTTCAATTAATACATTGCACGGCTTCGTGAGTTGAAAGCGAGCTGGTGACTCGAGAATCTCGAACGATATGAGCTCTATGAGAGCTCGCTTCTAACCCGGGGAAAAAGATATATTGTATAATTTTTGCCATAGCTACTCCTCCCTTTGCTGGACATTGGTGAGTTGTTTGGTACCCTACTGGTGGGGCTTCCTTTTCTTAAATGTACTTACATTCTTACTTCTAATAGCTATTTATGAGGTTACGCGTCAATTTTTTTTACCTTCCGGTAGAAACAAGTGACTAGGGTTTCCCTATAGAATCTATTTTCTCTAATTCCACACTAAACAGTGATATATCTATCTAAAGATTTTTACTAGATCGAGGAAAATCTACCCTAGATGCAAAAAACAAAGGGTAGAGTAGCTTTAGAGAAGACTTCAAATTTCAACTTAACATACGAGCCAGGAAAACTTAAATAGGGATTTCACTGCGCTAAGTTTAAAAAAGGTACTTCCTTATGTTCGTATTGTTTACACCATAAGTTATCTTTTCTTCATCTCCTCTAAATAACTATCCTAATTCATTACCACAATCACAATCTATTTTCCTTGTCAATTGAACCTTTTTTCAATAAGCAAAACCTTACAAACATATTCAAACTTTTAGATCCATATTTCACACCCAAGCAGCAAGAAGATCAAAAGGAAGGATTTTTTTTGTTACATTTTTCAATCAGAATTTTATTCTTACACCATCTCTTTTGTAACTTCATTGTTTCACGATCTAAAACATGGTGCATTTCTTGATAAATAGCCTTATTTATTTATTTGACCCTTTTGGCGGGAACAGGCCGGTAAGGCCTCTCTACCATCGAACCTTAACGGATATTATATGATATTTAAACAATTAATTCAAAATCTAAAATTAACTTACAACTAACAAGATAGGGAAAAATAGAAGTATGCCCTTCTTAAAACAATAACTTACATAGTTTCATGATAATTCCAAGTATATATAAGAACATATAAACCAAATGTAAAGGATTTGGGTTGTGGGAAAAAACTCCACAACTGAAGGTCTACGGAGAAAAACCCACGATGCGGGAAAACGCCCACACAGTAAGGGGAGCGAAACAAAACCGCGAAAATACAGGAGTATAAAAAGAAAGAAAATTCATAATAAAAAATTAATTTCTTATTTCTTAGTCCAGCGTCAGTAACATGAGTTCCTATGGATTATCACAATTATCTAGAAAGGAAAACGAAAAAAGCAAGTATTCTATTCCATACGGAATGTAAATATTTGATCATTTAAATAAGACACGTTTTATTCACGGTAAGGTAATTTAGCTTTAATATATCTTAGAGAAAAGTAAACTCCTCGAATAGCTTAATAAGCATGAAACGTTGAGATGACTTAACTTCTTTATCTGGAGAATACTATATTAGCACATTGGTCATTCAGTTGAAGTTAATCAGGGACGTAATGTTTTAGAACCTCTAAAATTGAAACCTACAGTTTATTATTTTAAGGCCATTGCATAGAAGAAAGAGGTAGTAAATTTCCCTCGATGTTTGCAGGACACACTCGCTTTATGTGACTATTTTTCAAACTAAGACATGAACAAATTTTAACTTTGTCTTTCTGTATTTTATCCCTCTCTTTCTCGAGACGTTACGGAAATAGCGCAAGTCTATATTACTCAGCGTATTTCAAGCACCAAATAAAATTTTTTTTGGATGTACTTCTAAGATTGAATGAAATAAGGTTTTTTCCTATTTCTGGTTTGAAATACCGGCAGGAGGCCAAAAAACAATGAGAATGCGTTTTTTGTGCCTCACTCAAAATTGATGTACGTACATACTTATTAAACAAAGGTTATCATTTAGCTCTCAAATTTAATTAAAAATCAAGGTTATCATTTAGTGTTCAACTTTAAATAAAAAATCACGGAAATTTGTATTTGGTATCACATGGAAGTAATTGTTTTGAAATACAATTGCAATATCTGTTGGTTAAATGGTGTATTAAATACGTAAAACATAAGCCAATGTGTTTAACGGTAAAAGTGTTCATATTGTTGGCTTTTGCTGGTTGGAATTGATTAATTTTTTTACTGATGCATTGCTATAGATAATACTACGTCTTTAATTTACCTTAGTTTCACTTTTCTATAGCTGTTACCATAATGAGATAGTTACTATGCTGAATAATCGAAATAATTTTAAGCATTCTTTATCGAAATGAATCAAAAGTGTAATTTATAGATCATTGTAATACATTGGCATTTAAATCCGCTTGTAGTATTCAGGATCAGTGAGGAAGGTAAAGGCAAACCCCTCATCACCACCAACTCCATATATTACCTCATCCCATTTTCAACGCTTTCAGTAACTTATGGTGGAAGGGTTAAGGATCCAACCAGGCTTATGAGTCTAAGAATAGTACTTACCAAAGCCACTTTTTGTTTGCAAAGGGAAACCATCTTCAATAATCTGATGCGGTACTGATCAACTTCGTGCTATTTTTCATATTAAGGAAGAGAAAAATAAACTTGCATTTATAAAGAAATATTATTACGTATAAGGTATAGACATCTTTAGAAGGGAATACAAAGTAGCGTTTCTTATTGGAAACTGCCTTTAAACAATTGTTCATCGATATACCATAGAGTACCTGATTTAATAATGCAAATAAGTGTAGTAAATCTCGTCCATTTCTGATATTACTCAGTTAACCTGCAAGATGCCTACATAAAGTATTTTTCCTGTGGAAACTGTCATATTTCCTCCTGACCTCATCCATTTCGCGTTGACACATCTATAAAATATTCTTTAACTAAGGAGAAGACTCCATAGTTTAGTGGAGTACTCAGGTCAAGCACTCAGCAGTTTAGGATGATTCCTCTATTGGAGATATCCGTTAAGACAACCTTTATGAAGGCCATCTTACCTGCGCTTTGCTCCGCGAATACCCTACTTAAGCTTCTCTCTAGCACTTCCATCCTCCTTTATCGCCGCACCCTTTGAGCTCTCATCATCATCTTCGTTTTTGTCTTCTAAATTTCCTCTTCATCCTCATACTCTGCACTATATCCTTCTTAAGCGCCTAACCCTCGTTCCAATCTCCAGTCAATCTCTTGCTTGACCGCCTCCTTTTGTTAGGTCTAATGACCGAATTGCCGATGGCTGAATTGACGGAGGATGCGATATCGTTAGACGCAGAGGAGAAGTCTGATCTCATCGAAAAGGAAAAAGATCGGGCCGTTACCTGCGAAGATGTTATCCGAAGAAATATGTTCCAGGGGTGATTCTCAGGCTGATTCAGGTTCCTGAAGAACTATGCGCGAAGGTGCGAAAATACAGGTGCTTAAAGATATTGCGGTAAACAAGAATGAAGTTGATTCTCATGTAGCTAATCTATTATCATACATTATTTAGCCATTACATAACTGCTGGCTAAGGAAGTTTAGGAGCCCTCACTTCCTTGTGGAAATGCCACACAGAGAATGTGTACGGTTTCCTCTTAGGTGCACCAACTAACCTCACTAATGATACTAGAGGCACTAATACCACATCCATCACTATAAAGTTATTTGTGTCAGTGAATTAATATCACAGGCCAACCAAATTTTTTTTATAACTTTTTTACTTTGATAGCTGATATTTATAGATTTTTATGAGCTGAATCAAAATCTAGCCTTAGTTTTTTATCACCCATAGTTTTCGAGCAATATGCTTTTTATTATATAGTATAAAAATCCTATGGGGGCGTCCATTAATTACGTGAGGCGTTTAGTGGGGCGGGGGGGTTAAGCCGAATCTCACTCACTCTCACGTGGGGGAGAGGGGGGGGTTCTCGCAAATATTACGTAATCTTTTATCCGCAAGAAACAGTGTAGAATTATGAGATAACTGAGTTAAATTGAGTCCCCATGGAATGAATTAGTATGAATATTCTTTCACTAATTTTAGAAGTTCTCATTTAAGTATTTTATTGTTCGATTTTTTCATTGTGATTTTAGACTAAGATCTCAGTAGTCTTAAATATTAGTCTCAACTAGTCCTAAATAAAAATAATTAAATAAATTATGTTTTTTGAATGAATCCAATACAATGAAGCATAGATTAACATATTCACACTGAAAACACGCATTTTGAACAATCCCACGTGAGATTAGAAGAGGGGGTCGAGCCAAATCTTACGATATCTCATTAGGGGGGGAGTCAAAAAATCGCAAAAATCACCTCACGTAATTAATGGATGCCCCCTATGCTGTGCGGTAAACGGGAAAATTAATGAAACGCTTTGTTACAACCTAAGCATGGTTTGTATTTACAGTAAGCTACTGAAAACAATGATATGTGTTGATAGAGGCTTCACTTGTCAGCTGGAATTGCTTTGTATTTTCTTTCTCTTTTTTCTTTGAAGCTTCTTGCGTAGCTTTTTCTACGATGAGTGGCTTAGTGAACTTTTCGGTGAAGTTACCAACAGTAGTCCCCCATCATGTTGGTGTTCCAGCGGCCTTGGTAACGTTTTTTTAATGTCCTGGTGAAAACACTCTCCTTGCTCCTCACTAACATCTCCCAAATTGTCCGTGAAGTAATCAAGGTGACTGTTCAAAAAGTGAACTTTCAGGCTCATTAAACATCCTAAAGTTTTAAACTTCTTTAACGTTGTAGCTACAATAGAAACATATTCTGGGACTTTTTCATTTCCTAAGAACTTTGTAACGACTTGCTTGAATGATACCCATGCTTCTTTCTCATTTAAGGTCATTGTGAATTTAAAGTTAACATCAAACATCAATTTTCTAATGTCAGGTCCGACAAATCGCCGTCTTTTAGTTTCGCTTCTGAAAGGTGTGGGAACTTTTGGCAGAAATACTTAAAACATGGTCCATCTTTAGGCAAAGCCTTTACAAACTGTTTCATTAGGCCCAACTTTATATGTGGAGGTGGTAGGAGTACGTTTTTTGGATCTACAAGGTTTTTGCGTAGAATATTCTTCTCGCCAGGTTTTAAGACTCCCTCATAGGCCAGTTCTTTCTGCACCAGTGTTGATCTCTAGCTCTACTGTCCCATTAGCACAAGAAACATGGAAATTTTGTAAAGCCACCTTTCTGACCAAGGAGCATGCATGTTACTTTTAGATCGCCACATATCATCCAACCATGATCAGAATAGCCTATTTTATTTAGCACTATTTCTAGGTTTTCTTAGCTTTCTTTCATATGTAAAGAATGTCCAACAGGTATAGATGCATACATGTTACCATTATGTAATAAAACAGCCTTTAAACAAGTTTTGGATGAATCGATAAACAACCTCCAGTCTTCCTTTTTGTATTCAATACCAAACTCATTCATCAGACCGGGAATGTCTGAGCAATACACTAAATCACCTCCTTGTTGAAAAAACTTGGAAAATTGCTGCTCTCTCTTTCTACACATGTATATGCTGGTTTCAACTGCCAATAAGTTATTTTCTTTTAATTTAGAGCCAAGAAATTCAGCTTTTTCTTTCGTTAAGCCCAGATCTCTAACCAAATCGTTAAGCTCGGTCTGAGTAAACAATTTGGGCTCTAGACTTTCTGTATTACAGTGGAGTTCATCATTATCTGGTTCATCTAAATCAGATTGTACATCAGAAAATACTTCTGTTGGAATAGAATTCAAATCATCTGGTGGTTCAGGAACCGGCAAATCTACACCATGCCCTACTGGTCGGATGGCGGACGGAAGGTTTGGGTAGCTTATTACCTTCTTGTTTTTCGAATTATGACCAGTAATATCAAAATTAAATCTTTAAAAAATCGCTTAATTTAATAAATTTTACTGTTAAATGTGAAGAAATGGTGGGCGATACAGCTTTTTAAGTATCATATTTGGATTTCCCACCCTAAAAAACATAAGAATAAGGTATTTTCAGCAAAAAGGTTTTTCCAACGTTGGCCTGTCAATTCAGTTCCAACGAAAATCTTTATGGTTTCTTTATCTTAAATGATAGCTTCTTCCCCACTTGATATATCCATATTGATGGTATCGTAGTACTATATATCATAATATCGATAATGTACAGAATGCTATGTACTGCATTATATATTACACTTTATATTGAATTATATTTTGTTCCAAGCGTCATATTGCAGAATATTCATTATTTGTGCTGTACATAAAATGGTTATTATAGCTTTGTTTTTACATAATCTTTGTGGTGTGTGTTTGTTTTATTTCATTTTCGTACCATATTTACGACGGGTTTGAAGTTTAAGCTTCAGCATATCTACAGCCTTGTAATTAAACCAGTATGCAACTATTATGTTTTAACTTTTTTATTTTCCCATATTTGCTTTTTTCCTATATTTATTGAATTTATTGCATATGTATTTCTTGTAATTGCTTGAGAGCCCTGGGAGCGGGGAAGAGGGAGCTGTTTCGCTTCATCTCCCCCAGGTTAAATATACTCAAGTCAAGTCTAATTTTGCCATAATTACATAATGAGTTCCTTCTAACAACCTTTTCTTTACATAATATATGTACCTTTCATGCCATCCCACTTCACAATAACCACTTTATCTGCCAACTTTATACAAAACGCTCCTCCTCCATTTACTTAGAACAGGATCGCATACGTCTGGTAAAAAATCCAGGTCAGCTTCTCAAAGTTGAGGAGTAATTATGCTCCCGCGAATATCTTATGAATGTAGTCCCATCCTCATCTCCCTCGATGCGTGGATAATGCTCCTGCGTCAGCCCGCGAGCATTTCCTCCTCCTCCCAACCCTCTAAATAATGGAGCGGCGCACCCCCTCCTCGTCCCGCCCCGATTGTTAAGTTGAGGTGATTTGGGCCGATTGAGGGAGTGAGAGAAAGGAGTGACGGTGTGAATCATCGATTATGGCATTCAGGTGACGTGCACGGCAGTTGCTCGGCGGGTGTTCGCGTCCTTTGAGTCGTACCCCGACGTTTCCATAGCTCCCGCTTCAGCCAATGAGCTCACAGTAAGGTTCTTCTATTTAGTAATTTCGCCCCCTTCATTTGATTTCCATCCATGCCGCGAGTCAGGGGGCATCGTGGGGAAAGGCGAAAAGTTGCGGGTTATTAATTTTTTGGACGGAATTTTAAAGAAGGTCGGGCAAGGAATGAATGAAATTAAAAGTTTTGCGGAGGAATTCGAAAGTTTTAAAACTCCGTAGCGAGGTATTGCGGAAAATCGGAATGCCTGGAAAATTTTAGGTGGAGTTATGGTGACGTAACTTCTTTCAATTATTCTAGGAGGTGCCTCGCGTTAGAAAATTACAAAGGGGCATAAAATACAAATGGGTGCAAAGCACTGTGGTAGCTGGATCCTCCTGATGAGCTAGTAACATTAAAGTTCCAGTAGAGTAGTTGTTGAACGTTATCTCTGAGTATATGTGGCATAGTGTGGTATTATTTCTACTCTCAGCAATACTTTGCTTAATTTAAACTGGAATTAAAATAGAGCGAGACATCTCTGTACAACAACAACAAGATGTACACACCTCTTCTATACTGTAACGATTAACTATGTAACGATATTAAATTAATAATAAAATAGGAAAATTAATAAGAATGCCGCGCTGAGCGTAAAATGTTATGATGATAAAAAACTACTGATCAAAAGATCGAAAGTTGGGCGCCAATATTCAAAAGAACAAATTAATTAAATTTGCCGTGAAATGCATGAACTCAGGGTCGCTCGGTTTCCGAAGGAAATAAAAACCACAATTTATCTTAATTGATATTACTCTATTCAATACGAAAACATAAGACAAATAAACCTCAAACAAATGAAAACCCTACCCCCAAAAGACACACATATTATAACTCAAGGAAACACCAACCGAACAAAGAGGAAGAAACGAAATACAAAACTCCACCACCACTAAACCTTACATCACACTCTTACACACAGAACACATATTAATACACAAAACACGATAGTTGGGGGACGAATTCACACAAAGGGAGGGAACACTAAAAACACAACAGGAGTGGGTCCAGAGTTTTTGAGGACCGTTCTGGTCAAGCTATATTGTTTGACTACTTCTTTCCCAAAGAAAGGACACCCAGAAGTCCGCGTCTTCTTTAGCGTCGGTTTTCCTCATCCAATTACTACACTTTGTTCATATCTTGAGGACCAACGCTTTTCCCATTCCCTTTCTGCTGATGGTCAACACATGGTCAACCACCCGCACCCCGGAAACGCTCTGATGGTCGAAACAGGTTCAGGGTGTGGCGCATTCCTGCCTTTACGCGGTCCTTAGAAATCGCTAACCATAAAATTATAACCATAAAACCAACATTACAACTATATCTCTTGATATTTCAAATATGTCATTATTAAATAATCACCTACTCTCAAAAATGTTTCTAGGCAATGAAAATGATGGTAATAATGCTACTTGCGCTTATTCAAACCATTAAGATTTTAACCACACAAAATTCTTCTATGATGACATGGTATAGTGTTTGTTTTAATAATTTAGTAGTGGTAAAATATTAGTTTTCTTAGATTAATCAGTTCTTTACCCAATTTTTAAATGAATAATATGCATTTAAAAATATTTCAATCTGTTCGCGAGAAAGTACAATTTTTATGCCCGTGATATCTGGATTTGAGGTCAGCGTTACTCATTAATTTAAGGAAAGAATACTTTATTTTCGAATCTAACTAACTGAATTGTCACTTCCAATTCAGCAGTTATTCGTGAATGTCCTATACACTCGCAAATTTATATTTATATTAAACTCACTATTTTATAATGGCATTTAAAATATCTACGCAGCTGATTTTGACGGTTCACCAATATTTTCGTGGAATAGTGCAAATTGTACAATGGAAATTACAGTAGAATTGTCAACAACACGATACATATGAACAATGAATTGAAGTTTAAAGAGAAAAAATAAACTAAATTGGGAACGTTTAGTCACAAAATGAAAATTAATCTAACTATCAAGGAGAAGGTAAAAAAAGTTTGGAAGAGTAATAAAAGGATCTTGATAGTGCATGTTAAGAATCTGTTATGTCTTTCAAATCATAATTAGAATTTTCTCAGCTGGATGTAGTGTAGTATTGGCTATAATTTAGGTATTAATTGACAAAATTATTCGTCATATTACTTGTATTGTACTTGAAAGATTACATTTAATAATTATTTTAACTCATTAAAAGAGTTTTCGAGTACTTTCATTAATTCCGGCTAAAATTTGGTGACCTAAGAATAAAAGAAGTTGCTAAAATAATAGATCTCTCGTTTTATATCGAATAAATTATCATAATTTTTTCAAATAAAGAGGCAGATTCTTTAAAAAAATAACATATTGGTAAAGGGAAACATGTAGACGCTGCCGATAAGAATGTGTGGTAAACCTTGGCCTCAAAAGAAACCAATCAAAGGCAAATTGTAGTTAGAATATCGCGTGCAGGATACGGAGAACCTTACGGTACATTCACGCGACCAAGCACATCATCCCAATCTTAGTATCAACGTCCATCCTTTATTCTAGGATAACGTAAAGGGCGCGTAGCGAAGGTGCGACTCGAGGCGAAAAATAAAGCTTAAGGATACATGACCGTGATAAAAGAAAACCACTATTAACTCTCCCTCCACCCCTTTCACCTTAAAGGCATTACCTGGAAATTGTTCCACGTATTCCCCCATTACGAAGCGATTCATTCGGAGAAGATATTTTTCCAGACGCCTGGAAGATAAAGGGAAGAATACAAACTTTTTATTGTCTTGCAGACTATCAATGCTAACAATATTCTTTCTATACGGGACTAGAGGGTGGTACTTAAATCAGGTGGTAGTTGTTGATGAGGGGAAATAAAAACTACTCGATAAGTTGATTTAACCTTAGTTGAAGGAGAACCCATGTGCCACACCCAAAAATTACTCCATACCCCCTGTAAAGCCATTAAACTAATGCATCCAATGGATATAGAGTCACAGAATGTATGAGTAATTACAGAAGTTAAATTATTATTTCAAGTAGAAAAGTTAGAATAGCAAAATTTTCAAATTAATTTATTATTACAACAATATTAAAGTGCAGCTATCACAGAAATAAATTTATAATTTTTAGATGGCAAAGTATTAACAGCAAAGTGTTGAAATGAAATTAATTTATTGTTTTGACAGTATCAAAGTAAAGTTATTACATAAATTGCAATAAAGAAAGAAGTATTGGAGAACGGCTGTTAATGAATTAGAGGATTTAAATCTGTGATGACCGTCTTTGTCGGCGTTCCTCCTCTTACTTCCTGGTAATCGGATAAAGCAAGAAAGGAATACCGCACTACAATTGTACCCCACGTATCACCGGTTTTGCTTTGTATTTTATGACCCCTTAGGACCGTAGCATTGCTATTGAAAAGTGCTTTGGGTACAATTATAGTGCGGCATTCCTTTCTTGCTTTCTCCGACTACCGGGAAGTAAGCGGAGGAACGCCGACAAACGAACCTCTAAAACACAAATTACAGTATTATAATTTAAAATAGCATGAATATTAAGGTAAAACGGGAGAAATTCGAGCAGAATTTATCTCAAATATCCTTTCTTGTAAAATAGGATGGTTAAAATAGCAAATTTTCTTATTTATTTATCATTTTGATAACATTGATAGAGAAGGAGAAGTTCAATTCGAAAATTTCTTCAGGGATCACTCCATTCCGTAATAAACTAATCATGCAATAAAAATCGAATACAGATTTCCGGCCTCTATTATTTGCTCGAAATTTAAAAATAAATAATTATCTCAGGTAACCGGAATCGTAATCTACTTTCATATTCTAAGTTGAACTTAGTCCTGCAACTATTCGAACGTACTTCTTAGACTCGATAAATCGGGTAAAAGTGTAGCTCCATCGATCTAGCCCTTTAGAGTGGACATTGCGATGCCCTATCACGATATCAAAAAAGTCACTTAAGCGTCCGACACGGTGGTCTTGCGTGACGTATGGCGAGTTCGTTAATATCGCTCGTAATTGTGTTCGAATGCGGCCCTCGGCGTCGGCGTGATTAACACTCAGAGAAAGAACGTGCGCACAATCAGAGGCACAACTTTCTCTCCGATATGAATAAAAAATGTCGGTGATTTTTTATTCTGTTTAACCTCCGGTGCCGCGCGAATTACGGACCGCAAATAACCTTGACCTTTAAGGGAGAAAAAGGGGTGTATGTTGAGGTGGACAAAGTCCTCCGCGAGGACAGCGAGGATGAAATGCAAATGGATGAGATGGAGGCAAGATATTCGCCTTTAAGACGAAAAACGAAACCGAAGAGAGATGCTTTAATTTTCGAATTAGATTAAACGCTTTCCTCCAGGAGTCTAAGGTGAAGGGGATAGAGAGACCTGTAGAAAAAGGAATAAATGACTAATCACCAGGAAGGAGATCGAAATTAAGCATTCCGTTTATCCTTGGAGTGAATAAATTTTGATTCGAAATAAGATGAATATCGTCAATGTTGATGAACGTTAATTTCCGAAAATGTTGAGTTCAGCTACTGTTATCTCAGTAAAAATACATTTTTATCATTGTCAATAAAAGAATAGATCGCATCGCTAAAATTCCCTTATATCTCACGAGATACTAATTGCTAGTTGTTATCTATCATGCTAATCTAATATTTTTACTAAAATTAAATTTTAATTTCAGCTTATTCAAAAAGCAATCTCCTTATAAATTGATCAATATTTATTCTGGATAGAAACTTGTTCTACATTGTGTTCAAGTGAATATTAAATTATTCCTCTGAATTATTGGTTTTTCATATTTTGTGATGGATAATTTGCTGTTATATTTTCCCTAATCTCCAATTTCTTGTATGATTTTCCAAAGCGAAAGGCGTGTTGAAAGATTGTCTTACAAGGATAAGGTTAATTATAGCAAAAATCAATTTTTCTTAACTCTTCGGAGATTCTTTTTCGTTAGACTTTTTCAATTTAGCGCTAAGCACGAGAAGATATCTAATTAAAATAAAAACTAAAAATATATATCTATATCTATATCGTAGCGTAAAAGCTGGAACAATATTGCGTTTCATCGTCGCACGAGTGTTCTATACGTGGTTCATATTTTTTTCTTTCTTAATATTATCTTAATTTCTTAGTAAATAGGATTCATATCCTTTATAGCTCCACCGTTGATATCCCTCAAACGAGGTCTAAAGCAATCATTAAAAGCATCAGTTTTGTTTCTACTCTGTAGTTTGATGTAGAGTTTAAATTTAAAAACATAGGACGAAACTTCTATACCTTTTATCGAATAAGTAAATTTTTTTTATTTTATAAATTCAAAAATGAGTTATGAATTTGATTACACGATACGATATGATTCCTTAGATGATAAATATAAATCAAAATTTATATAAATAGATTAAATACATATATAAATGAAAGTATTGATTCACACAAAATATGTAACATTAAATTATTATTCTACTGTCATTTAATATTTAAACGCTGAAAAGTTTTACTTAATTATAATTTTCTTTTACATAAAGTAATTATATCCTTATCTTTATTTTATTTTTTATGATGACTCTGCTATAAAAGTTGTGCTTAACATTTCATTTATATTTTATTTTCGGTAGCTTATTGAAAATATTGATTATCGCTGATGAAAAATTCTCCTTTCAAGAATATATGGATAATTCTGATGTAGAATTCATCAGTTCAATCATCGGAGGCTGGGTGTATCTTAACCACTATACCCTAGTAGAGGGAATAAGGCAAATGGGCTACATGAGGAGACGCTTAGTTATCTCTTGATTTCTTGATTGAGACAGAATGCTTTTCTTGGAGAAAGTTCTCATAAGTGCAGAACAATGAATATATGAATAACACATGTCTTTCAATAACGGGTGAACGCAGCGAAAAACACAGATCGCCGTAGCACTTTACATAATAGTGTTCATTCTACTGCAGCCATGATCAAGAGAGGCGAATGTAAGAAGAATATCCGCTTTCCTTTCTCCTAAAACAGAAGAAAAATACAAATATTGCATTCGTCAAGATAAAATAGCAACAGACACCGATTTAATTTAAATGTTATATTTTACGTTTTTGTCATATTTATTATTTCCTCGTTGTTTACAATTGTAAATTTTCATATTTCTGATTTTATTTTATTATTGTTTCTCTAATTTCGTTATTGTACTGCTTTTGTAATTTCCAAATCATACACAGTTTTCTTTAATATCATTTAGCTTGTACTATCAGTAGGTTTGCGCAGATTTTCCACACCCCCTTCTTTGCGAGTGTTCTCCTGCAGTGGATCTTATTTCCTAAGATATCACCTTAGGAATATTTTACATCCATTCCTTCTAAAATTTTTCTCTCTATTTCTATTCACCTACATAAAACTTTTAATATATATTATATCCTTTAAAAATGGTTAGATGGAAGAATAGACTTTATAATAATCTCGCCTATAATAAAGACCTTAAAATAATAATAATAATGAAATATTCGAGTAATAGTTCGGTCTACAAAGCAGATTGACACGGCTAGTTATATTGTTGTTGATATTTATATTATTAGTAATCATTCTAGTTCTAGAGAAAACAATAAATATCTCCGATATTCATAATTCATCAAACAAGCAACCATTTCGTAATGATCATCGTAAAAGATCGTTAGGCGCAGCAGATTGTAGATCCTCCGAAACCGAGAGATATCGTGTGGTAGAAATTTTTCACGAGACTTTTTCTCGTGGAAAACGAGACCGAGCAAAAGAGCGCAGGCAAAGCCCCTTTACCAAACTAAGGGTGCAACATAGAAAATTGATCTTTCCCGCCCTTTTCCCTTTCACCGAAAGCGTCTGCTTTCTGGTAAGCTCATCTCGGGCCAAATTTCATCGTGACCTTTCTCACCTTAAATCGCTCGCTGCCCTTTTCAATCGCCTTCGATATACGTATCGCCTCCAACTATATTCTTTACCCCCCTGCTATTTGGGAGGCCTCCCTTCTTTTACCAAGCGGCTTCCAAGCGTTGGGAATACGTTCGGGTATTAAGGCGGGATCGGTTTGGTCCGCGGTTTCACCATTCCATCCGTGAATTAAAGTGATCTTGACGGCACGAAAGGAAAGTTTACGTTCGGGCTGAAAGTACCCACTATTCTGTGTTTCACGTTGATTAGCCACCATGAAAACTAACGCTGGATGGAAGGCAGATTGTTTTCAGTTCAATTTTGAAGAAAGCGATCCTAGTGGTAAAAAGATATAGAAAACGAAGTAGTAAACGCTGATTGGCTCGATATTTTAAATTTCTAAGACATAAGGTTTGGATGGATTTAAGCAAGAGATATCAGCCCCAGAAATGCTATGGGCCATACGATTTCACCCTTCTAATTTGTATAATAGGTTACTTTTCTAATGATACGAAAAAATATTTTAGTGATAACGTCTATTTTCTATTACCCTATGTACTCGTATCATTCAAATCCACTAATGCACTTGATTAGTTCAACTTATCGAATCAGCATTCAATCGAAATATATGTTTTGGCCATAGTCTCACTTATTGCCTATCATTATGCATTTATTATTCAAACAAAATAAAATTCCAGTTGTTAAAATGCTTTCTGTCTTACTATCAATTTACCTTGATCAGTATTTTATACCTGAAGCTTGCCTTCTACCAAATTTATATACTTAACTTTTCCATTATTTAACTGTTTTTTCATTTAAAATTTGAGATTTGACGGAATTAAGTACCGTATTCGTGTTCTATATTTTTTTACAGCTTAAAATAAATAATAACAATATTAATAAGTTATCCTAAAAATAAACATATTATACCAACATGTTTATTTTAAATATTTCTGAGTATTAACCTGTGAAGAATGGACTAAAACTGGCACTCAACTGGAAGTAAGAAGGCTTTTGAAAAGTATGAAATTCTACGTCTTCGATAATGATCTATTCTTTCGCCTGTCAACTACTTAAAGAGATATATATCGATGCGGGAGCATGTAATAGGGGTAAAAGTGTCAACTTTAAGAAAATCTCGAACATAATAAATACTTAAGTAATAAAAGAATTTACTAATTTTCTACTGGAATATTTCTTGCATGACTAGTTTCGTCTGCGTGTAGACATCATCGAGGCAATTTAAATCAGAAAGAAGGAAAGATAGTTTATGTTTTAGGTATAGCACCAGAGCGATACCAGATTCAAGCGTGGGTATATTAGGATTGTGCTTGATCATTTTCTAGTATTCATTTGTCTCTAGAAAAGTTTTCCAAGGAACCATTGTCTTCAATCAGCCATCTCATAGAAAGTAAATATAAAGTTCGGCACTCCTTATAACTTTTCGCGACGTTCTTTCCGTTGACCTCTTCTCCTGATCAACAGTTGCCCTCTTCCCCCTTATTATCTCCCCTTTCCTTCCCTTTCATCCCGATTTCGTCTTTCTACTCCAACTACTTTCCCTCTATTCTCTCACTACAGCCACCTTTTCAGTGGCCCCTCATCAACTCTCATTGCACCCATCGAAGAGCCGGATGTACCCCCCGCTAATTCCCCGTGACTTCGGTCCCCTTCCCTAACAATCTCCTGCCCAATATCCTTCTCCGCAGCATCTTTTTAAAGGGATCATCCCATCCGGATCCTCTTCCATTTCACCTTTCACCACTTCCTTCTTCTCTTTCTCACCGTGAGAAAGTCACCTCCCCCGCTGCTTCCCATTCCTTCTATTTAAAGACGCAGAATCTCTTTCTTTTTGCCTCAGAGACATAAAAGTTTTAAGGCTTTGGAACCGTTATCCGGTAATACATCTGAAAAGTCTTGTCCTTGGATTACCGTTGACGCACTTTCTCCCTAATCCACTGGGTCGGTTATCGGCGACATTATGCGCATCGTTTTATGTTCTTTCCAAAGGGAATCGTTTCCCATCGCATCCTCCTGATTCGCCGGGAACTGCCGCTGTGGGAGTAATGAAGGGAACGATCCTAAGATAAACATGTAATATCCTCGCTTTCTCTTACTTCTCCTATCTTTTCGAATTGCGAAACTCCGTTAGAACTAGGGAACCTTTTATTTCTTCATGGTAGGGGTAAATTGTGATTCATTGCTATTTTATGGTAGGAAAACAGTTGTGAACATGAGAGGGATTTAGACGCAGAGAGAGTTTTTATACCTAGGGTTAACCACCGGGTTTTTAAGCCTTCATCGCTTAAGGAAAACAATCTGTTTTCATACTCATTTATTGCAAGGGATGATTAATAAAACTTAAGTATATAAGAATTGCAATTGATGAACTTCAATGCCTATTTTTTCGCAGGCAGTCTCATTTTCTTGGAGAGAGAGGAATTAAAACAGTGTTCTTATTTCGTGGAGAGAGGATATTGAAGAAATATGTACATATGGCAAAACAAATTTGGAAATCATTATGATATTAATTAAGCGTTTTAAAAATAATTATTGAATTTTAATAGTAGGAAGCGTACATTTTAGAACGTTTTCCTTTAAAGTAAGAAATAGATTTCTCTGCATATTCTTCCATGGACCACGGGTCGTCTTATTAATGAATATTGTTATCCCACAAACGTCATTAGAAAAATTTAGCTGAAAGTAATTCTTTCTTAAGAATTGTATACGTTTTTGTGACAAATGACAATTATAGATCATAATTATTGATATATTAAATAACAATGCAGAAATTTTAATACTTATTCTATCATTCGTTTTTGTGTTTAGTTGTACACATTCTTATAACTGTTATAGTCATTCTCTCCACAAATTATAGACTTATTTAATTTGTTTCTAGCTCAATTGAATAGAGAAATTTGAAATATTATAAATTAATATATTTACTTAAATCAGAGGTGGCGAACCTTTTACAACAAGAGTGCCATATTTGATGTATATAAAGGGCTTGCGTGGCAATGTGGTGCCGAAGCAAACAGTGAGATGGTGATATTATTCATGTTTTTATGACAACGATGCGATTGAGATCTTTTATAAGATTAAATTGGCCTCAATTGTCACTACAAATAATCAGAATCCACATTTTTTCTGAGGAGCTTCATTTCTTTAGAAAATAATACAAAAATATAATATCGTAGGAGCTTCGCGTGCCGAAAAATTCTCTCGCGTGCCAAATTGGGCACCTCTGCCATACCTACCTAGTCCAAGTCCTCAATTACACAATTACGTCAAGTAAAAAAAACATCGAAAAAATCTTCCCTCACAGTAAAATCATTAATCAAACTTAACAAAATAAGAAAATAAGAAAAACTTATACCTTTACCACAGTATATTTATTAACTTACGACCATGGTTTCGATCTATAAGATCATCTTCTTTTATTTTCTTAAGTTTGATTATGGAGAACTACCACAAAGTCAAGGCCGAAGTAGTAGATTTTAAAATCATTACCTGAATATCATGTGTATAATTAGTAAATTACGTACACCGTAAAATTGATTTTTGTTTGATTAATTCAGTCTTATTAAGATAAGTAAAAATCCCTCTTAGTAATGGTCCATGAATGTATTAATTTTAAGTTCTTTCATGAAGAAATAGCGCCAGTGATTAATCATTCACTAACCTACAAAGGATTCGGTGTTATGGATAATTAACGCAAATTTTCACCTTTTTCAAGTTTTGGAACCTCTCGATTTGTAATCAAGAACGTAACCATGCACTTTCAAGTGAAGTGCGATGAAGTAAGGCTTCTTCAGCTATTCCACAGAAAACTGTAATTCATAGACTAGAGGATTTTCAAACGACAACCTGATTTATGCCTTCTCCACCTCCCACGAAATTTGATCTCCTTTGCCTCGTCAGACGTGTAGGTACGTCACCGCGGAGGGAATAATTTATACGGCGGGAATTTAGTAGAGAAATTTTATTTGCGAGCACAGCCCCTCGAATCTCAACCGCAGTCAAACACTTCTATTAGTGCCCTCGCGCGAAATTTTCGGGTAAGTACTAAGGCGTCGGGGCAGGTCGTAATATATCCCCCTTTACCCCAGTGGTGTCGATGTGGCCTGCATGATCAATTCACGAATCGTCAAGACCTTCGAACATACGATTGATTATCGATATCTCGACGAGGGTCGGAAAAAAAAGGAACTTCCTCTTTCGCAGTGATTGAGCTAGGAGCGTCATCGATACTTTCGACAGCAGTCCTTTGTACTTCCGAATGATCACAATGCCGGGACAATGGGTGGGATATCCTACTTCAGAGCCTTGTATTTTGATCGGATGAGATCCTTGGTTGGAGTTCCGCTCAAATAGCAGTACGATATCTCGCATAGAGTGGTCTTGCGATGGATTCTCAGACAGATTGTTCCTCGAACGAGAGTGAATCAAATTGGGATTTGATGAGAAATCTGAATGCAAATTGCATTTAATTTTCGTTATATATGAAATGCTGGTGTAACATGGTAGTGCATTTATGATAAATGCGCTAGAATTATTCATACTTCTTTCATTGAACATTTCACCCACGTGCAGCTAGACCATGCTCGTATAACTCTGAGGATATGTATGCATAAGACTTTGTTTCTGAATAGGAACTTTGTATTTTAAAGACAAAATATTTTGTCGCTGCATGAAAAAAACAGAAAACTGATGTTGACGTAAAAAGCGAATCAATCATATTTCTAATATTTTATTTGTAAATACTTAAATGACAAGTTAAATGCGCAATATTCATTCCTCTTCAAAATTCATACAGATAATAAATTATTACTTAATACATTGTTTTTTTATGAACTGTTTACAGGTTTAATCTAATGTATGAATCAATATCTCCACAAAAACATGACTATTTATATACAAAACGTTTCAAATATTAACGAAAAAATGTTTATAATTTTACTGTTAAATCAGTCTAAAAATGTAAGTCATTTCAATTAAATTTAAAGATTCATTATGTTATTCATAGTTCATTGAATATAAAACAATCACATAAAGATGATCTTTCGTAAATATATTTCTGACGCATACATCCGAAAAATTTCTCAATCAAAACAAACATAAATGTCATTACTATTAATTGGTTATTATAATCATCTCATCTATGTTAGTATCAAATATGAAGAATGGAGTTCAAATGATTTTTTTTACAATCGACGAGTAATCCCAACTTATAATTAGAGACAGGAAAAAGTAATAAGGTTTTTTTCCGGAAAACATCAAATTTTTGCAGGAAAAGGTTGAGTTCCCAGTTTCAATTGTCACAAATATTGAATTGTATAAAAAACTACCGAGATGGGTAAATCTCAAGAAAACTTTCTTGAATTGTTCAGTATTTTTCCAGTTTACATGCTATTAAATGTCTAGCCTAATCAATTCTCTCAATGCAAGAGCCGATCTGAAAAGTGTTTTGCATTACTCAAATTTTTAAGAAAGTTCTAATATACTCTCTTAGGAACAATCCCTTTGTGAAACAAAGACACAGAAAGAGGAAAATGATTTTTATTCATTTGCTAGTTATGTTCCAATTTTTTTAACAAACGCATGTTATCGATTTCAAAATCTCATCTCGTTAATTAAGTTGATTTCGAAATTACTAGAAGAACATATACCTTACGTAGGCACTAAGAGTAAATAGATGGTGGTGTACCTCAGGTATTAAATAGTGGTTTCGGATACCAGACTAATTTAAGGCAAGCGATAAATCCCAAGAAATGCCAATTCTTAGGCTTTCTTACTTATTCTTCTTAGTTTATCGCTCGCTTACTTTTCTTGCAAGTGTGTTTGCAATGAAGAATATAAACTTAACAGTTTGCCTGCCATCTAGTCTGTTCATTTTTGTATACATATATTTCTTCTTTCAAATTTTCCTTAACTGTAGAAATGATTTTTTACCTCCATTTGTACCTCCATGTAACAAATCGACTCAGAAAAGGCATTCATTTTGGGAAAACTGCTACGAAAAAACAATAAGCGTTCTTAGATGCTTCAGGTCGCAGGATGGGAATCTTTATAAAGTAGATATAAAAAAGATTAATTCGCATAATAAATTCAGAAAAGTATGCTTGTCAATTATGTTATTTTAGTAATTATATAAATTTTTCACACTATTTCTCTGTTTACGAACTACTGTTTTGTTCCTCAAACGCGTGAACTAAGACATAAGTGTATCTGCTCTGTAAAACCTGAAGGAAACAGTAATGTAAACCTTCATGAACATTTATCCTTAAAAGTTTTTCTGTTTTCCTCTTAGATCTATCATAACTTGCTTTTTATTCTTAAGATTATACTTGACATTTAATTACTTCATTATTTATTAAAAATTTTTAATTCTTATTCTGAAGCTTCTTACACACTACTCCTCAATGTTTTTCTTTGTTGGCAAATTCTTTTCCAAGGTAAAATGCTAAAATGTTGAATCTTGAAAGTAGGTTCCTCTTTTGTACTTTTAAGCTAAACTATCTCTTTCGATAACTAATATATAACGAAGGGTTACATGCTAAAAGAGACTTATTAGCCTCAATCTATCTCTAATGAGAGACGTGTGATGATCATTTAAATTTCCTTAATATAATGTATGTTGATCTAGTATTTATATTTTTATTTAATATGTAACTTAGCCATATATCTTACGTGACCGTATGCCCCTAAATTAAATTAACAAACCAAGCTAAAAGTAGTGAGACTTTGATAAAGAATTGCTTTCAGGCTTTTTTTTCTTTTCAACTTCCATCTAGTCCTGATTTTATTCAGACCCAACCCGTTCTCTCTTTATCGGCCCGTATATCCGCTATGAACAACGGCCACTAACCAGATGCCTCTCTTCACGTGATACCGTAGAGGACCTCTCTTCCCTTCTGGTTTCGCGGTCAACTCTCCGCAGCCTTCCCTCAGCTCGTGACTTTCGCACGAACTTCCTCGCAGAGATCTTTCTCCCAGAATTCCTTTCAAAGCTGACCCTTTCCCTTTTGACCCTCTCGGCAGTCATTGGTGTATCAAAAATCAGAAAACTTCCACGATATGCCGGCGGCAGGAGGAGAGGGTCTAGTGGATATCTTGACCGTCATAATTTAGGTCTTCATTCGTAGAAAATCCCTGCTGGTCGTATTTTGTTTTTCAGCTCTGAAATACATTCATCTGCCGTTTCTAAAGTAATAAGTAAGGACAAAATTGAAAAGTATATTAAATATTAAATTAAGGAAATTTTGGTTAAAAAATAAAATGAATATAAAATTTAACGAACAATTAAAAATAATGAATAATAAAGAAGAAAATAAATTCAATCGAAGAAGCCTTAACTTGGTGGAATTCCGTAATCAGGATCTTATTAAATAAAAAATTCACATGCATAAAATCCAAAAACATAGTAAATATTAAATATAAAAAATTAAGGTCCTTGTTTTGAGAAATTTTTTATTTAATATAATTCCAAAGAAAAAAATGTAAATATCTTCATTGAGGTGGCATTAATAAAAACAAATATTTATCCTACAAACCCCAAATGGGATCTCAGACGCACATATGCACCGTTTATACTCGTGTAGGTCCCCTTGGCTTATATTCTAGTGTTGTTAGCAATTGCCTGATCTTCGGCGGTAAAATACTGCCGCAGCTGGAAATCGGTTAATTAATTACTCATTTGCTCAGCTTAAAATTCTTTGTCAATGTTTCTCACTGATCTACTGATGTATCAGTTACCAAAATGTTATTGGTATTTAATTTCATTCAGAAATTTTCCTGTTGCTACTGCATTTTCCACTCTAAGCTTATAGTAGGGTCAATTAGTTTTCCCTGTATTTTATGTCAAAATGAGGTGGGGAGGGAGACTTGAACTTTTGAGTCCCAGCCATGTCGCTGGTTTTTACTTTTGATTATCGTTTGGTTGAGGATGTTAAGAATAAGGTTTAACAAATACTTTTTTCCACAGATTTAAATCCAAATCTGTGGAAAAAAGTATTTGTTAAACCTTATTCTTAACATCCTCTGTTATGGATTTCCACACAGTAAAGCCTGCCACAATCGATTTTATCGTTTGGTTATTCAGCCGCACCCCTATACGTTCAATGTTAATTCCTTTTCTCCTTCCTTTTTTATTCAGTAATTTAATTTATTCTGTAAAGATATTCGGAAGTATTTAATTCCAATTGCGAAATTATCTGGAATTGCTTCATAGACATATTTTATCCTATTTGCCTTACTTTTGTGTGCATAAAACGCTCTACAGGGCTGTGAGTAACATTTTTAACATTAATAAATAGAAACAATATAAATAATTATTATAATTAAATTCACTATTGATGTCTTGTGGTTAAGAAAGTTTGAAACGATTTGGTCTGTTGATGATGGAAAGGGAAGATTTTTCAACGTTGGATTCTGTTCTAACATACCTCTGTACCTTCACTTTAGGGTCAACGCTTTGCGTTTCTCGACATGAAAGCGTGACGCCACAAACAGGTGTTTACATTTCCTGGAAGAGTATTTAGCATCCACAGAATGATGGATGTCCAGCTAGAGTTGGATCTGGTATTACTCCTGTAACATTCCACATTTTCAAGATTGTTTTTATCCTCATCGTGTTCATGAGTTTCCGTACATGTTTATTATAGTATAATGAATAAGCATAAATTTGTTAATTGATAAACTTTATTTGATTTGTCGATAAACATAATTAAATACCTTAATAAGCATTACTTAACTTGTCTTTTAACGTTATTTAATTCATCAATAAACATTGGCTAATTAATTGATAATCGTTTACAATTAATTAATAATAATTATTATATTCTTTGATTATTTGTTCTTTATGTTAAATCAGTTAACCTATAATGAAATTGAGTAAATATTTACTCAGATATTTTTTATTAATTAATTTAGGATTTTTATGCATCAAGACTGCTGTCATGAAGAATTCCATTACTTTTAATCTAAAGGAATGCTCTGACCTTTCATAAAATTCATTAAATGACTACTATTAAAATGATAAAGTTGGCAAATAATTCAATATTCGAAAGCAATCGTCCGATCAGAGTAGAATTTTGTTCTTATCGACTTCGTCGAATGAAGATTTTTATTGTGCGTTCTGGTGTGTGTGAATAATAAATATAATTTTTTGCTCATCAAGAATTTACTATGATGGATGACTTTTTTCTAACTTATTTTCTATCCCCCCGGTTTCTTTGCACAAGTAATGGGAATTATAATTAAAAATAGGGTGAGATTTAAGATATTGAAACGCAGGCAATGTTTTTATTAATAAGGATCACATAGTTTTTTTAATAATTCCCAATACAATACAACTGAAAGCATTTTAAAAGATAGTATAGTGATAAGTATCAAGTGTCTCTCAGGAGGAGCTGGAAATTGACGATGAAAATTTTTTAATGACAAAAATACAATGGAAGTAAAGAAAATCCGTAGACAAAGTGCTAAGGGCAGATGAAGTGGTAATGAAAGTAGTTAAGATGCAAAGGTTAGAAATATGGAGCAAAATTTGTAAGATATTTATACAAAATAAGTAATTAGCCATCAGTAAATGAAAGACAAGGCATTGTGTTGGTGGTTTTAGGAAATATAAACTCGCAATAAAGTAGAATATTACTTCAGGAGTGTTATTTTATCACATTTTTATTTTTTTAATAAAAAAGTAGAAATTTTATTTTAATTGGGAGCAAGTTTATCTAGAGAATAAGAGAAAATCCATTGAGAGTACTAATAAAAGTATCTCAGTTCGTCGAATAGCATTTGACAGTTTGGCGTTACGTTGTCTGGAGAGCCGTCACAGGAATGGATGGGATCCAAGAATTTTTATTTTAATAAGCGGATTAAGTTCATTAAAGTTTAATTTTGACTGTCAAGCTGACACATTGGTAACTCAAGTGAAATTGACTTACTTGAACATACGAAGGCAATTAAAATTGATTTGGGAACTTGGAAAAATAAACTCTCTATTTAGGGTAAACGATTTTGCTCCAGACACGACTGTATTTGTCATGCATTTCTTTTTATTCTTTCATCTATGCATTAGATTAACAACGTAATTTTTTTGAGCCTCATTTCCTATATCTTAAACTATACTTTATCTAAAAGGACTTTAAGGTAGCAAATAAAGTTAACAAATTTTGTACAGCATTCAAAGTGCAATCCAAAAGGCTGTAATATTACAAGATATCGGGAAATTTTTAATATTTTAACATTTGCGTTACATCAGACATCTGTAAATACTGAATTAAAATTTTGTGTAAGAAAATTGGTTGATTTCTTAACATATGTTTGTTACAAGGTACTTAATCATTTACTGTAATTTTCACACTTTTCCTGTTATATCTTAATTATACACAAATAATTTTCATGATACTACAAATAGTAAAATTAGTATTAAAATTACACTTTATGATTTTATCGCTAATCCATTACGTAGAACAGTCATAGCAAACTTTGAGATTGTGCTCAATTATCGAGATACCACGCTTACCTTAACACGTTAGAATCATGAGTATCCAACTGGGTATTATATGTGACAAATGTATTTAGCTTGAACGAAGTAATATATGATATAAGAGATATGAGATACTGGGAAATTTGGAGATCTCTGAGGACTAATATATGGACTGCGCAATTGTATAGCTTTTGTAGGGAGATGTGTGAAATCGATTTACAGAGTTTTTAAAACAACATCTTTTTGTTAATTGAAAATTACATTACATAACAAGTGGGTTTATATAATAAACTTATAATTTACAAACAAATTACAATCAATACCTAGTAAAATAGAGCAGAGATGTATGCTGCGTTTGTATGTTGTTGAACGTTCCGCCCAGCGTATCTTTTTTTCTCTTCAAAATGAATGTGGTACTAATTGCAAGACGCAATTGTCATTTTTTCCTGTTAGTATTGATGATTTCTTTTTAGTATTGGTTGAGGTGAAACTACAAGAATATCTATCGGATTGACCATTAGTTTCACCGTAATAAACGTTTAAAAGTTGGGTGTCTGGGTAAAGACTCCTCAATTTTTGTTTTATTTAGTTCCATGTAGTGACTCTTTCCTGATTGAATTTTATATTGCAGCACTTCACTTATTTAGCGATATAGGTAGACTACTACCTTTTTGTAAATAAAAAAATGGGACACGGCTTTTAAGGAATTTGTAGTTTAAAATCTCAAATCTCAAATCTTTGGTTTATACTTTTATATCCCTGATGATAGTAACATCGATATTAAAATTTATATGGAGAGTTTTTTTTTAAAGCACGGTAATCTGGGCTCTTGCTACCTCCGAATAATGGGAAAGGAGGTGCAGAGCGCCGAGATACTCCACTATTGGAGATTTAAACCACTAATATTAGTTTTTTCCAAGAACTTTTCATCCTTTTATCCTTTTCTCTTACATTTTCTTGCAAACCACTAATGGCCTCAAAGGCTATATTTCCATTCCTTCATTTAAGATTCGATCAAATCAACACGAATTCAACCTGGATGAGAAATTGATCACCTAACCATAGTGAGAGGCACTCAAGTCTCAGACACTCCCAAAAGTCTTTATTGTGGATATACATTGGGCGGAATGAGAGATATCTTAACTCCAATTCTCACCGGGGAACAATATCCTGGATAAATATGTAGGCGCCTCGTTTTATCGTCCCATTACACGAGATATCGCTGAGGAGGTGAAAAGGAGCCATTATCATCCAACCTCTCTTCATTCTTCCACACCGAGTGATGGATTAGTCGCCTGTCACATAAAATATGGGTGATAACGCAGTTGGTGCCACGACGAGTTTCTCCATAGATTGATGATGACAAACTAGCAAAGGCACAGAACGGAAGCCGTGTTAAAGCTTCGGCAATAGCGAATTAAGAGCGCCTTCTGACGCTACATCCGCTAATCGATTCCCAAGTATATATGCGGCGATCTTCGGAATTACGGAATTAATTCCAATATTTTGGCGCAATTTTCCCAAGCGTCAGTTATCCATCACGTTCATATCCCAACGCTTCATCGGTCAGTTCCTCATTAAGAGTTCCATACATTTTGATGAGTCCTGTTTTTGCACTTGTTATCGCGAGAGTGGGACGTATTATCAGAGTTGTGATGATAGTAGGCTTAAAAATTATGTTTGCCATGATCGCGGGTTGGCTTACGCCTGCAACGGTGGGTCTAAACAAGGGAGGCAAACACAGAAAGGTGTGAGATAAACAGAGATGTAAATGATACAGAGTCAGTTGTAACTTTCTAGTAATTATTAGCATACAAAAAATCCATGAGGGATAAACTTTTACTAGACCACAGAAGATTTATATAATAATAGATAATGAATCTATGGTCTTGTAAAAGGTTATCTATCATGGATTTCCTAATCGAAGTATATTTCTTTATAAACCACAGCGGAACTGGCGAGCGACGACTACTGCCTTGATAGTTCTCAGATTCTTTAAGTTTGGAAACATTTCTTTACTGTGCAAATATCACAGAAAAGTAAATAAACTGTACAATACATAATGTATGCAAAGATTATGCAAACTGCAGAATAATAATAATTTTACTCGCTACAAATCTACATTTTATGATTATATTATCTAAGCATTATATTATCAATAGATACTAAGTCACATTTTTGTCTTATGTATCATTTATTATTTCATGATAACCTAATATGCATACATGGTTCTACTAAAGATGGATTATAGATTGTTAGATTTCCCCACATGACCCAACTGAGCCAAAATAGCTCGTGTAGACAAAATTTCAATTAATAAATTCTTGAATAATTATTGATTAGGGGGGTATTTGTATCTGGAACCGCTGCAGTAGCCGTGAAGCTCTTCAAGAAGCCCCCAAAAACATGCATGGTAAATTTATAGTTAGGAAAAAATGATGATGATCAATTATATCGAGTAAATTATTTTTATGCCCATGTTATCTCCATAATATAACCTTGCAAAATTCAAAAACTTTCGCAGCGTAAAAATATTCCCACAGAGAATCAAGTGTTTGAGTTTCCTGCAATTTGCATTGACACCAAGGCATCGTACCAATGCAATTACTGTAGATACATAGTAAATATCTTAAGATATATAAGGTAAATTCCAATGAAATAAAACAACATAATTTTTATTTACTCACAAAGCTGCTGGAAAGAATGAACCCCCAGCAGGTAACAGTGAGACCATGATTTAAAAAAATGTAAGAACTAGAATTTTTTTAATAGCCATAAATTTATTTATATATTTATTACACTATACATTTATGCATGTACACATACATACAGGTACAGTACATTATACATATACATTATGCAATTATTACACGTAGACTCAGGGAACCGAATTATCTCGAAAGAAACGGCCATAATCATAAAGTCGTTACTCTTAAGCAGAAAAGATGTTTGTAAGTATTAATTTCTTAGTCTGGGAATAGTTGAATAGAACAACTTACCTGGAGAAGTTTTATAACCTTTTTTCCCAATCTTATAATGTATTCATCAATAAAATTAAATGTTGTAATGCTATTGTGAATGTCAAATATTGTAATTTTTTGTACTTTTTTAAATATTGCAAGCTTGAAATATTGTATATGTGTAGTAAATTTTGAAATATTTTTGTAATTTTGTAATGATAAGTAAAACGTAATGCATTCAGGAGGTTTTGGGGATTTCCTCCCAACTAGGGTGAATACCAGGAGTACCTTTTTATTTTTCCCTCCTCTCACAGGATTAAATACCAACTGCCTTTGTGTATACATATGAATTTATAAATAAATAAATATTGCTGCATATAGTTGCAAGGAAGGTGGCGATGTTAACTTATACCACATTCTCACAATGCTACAAAGTTCTGTGATTACAAATACTTAATATGGTACAGCTAACAGCAAAAAAAAGTTACCACCCCTGACCCACCAAGATATTCTAAGTCCAAATTTCGGGCCGGCGAGCCTTTCTCTCGAAAAGGGAGGGAGAGAAAAGAAAGATGGAGAACATGGTACGTTACGCTAGCTCGGCTCTCGCGTTTGGATGGAGAATTTTCGTTATTTATATAAAAATCATTTACTACTATCCATTATCTGCCGAACCATTTGGTGTGTTAACGCGTACTATTGAATTTGACGACGATCGACTGGAATATAACTAAAGAAATGAATCGAATTGAATGCAGCAATCAAAGTCAATCTCACTTTAATAACAGATTATTAAATCATTTCCAAAGCAATACAAATGAATTTAACTGAATACAACATTCGGTATCAAATTAACTCACATTTCGTTTTTTGAAAATCGATCGTTTAAATCACTTCCAACGATTGATTATGTTCATCAATGTGAACGAAACCAGCAACTTTTCTCTTCTTCTTAATTTCAAATAGGCCAAAACGCAGGATCTCGGATTCAACAATGGCATTTGTCGTCAGGGGGACCGGTTGTTTATACTGACAAAACTTTTCGTATTCCGTAAAATTCTCGAAAATTCTATTCGGAAACAACAATAAACGACCAAAATATGGTTATTCATTTACTCTGCTATTGGTTCTTGTCTCAATCTCGTATGACTATTATTTTTAATTTAATTTTGCAAAAGAAATGAATCATGCAGCGACAAAAATGAACTTTACTTGCATTTCTTACGGAAATGCTTTGACTCGTCTGGGATCGAAGCTAGGACGAAGTGTCACCATTTTTTACAATATAAACACTTTCGTATATATATATTTGAATGCAATGTTCTATAAAAATTTCAAGTCAATCGACCAAGTGATTTTTGAGTTTAGCGGGCACAAACATATGCAGGCTGAATTTTTATACATAAGATATGTGCATAATTCGGTGGATTATTATAATTTAATTTGATTGCTTTTACAACCCTTTCGTTTAACTTTCCCAATTGAAAAGCGTTCTATCATGAAGAGAAATAACTAAGGAATAAACACAAGGAAATAAAAGTTCCACATCTTCCACACAAAAAGTCGTGTTACTTTGACAAAGTTATTTATTTCCTTGTGCTTAGTTACCTATGGAGTTCCCCAAAGTTAAAGCTCATTCGATTGATTTAAATAAGGAATAATCTTTTCTAGATTACCATTTCCCCTTACTCTCGTGACTCCTATAGATGATATAATCCAAGAATTTGTAAAATTAAATTATCCTTATATTAACACTGTAGCAAATTCTCACAATTAGCTTTGACGTTTACTAGCACCATCTTCAACATTTACATAAATACGCGATCCTCCATATGGCGTGTGCCTTGAAAAAGAAGAAAGAATGAGAGGGAACAAAAGTGTGTGTGCAGGTGAAAGGGTAGAATTCTTGGAAAACTGTTAAACAGGACAAAACAAAATAGGTGGGGGAGAAGGACAAAATAAACCCTTAGTTGCCAAAGGGGAATAGAAAGGAAAAACTTTCTCGTTGGGAGAGGAGGACGGGTTGCAATTTGCTCGATTCATTTTGATTTTATCTGAAATAATGTGTCCACTAGCCTTCTCTGATATATGTATAATTTTTAGCTCGCAATTAGAAGAATGACTCGAAGAAATACATCTCTCATAAAGTGGGACTGTAGAGCATCAGATTAGAAATGTTGTATGTTCTTCAGCCTATAACCTACGAAATCTCACTGTTTATCTGATGTGGATTGAATGAAAATAATCATAAATCGCTTGATGAAACTACCGTCCTAAAAATTTGATCCATGGATTCCTTATCGTTTCAGAGTAACGGGCTTACAGTAAATACTGTAGTAAAAGGCAAGCGGTAGACGTCCTTTTGGTAAAATTCTCGAAATTTTATTTCTCAAAAGTTACTTCTCTCATTTTTTTTAGCTATTTACTGATCCACCAATCGACTCCGAAGAGTATTACAATTTGTTTATTTCGAAGTACTCAGTATTTTAAGAAGACCATCTTTTATTTCATCTGTTACGAAAAATGATAAGACCCCTATCCGTGAAATTGTGACTTTTGCATGACAATGTTAATCGACGTCTAACCAAATTTAAGACTTAGCTAGAGTATGACTTATTAGTACTCGACGCAGGATGGGCAAGTTATTGCGTGTGTGTTACAGTAATGGCTATTATAGTTGTGTTTAAATACGTATTTAAATGACATCTTTATTTTGTATTTTATAAACCAGATGAGATCGACTGCCAAATTTTATAAGTGAATCAAGATGAGTTTAACGTTTTGGCTATCATCAACACTGAGAGAAAAAATGCATTCACTTTCTCTTGGTGGTTTTTTTATATTAATTTTTAAGGTTCTTAAAATCTACGAAACTAATAACTGTATTTAACATTTAATGGGATAAAAGGATTGAAAACACTATACATTCAATGATAGTAATGAAAAAGAACCAAAGGAACGCTAGTTTACGCAAATAGCTATTTCTTAAATTTTCCCGTTCTGTTGTTGATTGATTTCTAAGGGTATCTTGAAAGTTTATGAAAATCATTGGTTAGAAGAAAAAGCCTGAAGAGATGAATGTAAATATTGAGAACGTAATTTTGGAATTAGAATGCTCCGAAGCTTAAATTTCTTCGGGAGTGATCTTTCTACGGTTAATATATGCTTAATTCTACTCCTGAAATCATAGACGGTCCGAGACATGGGCAGTCTGGGAGACCGTCGAGAGCATTTGTGGGCTCTTCTCAGATCCCTTGAAGATTCTCAATGATAAAATTATACTCGTATAGCTTAGGTAATTTTAACGATTACACCCGGTCACAATATTTAGGTAAACTTTTTTATCCATTAAGGGGAACTAGTTCTAAACGTCTGCCTGCCCAGAATGTCAATAATCTTCAGATTACCCCCTCCCAATGATTGGAATCAATTTCCTTCGCAATGGATGCAGCTTTCTTTGGTCCTAGTTCTCTGAGTAATTTCCTTTAATTCAAATTGATTAAAAAAGCCGTTACTTGGTGAAACTGCGTTATGTAAGAAATTGTGAATCTTTTTCCTTAGTTATTTCCACCATTCCTTATAGTCGTTGAGCTATGACTATATTTTTACGGAAATTATATTTAGGAAAACTGCTAAATCAGGCGTAATCCATCTGAGTTGCCCTTACATCGGTAAATGCTGTTTAATAATTAAAATTTAGCCTTCGTATTTTACCCTTTCTTTTTTTAATGAGAGGCCAGTTTAGTCCATCAGCGATTACTGAATAAAGCACAAGAAATACTGACATCTCGTACTTATTACCTATGATTACTCTTAAATAAGATGGGCAAAGCTTCCTTTCTTGGGAAATATGTCAGGAGAATCTGAATACTGCTGAATCTTAATGCTGGTTTCCAAGCCTCACCTATTCTACCTTAAAACTTCTTGGTTTAAAGAGAAGGAAGACATTTACGATATCTTGAAGGTGCAGAAATTTAAATGTGTGAATAGCTCGACATTTGTGTGGGATCAACTGGCGGAAGATCTAATTGTATGCATGAGTGTATGCACATGGTATGCATATTCTTGTATGCCTACATGATTATATCCTACCCTATGCCAATAATTTTCGAAGCAAAATAAATTTACATTGATAATAAATAATTTCGACTATGATAGGTCTATTGTTAATGGTTTATGAATTTTGGATGCAAATGAACGTTTTAGAAGTAAGTTCACATAAAACCTAATTCAGTATGTTAGGAAAATGAAACTTGCAAACTGCCAAAAAAATCGGAACTTTTTCGAATCGTTGATCTAATTTACATTCCCTCTGGCTGAAGCATTGAAATCATATTTTTCCGGTCACCCTCTAACCTGCATTATTTTGTCTTTAAATGGCTTGAATCGTTTTCTCAATCTTATAAATAGCCAACATTCCAGGATCTCTGCACATCACTTCTGAGCCTGTTTACCACATTATCTTCATATATTTAGATGTATGCCTTAGAGTTGAAGAGAATAAACATTCTTTTCTTAGTAAGCATAAAATATTCCGTATTCCCATTGTTTATTTTCCTATCATCGTCACCATGAAGTAACCCATTCATATTCCTTCTTGGACGAACTTTTCTTTATATCACCATCCATGACGAAGAATGGCATTTTCAGGCAATTCTCTCTCTCATACAAAACCCTTAAACGATGCCTCGAAAATTAGAGGCACTGAAGACGGAAGTAGCCTGTGACCGCTTCATTGAAGACCCTTTCTCTTTCCTCTCCCACCCCCATAGAGAAGCTCCCTTTGTTTTCTTGAGAAGGAAGGTATGCATGCTACCGATTATCCGTTATGTAGACAAAAACATTAAAAGCGGACGTAGCACCAAAAGGTGGGCTTGCCACAGAGATCCTTAGCAATAGATTTAAATATATTTTTCATGCATGAGCGTTTACGTGCGAATATTTAGAGTGGAGTTGTAACAGCCTAAAGCTGTTGGCTCATACCTATTTTCTATGTTGAAACTCTTAATCGTTTTAGCATTTTAAAATTTTTGACCGAAGTTTAAATAAAGGAATTCAATATTTACAAGTATATTATTCAATTCTTTTTGCACTTTGCTCGACTCTGCACGACTAGTCCTTCTAACTTCATTACCCAAAAGAATTTCTCGCGCGTAAAATATAAAGCTGTTTGTTAAGAGACTACAGGTTAGATAGCAGTGAGTCCAAAATGATAGGAGCCCTCCGCTGGGTATCTTTTAAGAATATAACTATGTAAAGACAATAATTAATAGAGATATTCCTTAGCTGTGATTTACATGACGAAATACGCGACGACATGATCCCTATTCTCAACGATCGTTATTTTCACAGCCAGATGGTGAAAATATTACCGCGAGATAATAGCGAGGACAGATGGTTTATATTGTTATCATCTTACGTATCGTATAAGGTGCGTAAATATGTAAATTATTTAGATAGTTGAGTGTTTCAGATTCTCTGCAATAAGCCTTATGGGGGCTCGCGGATAGTCAATTTAAATGTATTTTTTACTTAACTATTTTTCACAAATCTGCAACACCATTATTATATTTATAATATACGTTTTTTTCTTATCTTTCCTACTTCCGTTGACCTGATTTACAGTAGTTCATATTCTCTTAATTATCGTATCATAATGAAGCATAATCTTTGCGAAAACGATCATCCTGCCTATTTCATATAATGTGGAGCATTAACTGAAATAACCGGTTTCATTATAAATCTGCATTGATGGAATATTTTATGTTAGGACGAACTATGAGCAGCCAAAGTAATTCTTGAACAATATTTTAAGAAGAAGAGCGAATTACGCTTGATATTCGAGCCGATTTAACGAAATACGAATTTAATTATTTCATGATACAATACAGCTTCTACCGCAGCAAAAGCAATGACTTTTAGCGAGTATTTATAAAATATATATTATCACAAAAGCCTTCAAAACGTGCCAGGCATAAAGAGGAAGACGAAAAGCGCGCTCAAAACAGAGAATCTGAAAGACTCGCCCTTCTCGAGTTATGCTGGTAGCATCTTAGGTGGTAACTTTTTTATGCTGTTAGCTGTACAATACAACTAAAATTATGGATTGTAAATTTGAATAGTTTATGTAATGGTGTTATTAAGTTTGTATTGCCATAACAATAATTTGTTTTGTTTTGTAACTATTAAATTGTTTTTTATGATTACTACCTTATTTTCCTCAAAAACTTTAACAGAAAACCTTGAACTTATTCTCCTTTAACACATTGTTGAGTCCTCATTTCACTCAATTAGCTGTGTATGAATTTCGTAAAAAACTGCAGAATTCCTTTCACATTTCTATTGTAATACTTAATGAAAGGCCCATTAGCTGCAAAAAGCTCGAGTGTATACTCAGCATCTAAGAAAGCTTCTTATCTAATTTTGGGCGTTTTGAAGGGTATTATGCGGATGGAACACTTCCATATTCCTCTCTCTCTTTATTGCTCATATTTCCTCGAAACTCATTCTCTTCATTTACAGCCATCCCCTTTGCCTTCTCCGCAGCTCCACTCAAGATTAAAGGGATTAAGGTAATTGTCGGTGGTTTGCGGTTTTGGAATTCCCCTCGGCGAGCTGGGAAGGGGGTTACGGAGTGTGAATGGAGTTTGTGGAGGTATAATGAGAGTATTACGTTGAAAAAACCTCTTTTGAAGAGAATAAAAAGCGAGGAAATTATTGACTCGAAAAGACGAAATTAAGGGGAAGAAGAGACTGGCTTGAGCTCTTTAGTGGAAATTTTAATCCTCTCTGGAGGTGGAAAAGTCGCTATTAACTCTTTGGTTAAACGTGCATTATTTTCGACGCCGAAAGGATATGAAGGGATTACTCGAGGAATGTTTCGGCAGTCCTCGAAACGGCTCATGTCTGACATAACGGGGACGAAGGTGATAATTCGATCGCAATGAGGAATATAAAGCTTACTTAAGATGTGGAATTAAGAGGCTGACGTTTCATTCCGTTTTGCTGTACTAAAATCGATAAATCCCTTTATTACATGCATACAAGTCTAAACGAGATTTCTTGATGCTTCCAACCATGCTGATACTTGTTTATGCCTTGATCATTTCCATCAGCTTTATATTGTGAAGTGTTAAATCGTAATCATTTTATGAATATCAGAGTAACCCATCTCTGATAACGACAACACTTTCAGAAAACAACTGCGAATGCATTTGAGTATGAACAGATTTAAAAGAAGTATGTTTTCATATTTTCTACACCGTATATTCCGCGTTTTATGAATATGAGTCTTGTAATATCCTTTGTTTTCACATTCCAGACACACGTTTGAAAGTGAATAGCTAATATGATCTCCAAAAATTATCAACTTAATACTTATTTTTAAGTAGAATTATAGTAATATATACTTCTTGCTTGTTAGAACAACTAGCAATTAGTTTCTTGTAACTCTAGTCTCTATCGATATGATATTCTATTTTACTGAAAAAATTAATTATAGCTATAACTCTACTATATTTGTATTTACTACAAAGTTAAATTAAAATGTTTTAGATCATTAATGTCCCCGACGTTTTCTTGATGAACTGGTTTGTAACAGTGGAATTAAAGTAGCCTACAATTGCAGCTGTTTAAATTGTTATATAATATTGATAATCTTATCATTTGTTTAATTACGTTTGTACATGATATGATTTTGCTTATTTAGATCGTTGATATCAGTATTATTCAATGGTGGAGCTACATAAGAGAAAATTGAAATCTCTCTTTGGATTAGATTAAAGATGTTATGTTAATATTTACGTTCAGAAGGTCAGTAACATGGAATTTTCGTTTAATTTCAAAATCTCGGGGGCATAATATCTCTATTATCATTGACAAAATTCTCTTTTGGTGAATTTCCGTAGTTTTTCTTCGCCGTGAAGAGAATCAAACAACTATCACATTTCGATATTCTGTGCTCAGGTGCTAAACATTTTGATATATCAGTGTCAAGTTTAAAATAATTTTTCTGTATCACCTTAGGACCTCGATTTCATCTATTAAACCCTAGAAGAAAAGTATGTATGTTTTAGCATAAGTACAGTGAAACATCAACACGAACATGATATTTACATCAATCTTTCCGCGTTCTCCTTTCTTTTATTCATTCTCATTTCCTTTCTCTTGGATTTCTTTCTTGCTCCCTTTCCATGCCTTTCACTTTTATTTCATTATATATTCTTTCATTTTCTTGCGCTAAACTTTTTATTATTTTGACATCTTACCTTACTATTCACTTCCTTTTTCAATGCATATCTTCCAGCAAAACTTGCAATACTTACTTAATAGATCACTACGAGGTAGTCTTCCGAACGTAAAATTGAATTAATTTTAAGTATTGTCACTTTTTCAAGGCTTCATATTTAAATAATAAATCTTGATCAGCCACAATGCTATCAGCATAAAAGTACCTGTTGTCTAAGAGGTTAAAAGTTATGTTGAGTGTTTTATTTCAAACTAATCAAAACCTCTGAAGTGTCTTACCTTAGTCAATCAGTTTATTGTTATCGAGATTTTTTACGTCGTAGATTTTCTGTTGCGAGTGATAACCCAAGGCGACGAAAAAGAAACCTGCGTTAAAGATTGAAATCGAATGCAGATTAATGGAAAATGAATTGCCTAAATTTTCTTCATGGAAGATTCTTGAATATTCATAATAAAGTGAGAATGAGTTTTGGATGCGGAAATGGTATAAAAAAATGATAACTTCCATTGTGATGTTATACAATACAATTAACTTTTGTATTTAAGAACTCCTGTTTGAGATTATTTTCTAAGATGATGCTTATTATGGTAAAGTCTATAGTGTCTTTAGGTAAACGGTCAATTTTCGATCACTTAGAAGAAAAATTATTTCCCTGAAGTATTAATAATGCTTCAGCAATTTCGTTTCTTCTTCTGAAACTATCCAATTTGTGCTTGAAGTTGAATGCATCATCAAAAATCATGTTTAATCCATTGGTAAGGAACATTTGTATTTCTTAGCTACGTGCATATACTTCTCGGATTGTATGTAGCTAGGCACACATTTACATAATGAAGATAAAAATTCCAATAAATATTCAATTTTTTTATTGAGAAGAATATACAAACAAAAGATTAAATAAACGAATTTAAGATTTTAATCCTCGAGTACTCGCGTCCCAAATCGTCACGTCAGTGCTCGCGTTGGGTGGAATTGACCCGACATCTTCCAAAGGGGTAAATTGTCTCAAAATGTTGTGAATAAATTTTTAATTCATTAGTGATGATGTCATATTAATTAATGGTTAACCAGGTTCTTAAAATAAAATCAAATAAATATTTTCAAATTATTTTAATATTCAGTAAAAATTCGAAATCCCTGACGCCGAGTGTATGGCTGATGAATTTGGAATAGTGCATATAAAAAGTAAACTATTTAAAAATAAAATTACATTTAATATACTAACAATAATTATATGAAATTTATATAATATCTCTAAGACGGAAACAAAGTAAAAATGCAATATTTTACGTAAAGGTCTTTCATCTACCTGGCACTGCCGCTAAGAAAAATTTGTTTAAATTAGTTAACTTCCATTTCCAACCGGGCAAAAATGCATGGCTGATTCAGAAAATTCTAAAATTCAGCTTCTATGAGAAAAAAGATGTAGAAAAAACACTAATAAAAAGTTATGGAGTTTTAAAATTCACATGGGTCGATACGACCTAGATGCGAGTACTCGAGCGTTAAAATACGTAATCCACCAATTTATAACTGAGTTAATAATTATTATATGTATAGTATAAAACATAATGACTTGATCACTCCAAAAGAGAATGTTTTTAAAGCATATTATTTTAACAATATGTCACTCGTTTTCGAATCCAAAACTTATTAATCTACTGTAAATATAGCAGAATAAAATATGAGTGCATTAAAAGGTGTTCATGGATTTGCAAAAATATTATCAAATAACGGAAAAAGAATGAAGCTTGCTGTAATAGAAAACTTAGTAACGCGAACTGCGATATTTTCGATTTTTTCCAGGCAAGTGGTGCTCTATATGCAGCTGTGAGATTTATTTTTAATTTAAGAAAATACGACCATATATCTGAATCATACGATAAATTAGACTTGTAGTTAGATTCTCGCAGAAAGCTACACATTCTTTGTTCATTCTACAACATTCTACACACACATACTCCCAAATACATCGCAAACGAATTTGTAAGTTTAGATTCAGTACATAACCGTAACACACGAGGATGCAAAAAACAACTTATCCCTCACCACCAAACTGAAAAATTTCACAACTTTTATACCGTAACTGCAAGCAAGCTATGGAATTCTCTTCCGGCTAATATCAAGCTCTCTGTGTCCTCTCATTCTTTCAAGAGAAAATTCCTTAATTACCTTCAGCTAGATAGACTTCCGAATTAAAAAGCCACACTACTCCTTTCTTTCAATATGCATTCACTGAATCACCTTATTTTACTCCTCTATCCTTGCTTAGACCTTAAATCTTTCCTATAAATGCCCTGAAACGAAATGCAGAAATGCAATCAGCAATGAAAAGAAATCTCCTCTATCCCATACATACTCAACTGATGTTGCTCCTGCTCTTCCTCTCAACACATAAGATGCTTTCTTGTCTGTGTACATAATTATTCTGTCTATATACCTAATAATTCTCATCTGCTTCTTTTTTTTCTCTCTCTTTTTTTCTTACTTAGAGTTACCTAAATATCTATGTTATTTAAAATGTTGACTAGTACATACTGTATGCATTATTTTGATACCGTTTTTTTATAATGTTCTTTTATTTTTTCTGATAATGTACGTTTTTTCAATTTTGTTTTTTATGTTACTTTGTATATTGCAATCTCTTTTTAAATGTGAACTGATTTATGTATCGCATGTAAGTACTTATTGGTAGTGTATTTATTTATTTTTGAATGTTTTTCTTTTCTCTTACCTTTTATCTATTACTATCGGTATGTTTGGGCAGGTTTTTCACACCCCCCTTCCTTGTGGGTGTTTTCCTGCAGTGGATTTTTTTCCTAAGAATCTCTTAGGTTTTTTACCACCACAATTCTTCTAATTTTTTTCTACTTCTTATTTTATACTAAATGACGATGGGTTAGATGGAAGAAGAGACTTTTAAGTCTCAATCTCGCCCAAATAAAGACGATTTATTATTATTATTACTATTATAATAGTATCCTGGGATTTAGGCAACGAGCGTTACATACCCCTTACATAGTGGCAACACGCTTGACCTGATACATGAAAGCCGTTTTACGGATAGCTTGTTAACGTAGACCTTCCGGTGGAGTCGCAGAAAGCTTAGAGGTATGAAAACTCTCCAAGAGCCATCTTTGCCCCTTACATTCGTTGCCACCAGTTTTGGAAGGAACGGAAAGTCAAGCATTACTGATCTCTCTAGGAATCACCCATTGCACTTAAACATCAAAAACTACGCTAACATCTTCAGTAGAGGTGGAAACGCAAATACAGCCCGCTAAACAGCTGTTTCAATATCCTATCTTACACAAAAATCTGTTGAAATATATGGATTAAATTAAGATCTTATTACCCAAAATAGACGAAAATGGAAGTAGTCCATAGGACGTAAACGTCACTCTTTGGCAAGAAAATATACAGTTGTTTTATTAATATAATTTTAACGCGTATGATCCATAGTTAAGAACGTAATTAATATAAATAAATTCACACTAAAGCCATCAAAAATCTTTAGAAACCCCCAATTAGCGTTTCGTTCTCAATTAGAGCATCCTCTGTGCCAAAAGATGGATTTGTCCTTTATTTGGGTTTTGGAAGGGTTAAGTGTAAGTCTATTTATATTGATTTACATCATCAAAGTTATCACTAGTACCTGATATAAATTTAAGTAAATTTCTAGTCTGACTATTCTTATCTGGGAATAGTTAGTTATAAAGTAAAAATCACACTGAAGAGTAAATTTTCATATTTAGTTTTGAAATTTTTTTTAATCTTACCTACTATAATTTATTATCGTACTTTTAAGAAAATTGGCATGTTGTAGACTTATGTCACACGAAAATGTAGAAGGAGTTACTTTGTCTAACATTTTAGCATAGAGAATTTAGTTAATTTGGTAAACTTAAAATAATTTAAAAAATATAAGCATAGAAAATATAGCTTTCTCATCCTCGATGCATAAATTGTCACATTCATCATCCTTTCCTATCAGCGTATTCAGACGTAGCTTCAAAGGAGACCTTCCGCGATGCCGAATAACGCTCTCTAAACCCTAACACTTCAGTACAAGTGCCGTGAAAAGAGGACTTGATACTTCATTTGGACCCTAACTTCGAGTTAAATAGGACGTCATTCGGCCTGGCGCTCAAGAAGAGGATTTTTTCCATTACAGGATCCATCAGCTGAATTTACGACCCAACACGTAAGAACAGATGCGGTACTTTTCTCAAAAATTTCGACGTTGCCTCGCAACTTACTCTTGCATAAAAGCCACAATTTTCCCGTCATTCGATGGTGGGGGAAATTTTATCGCGCAATAATTTATGCCAATTCTGGAGCCAGGCTCTGTCTATGATTTCGAAGGTAAATTAATCCTCAAAAAGTGGAATGCATAAAAAGTAAGTGTCCCCGGTAGTTTAGCGTTTTCCTCCTCGCAAAGTCCACCGAAAGTGCTCTCTTATGGACCGCCGGATAGGTATAAAACTCCTTTCCCTCGCTTGCTTTACACGGCTTCTCTTTCCGGGAAGCAATACTTATACATTTGCCAGTACATTCATCGCGTCCTTTTCTTCCGTTTATGTATCTCCTAAAACATTCCCCCTTAAACCTTCTATACCCGCAGGAAAAATTCGGCACCGAGCGCAAGTACCCCTGAGGGAGGAATTATCTGTAAAATGTGGGAAAAGAGAGAGGGTAAGATAGACTCGGAGAAGTCCCTCTCTTATTCGCTTTTCTCAAGACTGGATCTTGGGTTTTTAGGCTAGCTTAGAGTGTGGTAATGTATTAATAATTGCACATCTCGCAAGAGATTCACCGTGTGAGGCATAAATCATGTTTCCATGATATGATGAGGTTTTCTCCATGATATCATATAGTCATTAATTTAGCACGATTCAAATAACTCCATACCCCGATCATGTAAAAATATAGTACGGAAGCAAAAATCAAAATTTTGTTATCTAGGAAGATAGGAATTGGGCATTAATTGATTGCTTTTATGAGTTTACATAAACATAAGATTATTCAATTGAAGAAGCTTTAACTTGGTGGAACTTCGTAATTGGGATCATATTAAATAAAACTTCAAAATTCTACAATACAAAAACTTCCGTCGCACATTAAAGTTTTTTTGTGGAATTTTGAATTTTTATATAATATGATCCCGATAAGATTATCTGTTTTGATATTAATCTTCGATGTTGAATCCGCATGCCAGTCAACAAAAAGAGCTTTCTCAAATTGTTCAGTCTGATAAAAACATTTAATTTGCATAGAATCGTCAGTAAAAGTATTGCTAAGCATTTTGAAAATATGTCGGGAAATTTATACATTTACTTTATAGATTAATCCACTACTATGAGATACATCTACTCTTTAGGACATATAAGGTCTATAAAAGGTTCATATTGGTCTATAAAACTACAAATTTGCTATTTTTTCCTAATTTGTAGCTACATGTTTGCTAATTAGTTCATTTTAGTGCATTTATATGTTCTATTTTTATGAAGGTGGTGATTTTCAAGCATCGTTTCTATCATTTTTTCATGTTTAAGAAAAGACATTCGTATTAAATGTAATAACATATGGTTACAGGAGTATTTAGCAGAATAATATGTAAAATATTCGTTGTATTTAGAATGCATATCCATTAGGGTGGTTCGAAAAAAACTTTTTTTTTAATTTCAGATCGCTATAGTGCGAAAAAGTTGCGATTGGCAAAGACATGAAAAAAGCACTAATTATTATTATTTTTTTAATTTGTATTCCGGTCGCGCAATGCCATCGAAATTAGCAAAAACTTGTGAAAAACCTTAATTTTTCATAATTTTTTTAAACATGCCAGATGGTTTTAATTGAGTTCCTATACCATGAATTAACTACTAAAAGTATGTGAAATCAATTTATATGCACTTATTTTACATTTGTTTCATATCTTCCGGTCGCGCAACATAGTACAAAATGAGTAAAATTAGTAGTTTTTGCAAAATTTCATAATTTGACAGTTTAGTACATTTTAATCATACGACCTTTAGAGATGCTATAGTTTAATTCTATTACAATGATAAATGGATAATAAATAATAACAATAATATATTTAAATCCAAGCATATAATATAAAATTTGATATTCAAGTGGAATTCGGTCGCGCAGCTTCGTCAAAAACAGCAGAGAAGCCTACCTGGACAGAGAGGCGAGGCGGTTTCCTTTCAGATAATTTAGAAATTTTCTTATGGTAAATATTTGGTAATTTTTTGCTTCAATATTCAATTTTTGGTGCAGATCTTCGCTCATTTTGTTTACAAAACGACCCAGAACTCAACACGGGGACGTGGCTGCACTTCGAGTTCCACCCAAACCCTACCCAACCAACCATCCAATGTAGGGTGTTATTTACAAAATGTAAAAATTTATTTCGCTTTCTCTCTCTTTATATTTCCTTTCTAGCCTTTATCCATCGATAAACAACGAAATTCGGATTTGTGTGAAAACGTTGGAATCTCTGAGTGTGACGGTAATGTGGTTGTGATATAGCCGTTTCTGGAACTGTGTCTACATACTTTACTTGAAGCTTCGGTCACTAGCTTAACGTATCTTTCAACTGCCTGTGTATAGCATGGGAAAGCATCTACTCTCATAACTGGCTTGAAGTCATTGCCCACATACTGTTTTATCTCTTCATTAGTCAATGTTCTTAAGTGAGGAGGAGGAGTCGGTGTACTATGTTGCGCGACCGGAAGATATGAAACAAATGTAAAATAAGTGCATATAAATTGACTTCACATACTTTTAGTAGTTAATTCATGGTATAGGAACGCAATTAAAACCATCTGGCATGTTTAAAAAAATTATGAAAAATTAAGGTTTTTCACAATTTTTTGCTAACTTCGATGGCATTGCGCGACCGGAAGACAGATTTAAAAAAAATAATAATTAGTGCTTTTTTCATGTCTTTACCAATCGCAACTTTTCCGCACTATAGCGATCTGAAATTTAAAAAAAGTTTTTTTTGAACCACCCTAATATCCATTTTCATTCCTTCAGTAGGAGCTACTTTTGTATTTTTCGATAATTTTAAGTAAATAATAACTTTAATAGTGTGGTATGATTTTTAAACTAATGAAAATTTTACAGGAAGTAACTCTTTGTATGGTATCGTAGAGACACATATTTTACAAATTCCAACAACATGACTTGATTGTTACATCTCCGCATATTTCAAAATGTTATTATGAACAATTTATGTGTAGATTATACTTTACTAACTTCATAAATCGTTTAATTCAATATCCTTAAATTAATTGGCGTTTAATGTAATTGCAAAATCTCTCACAAAGAGTTGAAAACGATTTTCTCGTAGTCCATAGCTGTTTATTTTATAAACCAATAGTAGCACTTTATTCCCATTTATATATATTCGTTCCAATATTTTGTCAAATGAGTTCCTTCAGTTCGGGTAAGGTCGTAAAACTTTACCTAAACTTGTCCAACATGTTTCGGAGCCATCGCTCTAAATCTTTCCAAGAGAAATGTGATTCTTAACCTCTATTTACGAACGCAAGCCATCGTATCGGGGGCTGATTGAGGAATTCAAGCAGAAAGTTATCCAGCGTTCGATCTCTCGCTTTTTTCACAGATGCTTTATTTACGCTCTTTTCTATTTTCTTCCTCCAGGAAAACCGAACGAGACTAGGTTGGAAGGCCGCTGCTAGTAAAACTTCGCTCTGTTGGGATGCAAATGAAGTTTACCCCTTCACGTCCTTGAAAGCAGCCCCCTCAGATTGAAAGAACAGATTCGACTGGTGAGAGAACATTTTATTTTCATTTTGCATCTTTCTAGGGCATGTTTACGTTTGTTTCTGAACGAGCATATTTATAACAGAGACTCTTGGGCGTCTCAGTTTCCTGGAAAAAGCTTTCCTGAACATTGGGAGGAGTGATTCATTCTGAATTTTGTTTAATTGAAACTATTTACTAGGCAATTAGGCACATAGCAGAAATTTTCATTTTTCGGTGTACTTCTGACGAAAAAAATACTTAGAAATAGGATTTATCTTTGCTCTATATGTGAGAACATGGTTTAAATTTCCTCTAACAGCGAGATATAGTTACTAATGAACACTCTTCCAAAGTTCTTCATATTTTCCACCTTTCTTTCTACTTTATTTTCTTTCTTTCAGTTTTTGCTATTCCTCCTATTTTTCCCCGTTTTCTTTCCCTTACATTTCTGTCTCGTTCCTTTCCTCTTCTCTATATTGCCATATCTTCTTACATTCTTTTACCATCTTGTATTTAACATCATATTTTCTCAATGCCTTGCCATGTACTTTCCTTTACTTTTCTCCTTTCGCTGCGAACGCAAAAGAAACTTACTCAATGCATCCGATTAATTTTAGAAATTTAAGTAAAAATATTAACTACTAGTATTCCAGAATAAATTACAAGCACGACCGATGACGACGATGATCAACTGATAATGAACATTTGTTGGGCGCCCGGTGAATTGGTCCGGGGGAATTCGTACGCGGGGAATTGATCTCCCGACAGATTGGTACGCGGGGAATTGATCCCCCGCGCTGATGTTGTACTACCAACCCAACCCAATCCCACCCAACCTAACCCCAAAGGTTAATTTATTTATAACATTAACCATTAATCAGAGCGTGTAGATTAACAAAAAACTGAATAACAGTAGTACAAAATCAGCGCGGGGGATCAATTCCCCGCGTACCAATCTGTTGGGAGATCAATTCTCCGCGTACGAATTCTCCCCGTACGAATTTTCCCCGGATCAATTCACCAGTCATTCATCTGTTGACCCAAACCCATCGTGTTAGAAACTAATTGTTGATTTTTATCAGTAAATATATTTTTCTTTTACTTAGTAAAATGAATACACCCATTGTAATGAAGATACACTCCGTTAAGCCTCCTGTTGTTGATTATAAGGTGATTCGGTCCGGAAAAATAAATAAATGAAACTATTTACTACTATTCACCAAGCTGTTAAGCAGAAAAGAGGAAATTGTATTGCTCGGTATCATTTTGGTAGAAAAGAAATCAAAGAGAACATATATTACATTCGCCCTATCACTGAGGTAATTCTAATGAGTTGTCCGAAGTAAAGTCTCTAAGATCGAAGAAATCACGAAACCCAGTAACGCATGGAGGAATACGGATCTGCGTTCCGCGTATTCCTTGAACAATAGGAAGGCATCACCACACCCTCGCTCCGTTCTAATTGGATTTAAAGGCAAGAGCTGAACGGATGCCAAGAGTTCCACCAGCGATTTAGAAAGGGGAAGCAAAGGCTTAATTCTTCTGTATATATATTCTCGGAGAGACGTGCCTTCGCCGTAACAGTGAAAGGAAGATCTCTAGAAGATGCACACAACCAGCCGAATGTCTGAAATGAGGAAAGTAAGACAGCTATATACACTTAGACAAGAAACAATGCACTTATATTTTTTTAGGTAAATGACGATTTACAAAACTAGTATTACTTTAAATACATTTTTCTGTAGCTTAAAAATTAATCAGATTTTGCTGAACGAACATGACCCTTACGTTTAAAAGAGAAACAGCTTTAAATGAAGAAGTAGGGTCTCGGATGGTTAAAAGAATTAAAAATGTTAGAGCTATACTTAAATAGATTTACACTCATAGATCATGTTAGGTATTTAAGGAAGAATATATATCACTTTAATTTATTCTCATTTTCTGTAATTTCTTGGATAACTATTTCTTCTCATTCTTACCCACGACTCTCAGAAGAGAAAACTGTCCAAATGTTGTAAGAGTTTTGCTTTGGAACCACCTGAGTAACATTCAACTTAACCTATAGTTTGTAAGTATTTAATTGCCGCTAACTTGAAGGTTATCGTCAGTCTAAATATCATTTGAAATTTATTCGTAACATAATGTTCTTGAATGAATTATAAATTACAATTAAGTAATAAGCAAGAAATTAGAAGATGTTATGTATCACTTAAAGTACCCTCGTCATATTAGAAAAATCCGGTTGTAACGAAATATATCTCAAAATAACTGATTTTCTATATTGCTAAGGATACGTATCCCTTATTAGAGAATCGTTTCATCTATTATTCAGTATGATGTCTCAGAGACTGGCTGTATATGATATTTCTAATAATTCGCTCTTAAATAACTTATAACTAATACCCTGGCAAGAGCATGAGTGTATGAAGAACTTTAAGATGAGTTAAATGAATAAGAGAAAGTAATATCACAAGTTTAACGAGTAATATTTGAATTAGATGGCCGGATTGAGGATTTGATACCGGGCTCTTTGACAGGCGGATTGGGTAGACTTTCTGATAACTTACCAGACGGCGCTCACATAAGTGGATTTCTGAGTGCTTGGGTTAGGTGTCATGACGTCAACCGGATCCTGATGGCGAAGAAAGGGGTCTGGAGAGAGAGAGAGTGACTTGGACCAGAGAAGAAACAGATTACGAAAAAGCAACGTCTCAACATCTTAGACGAACTTCTCAAGAGAATGGTTACAAATCTCTTCCAAACATTGGTTGAGATATTCCTTAAAAGAAAAACGCATTCGTTCCTTTCGGTATGAAATATTCACTTTATAGCGTTATATATATATAACCATTTTTTAATGCGCGTATGAAGTGTGATTGTCGATTGACAATTTAAATTTAATAATACGGTTTTTTCCATATTCGAAATAATATTATGCACAGCTGGTTGGTCCGCAACTTAATATTAATTTTGAATTATGTGTATCCTATCGAAACGATTATACACTATGTAGAATATTTTCCTCGACCAAAAACCAGAAGCTACTTTAATTATGTTAATAAGACAGTTATTAGCAGAAGAAGTGAGATAATTTTATTGTTCTATCTTGCCTTGGCTTTGAAATACATAATTTTGGAATAATATTTCAAATCGATTCAATGGAAGGCATTTTCAAATTCAATATTGTTAATAGAGAAATGTTTTAAGTTGATGAATTCTTTACGCAGATATCTTCGGCTAATGATACCATTAGGAAACAAATATTATAATTGACTTTAACTTTAATATCACCCCAGCCATGTCGCTATTTTTCACTTCTTGTTTAGCGTTAATTTCAAATTTAATATTATAACATAGATAAAAATTTAATATTGATGAATGCCTTCTGCAAATATCTTCGGCGGATGATACTATTATATAGGAAACATTATGACTTTAAGCTTAGTTTTGCCTCAGCCATGTCGTTATCTTTCACTTCTTGCTTTACCTGAATTATTGCTTACTATAAAACGTTAAGAACAATTTATGTCAAATTGAGTAAGCAAAACTATAGAAGAAATTATCTCACTCACTCGAGTGAAATAGTTCAATTACTTTAACAATATAAATATTTTAAAAATGCTATTATGATAAAAAATAATCTCCTTTATTTATTTATTCTTTAATTTAATTTTACTGTTTAAATCCCGCTAAATAATAGCATGCTATTAGTATCCTTAAATCATCCATCTTAATATAAAAAAATGGTTCCGTCCCTTCAGGAAGGACCCCTACTTTGTAAAATGTGAAATGGGAACACGTAAAAGATTCTGAAGAATAACTTCCCCGAGTGTGTGAAGGTTTAAAAGTGTGATGTGAAGATAATCCGCAATCTAGAAACCCTGCATCCCGTCCAAAATGGAAGTCAGAGGTGATGGTGAGGGCGAATTAACACAGCATCGCTTTGGAAGGAAGATGTTCCATCGAGCGAAAAGAATTTATGCGCTGAAACGGCACAAAAGTCTCAATTGGAACTCTCTCAGCAAGAAGACAAGCAACTGGGAATTCCTCCAATTGGCCAGCTCTCAAGAGGAAATAGAGAGCGATAGGGAGAATGAATCTCTCATGTCCATTGCTATCTGATTCCAAAACCACCTTAGCCATAATAACGTGACGTTACGGCTCTATGAACTTACCTTCATTTAGTTCTGATACTGTCTACTTGGTGTGGATATTCGATTCAAGCCAATGCCTTGAAGAATGATTCATTTCAATTTTAGGCAGTGAGTCGAAACTTTGTTCATTGGTTAGAGAATAAATTTTATATATTTGTCTATATGTTACAGTGGTGAGATCTTAGGGTTACTCAGTAAACCTGTTCAACATTACATAAGTAAATTTCACTGTGTATAATTGATACTACAATAAACTGACTCGTTATTATATCAATAATACAGATCCAGATGGTAACATAAATAAGAGGCACCTCATTGACTGTTTTTTATTGAGACAAAAATAATTAAATCAATCTCTTTAAGAGAAAGCAATCGAGCCCTTAGAAATTGTTAATATATCTTATCTCAGAAATATAATATTTTGAGAAACATTCTCTTTAATCCCGAAAAAGAATTCTCAAAGAAATCGAAAGCTTAAGAAAATGTTTATCTCGTTTCAAATGATGGTTTCTCACCTAAAAGGTTCATAACTGCAGTCATCAGTAATTTATAAAGATAAATAAATCAATCCTGTGCTAGCAAAGCACTATTACAGGCAGGAAAATATCATAGCATTGGAAGAAAATATATTCACTGATCCTATTATATTACAATTATTTCAACTTCAAAACCATTTTAATTTCTTCCTTAATTCCATATTTTTTCTCCTCTAGTCTAGATCTGTGTTTTCAAATTATGCACAATGAGCATAATAAATGAAAATGCTTTCTATAATGGGTTAACTATATTAGAAAATATATTTCCTTCGAGTTTTCATTATGCTGTATTAAAACAGCCTTTAAAATTATCATATTAATCCTGCTAAAACTATATCAGGGGTTCTTATTCCACGTTACTCTACCCCATTTCTTATTGTCTATTAGCTAATGCTTCCATAAAATATTCGTTTATCTTATTATATTACGGATTGATAAATAACGAGGAAAATTAAAATTTATTATTGACCCTAGGAAATTTAAAAAGTACCTTATTTCATACCATTGCTTTAGAATAATTGAGCCAGCTACTTTAGCTAAGTTACTTATTCTAACAATGTAAGTAAGAATCCAAGTTTAGCTACAAATTACCTTCGATTTAAGTACGTATAGGAGCTAAAGTGACTTTCTGGAGGTAAAGGTATGAACACAATCAAATATCACTGCAATGAACTGAGGAGAACTGAGCCAAGAATGTCTGATTAGTTACTTGCAGTTAGATATTCGGTGAACGATATAATCTACTTCCCGTGAATCATAATAGGAGTAAATGTGGTGCAAAACGCAAGAGGTTTTATAATCTTTTGCTACACGAACTGAACAAATTATTGTGTTATCATTGGCATCCTGTCCATATTCTTAATACTAGATGCAAACACTAAAATTAATTTAAATCTTCAATTTAATTCAGGTATTCAATCCTTTATAACGTCCATAAATGACAAACGCTACTTAGTTGTTCCTTATCCTGCACTCTCCTTCGCCGCTTAATCTATGCATTAAAATGTGAGAATTTTCTATTATACTAATAAAATAATATTCTTAACTAGTTTTCTATGCAGTATTGCGATGAAAAATTTATTTTCATCTACATCTATCTTCTAAATTAATACCCTGCAAACCGCCTTTCGACGTGTGGCAGGGGGTGTAAATACCATTTGAATTTATACTACTTCCTTATTCGGTTATTGTCACGTATTGTTCGCGGAAAGAATGAATCTCTAAAACGATTCGTCCTAGCATCTATTTCTCTTAACTTAAGGTCATTATCGGATCGACCGAGCTAGCAGGGGGGTTGCATGATACCGATTGTATCTTCCGAAAATGTAGTTTCCCTGAATTTATTAAGCAATCGCAGCCTAGCTACCAATCTCCTTTCTTTCAAGGATTCTCAACCTACGTCTGAGAGCATTTTTGTAACGCTTGCTTTTTTATCGTAGCATTTCTTAACAAAACGAACCGCTTTACGCTGCACTTTCTCGAGTTCGCGAGTACACGTTTCATCCGCCGGATCCCATATACTTGCCGCATATTCCAGAAGGGGTCTGACTAAGGTAAATAACATTTTTTCCAGTTATTGGAATTATTCCTTCATGCTTTCAATGCTATTTTACTTTCAAAGGTATTAAAAAATTCTAACATAAAAGGAAAGTTGATAGCAACATCGTTTATTCTCATTATCCGTAACGAAAATATATCAATCAATCAATTCTTCAAATTCTCCTTCATGAACGAATCGCGAATTCATCTAAAAATTGCAAGTATAACTTGCTGATCCCAGAATAATTCTCTGATTTTTAGTCTACCGTTTGGCTTCGCAATATCAGTCTCTTTTGCTTATCGTCATTCAGATTTACCTACACAGCCACCTTCCCACTCAGGTTATCTGATACCATGGGGTCCTTGCATGTCAACCCCTCCGTCTCCCAACCCTCGACTGAAGAGGACGTAGCAAAAGCAGTGGGAGGTTAGAGGAGAAGGGACCCTTTTTGCGAGCACTCGTGCTTATTAGATCGTATATTTTTTCCTCACGAGGAAAATTTTCAATAACCAGGCGATCGAACTCGAGGGAGTGACGTCAGATTTAACGTAAAAATTACCTGGATCTCCCATTTTCGTCACACGTCACGTACTTGCACCCATATCTGATCCAACGGATTTTTTCACGTCCCAGTGGTTCGCAATTTTGCGCCGACTCAGGGAAAACTTTTGCAGCGCGTATTAATCAATGAGAATCGGTTTCACCGATATCGCTCGCGGACTTTTTCAATTTTGCGGGCAGGTTATCGCGGGAATTCGTTGCAAGCGTAATTGGACTTTGGAAAATCTGTTGAATGGCTCAAAGAAGTTCGCTATTTCTCTGTGAATGAGCTGCGGACTGTTTCCAATACAGGAGTATTTGAGAGAGTCCTCCAAACGTTTACGAAATTATATCATGCAGGTATGCAATCAATGGCTCAATCGTTCGTAAATAAATGATACGTGAATAATATTAGAGAAGTCGGATAATCCCAAATTTACTACTACCCGATATATTGAGCGAAGAAATGGCTTTGTATTACTTCCTGCAAAATCGTTTCTCTTGATATCGTTATATCAATAAATATCAATACAATTGAAGACAATATCAATTGAATGATAAACTCGATGTATGTTTATTTTCAATATCGAACGGAGATTTTCTCTACGAGAGGGAAGAACAAGTTGTACTGGATGGCGTCAGCTCAAATAGAGCCAAAGTTACCTCTGGCGTACCTCAAGGTAGTGTAATTGGACCTCTTCTTTTCTTTATTTATATCAATGACTTGAATGACGAGAGAGTTAGCAATGTGAGGATATTTGCGGATGACTCGGTTATATATAGGGAAATAACAAACGAGGAAGACCGGACATCTCTCTCAAACGATTTAGTCCTCATCCAAAGGTGGTGCGAAAATGGGAATTAGATATTAACGTAGGTAAATGTTCCGTAGTTAATTTCTTCGGAAAGAAAAAATTGCGTCCAAATCACCCGTAAAAAATTAATGGAATTAGTATCAAAGTAGTAGATACAGTTGAATATAAATTGGAGCACGCATATTCGAAAAATCTGCGGCAAAGCAAGTAAAAGGCTTGGCTTTGTAAAGCGTATTGTCGGTAAATGCGATGAAAAGGTGAGAGAGCGATGTTATTTTACCTTGGTCAGACCTCTTCTGGAATATGCGGCAAGTATATGGGATCCGGCGGATGAAACGTGTACTCGCGAACTCGAGAAAGTGCAGCGTAAAGCGGTTCGTTTTGTTAAGAAATGCTACGATAAAAAAGCAAGCGTTACAAAAATGCTCTCAGACGTAGGTTGAGAATCCTTGAAAGAAAGGAGATTGGTAGCTAGGCTGCGATTGCTTAATAAATTCAGGGAAACTACATTTTCGGAAGATACAATCGGTATCATGCAACCCCCCTGCTAGCTCGGTCGATCCGATAATGACCTTAAGTTAAGAGAAATAGATGCTAGGACGAATCGTTTTAGAAATTCATTCTTTCCGCGAACAATACGTGACAATAACCGAATAAGGAAGTAGTATAGATTCAACTGGTGTTTACACCCACTGCCCCACGCCGAAAGGCGGCTTGCGGTGTTTTAATGTAGATGTAGATGTAGATGAGAATCAGATATATATTATATTCTATAGCTAATTACTCGAGAGGAAGTTGGTAAGGAAAATGTAATAAAATAGAATTTTGACCGAAAAAGGGAGTTAAACCTGGATATACCCCTTGCCAAGCGGTTTATCTAAACATTAAGATGTTTGCTAAGTATTTTTCGAGTTATTAGTAGGTAAAGTGTGGCAAGAAAAAATGATGACAGTACGAAGATTTGAATCTGGATCTTTTACTTCCCGGATAGAATGCTTCTTAAGCATTTAGTTTCCTAGCGAGAACATTTAGACCTATCTTTTACGTGCAATCTCACCTCTACCTTCTGAATGTTAACTATTATGGTAATTCTAATCATATTTCTTTGAGTACAAAAGAAATTCTATAGATTTCGTTCGATAGGAAAGAGAGAGAAGAGGAAAAATAAAGATAAAATCCGAGCTTCTAATTACGAATATACAACGAGTACCCTTATTAAAGAAAACCTGAATTTTAAATTAGGCTTAAGATTATACTTTGAAGTATAGTTGATTATTTTATTCATGTACTTCATATTAAGAAAAAAATCAATGTAATCACAATCTTCAATCGTTATTGATAATATATAATGGAAAGAATACCTGAAGTTTAAGAAGTGACCTTGTGTTCACGATGAATAACATTCAGTTTGCTAGAACCAGTAGCAAATCTATGCATCTCCGTAAGACAAATGGAGACATTACATAGAAAGTCATCCCAATTCTAGGAACACTTTTATGACCCTTTAAATTGTTTGGTATGAATTTTATTCTTTAAGATTAGAGCTAAGAAAATGTGTTTTCTCCGCAAAAAAAAGAGAAAAGAAGGAAATATTCGTGAATATCACACAGTTATCATCAAAAAAGGGGAAAAAATTAACCGATAAATATATATATACGAGTAAAATGTTGCTTGCATACTGCAAGCAGATTGACAACACTATTTTCATGTCGGCATCATATCGGGACGGCCATCAAAAGAAAAAAATGGATTGAAATTTTTCTTAAAATTCGCTGAAATTCCATCGTCTGGCATCAAACCCGGGTCTTTACCGTTGAACTTACTATGCAGCACAATAGAACATCGCCATCTCTAACTATGTGTGAAAAATCAAGCAGAAATATGCGCTACAACTGCCTCAAAAGACGTTCTAATTTTCATTAATTTAAATGGCTCTCTGGATTCGAACCAAGGACGATTTTGGAAATCTAAAAAATGTTTCTGAAAGTTATTTATGATCTTTATCTACATGCCGAATTTGAAGTTTCTATATTGTTGGGAAAGGGTTCAAAATAATTATTGAAAATCGGATCAGTTGCTGATTGTAGAGACGCCTGGTGTCGAACCCAGGACACATTGATGGGTGGGAATACAAAGTTTGATTTGTATACACATAATCTTTCTTATTGCAAAGTTTGAAGTCTTTATCGTGCCGGGAAGTACCTATTATTTGTTTCCGTTATCTCCGTTAGAAATGCATTGAGGAATTTAAATGGCCCTCTGGGATCGAACCAAGGACCATCAGCGAATATGTAAAATTTGATCCGGAAATGAATTATTGATCTCCAACTCCATGCTAAATTTCAAGTTTCCATGCATTCGGAAAGGGGTCCAAAAAAAATCTTAAAAATCGCGACAACGCATTTTAAACGGCCGATTTTTGCCCCGACCTAACATCGAACCCAGGATATTTTTCGTTAAACTATTTTATGTTTTCGATAGATCATGTTCATATATATAGGCTCCTTGAGTTTTAATTCTCTACCTATACGGGAAGTATTTTTTTTTAATTCCCGAAAATCAAAGCAATGCATTTAAACGGGAAAAATCGGGAATTTGGGGCCCTCTGGAATCGAACCCATGACACTGAGAATCAAAATCGCAATTTTTCTGGTGGTTACACGTTATGGCCAATACGCCGTAAAAATTTCAGCTCAATCACTCTTGTGGTTTAGGCTGTGAGTTTGTATCCTCTCTATATCTATTATATATAGATGCTTCTCCGGATTCATTCATATATCATATATAGATGCTTCTCCGGATTCATTCATATATCATATATCTATTATATATAGATGCTTCTCCGGATTCATTCATATATATATACGAGTAAAATGTAGCTTGCATACTGCAAGCAGATCGGCAATAATAATTTCATATCGGCATCATATCGGAACGCTCCTCAAAAGAAAAAAAAAGGATTGAAATTTTTCTTATAATTCGCTAAAATTTCATCGTCTGGCATCGAACCCGGGTCTTACTGGTAAACTAACTATGCAGCACAATAGGAGATCATCATCTCTAACCATGTGTGAAAATTCAAGCAGAAATATTGGCTACAACTGCCTCAAAAGACGTTCTAATTATCACGAATGTAAATGGCTCTCTGGATTCGAACCAAGGACGATCTTGGAAATCTAAAAGATATTTCTGAAAGTTATTTATGATCTCTATCTATATGCCGAATTTCAAATTTCTATATTATTGGGAAAGGTTTCCAAATAATTCCTAAAAATCGGATCAACTTCTGATTTCAGAGACACCTGGTGTCGAACCCAGGACATATTGTAAGCTGTGAATGCAAAGTTTGATTTTTAAAGAATTTTTCTTGTATCTTGCAAAGTTTGAAGTCGATAGCATGCCGGGAAGTACCTTAATTTTGTTTCCGTTATCTCCGTAAGGAATGCATTGAGAAGTGCAAATGGTCCTCTGGGATCGAACCAAGGACCATCAGCGAACATGTAAAATTTGATTACGAAATATATTTATGATATCTATCGACGTGCCGAGTTTCAAGTATCCATGTTATCGGGAAAGGATCCAAAAAAAATCTTAAAAATCGACGCAATGCATTTTAAACGGCCGATTTTTGCCCCGACCTAGCATCGAACCATGGACCATATTCGGCGATGTCTTGCTGATTTACGTTGGATTTGCACGGCTTCTAGCGATCCCTTGAATTTCAACTCTCTACTTTTCCGGGAAGTGCCTCAAAAAAATTTTCGAAAATACCCGCCATGTATTCTTATGGAGAAAATCGCGACTTTGGGGCCCTCTGGAATCGAACCTATGACACTGAGGATCAAAATCGCAATTTTTCTGGCGGTTACACGTTATGGCCAATACGTCGTAAAAATTTCAAGTCAATGACGCTTGTGGTTTAGGCTGTGAATTAGTATCCTATCTATCTATCTATCTATATAGGTATACGAGTAAAATGTTGCTTGCATACTGCAAGCAGATCGACAACACTATTTTCATGTCGGCATTATATCAGGACGGCCATCAAAAGAAAAAAATGGAATGAAATTTTTCTTAAAATTCGCTGAAATTCCATCGTCTGGCATCGAACCCGGGTCTTTACTGTAAACTTACTATGCAGCACAATAGAACATCACCATCTCTAACTATGTGTGAATATTCAAGCAGAAATATGGGCTATAACTGCCTCAAAAGACGTTCTAATTTTCACGAATTTAAATGGCTCTCTGGATTCGAACCAAGGACGATCTTTGAAATCTAAAAAATGTTTCTGAAAGTTATTTATGATCTCTATCTATATGCCGAATTTCAAATTTCTATATTATTGGGAAAGGTTTCAAAATAATTCCTAAATATCGGATCAACTTCTGATTGCAGAGACACCTGGTGTCGAATCAAGGAAATATTGTAAGCTGTGAATGCAAATTTAGATTTGTATAGACTTGCTCTTATATCAAGCAAAGTTTGAAGTCAATAGCATGCCGGGAAGTACCTAAATTTTGTTTCCGTTATCTCCGTAAGAAATGCATTGAGAAGTGCAAATGGCCCTCTGGGATCGAACCAAGGACCATAAGCTAATATGTAAAATTTGATTATGAAATATATTTATTATATCTATCGGCGTGCTGAGTTTCAAGTATGTATGTTATCGGGAAAGGATCCAAAAAAAATCTTCAAAATCGCCGCAATGCTTTTTAAACGGCCGATTTTTGCCCCGGCCTAGCATCGAACCAAGGACAATATTCGAAGATGTCTTTCCGATTTTCGTTGGCTATGCACGGCATCTAGCGGTCCCTCGAGTTTCAACTCTCTGCTTTTCCGGGAAGTGCCTCAAAAAAATTTTCGAAAATCCCCGCCATGTAATCTTATGGGGAAAATCGCGACTTTGGTGCCTTCTGGAATCGAACCCATGACACCGAGGTTCAAAGTCGGCTTTTTCCTGGAGGTTACACGTCATGGCCAATACGTCGTAAAAATTTCAAGTCGTTGGCACTTGTGGAACATGGTTAGAATTTTGATCCCCTATATCTATTATATATAGATGCTTCTCCGGATTCATTCATATATCATACGAGTAAAATGTTGCTTGCATACTGCAAGCAGATCGACAACACTATTTTCATGTCGGCATCATATCGGGACGGCCATCAAAAGAAAAAAATGGATTGAAATTTTTCTTAAAATTCCCCGAAATTCCATCGTCTGGCATCGAACCCGGGTCTTTCTGGTGATACTCACTAAGCAGAACAATAGCAGATCACCATTTCTAACTATGTGTGAAAATTCAAGCAGAAGTATGGGCTAAAGCTGCCTCAAAAGACGTTCTAAGTTTCACGAATTTAAATGGCTCTCTGGATTCGAACCAAGGACGATCTTGGAAATCTAAAATATTTTTTAGAATTTTATTTATGATGTCTATCTATATGCCGAATTTCAAGTTTCTATATTATTGGCAAAGGTTTCAAAATAATTTCTAAAAATCGGATCAACTTCTGATTGCAGAGACACCTGGTGTCGAACCCAGGACACAATGATAGCTGTGAATGCACTGTTTGATTTGTATGGACTTGATCTTTATTTATGCAAAGTTTGAAGTCGATATCGTGCCGGGAAGCACCTAAAATTTGTTTCCGTTATCTCCGCAAGAAATGCATTGAGGAATGTAAATGGCCCTCTGGGATCGAACCAAGGACCATAAGGGAATATGTAAAATTTGATTATGAAATAAAATTATGATATCTAACGCCATTCCGAATTTCAAGTTTCTATGCCATCGGAAAAGGGTTCAAAAAAAATCTTAAAAATCGCTGCAATGCATTTTAAACGGCCGATTTTTGCCACGACCTAGCATCGAACCAAGGATAATATTCGTAGATGTCTTTATGGTTTCCTTTAGATATGCACGGCATCTAGCGGTCCCTTGAATTTCAACTCTCTCCTTTTCCGGGAAGTGCCTCAAAAAAATTTTCGAAAATCCCCGCCATGTATCCTTATGGGGAAAATCGCGACTTTGGGGCCTTCTGGAATCGAACCCATGACACCGAGGTTCAAAGTCGGCTTTTTCCTGGAGGTTTCATGTTATGGCCAATACGTCGCAAAAATTTCAAGTCGTTGGCACTTGTGGAACATGCTTAGACTTTTGATCCCCAGTGTATATATATATATATATATATATAAGTATATCCGGAGAAGCGTCTATATATAATAGATAGATACATGAATGAATCCGGAGAAGCATCTATATATAATAGATAGATAGATAGGTATATAGATAGGATACAAAGTCACAGGCTAAACCACTAGCGTCAATGGCTTGAAATTTTTACGACATATTGGCCATAACGTATAACCTCCAGAAAAATTGCGATTTTGAACCTCGATGTCATGGGTTCGATTCCAGAGGGCCTCAAAGTCCCGATTTTTCCCGTTTAAATGCATTGCTTTGATTTTCGGGAATTAAAAAAAAAATACTTTCCGGATAGGTAGCGAATCAAAACTCAAGGAGCCTTTATATATGGTCATGATCTATCGAAAACATAAATGAGTTTTACGGAAAATATCCTGGGTTCGATGCTAGGTCGGGGCAAAAATCGGCCGTTTAAATTGCATTGTGGCGATTTTTAAGATTTTTTTTGGACCCTTTCCCGATGGCATGGAAACTTGAAATTCGGCATGTAGTTGGAAATCAATAATAAATTTCAGGATCCAATTTTATTTATTCGCTGATTGTCCTTGGTTCGATCCCAGAGGGCCATTTAAATTCCTCAATGCATTTCTTACGGAGATAACGGAAACAAATTATAGGTACTTCCCGGCACGATAAAGACTTCAAACTTTGCACTAAGAAAGATTAAGCTTATACAAATCAAAATGTGCATTCCCAGCTGTCAATGTGTCCTGGGTTCGACACCAGGCGTCTCTAAAATCAGTAACTGATCCGATTTTCAATAATTATTTTGAACCCTTTCCCAACAATATAGAGACTTGAAACTCGGCATGTAGATAGAGATCATAAATAACTTTCAGAAACATTTTTTAGATTTCCAAGATCGTCCTTGGTTCGAATCCAGAGAGCCATATAAATTCGTGAAAATGAGAACGTCTTTTGAGGCAGTTGTAGCCCATATTTCAGCTTGAATTTTTACACATAGTTAGAGATGGCGATGTCCTATTGTGCTGCATAGTAACTTCAACAGTAAAGAACCGGGTTCGATGCCAGACGATGGAATTTCAGTGAATTTTAAGAAAAATTTCAATCCATTTTTTCTTTTGATGGCCGTCCCGATATGATGCCGACATGAAAATAGTGTTGTCGATCTGCTTGCAGTATGCAAGCAACATTTTACTCGTATATATATATATATAGGGAGGATACAAAGTCACAGGCTAAACGGCTAGCGTCAATGGCTTGAAATTTTAACGACATATTGGCCATAACGTATAACCTCCAGAAAAATTGCGATTTTGAACCTCGATGTCATGGGTTCGATTCCAGAGGGCCTCAAAGTCCCGATTTTTCCCGTTTAAATGCATTGCTTTGATTTTCGGGAATTAAAAAAAAATACTTTCCGGATAGGTAGCGAATCAAAACTCAAGGAGCCTATATATATGAACATGATCTATCGAAAACATAAATTAGTTTTACGGAAAATATCCTGGGTTCGATGCTAGGTCGGGGCAAAAATCGGCCTTTTAAATTGCATTGTGGCGTTTTTTAAGATTTTTTTTGGACCCTTTCCCGATGGCATGGAAACTTGAAATTTGGCATGGAGTTGGAGATCAATAATTCATTTCAGGATCAAATTTTACATTTTCGCTAATGGTCCTTGGTTCGATCCCAGATGGCCATTTAAATTCCTCAATGCATTTCTAACGGAGATAACGGAAACAAATTATAGGTACTTCCCGGCACGATAAAGACTTCAAACTTTGCACTAAGAAAGATTAAGTGTATACAAATCAAACTATGTATTCCCAGCTGTCAATGAGTCCTGGGTTCGACACCAGGCGTCTCTACAATCAGTAACTGATCCGATTTTCATTAATTATTTTGAACCCTTTCCCAACAATATAGAAACTTGAAATTCGGCATGTAGATAGAGATCATAAACAACTTTCAGAAACATTTTTTAGATTTCCAAAATCGTCCTTGGTTCGAATCCAGAGAGCTATTTAAATTCGTGAAAATTAGAACGTCTTTTGAGGCAGTTGTAGCGCATATTTCTGCTTAAATTTTCACACATAGTTAGAGATGGCCATGTTCTATTGTGCTGCATAGTAAGTTCAACAGTAAAGACCCGGTTTCGATGCCAGACGATGGAATTTAAGCGAATTATAAGAAAAATTTCTATCCATTTTTTTCTTTTGATGGCCGTCCCGATATGATGCCGACATGAAAATAGTGTTGTCGATCTGCTTGCAGTATGCAAGCAACATTTTACTCGTATATATATATATATATGGATACATGAATGAATCCGGAGAAGCATCTATATATAATAGATATACATGGGTAACAACTGAGAGCCTTAGGATTTATTGATGCAAATTTATCATAACTATCATGCATTAGCAAGCTGTAATAACAGATAACTTTCCTGTTTGGACAGGAGAAGGACGATTCCACGCCCGGATTCACTCACATTCATTCAATAACATGTTTTCAGTTTTTAACAACTGGAAATACAAACATCGCGTCGGTACTTACAATAATTTGGATTAAATACATAGCTAGAGTCCAAATTTCCTCGAATGCCTGGATATATTGTATTATCGTTACTAAAATAATGAATGATTTTTTTTTAATTTCATCATTTGGATTTTTGTGGATATTATTTGAACTGCTCCTAAGATTTACTTACGTTTTGGATGAATAATTATCAGGTACCGAGAACGTATTACTTTCAGAGTAACCGATCATTAGAAACTTCATTATCATTCATAAATCGACATATTTTCCAAATATTGTCTGAAAGTTGAAGTAACACTTGATATAGGTTAGGTATTGGGTTTATGGTGCATCGACGGCTGAGGTCATTTAGCCACTTGATATATTCAAATACACAAGATTATAAATGGCGTCATTATGACCAAACCACCGAAAATAAGCATTCACTTGGTTTACAGATTTGCAAAAGTGAAAAGAATATTATACCGTCACGTGGTAACTTATTCAGAGTAATTCCGCATACTTCGTATACGGTCAATTTCATTAGACTAATAATTTATTTGAAGTTTGGCTAGGTTGAGTAAAACTCCAATAAAAAAAATATTTCAAAAATTATCAGCCGATATTGTCATATTTTATACTCATTTAAGTCCAACTGAATCATTGAATTCAGAAATTTTATCATACATTATACAATTTTCAAAATCAAAAGTATAATAATGACCGTTTAAAAGTAAGCAATGATAATTTTTCATGTCCAATACACAATAATACACTTTTATATTCTTTTATGGGGAAACTAAGCTTTATCTTTACATTCACAAAATATATCGGAGAAAATCTTTTCCGTCCACTAACAACATCGTTTTTCCTCAATTCTATACCACCCAGGGAAGTATTCCAAAAATGGTGTCAATATCTGCACCCTTATGGAAATGCCGGGCATTGGGGGGAGTTATAGTATCGCACGTATGATAGTTATAACCGATAGTACACCTATCCTGGGGGTTTTCCATAATTATGACTTAAGCTAAAATTTAGCTCCTATGAATTAAGAACGGTTTATATGATAGACACTGAAGTACTTGCGTAAAAAAAGAAAAAGATGCAGAATATAAATTATTTGTCAAAAGTTATTAGTCAAAAATTAGTTATATTAAAATATATTTCCATGTATGGAAAATGTCATAATCTACTTGGTAATGCCCGTGTGTGATGAGGTTACCTAGCCAATTTTCAGATCTAAGTTTTATATAAACAAATAGTCATGTAAAAGGTTGGAGTGATTTCCATTATCTTAGAAGAGGAAGCATGTCTCATCTATCTAGCGAATTTGTGCTACCGAAAGGTAAAATATATTCTTTCCTTAGGCAGAAATCGAACAGTTTTGTTAAACTTCTGTCTCAAAAAGGAAATAAAACCTTCAATGAGTAATACATTAATAGCTGTTTATTTTTATTCTGAGTAGATTTTATTGGACTGCTTGAGCGCTAAATTCTTCATTAATTAACAAATTGGCAGTAATTTTTGAAATATTAGTACTCCTTATCACAGTACCATTTAAAGTACCATGTTCCGTCAAATGACAACTCATAACCGGATTAAATTTGATGATAAAATAATACTATACTGTATTTCAGTTTTTGCAGTCTGTGTGATAATGGAACATTTAAGCTTAAATCTTATAATGTAACCAATATCTCGTAATTTCAATCTCCATATCGAGAAAAACCACATATAGGCCGACCCATTACAGGCAGTGCGGAAAAGTTTCAAGAATTTCATTTCCAGGCCACCCGTCATTACTGGTTAGAAAACCGGAATTCTCTTAATTAATTCATATCCAACTATGATTTCGGAAAGAGCATTAGAACCTAACCGTAAGTGAAGCTTTTGTATTGATGGATAAAGAGTATAGTTTCGGCTTTTTTGTGAAGAGTAAAAACTTCATCCTGTTTCCTTCACAATACGTGTTGTAGAAGTGGTATTTAAGGGCCTAAAATACCAATTTTGTAACGTGGATTGTGATAAATTCTATCCTACTGCTAAAAAAAAGCCTCAGGACGGGCTTTCCGCGCCTGATTTTTTCCGCAAGGGAGAACTCAAACATTAGTAACTAACCGTGAATTATTTTCCCGCTCCCGTCTTCAAAAATGGTGAAAATGCAGCCGCCTAGTTAATAGAAAACCTCGGCCGCGGAAACGAGCATCCAATTACGCCCCGCGATCCCTACCCAGCCGCCTCACCCCTCGAGTTTACAGCAAACAATATCCGCATGCATTGCACCCAACGTTCTCATCTCCCGATCAAAACGAATAAATCAGAGGAAAGCGGGACTCCCTCACCACCTACGCTCACTCCCGACGCCATGAAAAGAGAAGGACTCGGAATCCATCCCAAGTCGTTCAATTTTTTACTCGCCCAGCGGGAGTTGAGCACGTACCGGCCCTAAAAGCACAGTCCTGGAAGCCGCCAAACGCTTCGGACGACCCATTTCCCTCCTCACACACCCAATCTCCGCACAATATAGCCGCCGTGCGTAAATGCACTATCCCCGGCTCGGTGAGGAAATAATCATAAAGAGAATGACGCCGGTGGACATGGCGCAATGACTTGGGAGATGAAAAGGCCGCCGTGCGTGGCGACATGACCATCGAGGACTCGTAACGACGATTCTCCGCGGACAATGCGAAAGAATAGGGGGATTGATAAGAGAACTCACAGTGGGAAACTTTCATTATCTCTTTATTTTCTATTGCTCCCATAAGAATAAATTAAATGAGTAATCATAGGATTGACGTAATGGGTAACAACAGACAAATGAGCACGCCCTATTTTGACATGAAAAACCACAATTAGTATGTTTTCATGCTAAACATGTCACCATCTAAGTCGGCGATGACGAAATTTATTTTTCAATGACCTAGCAATAAAAAAATATTGGAATCTAATAGGATTGAAATAATGAAAAAATGCATGCACCATAAAAAATGCACCATCTCCTAAATAGAAAAACTTCGATTTACTGAAATTCTAACCCAGTACTTTATCGTTGGTATATTCGCATCATAACCATTCAGCCATTAAATTGGCGATGCTCTGTCTCTACTACTTACAGCCCGAAGGCTAATTCGAACCTCATCCTCTCCACAATTAGTCACATGAACCTTTCAATATGAAAATAATTTTTTTAGACGGAATGCGAGACTTTTATCTACCCATATATAAGTAACTATATCATACCACAATATATGAAACAAATCTTAAATTCTACAAGTGAATCAAATTCCCATAAGTTAAGTATGCATTGGTCCAATTAAAAATTATATATAATCATATTTTCTGAGCGTTCTATAGGGAGAAGAGTTAATCAATGCCCAAAATCAGCCACATTACCTCAGTAGTTAGAATATTATCACATCCACCACAACAAATAAACATAATATAACGAATACTATATCCGATTCTCTCCAAAGAGTAACTATTCGACCTGAAGAAGCCTACTGAAACGTAGGCGAAACGTCGTCGCTGCTGCTACGTACACTCCTGGCCAAAATTAACGCAGCACCTCCCTAGCGATCCTTACGGCCGGTGCTGCGTTAATTTTGGCCAGGACTGTACATCGCGGTGGAATCCCGAAAGAGAGGCCATGGAATCAGCCGATCGCCGTGGAAACCTTCGTTCTTAAATCCTATATCCATCATAGAAAGGTAAATGCTTAAAATCCAAGGATATGCGAAAAATATAAATACTGGCATTACCTGAAATTAAAATTAGGTCCAGTACCACTTTCTGGGAATATATGGTAAATAAAAATATTGAAATATAAAAACCAGCTCAAATCTAATATTAATTTGGGTTTGACTTGCATGCCTCGTTGAATTATCATATTCTTCTATCTTATTTCTGAGACCTTTAATGAATGGTGAATTCCTTGGAGAGATGTGAAAAATAAAGTTCACAAGAGATATATTCCAACATTAGCGATTGTAAAAATAGAATCATAAGTGGCCTGTGTTAAAGTCCTAACCATATCTATATCTCCCATTTCCGTTCATTAGTGAATTCCCCAACATAGCAGCAGTGCGAGGAGTGAGAACGCAGGGAATGGAATCGACTCAAGGTAAAGGTCAAGGGTCTCGTAGGGGAAAAAATAATCCCCTGAAATTACGGGCGAAGCCGAAAGCGTCCTCGAAACCAAAGGATGAAAAAAACACACAATGAGGGCATCGGAAGGAGGAGAGGGATTAAGAGGGAGCGGAGATAGCCGCGTGATAAATAGTCACCGGACAACATCGCATGCCCTTAAATCCTGTAAATTCTCTCCCCTAAGTGAAGCACTCGCTCGCGGAGATGTTTTTTCACCGGAGGAAGGTGGGAAGGTAGGTGCACGGGATAAAAGGAGATAAGTGGGACTCTCTCCGTATACATAACCCTTCTGGAGGAGGGAAATCCGTAGGCAAAAGGTTTAAGGGAAGAGAGATCGGTCTTTTCCGTTGGTCAGAAGCAGGCGATTCGATTCTTAGGAGGGGAGATGGATGGATCATGGAGATTAGAGTGAGACACTCAATTACTCATGCAGCTAGAGGTGCTGCATCTATTATGTCTGAAATCTGACACCGTGCACCTATGTGTGCAGCGGTGCAAATTACGTGTGGGAAAAAATGGAAGGAAATGGTCTTAATGGAAAGGGACATTTTCAGCGTCATCATTTCTATCATCTACGATACAGATTATTTTCCCAAGAGTCTGTTAGGGATTTTACCATCAACATCTAAGTTTTTCTAATACTATTCTCTGTAACTTAATTATTCTTTAATAAATGAAGATGGGTTGAATGGAAGAAGAGACTATTAGTCTCAATCTACCTCAAACAAAGAAGAGTATTATTTATATTATTTTCTTTTATGCTACATTTATTTCCTCCAAATATCTTTAGGAAAAATTCAATGCATGCGAATCGCAATCGCAATCAAATCGCAATGCATTGCGAGTAAATAAATCCTTACCAATCGATTGCAATTAAATAAGGAACAGCGTAGAATCTGGTATGACGTGAAATCATGATCAAAGAAGCGAAAAATGCTCAGGATGCTGATGGTATGCTTAGTCTATTTCTTACGTAAATAATAGATTCATATTTTTGAACGGAAGAATTAATTTTCTAAATTGTTAGTTGTTGATTACTGCTGTTATTTTAGGTTGTTTATTCCTGATTACAACTATCAACTTCACGATTAACTTGGGAAATGACATGTCTATTAAGATAACTGAAGATTTAAAGGAAAGAGTTGGTAGATATCTCAATAGACCTTGGCGAATCATTGTTGATGTCAATATAAATTGACTGAAATCTGAAATTTTAATTATATCATGTATTAATTTTAGTATAAGACGTTTATCCATCGGAAATCTGTCTTAAAAGTAAGACGCGGCTAATAGAATGATACAGATTTTACATGGAATTCATTATAATAAGCAAATATTGAAAAATTTCCGGTCCTTCGGTCTCAAATCCTCGCTGCATTTTGTGCGCGGCTGTATATGGATATTCAAGAATTTAATTTTCAATTTAATCGAATATAACGCACTGTTAAATAACCTCATTTTTCTAGATAAGTTTCGAACCGTTATGAGTAAAAGACGAAGTTATCTTTTCAGTTTCGAGAAGAGCATTACATGTTGTGCTTTGAAAGATTCATTAAAAGAATTTCTTGGAGTAAACAGCTCATTAATTTTTTGATACTTCGCTTCTGCATCGTATTTTCTGATGCTACGGTATCTCTTTGTAGAACAGTTTATCATCCTACCATCACATTTCTTTTCGCTGTAAAGTTAAAATAGTATCTTTAATATTTTCATTTTCCTACATGAGAAGAAAAGTGGTAATTTTTTGAGTAATAAAACGTCTAATATTCTGCGCTTTAAAAGATTTGAGATTTAGAAAGAAAATAAAATCATTTAGATTTGAAGGAATTCGGACCAACCTTCCATTTCAAGATCATCAAAACCCATTTATTGAAAAAAATCTAAGCCCACAGCATACTCTCAGAAGAAACCAAAATTTACGTTGGTATTCATTCAAATAGCCTCCATTAGAAATTTCGTGTACCAAATTTGAGTACACCTCCCTTCCTGCATTCACTCGTAGCTTATGAACGCAGTAGAAAGTAACCGCCAAAAGACGATTAGTTCGGGGAGGGGCCAACACGACAAGCTTCGAGATTGCTTCGACGAAGCGATAGCGCAAGGCGAGTGAAAGAAATGCTGAAGGGGTAAAAGATAGAAAGCGCTGAAAGGATGAGATGAAGAGGAGATGCTTGAAGCCAGAAAAAACTCTCGGATCCCTGGATGGAAATTGCGATTTTGCAAGGGACGGATGAAAGCACGCACATCGTTCCCTAAACCTTTGCTTCCTTCCTCCCGATGTTTTATTTCTCCCCACCACTCTCTCTCTCATCCTCGTAGCTCTAGCTCTGAGAAATCCTCTGGATACATAGACCTGTCTTTCTTATATATCGCTCAGGTAATATTCCTGGAGCAGACTTCCTTTCTTTCGTACGCCTTTCTCCCGCTACCTCAATCTTCCCTCCTCCATCAAGCACCTTCTACTTCTTCCCTTCCTAATTCCACCCCTTTATCTCTTCCCCCCGATCTCTCTTCGCTCGCACACGCTCTCGTTCTTGTATCCTGACCTTCACGCGTGTTTATCGGTCATCGGGAATTTTCCTCGTAACGATCACGGGCATGAATGCTGCGAAGAATGGCTATGATTGACTGGTTAAGGAATTACCGCAAGATGAGTCTGATATTTGAGTCACTGTGGAGGAAAATACCCGAAGAGGACTTTCGCATTTATAACTTCACGAGTTTGAAGGAAGTTTAATGAAGCCTGTTGTAAGCAGAATACGAAATTAGAAGCAGTTAGAGGTACTAAGATGTATGTTACAACTAGATCTAGTGTATTATAAATACAATACCGGGAGAGTGCTTGGATGTATTTCCAAAATTTATCTGATATACATTTCCGCGCTTTAACATTTTTCCAATATTTTATATTACAGTCATATGCTATATAGAGGGTGAGCCATTTTAAAGTTTCTGTTTAATATAATTTAATTTAATAATAATTTAAAAAACTATAAATAAATATATAATATTAAATTATAAAATATTATATAAATATCACAAGTAAAATTTAAACAACATTATATTTAATTATTTTCTTTAACGAAAAGATTTGAAAAGAAACCATCCGATGGCTCACCCTGTTTCTTCTACTCGTACGCTTGAAAATTATCTATTTAACTGTTTATAATTTAAAAAAAGAAAAGAGTCATACTTGTACTTCTTCCTCAGTTTTATTATCCACTACCGGTTTCAGCGACTAATAGCCACCATCAGGTGATAAAAAACTTTCCCAAGTTTTTTTACTAATTTACACGTTTTTATTTCCCCATATACGTAGTATAGAGAAAGTGTTGTTTTCATTAAAAAAATCGACTTCGAGGTTTCAACTGAAATACATGTTTTGGGATCCCTAGAACACGTTTTGACCATTTTCGGAATGATGTCTGTGTGTATGTGTGTGTGTGTGATAGTGGGTGCTCTAACGTAAAACCTATTTGTTATATGAACACCAAACTTCATATATAACACTGTGGTGTGTGCTATCAGAGTTGATTTGTTTTTGAAGTAAATCGGTCAACCGGAAGTCAAGCTTTATTCTTCGAAGCAAATTTCCGTTTTTGCAAAATATCTCCATTATTATAATCTTTAGGTATATATTGTTATCTATAAAAGGTTTAGAATATATAATTTACTATAACTTTTGTATTTAACATATTTTTTATCGCTGATTTTTTAGGAGTTATTCGTGAAATACTGATAAACCGGAAGTAGCTGATTATGAACTTTGTGGGCGCTCTAACATGAAAACTTTTTTTGATATCAACACTTTATTTCATATGAAGCATTTTGGTGTGTGTCGTTAGTGCTGATTAGATTTTGGAGTAAATCGGTTAACCGAAAGTGGAGCTTTACTTTTCGAAGTTCGTTTCCATTTTTGCAAAATATCTCCATTAATCTGATATTTAGGAATTTACTATTTATTATAAAAGTTTTAGAAAATAAAATGTACTATAACTTTTGTATGAAACATATTATTGTATAGCTGATTGTTTAAGAGTTATTCATGAAATACTGATAAACCGGAAGTTGCTGATTATGTACTTCGTGGGCGCTGTGGGCGAAAGGCCAATTTCATCGTTTTTCATCGAAATTGTCCCAAAAAACATTATTTATAATTTTTGTGACGTAAAAGATAATATTATATAAATAAATCACTTATATTCCATATTTAGATTGAATATAGAGTTCGAAATAACTGTAGTAGATAATTATTTACATCTTATATATGGAGAAAGTCATGTGCTGGCTACATCAGATTCTTTAATTTTGTTATTTTTAATTTTCATGCATTCTTCAATGTAAAGCGTATATTCGTAATTATCGATAAAGCAATATAACGTAGGTTTCCTTCATAAAGCGCTTTATTTAATGGGTAAATATTCCAGTTTCTAGTTATCAATCAGTTTCGTTTCAATGAAAACTTTAGGGTAATTGAAAATGCAAAAAAATTACTCTGCATTTTCACGACTAAAAACTGCAAACGGAGATTCACTAAACAAAGTTGAAATGCAACCGTTTCCCATTTCTAACTGGTACGGTAAATGCACTAAATTCCGCAGACAAATTCACTTAGCATAAAAGCAAAGGCTTATTCCGAGAACTCGTCACAATGCCCGATCCTAACGCATTGGGAAAATAAATACAAGCGATGGAACGTATGAAACAGAATTTTAATCACCGGGATAAAAACTAATTTTCCATTCACACCTAAATATTTCCACTAACAAAGATTATAAAATCCACTATGATAATCGCGGTATTTTTAATAGCTATACCTCTCTTTTAGTATAATTTGAGATTTTATCTGATTGAAAATTGCATGATCGACCAATATCTATAGGCCATAGGTTTATTCCAACCTAAATTTCATCATATGATATTATGGAAATTAAAGACAAACTTCCCCATTTTAATTAAAAAAAAAATTCCAATTTGAAAAAATTTTGCTCTTATACGACTTTATCGTCAAATTTTTATATTTTTGAAGAAAATAAATCAATGATGGAAAGTAAATTTAAACTTAGAACAGAGAACACATGCAACACGTTCTATTTCCAATACTTCATTTTCCGCACGGAAAACAGAAATCCCTGTTATTTATAGTTTTAACCTCACTCCCACGTGAGATCATGGGTCGGTGAATGACTCATTAAAATGTGTTGCTATGACCATTTCACAAATATTCGAGTCAGTCGTTAGTGGATTTTCCCAAATATTTCATCAACCTCCAAGTTATATTAATACTTGTAATATAAACTTGGTCTGCACGTGTAGAAATCATGCAATGAAACCCAGGAGGGTGTAAACGAAATCTCAAAATAAATCCGATTGAAATGAATTCACGTTTTGAATCAAGAGAGAAACCTAAATAAATAGGTAGGGATGAAATTGCCTACTGAACAATACCTCATTTTTGATCGTGCATTAAATGCATTCGGCCGTAGATTTAAATTTAAATGTAGATTACAAACGTTCCCTTGAAAAAAGCTTTAATCAGTGTCGCCTTAAAGTTAAATTGATACTAATAATGCACATACACCTAAAGATAGCACTGGGGTATCCATCCCGAGAAGAGGTGGGGCATCTATCCTTTCGTTACGGGAGAGATGCTCTTACAGACAGTGGGGCTACACTTTGTTCAAGATGGCCAGTCACTGCACGTGGCTATTAGATGAACCTATAGCTACAAGTTATCGCCCTTTAATTCAATATATTCAACCATTTAAACTGATGCCAAAAAGGAAAAAAAATAGAACACCGTCCGTAGAGTAATATTGTGGTTTTTCTTAAAAATACTACGACTGTGGCGTCTCTCCCGGTGGGGCATCTCACCCGGAATAACCTTATATGTGGTAGCAGAGGTTCCAGTGAGTATTAAGTTTCCAATCCAATCAGGTTGAGTCCTTAGCTACTTCACCATTATTTACAAAAACACTCTTACGAAGATGAGGCTTACTAGTCCAAGTGAGGAGTGGGGTATTCGCTTCATCACAGACCTTAATGAGGGAAGACATGCATAAAACAAAATTACCCTGTTAATGCAAAATTTGTTAGAATTGTATAAAGAGTAACAACGGAAAGCTGTATATTCCATGTATCAAAAGTCACATTAAAATATATTCTATTGATGAAAATATGGTAATTCGAAGGGTATTTCACTCCTTTTTCCAAATTATTCTTCCGTATATTGGCTTACTAATTTTTCTATCGTAAAATTTAAAAGAAAAGATTTTCTATCCAGGGATACTATCTAAAACATAGTTTCTACTTTTCTCTCACGAAATGAAAAGCGTGGCTGAAATGGACTCTTGAAGCTCATCTTTGAAGTTCCCTTGAAAATGCAGCACCTTTTGCCAGCTTGTTTATTTGTACTATCAACACAGGACGCTGAAGGCTCTATCCTTCTCACAACGGCTATCAATTGTCACACTTAAAGCGGAAGGTATTTGGTCACCTTTGACCAACAGAGATATACTACGTGTCTCTCGATAACAAGTTCCAAGAATTTTTCGACAAAGCCGGCTGAAGATAAATATTACATAAGGAAAAAATCCAAAAAAGTTGCATTTTTTTATGGACCTCGCTTTAATTCTCTTTCATGTTTTCTGTTAATTTTTCAAGAGTCCACACAGTCATTAACGATTCCCTTTTTCCCTTTCTTCCATTTCACCATCGTATTTTCCTTCTTTCTTATCTTATCGTTGTCCTCGTAAGATTCATCATGGTTGCCAAACGTATCTCGGAGTCTGAAAAAACTAGTAGTATGAAGAGGAGAATGTCGCAACATCCATCTCAAGAGTTAATTCCTTAAGTTTCTAACAAAACTCTAACATTGAACACGTACGTAATTAGAAGAGCTAGACTTTCCTTCACGACTCCAATTTCTCATAACTCTTTTCATGCAACTCTTTCTATACGATTCTACATTAGAGAACTTTTCCTTGAAAATTTTCCGTTATCGAGTTACTGTTTTTTTATTTTTATTTTATTCACTATTTTCCAACTATCCCCTCTCGTTTTCTGTTAGGTGTAACTCTATTTAATCTTATCAATGCGTCCGGCTCCTCTAATATAAAAAAATGATCTTAATTTTTTTCTTCTATTTCTATTTTTACAAATCATACTCATAATATTATTTATATTTGAGACGGCAGGTTTTCTTTTTGTCTCTCCATACCTAATGGGTCAGTACCTAATTTCTATCCGTGATTTATTTTATTCGTATCTTAATCAAGAGATACTATAGTCAGCATCTTGGAAGATCTCTGTCTTGCCCTCTTCAAGGTTTGTCAAGGCTAATCTCTATCAGAAGATATCACGATTCTCACTTTTATACTCATCTATAGGCTATTTTTTCTGTTTGTTTCCTTGCTAAGCGCTTTTGTAAAATAGTATTATTCTACAATATGACTCTACGATTGCTTGTTGTTTTTCCAACTATGCCAAAGAAAAAAAATATATAAATGAGCATAACTGTCATTATTGCGTTACATCCGCTGATAAGTTGGAGGTTGCCATTATAATTATTCATACTTCAGTAAATAATATTTTTTTTATATTTACAACAATTGATGATAAATTCTTCATGAAACTAAAATTTTACAATTATGAATAACTCTTGACCGTAAATTCAATTTTGGTGCGAAAGAAAATTATTCAATTTTAATTTTGACATTTTAAAAGCATTTTTATAGAAATAAATTCCAAAGCACGAACGATAGAGGAACGTAAAAATATTTCATTAAAAATTCATAAATTTTTGATACCTCTATATTGTGAATACTAGAATCCAAAATTCATTCAAATTGATTTCATTGGGAAATAAATCTTCCTAGTAAAATAACCCTAACGTTATTATTTTTGTTTGATGAACACCTTCTCTCCTTGTTGGTTATGGCTTCTACTTGTGGTTCCATTCACAATTTTGTTCACAAACTTACTTCTAGTTTAAATGCAGAATCATTTGCCAAGTATGACAAACTTAAATTTTTCCCCCGTATTTGATTGAATGAGATTTTGACACTATCATACAAATATTTGTATTGCAATGGTTTATAAAAATCGCACAAAACATTTTCACACCTACAATGTGTGATTTTATTAGGGAAGAGTTGTCTATATTGCACCACTTTCTACATTTTATTTCTTATTTTTCAAATAGTTACACAGTGATTACAACCATTTATTTTGATCAGTGTGAAGTATTACCTAAAATCTGATACTAAAATGGTCAAAATTACTCCGCTAAAAGCAAAATATTTCTGAATCTATAAATATCTGCAACTAGTAAAACTTAGGAAACTGGTTGCCTAAATGTACCACTGGTTTCCCAAATTTGACCACGCATTCACTCTTATCAGTTGAAGCTAATAAATACATTACAGTTCACATCAATTTAATTAATATATTTTACTTTAATTCTTTTGTTCATTGGATCCCTTAGCCCCAGCCATGAATGGAGATGTTTGCATGACAATTTAGGATGTCTCTTCATCAAGGCATAGAACCATCTTATGCCTGAAATGTCGTTTTCGACGTTAAAGTTTCGAGCGATTCCGTTCTTTTATACAACGTCATATGTAAAATCTCTAAGATTGAATATGATGAAACCAAACATCATCTCTTCATATTTTAGGATGTGATACTCTAATTCCGCTCCAATTTCTTCTGAAAACACTTTATAGGCAGCGACCAAAAATCTTATTTCTCCATTTGCGTTTCCATTCTTATGTTCAGCCCCTGAACTTCGGGGCACCCTTTTAGAGCTGCCTTTGGGAGGTTATAAAGACGGTCACATCCATTTTAATATGCTGCCACTCCTAATTGTGGTTCATCTACGCTCCGTTTTCCATATTTTTCTTAGGGACCCATACTGTAATGCACATTGACGATTTAAGTTATTATTCACGGTAAGTAACGCACTAAAAATGCATTACACCAACTGAAAATACCGTTATTTATTTAAAAAGCTAAATCATCGTTTAAAAGCGTTACGGTTTCCAAAATTGTACCAGTACAATCCAAGGAACTGCAAACGGTCACAAACTAACTGTTAAAGTTACAGAATTATATCTATATGAAAACTTAGGCATATTTATGTACACAAATTTATCTAAATAATGCAGTTTGTCTCCACGTAGCCTATTACCGATATTTCCTTATCCACGTGCAAAAAATTGCTTTAAAACTGCAAAAAAATGAACTCTCTCACAAACAGACCGTTTTCATACGCACAAAGATGGCAAAATGAATTTAGGCATCTAGTATCGTTTATTTGCAGACACGTACGACAATTCTCACTAAAACGAAGATTGTTCGTTTTACAGAGGTAGTACAAATTAGGCGTTGGTACAATATAGGAACTTCTTTCTTAATTTTCAAAGTAATCGCGTTTTGTACATCTGTTCCAAACTGAAAATATGGTATGGTATAAAAGTATAGTAGAGACCTTTAGTTACTTCCTCGATGGATAAATTGCATACATACTTCCCAGAAGCAAAAACATACCCCAAAATATTTAAAACCTTAGGAAGTCCCAGCTAATCTAGGTGCGTCCCACTCATACCCCACGTAGCACGTTGTCGTAGAACCAGGCGTTAAAAGCAGCTTCAAAGCACTCGTGGGAGTACAACGCGCATTTATGAGATTAAAAAGCCTCCAAATCTACAGCGTAAACAAGCCATCGATAGTATTTCACTCGTGCCTTCAGGTAGCGAGATTCACTATAAACAGCTCGAGTAGGCGATGTAACCGATCTGCGAAAAAGCGGGTGTATGATGGGACAAGAGAGTGGCGGAGTCATCACACTCACTCACACAGTGCCTGACCTCTCATCTGCGGGCGTTTACCAAACATGCAGGTGATGATAATGTCACAGGATCTCGGCGTAGAATAATCGAGACCGTTGGGACGGAAAGATCCAAACGACACGATTTTACGTGGATTGTTCGGATGAGGACGCTGCCGCTATTCACGTCTTCCTATTGTTTCATTTCTCCCACCCCCTTGGTGAGTAAAAATTCACGAGTAAGGTGGGCACCCGGAATGCCATGTGGGCACCGCGTACTGACCCGCTGAAAGCTGTTCCGGGTTCGATTTATGGTGGAAGCTCATATGCGAAATGACCTAAGCGGTCGAATTGCTTTTAACAAAACTACAAGAATAGGGTGTCCATACTCCGTCTGTGCAAACCGAAATATTTGATACATATGGAGTTGAAAATCCGGGAGAATTGGTACGTAGGCAGGGATTTTCCGCGGCAATGCCATAATTCAGTTATAACCGCAGTTAGAATTAGGAGTTTCAGAATACTTCTAATTAGAGGTTTGCTTTCGATTTTTAATCAAGTATATCAGAACAGGTCTTTAACTTATTGAATGTAATAAAATTTAATTATTTATAGTAAATATATAACATATATATTTATACATCTCAAGAACAGAGAAGGATGGTCGTTGATGATTTTACTTGTTGCAAACACTCCATAAACCATCAATTACATTGTTTTCTGATGATTTCTGGATTGTTCGCCACCAGAAAATATAAAAAAATGGAAAAATTTGCAGGAATGTAATAAAGTTGAAGAGGCAATAGAAAGTAGGTAGAAATAAACTTTTCAGGTTTATTATATAATGATCGCAAAACAAAAAGCAGGTTTTCGGTTGATGAAAATTGATTTATGGATTAATACTATTATTACTGTGCATTTATAGGTTGTTTGCACTAATAACACGTTTATCGATAAAAACACAGTTTATTGATGAAAATAACTCGGTTGTTTGATAAAAACTGACAGAGAGAAGTCAAAAATAACCGGGACGTTCAAAAATTTCTAACATGTAGCTCGGGACATCAGGTGAAATGACTAAAATCCGGGACAGTTCTCGGAGACTCTAGACGTCTGGATTCACGAAGAAGTAAAGCGTACTACAGTAGTGATTCACCCGACATAGATCATGTGCATCACGACGAGTATTTGATTGAAAAATCAGTTTTTTTTCAAAGCCAACGGCGTTTTCCGTAATGTTAACTCAGCCTCAGGGTTAACATGCTCTGCTAAAGTGAATGGATGGAACGGGATGAGATGCGAGTGGGTAACAGACTCTGGTGACACATAACTCTTTCCGAACTTGGAGAATATTGATCCACTTTGATTGATGCTCAACAATTAATTTTATGGTCCGTTTGGATACAAGGTTAATATCCAACTCATATCCTTTTAGCAAGAGCGTTAGTAAGATATTAGTAATGAAATTATGTTTTCTTTATTAGTAGGCTGTAAAAGATTTTTGCACTTGGTAATTCACATAGTTCAAACACCCACAATTACCTCAATTAAAAACTAAATAAACTAAAATAGCAATGGAAATTAAGCCATATAAAATTTTTTCTATAAATAAAAAGGTTCCTTCGATACTAAATTTTTTTGCAAGCACACTTGATGGTTTTGAATCCGAAAATCTGGTTCCTTTAACCCCCAGAAAATGAATAAGATGATCACTTATAAGGATTCCTAGGCTTCAGCAGGTGCCTAATTTTCTGATAATCTCCCTTTGTATGGCTCCTCTTTTCCTTGCAAAAGGATTAAACAAGCAAGGAAGTATGGGATTCCTACATTTTATTCCGAGAAGTCTCGAGATGGGTGATTTTCGGAATAAATAGCTCTTTCACTTTCAGGAGGATAGTCATATTCAATGAATTCCACATCCAAGGACTCAGGCAGTAAAACGAAAGTAACATCTGACTCATAACATTAAAAATTGACAGTTTTTCTTAACTTAATTTCAATTTAACTAAAATGCAATCAAAATCTAAAACCATCAAATTAATATATTTATTATTTACCAGTAAATTAATATTATTTTTATGATGAATTAAGAATAAATAATATAGAAAGTAAACATGGGACTAACTGAGTAATAATGAAAATGGCAGTTTCACCAATTAAAGGTTTCTTTCATCAGTTCAAGTAAGCAAATATCTAATAGTAGTTATAATAAAAGAGTAATACATAAATTATTAATATTTTCAAATCATTTACATAGGCTGAGTAAATAGTAAAAATAACGCGTTGAATTTAGATTTTTAAGGGTCTTCAATTGTGTCAGTTGATAACAATCCGTAACTTTCAATCCATACAACTATTTTGATTTTTTTAATATCAATTATGGACACATAAGAGTCCCTGTAAAGGAAAATATCAGAGCACGGCTGTTGAAGGATAAGAGTTATAATTACTTCCCGAAAGCAGTATTTGTTAGCATTAGCCACGTAATACGTCAATAGTCAGTAATCGATGAATTTTTATGGTTTTCGCAACTATTGGCTACACAGGTTCGGATCGCTGAAAAATGAGGATTTTGGAGCGTTCTTCAACTTTTAATAAGATTCATTCTAATGTGAACAGAATTTTAAATATTATTACCTCCGTATAGTGTACTACTACTGATACTAAAACTTCCTATACCGATTCTACATGAAGATATTATATTTCAGTTCTATATTTAAAATTCTAAATAGTTATATAATTAATCATAAACTCTTATTTAGTTAAAAACATGCCTCTACGATAAGAGCAGATTCTTGGAATAGTAAAGCCCTGAGAGGTTTCCAGGACAAATTTACGTTTCTTTACTAAATTTAATTTGTAAGTAATAGGACGAATTTTCCTCTTGGACTACTCAGAAAATGTGGCGATTTTTTTCTTATTGCTTTTTTGGCTAACTTCCTCATGCCTACTCTCTTTCTCTATGGAATCGAATTTAATCCTCTTGAAAACACTCATTCCCATAATATCAGCAAAAAAGTGACTTCAATAAAATGATTCAAGTCTGGAGATAATATTGTTAGTGGTGATCTTCGACTCTTTTATAAATACAATTTAAATGATTAGATTTGCTTTAGAACTTCATTATTTGTTGGATTTCCTGCTGGAATAATTTTAAAAACATTCTTTTACATCACCCGCAGAGCTCTCTTCAACCCGGAAAACAATAAAGAGATACTTGACCTTTGATACTTCTGCGTTTAATATTTACTAACTCTCATAATCTCGCTTGGTTATCTTGCCCCATTGGTATTGTCCAAGAGGCTCGCACTTCCATTGGATTTCTGCAATTTCCTTTGTGAAATCAATTGCTATCAAAGGAAGGAGCAAATGCAGTTAATATCTTGTACTTGGAAGTGAACCTACGAGATTCTGTTTGAAGATATTTGCCCTTGGCCTTGAATTCATTGTTGTGCTATTATCAAGGAATATCTAACCAAATGATTGGCCATGTAGAGCCTCCCTCTATGCAGCATGATGTTTAACTTTGGCTTGCTCGGATTCTTCCCTCGTGAACGTGCTTTGATACTCTGAATTTTGGCAGAAGCAGGGTCACTCATACTTCAAAGTCTCTTATCTCTTTCAAAATGTATCGACAAAACGTTATCGGCGATAAGGTAGTCCCTGGAGCCCTCTCGTGTTGGCCTCCTTAAGTTTTCCGCGGTCACGTGATTTGCTCCTTTATCTACAATGCTGTGCATGAATACTGTAAGACTATGGAGCCCAGCGGTTCTGTGAAGTCTCTAGTTAATTACAAAGAACTCTTTGCTGTATCGCATTCAAAACATGGGACAACGGGGAGACGTAAAATGGTATAGCCAACTGAGTTCTTAGGAAGTCACGTGATCCAAAGCAGTGGAGGGGATGAGGGAAACTTTAACGCACGATGATCACATGACCCATTTAAACCACGCTATCTTCATGCCACCACTCTTCGTAAGACAAACGTTACTAAGTAAAACCTGAGAAAAAGAAGAACACTTATAGCTTCACCACGGTAATTTTATTAACTCACGACCATGGTTTCAATCTTTAAGATCATCCTCGATCTTAGAGTATAAGTTGTTTAAAAAAAAACAAAAACTGAGCACAACTTAGGTTTTTGTAAAAGGCGAAAACTTGACATTAACTTCGTCCTATTAGTCCTATTAGTTAGGATGAGTTCTTAAATTATTTTTTTTTATTTATGACCTTTTTGAAGTACTCGAAATTATTATATTTATAGCTTTCTTAGGCCTATTATTTTTTAATAGCATACGTTAGATACTTATTTCAAATTTATTATTTCAAAGTTCAATTTTGGTATAAGCCGATTCGAAAAATTCAGCTCCTTTGACATTCATAGAAATTAACAGCTTCTTAAATTATATCCAAGTGAATGCACGCTGCATCTAATTGCTTGAACTAGTGTAAAGTCATAACAACCTTCATATTCATAAAATGTATCTTCGAAGGAAATTTGAATCGGTCATCCTGAAATTCTGGTTAATTTAGATTTTACGATCTCCTGAATTAAAAAAGCCCAAGCAGCATTTTTTATTAAATAAGAGGTGAAAATTATTTACTGGAGTCACTTAAGGCAATATGAATATTAATACCATAGTTAACAATGAAAACTAAGGTTCTACTTTTAAATCAACGTTAGTTTGGTTGGATTTGATGACTACTGAGGATCACTGAGGAGAATAGACATGTCTTTGGCTTGACGAATAAAGGAAAATGTGAGTAAATATAGACGTATCCGTATGAAGCTGGAGATTGGACGAAGAGCACAAAACCGTGGAAGCGCATTTCAAAAATCCAATGGAGATCGTGGTTTCCCGCGAAGAGCGCAATTCAAACGAGTGCATGCACGCAATTACAGATCGGACTTTCCAGAACCGAAAACTCCTACAGTCAAAAAATGGATGTCTGATCGACGAAAAATCTCTCTTTGTCAAGCCACAGGTAGCGGATGACGTCAAAGCCTTCATTTTCCGCCATTTACTTCAAAACCAGGTGCAGCGCCGCATCACGAAAAGTATTCGATATTCAATAGAACTCGGAGAGAAGCGTACGTCTGCGGAACTTGTTTCATCTGTTAATGACGGCCGAGGACGGACGCGGGAGTGGGCGTGCGTCTCCCTTTCTCTTCCCCGGCGAAGACGAGCCTGTCTCTGATGCCTTCCTTTGTAAATCCACAAAGTTGAAGAACGATGAAACCTGAGGGGGCCGCGAAGGCGGATTCATTTTTAATCATTTGCATAGCAATGGGAGGAGCGGTTTATCAGGCGACGAGGGTGCAGCTCTCGTCCCCAACTTTGTTTGGCAGCTGCTTCACTGGAAGCAAAACTCAAAACGTGCATGTCTATAATATCCCTCGGTTTTGAGGGGGGCGTTTCGTTGTCCGCGCCAACGGCTACGACGAAGAGGTGAGCATTAAAGTCCTCACTCGGTGTTTCTCCTGAAAGCAGCCTTTGACCAACAGTTTTGCCTTAAATTGATCTACTCCAGTGATAATTGGTGGAACTACATCTTAAATGTAATTTTATGAGAAAAAGTATACAAATTCCACAAAATTGAGGGAAAAAATCAGTTGACCGGTTTCGGCGAGCATTAAATAGTGGAGTAACTTGAGATAAAGGAATCTAGGTTGGGTTTCGTTATAGCTACATTTATGGAGATGACACCTATGTTAGTTTAAGATTAACCATTGCAATTATTTAAGTTGATTATGATCAACTAAATCACTAATAAAAGGATATTATTAATGAACGACCATATGGATTTCTACTTAGTAGAGTTTATCACAATCGATTTTATTTATCATTTTTAATTGAATTTATTCTGTTAAGTGATACCTCTGCTAGCTCTCTATAAAATCATTAATGTGAAGCGTTATACTCATACAGTTGCATGCAAAAATCTTTGGTAATATTAATGTTATGGCAATATTAATTATAAGATAAAAATTTTAACAGAAAGAATTCTAAAAAAAATATTCTAAAAATTCCATCTTAAATCAAAAACTTTGTAGAACTTCAATAAAAAAGAATTTGAATTAGAAAACACCCGCCATCATCAATATTATAAGGGTTATAAATAAACAAGGAAAATCGGGAATGATAATATTTGTTGTGCTCTGGGGGATACGTGCGAGAGTAAAATATATTAACAATAATGTGTTTGCTCACAATAAAATATTAATTCAGGGAGTTTTACGATAAAATTAAATTAATACGATAGTTTAAGTTGAATATAAAAATAAAATCTCGTTGTATAATGGGAAAAAAGAAACTTTAATCATGATTAAAAAGGTTGGGAGAGTGAATAAGAGGTGGCAGGGAAAATATTAGATTCGATGATTAAAAGATCCTGCGGGGGCGGAGTAATTAGTTTTACCTACTAATGAATTCCAAAAAATTAGGAAAGATATATCATATGCATTAATACGTAGAATAAGACAGGTAATGTAATTGAGGTGGGTTGTAATATAAACGGAAGAGGTAGAACTTCTATGGTTGAAAATAATCAAAGAATGTTGTAGTTACAAGTCATGGATTGATAATGACATAAATTAACCAATCATATATTTCCTATTTCCTAAACTGGTTTAACTATGTTTAATAGCATAGTTAATACCAGTTTAGTTACCAAGGATGAGAATTTATATGATAATCTTTAAGAATATTATGAATATACATTATGCAGCTATTTAAAAGCAAAAAGCTTTCAAGATGGATAAGGCATGCTAGGCGAGATGAAGAGTGGTAGTTTCCATTACTCCCTCACTGAGATAAAATGGTGGGTGGCAAATGCGAATGTAAGTAAAATCACTATAATTACCCTAAAGATAAAATTTTATAGCTTTGAATGAGGAGAACTCAAAATGGATACTCACGGTCGTTCATATCTCGGTAGCTATCATTTTATCACAGACATGAACATTATGGAAACAAAAACACATGAACGATACATTCTACTCTTTACCGTAACCAATTACCTCAGCCATCGAAGGGAGATCAGCCTGGCATTACCTTCGTTCGTTCTAATACGATGCATCTGTATCTAAATTCTTTTCCCTTAATCGGCAAAAGGTTATGTGTAAACACCATACGATGTACCTTTTAAGTACCTGTATCCATTACTATCACGGATCGTTCCCTTAGAGAATGCGGTTTAAAACGATTCGTGTACGAGACTATCGCTCGCAATTTATGCTTACGTTCGGCCGAAGTTGATCTCATGAAACGATACCTACCTCCTCTTCGTAAAGGTTTATTTCCGCGTTTACTTTGATATCCCCGCCTAGCGTTTTGTTCCTCTATTTTACTTTATTACAAATTTTATTTCGATATTTTCCCACACAAATCACAGAACATCTTTACCTCGTATTATTCCTGCAATTTTTAACATGAAGCCCCGCTTTCCGCTAGAAATCTTAGAGTAGTCGGGTGCGCTATATTGTTTTCTTGTTTCCCAAAACATAAAATACAGATGAAAGATATTGTTAAACAACACAATTATTTTTCTTCCAAGAAATAACTGTAACGTTGGAACAAGATATTTCCTTATTATTTCCTAATTATTTATGAGGAATTCTAAGTTATTGACTTCTCCAATCGTTTCACTACTTGAGAAACGTCAGTAAGCTTTTCCAGTTGGTATATTATAGATAATATAGAGGGCTCTCCTGCTGCTTCATTACATCGATTTTTTTGCTCTAAACTCAAGAAAATTACGCTCTATAACCTATTGTATTTTTTTCCTTTTATTTTCCCATGAGACTTCAGTTTCAAATAGGAATGCCATTGAGTAATGTTTGCCTGGATATATTGATCAAAATAATACATATTGCTTTCAAGAAGCTACTCCCGTTGAATATGATATAAAACAGTCGCTCCTTATACAAAGATAATCATCAAATTGCAACCATGCTATTCTATCGTTTCAGTGTTTGACGTCACTCTTTAAGTAAGCCTTATGAAGCTGAAGGGGAAGCACTTTCCGGTACATAACCACCAATACTTGCGAATCCTATGATGCTTCACCCAAAGGTAGTTATAATTATGTGATAACCGCTGATCCATGACGGATTGTTATTACCAAATAGCATTCCTGGAATTTAATTATCACTCACCCTCCACTCAGTTACCTCCATAATTAACCTCATATCTCGAACTGAATTTCTTACCTAACAAATAACTTTTTTATTTTCAAAGAAGATCACGAGCTAAAAAGCTCAGACAAACGGAGTTGTATGGGAAATTTTGTTTTCAAAGTTATGTGATGATTAGTTTCCTAAAGGTAGAACTGCGGCCAAATTCACTATGTAATTTATTTTCAAACACAATTTCCTCCTTGATATTTCCTCCTGGTGATTACCTTTGAACAAGATTTCAATTGTACCTACAGTGTAGTTCTGTACCTTTTCATTTGAACGCCATAATGAATACGGTTATTTTGATGTTTGTATTACATGGTAAGTTATCTTGAATTTCGGGATTATTTTGTTGTTAAACATGATTCTGTTTCCTATCATTATAATGAAATGTATTTTCAAGAAAATCTCCATCTCTATATGAATTCTCGTATTATGTCCCTATTGCATGGGAATTTTGAATTAACAAGCATTTATTTCTCTTTGGGTGGAAATTTTTACGTTTTTTGTGGAAACCACCTTCATGAAAATGTATACTTAAAATCATTACGCTTAATTGAAAAATATGACTGGATAAGTTAGGAATTTTCTTGCGTTGTATCAAAAGCAAAGCAGTTTTAGCTGAAAATATTCAAGCGCTAGCAAGTGGTAACATTTTTATTTACGGAGGCTAAAGAATCGACCAAACCCTTTGTGGAAGCCATTGCAAGAGTTTTTCTACCCACTCAGTGTTTTGTTTACCATTGAGTCGGCAGAAACATGTCGAAGGGACAAAAACAAAAGCATCTGGCGTCAAGTTTAATTAAATGAACGTGCCGATTCATCCGGTCGACTGCGTCAGTGATTCCAATGCAAATTGAACGGCAGGAATTGCGGGCGGAACCGAACTAATGCGCGAATGTTCCGCGAAATGTGGACGATTGTAGTCCCGGGGGCTCGGAATCGGATTGCCCTTAATTAGACACGGTTTAGTAAAGATCACACAAAAGAGATTCGCTAAAATTCGCGTTTGGAAATTTTTGAAATTGCAGTATGACCACAGGTGCATAGGACCATGTAATTTTCAATCATAACATCTTTATGAGACCGATATAGAACAATATACAAAGTATATAAGTAATAAACAAATTTATATAAAGCCTTCCGCAAATATTCATGGTTCAGCCTTTTTTTAATCCTAGTTTAAACTATTACACAAATGTTTGCAAGTGATTATTCAATGAAAATATCAATTCTGCGATTTTAATTAACTTCAAACGTGCCGATTCAGCTAAATTATCTTTGACCTTCAGAGTTTGACAATTGACCACACCTGTCGTTAAGTCCTTTGACTAATTCAGTTAAATTCAATTTGAAAAAATTCAGTGCTCCAGTGATGCAAATTTAAGATTATTATTCATGTATTTTGAAACTGTAAATTTTCAGGGAATATGGAAAATATTAAATTTTTTTACGATTTTTATCCTAAAACTGGTATATTATTGTCGATAAAATACAATAATTGTAATTTTTAGTACGTATATTGTTATACGGACGATGGTTAACAGATCAATGACTATAATAATACAATTTCGTACATTCAAAAAAAGTGTTGCAAGTGTTTGAAAATCGGATATACAAGAAGAGAGAAATAGTGACTTGGCTGGGACTCGAACCCAGGTCTCCCGCTTCCCGGGAAGGTTTTCTTACTAACTAAACTACCAAGCTATAAATACTACCCTTCTTTGAATGGGGATTTTACGTTCAGTCCCAGCCAAGTCACTAATTTTCTCTTCTTGTATAACCTTGAGTTAAGTTTCACGCTTTCCTTTGCTAAGTGAAACATCATTTTCATCATTTGTATTTAAAAATCGTTTGAAAACTTGTATTGGCCAACTTCAAAACAAAAATACTGAAAGCATTTCCTACTTTCCTTATTAAAAAATACTGAAGTTTAATAGAAATTATATATGATCTATTCAAGAGAGGGCAGATGCCCTCTTTCATTGTTAATAAACAAAAATAAATGTTCCGTTGAGCCTAAATGATCGTAGAGAGGAAATATGAGTAGTATAAAAATAGAACCTCAAGTTTAGCTAACTTCCTTTGAATTCTAAAATGAAAATTGAATGTGGAAATTTCCCACATATTGACTACCGGTTGTTCAGTAAGCATAGAAGCTCGAGTGTCGCCAACCTCCTATCGTTTTTCGAATAAGAAACTATCACTATAATATCGACTGCCGAAGTTGTTGTTTAATTAAAGTCACTGTTTTCGTCGAAAGATTTAAATAGTTCAACATCCCTTATAGCCTTCATTACTAGCTTTTATATGTAATTACACTATATGGGTTGTAGTTAAAATTTGTTGATCAGAATCAAGGTAAATGATAACTACGGAAATAATGCGGGCAAATCACGTGCAAGTTCAGTGAAAAATTTAAATTTTACTGAAGTTCAGAGAATAACCTATGTATATGGTATGTGTTCTAGGATTACTTTAGTTTTCATTAACTTCTCAGTACAAAAAATCGAAAAAATGGAAAGGAATGCGGCAGCTGAAACAAATGCCAATTCGCGCTAATAGACCAAGCCTTCCTGAATCCCAAAAATTCCTCGGAAATAGTTCCGCGGATTGAACTTAATGGAGAAGAGACAATGAACAGCGGCCGCGCTATCGAAACAAGCCAGCTTTACTGAACAAAATTGAGTATTGGACACTTTAAAGTATGTTTTTCTCTTCCCCTCTGCGAGTATCTACTCCCGCTTACGGGAGATGCCATCGTTGCCAGAATTCCATCAATTGAAAGGAGCTCGAGTCGTTAATCAGACCAAACTCAATATTCCCTTCGGAATGGCAGACGAAAGGCATAAAAAAACGGACGATGTGTTTTTCCCGGGACCGTTAATAAAAGAAGCATTCGGGTGCGGGGGCGTTGGAGTCGGATTCAATTAACCTCCCATTGTCATTCTTAGCGAGTGAAGTTTCCGAGTTGTAATTCATTCTTCGAACGCCGCCTGTAACTCCGCCCACAGCGACAGCGTCCTAGACACAGTGACTTTCAATTTCGATCCATCAAGATCCCCTCTATTCTGGATACCGTATGCGTTGAATTCTCCAAAAGCTATCAACCCACGTCAACTCCTTCCCGACGCGCTTTAAAGTGGAACAAAACGTGTTGAGGAACTAGGAACAAATTACGAGGGAAAGTTACCCTTCGATAAAATAAGGAAGAAATCGACCGTTGATACATTTTTCACGCAAACGTTAGGAGAAATTTACTTAGTTTCTTTTCTGTACTTTGAGCACATCGTAGAGTTAGAGGTTTAAAATCTCCAAAAGCCGTCTTTTTCGGCGCACCGAGTCTTAATTTCCGGTAAACCGAAAAAGTATTTTTATGAGAAGCCGCACTTTTATGTTACCCAAAACGTTTTTCGGAGACATTGTCTCCCTCCTCAGAGGTCGTAAAATACATTTTCTAAGAAACGTTTAGTGTACCATAAAATAGCAGGATTCCTTTCATGCTTTCTCGGTAGACCGGGAAGTAATACTCGGAGCGTCGACAAAGACGGCTTTTGGAGATTTCAAACCTCTAATTCATTAACAGCAGTGTTCCAAGTTTTCTTTCTTCACAGTATCATAAATTGTCCTTCGAAATTCCAATTATTTACCTTTCATAAATAAAGACTGCAGAAAGAACATTGGCGTTTTAAACCCGATGAGCTCAAACTCAATTTTGTAGAAAGGTGCCATGTTAGAACATTAAAATCTCTTTATACATTTTCAGTTTCCTTAACGATTTTTTTGGAAATTCATTTAATCTCCATAAAATATTTTAACAATAAAGACGTCATAAATTTAAAGTAACCATGATATGTTACCTGGCCTTAAATATTAAATAAAATAATTTTCCTTAAATTAAAAGTTAATGTTCTTAAATATTCATGTAAAAATGCGAAGTTTTCGAACCTTAAATCTCTATTATTAACGTAACAGTAATTTTTGGCCATTGCTTTGTTTTTTTTCGCAGTAAATAAGTAAATGAAATGCATTACAGTGGTTTAGATGCAAATGGGAACCAAAATTGTTATCTTAAATGTATATAATATAGAAATTGCAAGGTTTTTATTGATTTCTCGAAATGTATCTAACAGGCTGGTGATACCAAAACCAATTATGAAGATTTAAAAAATCCTAAATGGGGTATTATTCAGTAATCTTAGCCTATTATTTCGTGAACGTATTTTGTTGTGGCGAATCAGTTATTAACACCCGTGGTAGCGTCTTAAAAGCAAAAGTGAATATCAAGTCTGAGAATTAAAACCATACCTTTTTCCATGTAGAAGCAGCGTACGTATTGGGAAATCAATAGCAAAAACATTATTCATGGTAATGAAGCATGAGTTTGCTAAAATCTCGACTCCCAAGCAAGATATTTACCCGTAGATTATTTGTATGCGCGAGGTTGGCTTCCGGAACCGCAAGGATAGTGTTCGTAGTATTGTGTTTATGTAATGATTCCCTGAAAATGCCAAGGTGCTAAGGAAGTTCGCCTTTCATAGCGAAGGAGACTTTCTTTTTTAAACTATCGTGTCCTTTCAAGTTCAACTTATTCCTCTACTTAGCTCATATTTTCGGTCCATTTATCGTCAATTTTTCAAACTTGGTGTCTTATTATGGAATCTTGTTGAGACATGCAAAATTTCTTCTTTTTTTCTGAGCACATAGACATATTCCATTCCATTTTGATGCGTAAATGTAAAAGTCTTTCCCGAAATGGATTAACTAATTCGATATCCTACGCAGTTATTTTACTAAACCTTTTAGAATATCGGTTCCATCGTTTTATCATGGAAAGGAAATTAAACGGAGTACGAGCAAAGAAAAAACCTCGGGACTATTTAAACTATTTATAAATAAAAAACCTTTATTGTTGTTTACAAAGATATTTGTATAATTCAAAGATAAAAAATTGTTTTACTTAGCATTTATTCTTCAAAAACATTATACTGTCGAGGTAATCATATCCAAATGAGACCAAATAAACTCGTACAGAAGAGCATCGATGTAATTTTTCTTCAAACTTCAAGATTTCTTAAAACTGCTTAGCGCTTAATTTAGGATAAAATATTGGTAGAAATTACATATTGCCTCTCATAGAAATAGAAAGACTCTCTTAGATATTTATCTTTATTCTTTTATATTTTATGAGTTAACGATACCGTTTCTTAAGTGTTACCTAATTTGGAATATTCGAAGTAGTTTGTTTCGGTCAGATAACTCTGGGAAGGGCAGACGAGATATCTTTATCTATGGTAATTAAATCCTTCATTTTTCCTATTCTGTTTATTTTAAGGCAAAACTCAATAAACTCAAGACGGTCGGGGTAAAAATCAATCGGTTCTATAGTCGCTTTTAGAAGTACCTTTAATTCCGATGAACTTCATGCAACTTAATGTTGTTCCTTTAAAAGTCTTGTATTTGACTTTTATAAACAATTGTCGTTGTAAAGCAAAGGTGTGAAAAGGTTTTGTGTCGAAGGCTTGGGGGTCCTACATTGTAGGGTCCTCATTACCTGACCACTAGTAACCTGAAGTTTTTTAGAAGGAATGAGGCAAGTAGACTAGATGAACAGCAGAGTGAATTGCTATTGCTATCTTCACTGAAAGAGATTACTATACAAGGAAAAAATAAAATCTATATGGGAAATCGTAACTTCGTGGAAACCCATATAAATCATAAAAAATCTGATGTGGCCAACACATGACTTTCTCCATATATAAGATATAAATATTTATCTACGACAGTAATTTCGAACTCTATATTCCATCCATCCAAACTTGGAAGATGAGTGATTAATTTATATATTATTATCTTTGACGTCACAAACATTATAAATAATGTTTTTCGGGACATGATCGATGAAAAACGATGAAATTTGCCTTTCGCCCATAAAGCCCAGAGCACCCATAAAGTACATAATCAGCAACTTCCGGTTTATCAGTATTTCCTGAATAACTCCTAAAATATCAGTGATATAAAAATATGTTTTAAACAAAAGTTATATTAAAGTTTATTTTATAAAACGTTTGTAAATGATAGTACATACCTAAATATCATATTTATGGAGATATTTTGAGAACCGGAAATGAGCTTTGAAGAATGAAGCTCAACTACTGGTATACCGATTTACTCCAAAAACTAATCAACTCTAACGACGCCAACCAAAGTACTATACATGAAATTTGGTGTTGATACAACGAATGGTTTTTATGTTAGAGCGCCCACAAAGTACATAACAGCTACTTCCGGTTTATCGGTTTTTTACGTATAACTCCTAATCAACCGGTGATACAAAATATGTTAAATACAAAAGTTATAGTAAATTACATTTTCTAAAACTTTTGTAAGTAATAAAATATACGTATATATCATATTTATGGAGATATTTTGAAAACCGGAAATGAGCTTTGATGAATGAAGCTCGATTTCCGGTTAACCGATTTACTCCAAAAACTAATCAACTCTGACAGCACACACTACAGTACTATATATGAAGTTTGGTATTGATACCACCAATATTTTTCACGTTAGAGCGCCCACAAGCACAGACACACATACATACACACACACACACACACACACACACACAAACACACACACACACACATACACACAGACATCATTCCGTAAATGGTTAAAACGTGTTCTAGGGACCCCAAAACATGTATTTCCGTTGAAATCTCGAAGTCGAATTTTTTCATGAAAACAATACTTCGTATATGGAGAAAGTAAAAAGCTTTGTAATTATTACAAGGAAAATATCCTCGTAAGTACGGCTTAGTATCTATTCATATAAATCACATTTTCATAGTATTTAGTAAAGATTGAATATGATAAGTATCGTTATTCATCGAGAGAGCTACTTAAAATATAGAAATGCGGATTATGTACACTGAAAGAATTTAATTCTAAACTATGGATGTCTTTTCATAGTGTTTAGGTGTTTTACCACTAGGATATGATCATGGTCGGAGTTGCATTTGGCGTGAATTAGGTGAATTCAGAACGATACTTGTGATGCACTTATAATAATTGGTTTCTTGTTCAATTTAGTGGAACGCTCTCAAATAATTTTAGAGTCGATATTTCATTCCAATTTTATATTCTTAAACGGCAGTTATGATCATAAGGATGTGCGTTTCTGAACGACCGAAAGGTGTGAGTTAATATGCTTGAAAACCTCTTATTTAAGTGATTATTTCAATGAAAAATTCAAATAAAAATATTCTAAATGAGCACCATCGTAAATACATACTCGAGAACTAGACGTAACTCCAATAGGAATAGGAGGATGACTGTTCCAATTTCTCAACATATATCGCGCTTAAAAAAAAATCGGTTTGCATTTTAGAAATTATTAAACACCCATCTTAGAGTGAATTCCCCTCGTAATGCTTCTCACTAATTCACTCATTGAACGATCACTAAGGAGCATTTTGATGAGATTAATGAATCCAATCATAATGCCTTTAAATCATACGAGAAGAACTTCCCCGATCGTCATTAAAGCACCCACGAGGATAACTCGAACGGAAGTTCACTTTCGGGGCCTCTTTAACCACCTGTAAGAAGATTACGCAACATTCTACCCGCGGGCACGAATTAATATTTCGCAAAGCTGGAAAGAATTAATGGGAAATCGTAATGAAATTCCTCTTCGCTGGCGATCCCAACGGAGGCATGAAAGTTTTAATGAAAGGCCTTGGAGGTAACAATTCGATCCGACATATCCTTGCATTGCCGACACACCCCTGAGATGCGTCAAAAGGGTTTAAAGGGAGAAGTTTTCCCTGGGAATTCTCGAGATAATCATTCTCGTTCGATCATCTCAACCCCGGCGGTCTTGTCGCACTCAGAGATATCAGCCTCCCTCTCTCTCCTGTACCACAAGAAGAGTCCTACTTCCCACGCAGTTTCCTAATCATCCTTAATTAGGCTCCCTGACATCTCAAATAACCCTCCCCCTTAGGTACCCGGTGGATTTGACCATTTTCCTACTGCGAGTCCTTATCCTTCCCCGGATTCATTTGCAAGTTGGAATATACCTTAAGATTCAAATCCTATCCAGCCCGCGAGTAAGATATATGCATGGCAATCCGTCGTTCCCGCGGGGGATAAGCCTGCTAACCCCCGCTATTCGGGTCCTCTCTCACAGACTTCGAATCTCAACGCACCTCTTCCGCTTATGTCATGAGTATTCGTTCTTGCATCCATTCTTTATAAGTTCAATCCGAGCTTCTCAAACCTTAAAATAAATCTTCAAACGCAAGATCTCTTATTCTCCTCCCTTCAGGGCAACTAGCGGATTAAATTATAATTCACGGAACTCGTGAGAAAATAATTCTTGGGTTCGGTCGAGATTCATATCGTAAAAGAAGTAAACAGCAACATTGTTAAGGCATCTTACAATATTTACCGTGGAATCAATTGTGCTTCAAATATCGTACACACCCAAACCAAAAGAACGCGTCTAGCTTCAATGCATGTGTCACCTTCAAGTGATTAAGAAGCCAGAAACATCTATCTCCCAGGTGAAAAGTAGTTCCTGTTATATTCCTCTACAGTCGTGGGATTCCATAAATCAACTCGTATGCAAGTTGATATTATATTAAATTATGCATTAAATTATGATAAAAGATCAAATTATGGAAATCAAGTTTTTCTTAGCACAGGAAAGCGTGCAACTTAACCAAAGTTTATACAAGAAGTGAAAAATATTGACTTGGCTGGGAATCGAACCCAGGTCTTCCACTTTCCGGGCAGGTGTTCTTACCACCTAAGTAAAGATAAGAACACCTGCCCGGGAAATCGGAGACCTGGGTTCGAGTCCCAGCCTAGTCACTATTTTTCGCTTCTTGTATATCCTATGATGATAGTGTTTAATATAATGATTAAATTTACAATGTGACATTACATGAGTTATCTCACGATAAAAATGCTTGAAAAGCAATTTCTTAAGCATATAAGGTTCAATTACTAATTGGATTAATGTTACCGCTAGGCGATGTACATTAAAATGATAAAATATAAAAAGAATTGATATCATATTACCGAGTCATTGATGACAAAGTGTAACTTTTCACAATGCTATCCTATGAGGGAAACGATTATTAAAATTCAGTGATATCCGATGTAATTGGAGTACATCTCTGAAAACATATTATGGAATCCCTAAAGCATTCTTTTTGGCTCTATTTTCAGTTTAGTAGTATATTTAAATATAGAAACAAATTATATAATCTTACAGTAAAATTAAATCATCTGCTCCATTAAAATGGAGATCCACGACTAAAGCCTTCTCTTATCGATGATAAACTTTTAGTATCTCCGCAGTTTACATTTTTTTCACCACATGAATGTAAACCAAGAATCCATGTGCCCTTTCATTGTGAACGGCGGCACCTGGTTGGTTATGCTTGGTCTCAAACACTAAATCAACGGGAAAACTTGCCCATGAAGGGCCAAAGCTAGGTCGAACGGCATTTTAGTGGGTTACACGTGGCGAGAGCATGGACCCCACGCCGACATTCTTGGGCTTTTCATGGCCGCATAAATCCGCTACAGCAAGGTAGCTCACCGATCCTTTTACTATTATGGCCCAATATCTACTCCCTAACAGGGGCTTGAATGCTGGACTTATCTCTTCATGAGCGACCGCGTCACTCCAATCATCAGCCGGGAGTCAAAATGTCGCCAACCACAAGGGCATCGAAACTGCGGTCTTCGGGTCCCAAGTGCGATGCATTCTGTACCTGAGGTACCGAAAATGGTCCTCCCTTTAAATTCCTACAATTGCATACTAATGCAAGATTTAAGTGGAGGAAAGTAAAAAGGAATGGTATTAAATGACATGTATTCAGGTGTAACTTTGTAGCACTTATTAAATTAAAAAATTCTATGAGAGAATTTGTTTACTAAGCCAAAACAATGTGGCTGTGTTGGGTGAAGAATTTCTGTAGTTTAGTAAATGTTTTCAGAAGTTTTCAGAGTTTTTTGAAACGGTATTATTTTGAAATCCAGTTCTGTTTATTTTGCTTCGCTTCTCTTTAAATTTCTCTATTCAGACCAATGCATGAAGAGCATCTAATCGTAGAATTAGTGTTCTGGGATAGGAATTGTGGGAATAAGGAATCCTTCGGCTCGTAAAACAGTGACATAGATGTGCCCAGGCCTTTGGTTGTTAATTTGGATTAAGACTTCAACTATACCCACAACATAATTTCTTACATTTCATTTAAACGCCGTAATACAATAGTAGAACATATGACTTATGATAAATAAAAATTCAAAAAAGCATAAAATAAACTACCTGCAAATTGTAAGTTGGAATAACAGAAAGAAAGGAAAAATTACAGAAATGATAAAGCGGATGTGGCTAAGGATATATTAGATTCTATACGGGGAAAGTAATGTGTTTTAACAGTAAGGAAAGAAAATTGAAACATGGCCGTTAATCAATTAGATGTCTAAGATCCTTCAATGGCCGCAAAGTGATCTGCAACTCGTTTCAAATTGTTTTCGAAAGCAATAAAATGTCCTGGATGATTAAACTTCCAAGAAACGCCCAATGAGTATTTCAATGGCGATTTTATCATAGTAATGGGTAGAAGATTACAGAGTAAAGCATACCACAAAAGCTTATTATATATTTTTATGTACGTTTATATCAAATAAAATTAGTATCCTTCCACCCCTGAAGATGATAGCAACGCTATTTAAATGCACATTACCGTATTTATACGTAAATAACCGCCTCCTTTGTTTTGGGCTCACAAATAAAGGGAAAAACTAGTACGCGAATATAAGCGCCCCTTCTCAAGTACCGTATAGGCTGTTTCACATTGTTGGGGCGTTTACCTGCACATTACACTCATGGACTATACATTACGCTCATTGGCAGAAGAGTTATTAAATAATCAGATTAAATAAATAAATAAATAACAAAATGATACTCTCACGTACAAGCCCATAACGTAATTACGCGAATATAACCACCCCCTCTGTTTTTAGGGACTAAAAATTCGGAAAAATAAGGGTGGTAATTTTCGAGTAAATACGGCAAATGTTTGTTTGAAGGAATTAGAATCGTCAATTGAGTTGAACAAGTACGAAAGATACTCAATTTGCCATTTTCAACTACAAGTTGCCCGTCGGCTACAGTAGAAAAAACTTGTCCTTCTTCAATGTACTCCCTTGGTGACACAGTTTCCCAGCGGCCTCCGAGATTTTCGCCTATGCCGGGAAAGACGCCAAAACACTCCCATTAAACTTTCTCAAAGGATATTTAACGGAAAATTCAATCCTCCACCGGAACACACTCCCACGCAATCCTTTTGCGAAGGAAATACCTCCTCGCCCAAACACCTGCCAAAGAAGGATAATAATTACTCCGCATATTTTAGGGAAACTATACCCCCCGCCGTTAATTCGCCTTTCCCCTAACACACGAGTTCTCGGCTCCACCTTAACTCGCTTACTCGCTGAATAAGTGGCAGAGGGAATTTTTATCGAATGTAATAAGGAAGCGATGAAAGCCTTTGATCGCGAATGAGGTAGTGCATCCGCGGATACAACTAGAGAGGGAGAGAGGCAAAGGAGCTGTAATTTGATGAAATAACAAAGCTTGGTATTTAGGAGAAAATGTTTGGGAGATTTTTAAAGCAAATAGTGCGTAAGGAGTTGGATACAAAAAGGAAGATTGGACTTGGACTCAGATTTTATTCATCCTGGGGGAGATGAAGCCAAAACGGCTCCCTCTTCCTCTCCCCCAGGGCTCTCAACACAATTAAAGTAAATAAATCAATAACGCATTATATTAATTAAATAAAATAAATACAACAAATATAGGAAACACACGGGTAAATAATAATTATAATTTTATTACAATGTTCTGGGTGCAATTACCCCTACGAATAAAAAACAAATGTCATTTCATGATGTGCATGCACAACAAGAAACTAACATATGTGACATCAGATTTATAAAGTCTTTTAACAGATCACTTAACCAAATTTATATCAGAAAAAGGATACAATTAAACATCAGAGATACAGACAATTAAGCAAAATGAATAATAGGTAATACATCAACGCATACATTTCATACAAAAGAAAGTAAATATGATCACGAGTATGGGATACATTATATTATTGATAATAGGTAAATAAACAGCTTAGCCTTGAAGTTTTGAAGATTTACAGTGGTCTTTAATTCATCTGGCAGGGAATTCCAGGTTGTAGTAGAGTATACAACAAAAGATTTGTTAAAGGTTGAGGTTTTATGAGCTAGGAGGCACAGATAGGAGGGGTTATTTCTAGTATTCATAGTGCATGAAGAGGGTGGGTTCATAAAAAGGTCAAGGAAATACCTCGACTCCTTATTTTTAAATATGGAGAACAAAAAAGTGCAATATACAGTTTATAACATGATAATTGATATAAGGTTCATACAATCACTATACACAGACGTTCACTTCACTTCATAACACGCATACACAACTCACCTTCAAAACTCACACTACATAACGTCATTACTCTTAAGAAAGTGGATTGGAGTGAAATATGTGGACGAAGATGGAGATAGTGAAAAGGGAAGATAAGGGATACGTACGACTTACTCTTGGGGAGGGACTTGAAATCCTAAACCCAAACCTTGGCTGTGGGATTTATGTGGAAGCTAAAATATGGGATAGTGAGATTTGATCAGAAAAAGTGGAAGTAATTCTTAGGATTATTAAAAAGACACTGATTTCAAATATATGCATTTTATTCAGAGGATATTGATTATATCGATCGATTACTGTATGTGAATCAGTATCTGCAGTACATTGTTTTACTTTAAGATTTTTCTCAACTTCTTAAAAATTAACTTAACCATTCATAAGTTTGGAAGACGTTTCACATCCCCTTTTTGCGGCTGTATTCCTGCTGCGGTATAATTTTCCTTAATTAAGACAGATTTTTACAAAGAAGTTTTCTTTGGCGTATTTTTTCTATCTCTTTCATTTTAATCTTTAATGGCGAAGAAGTAGAAGTAAGAAGAGACTTATCAGCCTCAATCTCGTCAAAATAAAATAAATTTATAATTTTTATTCAAAACTTTACACTAACCACATGTCAGTCTGTATAGTAAAACTTTAATTCTATTTATAATTGTTAAATAAAACAATTGATCTCAGAATTGGTAGCCTCTCTTCTATAAGAGAATCAGTCCCAAACGCAATGCTGTATTACACGGCTCATTGAGCTGATTCCTATGGTGATGCAATTTTTTAGTTCATTGGGTTTAGCGGACCGTTGTGAATTTTAGTTTAGATTTGTCTTTTACAAACTCCCAATTGAATACTCAGCGGCTATGATGATCGGATACCTTGTCCACCAGGCTCAGTGAGCGACGTAATGGACTCCCTAGAGAGTTTGCATCTTTCGATCCCTAAACCCTCAAGTGCCACTCTGCCAAGTACCTCTGTCCCTCTGGCGTTCCATGAAAGATGCTTTAATCTCTGTTCCTTCAGATGATTCATATTTGTCTGTGATAAAAGAATTGATAAACGCAGTTTTGTACCAGTGGTATATATATGCCGATGTGAATCAATGGCCACAATAATGAGAGTGACAAATGAGGTCTTAAGTAAATCCCCTGATACTGATATATTTCATGCCTCGTTTCCGTCTTTAAAGCGAAAAATTTACTAAAATTATTTTTAATTTTTAATTTGTTTTAAATTTCTTGTGATGTATTTATTTTTATGCATGTTTTATTTATTTTCTATATTATATCGCATGTTATTGGGGTTTTCCTGTTTGCGGTAAATACAATATTATTACTATTATTATTTTTCAATGCCCCCAAAGAAAACTATTTTTATTAGTACAAGAAAAGGGTTGAGGTGACTTTGCACATAAGGGCGTGCACACAGGAAAATTCCCAAGGAAAAACCTTAAAAAAGTCAGACATTTTTCAAGTCCGTTTTCCCTTGGGTATTATTATTATTACTTTTCTATTGCTTGTTATTTTATATGGATACAATTCTGAGTATTTTTGAGGAAGAATGTATAACCTGGTAGTCACGGTTGCTAAGTTTCGCTTTGCAGAGTCTTCTTGAAGCGGAATACATTCACGGAATCTTCCCCGAATATTATTTCTAACCTCTACTAGCAATATTCTTTCGTATAAATTTACCTTTGTTCGATGAGTGAAGTACATTTTTATTTATTCGTCCCGACTATTCATTATACTTTGCGTAAAGTAAAATTTCAACCAAATATGCATAAAATGGTATTCAAACATTTCCATCCTTGCTGACCTACATAATTCGAGGAAAAGAAGTATAAGTTTGTAACGAGGTAGTTTGTTTTCATCTTCGATAAGTTTTGCTTCTGCGAACTGTACGCAAAATTGAAATTGAAGAGGTTCTTTTCCATGGGTGATCTCATTTGCGCCGTAAAGGTCGTCGAATGATACTGTCAGATTTTTAAGCTATGAGTACTACAGGTATTCAAAACTGTTTTCCGATTGTATTCACAGCAATAACATAGCAAATGGCTCATAGGAATTGCGTAATCTTCGTTAACAAAATTGGCAGTACGTCTGTTTAGATAGATTACGTTCTAGTTAAATCTCGATTTTCCAGATTTCCTCAAAGTAGTAAACGTCTTGGTCATTGGTTTTTGGGTCCTTTAGGTGAGTATAATATCCGGACATTCTTAAGCAAATGATTTGTGGTAAGCACAGTATCCAGCACAAAGAAAAGGGGTAATAAATCCTTCCAAAGATTTGCACTATTCGGTAATGTTTTTTGGTCTTTTCAGACTTTTTCCATGTCCGATGATCATTACTTATTTTGCAAATTTTTCCAAGCTCATTTCATTATCCTTTCCTTATCTTTCCTTCCCTATTTTTAGTAGAGTGATGCTTCTTAGTTTTAATTAACCCTAAAATCCGTTACTGCTGTGCCTCCCAGAAACGAAAGTTCATATGAATAACGTAACAGCCGAAGGCGGTGCAAGAAACTGTCATTTTCGTAGGGCACGGAAGTTAGCCTGCCGTCCTCCTAGCTTTAGCATTAAAGGATAGAAAGGAAAGTGGGAGGAATGGGGTCTCAGGATACGTGGAGTTGGAATGTGTATGGAAGATTGAGTAGTAGCCTGTGATTTACATAAGGGAAGAGACCTTTATAGGATACCTCATCGCTTATTCTCGTTTCCTTTAGGCTCTCCTCCCTTTCTTTCTACACCGAATGGGTCCTCTCATCTCTCCCGCCATTAAAAAGGCAGTTCGGATATAAAAACCCCAATTTAAATACTGAGCGAGGGAAAGCTTGGGTGGTTAGAAGGGAAGTTACCTCCAGAGAAGTATCCTTGGCGGTGATAACGGAAACCATCAGAAGCTTTTAGATCAGAAATGCTGTAGGCAAGGGAATTAGAGGGCTTTGGAAAAATTACCCACTTTGGCAAGCAGTTTCTCCTATATTCCGTATCTTGAATGTTATTTGATTCACACGGATAATGTATAAGATTAACAATAATTTTCATGTATGTTTAAAGGCCCTGTTGTATTTATATCTCCGACTAAATTCCATATGGTGGATTTTCAAAAGAATTATTGAAGACGTTATTGGCATGATTTTAAAATTTAACGGATTTTACGACGTAGTGAATTAGATAACAAAAAATCAAATGAAAATACACCAATTGAATGAATTAATTCAACTTATACATCACGTCATATTAAGGAAATAATTTTTATTCATTTAACTCTTCTGGCAGGGTTGGCCCGGTAAGGCCTCTCTACCACCCAACCTTTATAGATATTATATATAATATTTATACAATTAATTAAAAATTATTATCTGAAATTACCTTTCGATTAACAAGATAGGCAAAAGGAGAAGTATACACTTCTAAAAAGAAAAACGTACTCCGTTTCATGCAATTGCTAACTCCATATAAACTATATAAATAAGATTTGGGTTGTGGGGAAAAACTCCTCAACTGAAGGTCCACGGAGGAAACCACATGGTGTGGGAGAACTCCCACACAAGAAGGGGATCGAAAGAAAACTCTCTAAAATCACAGGAGTAAAAAAAAGGAAAGAAAATTCATCTTAAAAAATCTTTTTATTTATTTTGTCCTGCATTTTGATATTAATTCGATAATAAATAATTTGGGTGCAAATTTAATTATTTGGAAGAATAAAAGATAGAAAACGATTCTTTTGTCGTTCAGAAAGGAAATGAGTTGAAATGTTCCCATATTTTTTATTAATTAGGTAATTCATGAAATATGTGCTGAAGTAGTGTAATTTGATAAGCACAGCTATTGTGGTAATATTCCTTGTGAATACAGAATTTTAGAAATCATTGTGTTGATGTGATTTCTTGGTACTGTTTTGAACGAATGAATAAAATAACGTTCTCTTTGCAAATTTAAGCAAGAAACTAATGTGGCTTTCTTATTCATGAACTCATAAATTCATTTGTTTTGCGGTTACTTCTTTTTTAAGCTAGAATGTTTCTAATTTTAAACAAACCATAGAATAATCAAGTAAAATAAAAGAAAACGTGTCGCTCGAGTATAGAAGTTGACAGTAAATGAAGATTATAATCTACAATCGAACTATACCTAGATTTTGCGAACAATTATTACGTGCAGATTTCCCTTGGAGAGAGCGTGAGCATCGATATCACATCAAGCACTGAAGAATGCATGAATTTCCTTTCCCTAAATGAAATGAGACATGTGTAGAAAGTCTGAATTTTCTCTAAATGGACTACGGGAGAGAGGGGTTCTCCTGGTTCTTCGCATTGCAGCATCGAAATTCAATTCGAATTACGATATATCACCTCTAAAATCTTATTGAAGTGTCTAAATATATCGTTGAGTTGCTTAATAGTTATGAACGTATGATTATATTAAAAAGTTCACGTAATATAGCGTTCATGCTATTTTAGAAAACAAGGTAATTTGCTTGTCCATTTGATAATCCATAAGGGAATTAATTCCTATGCGACAGAATTAAACTGTAATGTGAAAATCATATTAAGCTTCTTTTTTTCTAAAATTAGCCAAAAAGACGCAATGGGATATTTTAACTGTCACTACAGAAAATTTGTGGAGAGCATTTCTGTTGAAAAAACTACAAAACAAAACTCTTCCTTACATATGGAAGCTAAATGGTATTTAATATTCAGCTAGTTATCGTAGGATATATCCAAGTCAGTAATCATATTAGCACATTCAAGAGAAACAGTGTTTAACATGAGGATGAAGAATAGAAAAACAGTATGGTATTTAAGCCCTAATATCGTTAACTTTAACCCATGAATTTGTGTTACTGTTTTTACACTTGCAGTATCCTGAGTGATCTACAATGTAGATCACTTAAACTGCTTCAAGTATGTAGATTCTAAATATCTTCGAGTTCCGATTTTAGACACTGTGACTCTAAGTCATCGCCTACCACACTACCATTTTTACCGTTTTTATATTTATTTTGGAGTTTATTTCAAATACGTTTTGGGGTTTTCTAAATGGGTAAAAGATATGCGAAAGATGGAAAAGCTGCGAGAGGCATAGCACAAGTCAAATAAGTCACCAATTTTTAGCCTGTTTATTCAAAACTTCACTGATGACACTGTACCGTGGAGAATCGTATGTGGACATGTGTCTATTGAAGGATGGAATACTCCGCACAATGGTATCATAGCGCATATATGATTCCTCCGCACATGTTCAGAGAAAGCAACGTCATAGTGAAATTTCGAATGGAATCTATACGCCTTCAATTTTTGGAATTCTAAAGAAATGCAAAAATGTAGATTTTTACTTAAAAAAAGGCTATTTATCTTTAAAAATATTTCTATAGCTAAATTATTTTTCAATAATTGTTAAAATCACCAAACTTGAGGATGAGAAATACCTGAAGTAATATATGTAGGGAGAAGCGTTATAAATTGTTATTGGATAAAGATAACAGAAACGGAAATATAGTTCATTTGAAACTTGATCTAGTATTTTAAAATAGAAAACATTTCTACTTTTACGAGGTACAGAAATATCTGTAATATTCTCCTCGTTAAACAGAAAATGCTAAATTAACCCGTTTTGCTTAACAGTTAGGTTTTAGTCAAAATTCATATGATACTAAGAACAGTGGAATATGTGTGTATTTATTTACATATAATCAATTTAATGCTTTCTGAATCGTAAATAGACATTTTCAACAAGATATCTAAATTAGGAATGACCTTAGTTAAAATATCTAAGACTTTTCAGACTACTTTGCTAAATTATAACGTTTTTGTCATCATATATACGCTTCGTAATCATCGAGTTGATCATTTAATAGGAAAGCCTGAAATTGCACAGCGATAAACTAAACGCTCAGTCTCCGTGCTTTACTATCAATGGTTACTTCAAACAAGGTTCAGTATAAGCGTTAGAAAATTATCACCAAAATTAGCACGTGCAATAAATAATGATTTCCCCTCTCATAACGTCACTTGTATCGATTCAATGAAAGCGATTATGGGGATAGAACGGACGCTACTTGCGAAACTAATGATGGTGATGATGCACTTCATTCTACTTAATGAAAGCTTGCGGTGTGTTTACGTTTAGGGTGATTGCGAACATAAATATTGCACCAATGCGCTGATACTGCGGAAATCCTCGAATGAAAACGTTTCCGAATATTACACTGTTTCATAGTCTACTCCTCTTCTCACTCTCCGCAGATTAGTGGCTGCTACTCTCCTCCATATATGTCTATTGCTCGATATCAATTCTCGTTTCCTGTATGGATTATCACACACATCATCCCTTATTTGTTCATTAAGTCGTTTCTTCTTCCGATTCTCTCCTTGGGATGTTAAATGGATAGCTTTGTGTCTTTACAAGTGCCCAATGAGTTATATCAATTGTTTTGTAATTGATTTCAATAGTCATCTCTCCCAAATTTTATCAAGAAATCCTTTAATTAAAATTCCCATGTTCCAAAGTATCTTCTCCATTCTCTTGCAGAGCCATATTTTGAGTGCTTCTAATTGTTTATAATCAGTTTCTCCTTTCATTTTGGTTTCTTATTCAAATAACGCATCTATATAAAGATAATGTTTTGTATAATATAATATGAATAGTAGCACCAATTGTAATTCTGGGTTCTCACTGGATCGATGCTCAATTGACCGACAGCTTGATTGAACCATGCCCCAACCCAGCCCATTGATAACTATATTTAACTACTTTGAACTATTTGCGAAGGAATGTTAACAGAGGAACTAAGTCGAGGTGTTGCTTAATCAAACTGTCGGTCGAACGTCTGTCAATTGAGCGTCGGTCAGTCGAGAGATCCGTAAATACCACATAAAAAGACGTAATAACCCACCGGTTTCATCGCTGTACGACGTAATTAGGCATTGAGATGAAAAAATTGGTGCAATAAAAATGAAGATAGTAAAGGAGGGAAATGGGCGAAACATCAGAGGACAGAGGATGAAAACCCCCTGCCATACGCCTCTGGTGGCTCGCGGGGTATGTATCTAAATCTAAATCCAAAACAAAAATATACAAAGTAAGCCCTTAATGTTTGAAAATTAATTCAATATAAATCAGTGCTCATAACTGATTTAATTGCCATAAAAGAATTTAGGAGGGAAAGTGGACGTTTATTTTTTCGAAGGAACTATGTATTTGAATAATATTTGTGTGAATTTACGAGCATCCAGTAATGGGGAATAAGAAATGAACAGTTATTCATTGACAATATTATAGTCGTCGCGTTTCCAATCTCGATCCCCATTACAATATAAGGCCTACGTCTGTTTTTCTTCAATTTTATCATGGTATACTTATTGCTTAGTGCTATTTTATCCTTCAGGGTATGAATTCTAGATCAGTTGAACTTTTTTATCAGAAATAACTTGATTTCCCAAGTGGTCGTTTATTCCTAACCTCAGTGTTGTACACTCCTGGCCAAAATTAACGCAGCACCAGCCGTAAGAATCGCTAGGGAGGTGCTGCGTTAATTTTGGCCAGGAGTGTACAATTTTCTTCAACTTTAACAACCGCTATTGGCTTTTCTCAGTCTCATACCCTTTTATTAATGTGTATAACCTTAACTTCCGTTTTATTGAGGTTTATTTGCATAGTGTATCATCAACCTTGTATATTGTTCATAACGATCTATGTATGTTGCAAATTTTACTAGTTTTCCTCAAAGATTGCGGTTTCTCTATGTGCTAACATCTTCCATGTCCGTACTTCAGTCCCCTCTTCTATGCACAGGTCGAGCAAAACTGCTGGTGTTTACATCTTTGTCTCTCATAATGGAAATATTAATGGTTATAAGATGTGCAGGTTAATATTAAAACGAACAACCGCTAACGTTACATCGTGGTAAACGGAGCTATGCTATTCCATGAGTTCATTAATGTTAACAATATAATTACGGTATGTGCATCGTAACTACTTTTTAAGAAAGAGGAAAGGTGAATGAATGAATGAAAACGAGGCAAGGTTACCCAAAGCACTTACAACTTTAAGGTCCATTGTGCCATCCGCCATTATATGAGATTACCCATGGCCTTTGAAAAGGCAAGGAAACCTATGGGTAAATCTCTGATATCGCTGGGTTCCTGTAAAAAGGTACCCATGCAACGAAACCGTTCCCTATTTACAGCGAGGCATTCGCAGAGGAGATGAATAGTAGATTCCTCCTCTAAGTTGCATCATCTGCAGCTTTATGAATCAGTCATTCCCTTGTTTAGAGGTGCTTCCTCACCAGGTAGTGTCCAGTAAGCAGTCCTACCATGGCCTATAAATTCCTACTATTCAAAGTTAGTAGTTCTTTGGCATAGCTGGAGTTTGGTCCACCGATGAACCTTTTTGCTTTCCATAGACCCTCTATCGATTGCCAACATATCAGGTGCTGGAATGATGCCAAATACCTGATCGTAGCTTTCAGTACGGCAGAAGAAATAGGTAGAGTCGGTTCTGGACCAACGGGAGTTTGGAGAGCACCTTCCTTTGCTAGCTCATCCGCTTTTTCGTTTCCAGGAATGCCCGCATGTCCGGGTACCCAGAAGAGATGAATTTTGTGCTGTTTTGCTAGATCATCAATCTCTTCGCGTCATTCTAACATTAACACTAGTGGGATAGCTAGGTAGGATGAAGGAGTTTTACAATGAATTCCTGCTCCAGAACATCCCAAGAGGAAAGGTAATATACAGCTAACTATAACCTAGGCACATATTATCATAACGGAAATTCACGAGACACGTTTTCGTTAACAAACACGAAATATGCAGAAAATCATAGCCCAAGTATAACACTGCGGATTAGATGATTAATACAGTTCAGTCACAAATTGCATCGATGGAAAGAGTCTCTAATATAATTTAATAAATATACACATATTACATATATATTGTTTTTGTGTTGCCAAAAATTAACTAATTGCTTGTTAAATTCTTAGTTATGTATATTTAATAATAATAATAATAATAAAAACTCTTTATTTGGCGAGTTTAGGCCCATTTGGGCCTCTCTTACACCTAACCATTAAGGGTTACTAATATTACTTACAGAAAAGGAGGAAAAACAATACAAATACCTATATATAAAAAGAAAATTAAAAAGAGGTAAACAAATAAAATAATTGTTTTATGGGGAAAAACTCCTTGGCTGAAGGCTTTCGGGAAAACGCTCACACAAGAAGGGGAGCGAAAAATACCCGCGAAAACACAGATGGAAATAAATACAAGCAGGTATATCACTAGTTGAATAATTGCTGACCAATTGTGTTGAGTAAATTTCTTGGTGGTTGACAATTTATTGTAATTGTAATTGTATTTGTCAATTTATAGCCATCAACATTTATCAATGATATAAATATGCATTCTTCACTCCTTAAGTTAAATTTTGTATTGAAAAAATCGAATATTTTCCAACCTAGTTTTAGAATAATCGTATTTTTAATCTAAATTCTCTCAGGAATATGAATTTGGATCGTCATTAACCTCGTATTGAAAAATTATTGATCATCAATGTACACACATGGCTATTCGAACCTTTTGTGTTCTTTCTGTGTATAAAATAGTTTTTCATATCTTCTGTCATTTATCACGAGCGAAAATAAAAGTTGTCACATTAAATAAATTGAATGTTTTTTCCCTTTCAAGAACCGTCCCCTTGACGACCCATTGTCGAATTTGTTTACTATGTCGTCGTTCTTTTGATAATACACAGATAGAAAATGCCCAAAGGGATTCAACGGTGTTAAGTGGATGACCCTTTTCATTGCCTTTATACCGGTCAATTCTGCGATCACATTTTCAAGTTGCAAAGCAAAAAGGGGCTTGTTAAAGCTCCGTTTAAAATCGCATAAGGATAAGCAATAAAGGTCTCTTTCATAAAAGTAATTTACGTTGTTAATATCGTATGTTATAGCATTCGCAAATTCATTATTTGGCTTAAACCTTTGACAGATAGCAGTCTATATTTCCCTCTAGTAACAAAATTTTAGTTTAGAATTTTGTTTATTTCTCATAAATAACTTTGTATCGAAATGAGTGATGAGTGAAAAGATACACCACTTTTCAATAAGAAACTGGTAGTTAATTCATTCTGATTTAACTTTAAAAAGTACTGCATAAAAATCTTTATAGACACAAAATGTTTCAAAGTGAATCGCCATTCCGTCGAGTTTAAATTTGTACCGGCTAAAACTAAGCCAATTATTGCAATTTTAGTATGTAAAATAGTCAAACAACTGTCCAACACAGTGCTTTTCGGAAACTCCTCTTTCCCCCCCCTTTTCGGACAGTTATTGAAATCTCCTTGATTTCAGTGTCTGCGTTTTTGCTGATTAGTCTTAACTTTTCATCATCCCTTGGTTGCATTTCATTCTCCAGTTCCCGTTACTTTCTTCTGAAATGGTAGTTCAGATGCAAAAGTCACGTTTGACTTCGCCAGCTGTTGTTGAACTAAACAACAACAGAGCTTTCTCTTGAGTGGAATTGAGAATAAAAACATGAAAGTTAACAATGTGATCCATTCATTTATTTTTCCGGATTAGGGCGAGGTACCTCTAATTTTCAACTGAAATTTCTATATATAGGCACAAAAAACGAACTTCAGAAGATGCCAAAGAGGTTTTCATCACGCAAGAGAACTTAATTTTATATGAACAGGAAACTCCGAAAAAATCTCTAGTTCTTGACTAAAGGTTTGAGGGAAGTAGACCATACACTTACATATTGCATGTCGTAAGACTGAACAAATATCCACAGTAAAATCTAGTTCATGGAACAGTTTGGAGTTTTGAGTTTTATACAATATATAATGAAACGTTTCAAATGTGCTCATTCACATCGCTACAAGTATATTTACTGAAATACCTATTGTCTACAAATTTAAGCCTATCAAAAACCCCTCCGAGATACTTTATCACCATTTATCAACAATTAATTATTGTATCTGAAATTTAAACCATTGCGAATGAGATATATAATGAGATGCAATTTAAATATTGATTTATTTTAACTGTTTAAGTTTTCTAATCTGTACATTCTAAATCGTATAGAATAATACTCATACTTTAATAGACTTCCGAATGAATCATTTTTCATTTGTTTAAGTTTATAGCCAAGTACAAAATAAAATTAGAAAATAATTCTATACATTCGCTATAGAAGGCAGAATTCAAACTAGTTTACTAAATATTTACGAGTGGTCGCGTATTGTATGTGGCAAAACAGGTGACGTTTCACTTATTTTCTCTCACAGTCGGACTAATGCAAGACTAAAATGGAGCTGCTGACTTATGCTAATGATAGGGTATTCAATAAAGGATTCGGTCCTGGTTTACATGGGACCTCCCTGTATTGCACGAAAACAATGGCGCGATTGACGGACGGTCGAATACAGATTTGAAAAGAATGAAGAAAATAAGGAGGCAGCTTAGAGGGCAACCACCATAAAAAAATCCCTGTCGACAAGTTACAAAATGCGTGGGAAATGAAACGGGGATCACCCCTTACCAATATCGCATCGAGTTTTCTCAGTTATCCCGACTGCCTTTTATTTCGGACAGCCATCCTTTTCACCATCTCCAATTTTCTACTTCTTCCCTTTCTGTACTACCTTTCTTCCTCACCCTTCCGCTGATATCCTTCTGGGCCTCGGAAAGAGCTTAACGCTTCCATCCCTTATATCAATAAAAAAGCTATTTCATTACTTAAGGCCTTAACCTCTCATTTTCTCATTCCCATTTTCTACGCTCCAATAGGTCTTTTTTATTTTTATAGTTCCCTACTTTGAAGCAGAGGAGCGAAAACTTTTTCACCTGACTCGCAGAGGGAGAGTAATGAGATAAAAAACATGGAGTAAATCGCTACGAAGCGAATAATCTCCGAGATATAATTTGACGAGTGATATCCGTAAATGTGCAACTATTTGTTCTTTTTTATATGATATTATTTTCTTTTTGATCTTATTTGATTTCATTTCACCACTAAAAATGTTCTCCTATCTGTAATTTTCGCAGGTTCTCACACCCCTTTTTGAGGGTGTTTTCCTGCGGTGGAAATTTTCTTTTTCCTAAGCTTTTGACTTAGTTATTTTAAATCCAGATCCAAATCCAGTAATCTTCTTCTGAGTTATGTTTTTTCGGGTTATCTCTTTTTTTACATTTATATGTCAAAGGGATAGATGTGAGAAGAAAATTTACAGTCTCAATCTCGACCCAAAAAAACTCCTTTATTATCATTATCAAGTTGACTTTTTCTATCAATACTGACCTTTCAAATGTTACACGGCAAATATTCTCGTGATTTTCTGACTAAATGGATGAACCTTAACAAATAATCGAATGAAGAAAATTATCATTTCGAATTGGTAAATGCTAACGGACAGCTGAATGTAAATAATATTTTTTTAATTCCACGGTCTTGCTTTCGATTTTACGAATAATTCATGTACTCATAGAAAACAATAGAAAGGAAATTGGGTAACTGTTCTCTATGTTTTCTCAATTTTTACTTATAAATACTGTTTATTGTGTCGTGGTTTTAAGATGTTTTGTAAATGCTTTTATAAGTTTTCCAAAGCCGCGTTATGTTCATTTAAATTTCACTGAAATAGCTAATGGTAATCGCTTTAAATGTAAAGATCCGAGATAATATTTTCTTTAGAGATATACCTTAGGGTCTTCGTTAAGTAAATATTAAGCCAGACAAATAAAAGAATTAACAGAAAAGAAGTAAATCAATGCGACATTTTGAAAGGACATTTAGCGACATGAATAGCTCAGGTTAAAAATATTATGATGAAATGAGAAAAGACTTCTTATATGGTTTCCTTAAGATAAAATTTATTTCTAAATCGATCTTATTCTAGCTTATTCTAAAAATCTAACTAACGAGCCAGGGAGGAAAGCAGATTGGAAAGTTGTCGGAAACGCCGAGCTGAGCTCGGTTTAGAAAAAGGGCAGAGAAACTAAGAGAAGGGATTTGTAATGGAAATGCCTGGGGAAAGAACCCTGGAAGATGAATGATAGATTAATTAGACTTGCAGATGTGAAAACTCTAGCAATCCATTCCGAAAAGGCGTCACGAATGGTAGATAAACGATAATCCTAGAAGATTTGAAATTAAAATCAGGTTATTAAAGATTTGAGGGATCAATTTTCAGCGGTATAAAAACAAGATAAGCATGGCTCAGGGAAAACTGAGAATTACAGCTTTAGAATAAATAAAAGATGAATTATAATTGAAGTTATGGAAAAGAATTCTGAACGAATTTAACTAAAGAGGATCAGAAATTTTGCGTTCCACGGCGAGGACTATGTAGTCAAAGTTCCCCGCAAATTAGATAATGGATGATGAATTGGAATTATGATGATAAAACAATCAGATCGTTAACTTTAAAACACCGTTTTTTCTGTTTTTAGTCCTTTGACATGGGAATAGTCTAAAGATCTAATTATTTTAATAATATTTCTTTTAATTTATTTTCTATAAAATGAATATATTATATCACAAACTTGACTATACAGGCCTTTTACTTTGTGCTTAATGGTGAGAGATGATGTTTTCAACCGTTTTTGTCATTATGTATCACCTGGGAATAATGATCACGGAACTAGAATCGTAAACTTCAACATATGAACCGATATGAACAAACCTGTAGTGATATAGATTTTTCTATCTTAGATTTTGATGTATATTTCATTTTCAGTGTGAAAAGGGTACCTTTTATAAATTAGTACATAGCATTAGGAGTCACTTTCTCTGTTAAGTAAGTTATTGGCATCTGAAGTTAAATTATGATCAGATTAATGTAAATGAGAAGATGAAAATGATACTCACAAATTATGGACTAGGAATAGTTTATAAACAGAAATAATATAAATACGAAAAAAATACTAATTATGTTCAATTCAAATTATAAGTTATGATCTAACCTAATAAGAATATCATTAGCTATTTTTTACATTTTCATACAAAGCTAATATATGTTTCTATTAGGTTATTGAAATTTTTACGTCGTACTAGCCACGGCATGTAACTGCCATAAATAATGCGACTTTGAACCTCAGCGTCATGAGATCGACTCCAGAAGGCCCCCAAATCCAGATGTTACCATACGGATGCATTGCGGGGATTTTTGGATATTTTAAAGGCACTTGTCGGCAAATTAGAAAATTGAAATTCGAGAGATCGCTGCAAACCGTGCATATCCAACACGATTTTTAAGATTTTTTTTAATACCTTCACGATAACATGGAAACTTAAAACCCGGCATTTGATTAGAGATCATACATACATTTCATAAACGCTGTTTGTTTCCCTGATGATCCTCGGTTCGATTCCAGAACCCCATTTACATTCCTCTACGCATTGCAAATAGAGATAATGGAAACTTATAATAGTTTATTCCTGGTATGATATCGACTTCAAACTTTGGATTAAATGCGTTTATTCCTAGCTGGTCGTTGTATGTATTCTAAATTTCCAAAAAGATCTGGGTTTGAAACCAGGCTTCTCTGCAATTTAAAATGTATGACGGAAATTTCAAATTTTGTATCATTGATTTACCGAGAAGGTGGAAATTCTATGACCTTACATGTGAGCAGAAGTAATGAATGTTTCATAAGCACAGTTTATCTTTGACCTTATGATCATTGGTTCCACTATTTACATTATACCATTCAATTAAACGCAAATATAGAATTTCATTTCAAGACATTCCCGACAACCGACTTAGAATTTTAGAAACGGTCAGATTATCACAAAGTAAATATTCTAATGCAATTTTACCTTAAGTCATGGGTACGACACCAGGTCATCTTGACACATAATCGAACTTTACATAGACACATTTGGGTTCCTATATTCTAAATTTTCGAACCTAATATAAATTTGCAAATTACAGTACTTTAAACACATACTTGCTGAATGCAAGCAAATTTTACTCGTAGATATATATAGTTACGAGTAAAATGCTGGTTGCATACAGCGAGCAAATGGTTTAATATATACAAGATTTAGATAAATGCATGCAATGTGTCAACTGTCTTCAAAGTAAAGAGTCCGAATGAATTATGAAAATTCAACCAATGTATTAAATGGGAGATAAACTTACCGTCCGGCATCGAACCCGGGTCTTCCTGGTGATACTTACTATGCAGCAAAACAAAAGATCACCATCTCTAACTATGTGTGAAAGAACAAGCAGAAATTTTGGCTGCAACTACCTCAAACGACGTCCTACTTTTCCCTTATATTCCTTATGAGAGAAAATTTAATGTGCTCCGGCATCGAACCCAGGAACACTATGGTCATACATAATTTTTTTTCATAAACCTAGTCTTAGTGTACATCTTTTAGCAAAGCAAGAACTTCCTATCATTTCGATAAGTTCATAAAAAATAATGAAAAACTACCCCAATATATTTTAAATGGGAGATATTTGCATCGTTCTAGCATCGAACCCAGGATATTTTCTATAATAATCATTTATGTTTTCAATAGATCATGACCATATCTATGAACTCCTTGAGCCTTGACTCTCTACCTATCAGGTAAGTATTTCTTAGAAATTCACTAAAATCAAAGCAATACATTTAAATGGGAAAAATCGAGATTTTGGGTCCTTCTGGGATCGAACTTACGGTAAGAATGATCAATTTCTCATTTTTCCTGGGGGTTTCACGTTTCGGCTTATACGCTGTAAAAATTTCAAGTTAATGACGCTTGTAGTTTAGCCTGTGAATTAGTATCCTATCTATCAATCTATATGAATGAATCCGGAGGAGGAATTATATATGATAGATATCTGGGGAAACGTAAAAAACAGAAAATATTAACTAAGCAAGATAATGGTTTATCTTGCCGTTAACGGAATTATGTCATACCGATTGAGTACAGATCCAAACAGCATTTATTGCCGAAAAATTGGAATTGTCCCTAAATCGCGTGAATTTAACCGCTGTATAAGAGCTCCCACACACTCCCACTCACTAAACCCACCTCCACGACACCGTAAGACGTGGGAGGAAATACTAATCAATTTAACCAGAATCGCGGTATCATTTCCGCGTACTTCTCACATCGCCACTGATACGGAATAGACTGGATAACGAGAAGGCGGCGAACGGAAAAAATTCCCGGATATCAGCGACAATTGGGGTGGATTCCGAGTAGCGAGGAGGAAACGCGACCCAGATATCCGCGCCTACGTACCATTTTCGCTAAATGCAGCACTTGAGGAGGGATTACCTTATACCCGTTCCCGTATCCCACCGATCGAGGAGCACCGCTTTTGCGAAGGATGCGCGACCTCGCGGATTTTTCTGGAAACAATTTTTCACCTTCGCCCACATTTACAGAGGATTCATGTATCACTTCCCACTATGGCTTCGATAAAGGCATAGACAGACATGAAAATGAGTTGGGGTGTTTTTTTCACGCCGTATTTTCCCGTTTACAATGGTCGGGAGATATCTGTGGGATCTTTTGTCACAGGCTCGATAGCCTGATGTATTTTTGAAGGAATACTTTAGAGATCTTGTATAAGTAGATCTGGAGAGTGTGGACGATTTTAGGTGAATTCCCTATGAATCTTGGATATTAGCACTAGAAGGACGAGGTGGTCATTAGACCTTTTTCCAAAGTTTTCCCTCAAAATATGTTATGCTAAATATTTTCAATTTGAGAAACTCTTTGACTTGGTCTGATGTCTTCCCAAATTTAATACAAACCCTTCAAATTTTTGTTAACACTGAACTTAATGAACTCTTTGCTGCAGCTAGAAATTTGTTTATAAACTATACTTCGACGGAAAAACACTGATATAATGTTGATGTGAATATCGATAAACCCAAATTAAATATTTAAACAATCTAACGCCTCCAAGATACAAATACGCAATAAAATATGTATTGATAAGCATAGTGGTCAAATGACCACTTCCGTCCTTTTTGGTATACCTAGACTCCCATCCTTCTAGTGTTGAAACGCAGCCATAGTAAATTGTACAGTACATTCAGAACTGTTTAAGATTTTATCCGTATCATGTTGTACTTTTTATATCATCCTCTTTCATTTTATGATATTGAGTACAAAATATGAAATTTTATATGATATAGTTTAGCATTTAGGTTTCTTTGATCATATAAGCTACTCGGCCAGATCACTACAGAAAGAGAAAGATTCCGGGTTCGATTCCCGGCCCCGTCAGACTTTTTCTCAAGTCCTTTTTCTCTTGGGAAATAAGGAATAACTCTAAACTGTCTCTCTGAACCATATTTATTATAGCAGTGTAATAAAATTTATGATATTTAGTTACTTGGTAGAAATATTCTTACAATTTTTAATAATTTCATATATACTTCTGCCAATTTGATACTTAATTTACGAAATATTCTTATTGTTATTCAACCATTCATTGGAGACGGTTCGCCCTGGGGAGGCTTCTTGTCCACCTACCACCCTTTGCAATTTCGACTCGTATTTATAGCAAAAATTGCAAAAAAATTTAAATTTATAAGAAAATTAAAGGATTGGCTTCTGTTAAAAATAATCTCTACAAATGCAGGTTGATACAGCAAACGCACAGATTAGATGAAACCCCTACGAAAGAAGGGAGTTTCATAAAACTTGTGAAAAAAAGAAGCGAGAGATTTAAAAAAGCAAAATATTAATGATAAGACTTATGACGACTTGGATAAACATTATGCCATTATGTAGAAGTCGGCCTCTTTGTATATAGATTCTTAATCAATTAACTTATCGAATCGTGTAGTAGTATTATTAAAAGTGCTTCTACAACTTAGGTCATTTCACACATTGGCTCCCACCGGGAATCGAACCGGGGACCGCTTTCACCAAAGACAAACGCGCTGTCCACATGAATATCCGGGAGCCTGTCTCATTGATTCGAGTAAGGATTTCAGCACGATCATGCGGCTCTGAATGTCACTATTACCACTTGCGTCAATGAGGAACGTGTTGAACCAGCTTTCTGGCACATTAAAGACCATCGAATTCTACTCTATCCTTATAACCGAGGCCTCTGGAAACAAAACGAATTCATCTTCTGAGCTGCGAAATCGTCACGTAGGGCGTCATGAACGAAGCATTTTTCACCGCAGTCAAAAACCCTGCGCATTGGCTTTTTCGGAGTAAAAGGCAAACGCCTTCGCAGATGGAAAAAAATCCCTTGTGTCACAATCACTCCACGCGGGGTTTCACATTCGGGCTCGATTCCCCTTAATTAATTCTGCCTGGATTTCTCCTTCTGTAGTGGTAGAGGATCAAGGGAGTGGAAAATGGATCGAAAAGGAAAATGAGAATTTTAGTGTTGGTGATGAGAATTGATAGGGACTTATATGAGGTTAAGAAAAAGGAGTTTAGTTTTTGTAAGTTTTATCCTGGACATCCCAAGCGTAGGTGATCAACATTTTTTTACCTCGTGTTTTCTTACTCCATTGTATGCTGCAGTAAATTGCGCAAAATGTGTTTCTTAGAATATTAAGCTATATCTTGGTATACGTTATTTATTTATTTTAACAGAAGTAAAAAATAATTAACGATATTTTTATTTTCACTTACAAGAAAAATGATAAATGCTTCGAAAATTTTAACAAATATTTCGTAAAAATTAGGCATCCTAGAAGAGATAAATCTTTTACAGGGATTGCCATAACTTTAATTCAATATTGATAAGTTTTTTGGCATGCATGTCAAAAATAAAATTTCTATGAAAATGCTTCGAGGGTTGGAGTGTAAACAAAGAATTGTGAGTATTATTCATATAATTCCAAGCATGAAAGTGTTTACGTGTTTATTTTTAGATTTCAGACGTTGAAGAAAACATCTCTTTAATACACCTAAAGTTAATGATACGGATACTTTTGCCGTAGTTACACTCCTTATTAGTTACAATTTAAGTTAGTCCTGGTCACAGCACTAGTAGCGTAGCACATCTGAGGTGCCCTATCAGAAAGTAGAGGATGTTTCTAATTATTTAATTTTATACAGAAACATTTTTAAATGTCTAATCATATTTTTTATCAAAAAATGATAAGGAACACATATAAATGTTATGTTTTTAATAATAATAAATTTGGAAAATAAATAGAATTATGAATAAAAAACCCATCTCAAATTTGCTTTAAAGTCGATGAACTTATTTTTATTATTCATTAATATTGTTATATACTCCTAAAATTGGTAATATTTTAATGCAATTTTCCATATGAAGAGGCAATACCTTATTGATCTTCGTGGGTCCATTAAATAAGCCTTCACTCTCTGGTTACTATTATTGCCATCCTATTATTTATCCTTTCTTCCGATATTATTTCCTGAGATTCGTTTTTACTAATTCCGTAGTGATTGCCCTGTTATCTTTAAGATTTTCCAAAAAAAGGGAAAATGTAGATCAGTTATTTTTAAATCCTCAAACACCTTCTAAAATAACCTAATACATTCATTCTTGTACGTTTACAGTATGTCCTTAAAATGACCATTCTCTAAAGGAAGATCTTACTTTTATAAAATTTCTATCATTAATTTATTTTAAAAAGAGAAAAGCTCATCATGTATGTACCAGTATTTCCCTGGCTTGAAAGCAACAGTGACAATATAGGGTACCAAGAATCTATGCATTCCAAAGCAATGTTTAATAAGATTTGTTTCTTTAGCACGCGCAGACTAAAAAATATGAGTAAAAAGATAACAATTACATAAGATAAGTACTGTTGAAAGTCACCCTTCCCACGAGAGCTATTCCTCTCTCAAATTGATTACCTGCTGTTATGTAGATGCTCGACAGATTCAGCATTAGAGACTCGTGAATTATATGAATGCTTTCATTTAAGAGCGTGTCTTCAGACTTCTTATGGTAAAAATGCAATGATGAGCTTTATATGATAATGGAAAGAAGCCACTTTTTGCATAGTTCGTGCCCAGCGGCCACTGAAATTGTCAAAGTAATTTTTAAGGTCACATTCCAGGAAAATTCGCATATGCAGCCTAGTATACATGCGTAGGATGGTAACGGTCAAAGGTCAAAGAAAATAAGGAAATTAATTCATTGGGACAAAGGTGTGTAATATTTCATGTTTTTCTTCTCAATTTAGTGCCAGTAATTGATTATTTCCACCAGAAAATCAAGGTAATTTTTGCATCCGCTCTCTCTTAAATACAGGAATATCAAATAGCAATTGTATTTTGGTCAAAATTAAAATTTAAGTTCAGTCGTAAGAGTATGAGGGCGATTTTTAAATCTTTCTTTAAAATATAATGGAAACTTTCAGGTTGACCTTCCATTAGATTTTTTTCTCTCTGGAACTCTGATGGAATAGGTAGGTACTCTTTATTTTTATGCAGCATCCTGCGGTACTACACGGTGTATCTGGAATTTTTAATTGTAATTTTGAAGTCTACAATAAATATTTATCTAGTGTATTATCTTTACATTCTACATAAATTTATATTAAATGTCTCCCATGTTATGTATAAAATTATAGTTAATATTCTAGAAACATCAAGTTGGTGTAAATTTCGATTGATTTCTCTAACTAATTTAAAATAGTTTTGATTCAAAAATTATAAAAAAAACAAAGAACTCTTTTTGGCTTATGTAATTCTCGGTTTATTCATATATTTTAATGATTCAAACTTGATTTCCTACTATTCAATTTATATTAAAATAAATGCTAATTCCTTGGGTCTGCCATTAACTTCCTACACTGATTTCAATGCGAATTGACGTTAGATTATAGTTCAAGATTCTCTTTTACATCGCCTTTAGCTCTGTATCACAAGGAATATGAATGTTCAAATTCGAGTATATTTCCCCACTCTTCTTGTTTTCCTATCAGTCTCCTGTAATAATAAAAATATTATTCTATTCTCCAATCCATTTACTGAATGTTACGGATCAATTTTCCTCTTTCTCACATGTATACTACCTTAACGCGGTAGAGGTTTCATAAGAAAATTCACATTGTCATCTCTTAGCCCCTGTGAGTGGGACAATCATCAAAACTCTATTTCACCCTTGAAAGCCGCAACCCCCATTCTGAATGCATATACAGTATGCCTATACACAAGGCGTAACAACCACCTCAAATCAAACTACCAAAATTATTGCTGAAAATTGATACATATATCCTGCAATTGAATTTTCATAAATATATTCAGATTTCAAAGTTCTCATAAGTGTTTAATTTCATCAAACTAGTAGCAAACATATTTATCTCCGCTTTTAGTTGTCTGTACATTAGACTCATGCCAAGGTGTCATGTTATGGCTGACCAAGACCCCTCTTTTACGTCTTTCTTATTGTCTGTATTAAAACTTTCCTTTATTCTGTGTCCTTTGGTGCTTCTATTCAAATTACTAGGGTTTTACTAAATGCCTTCCTTCACTGCAAAATTAAATTGCTACCTTATTATTTATCTCTTGAAATATATTATTTTAGCAGGTTATCTATTATTATCTCATAAAGAAAAAATCTGATGTTGCCAGCACACGACTTTCTCCATATATAAGTCGTAGATGTTTATCTACGACAATATTGTCGAAGTCTGTATTCAATATAAACTTGGAAGATATATTGCATATTGATATTCATGCCAAAGTCATGTTTTATAGTTTTGCCTTCAAATTTTGCTCATCGCTAGGATAGTACTGAATCAATCCTTCATACAAATCTGCATGGGGAAATTATCTTTTATTGAAGTATTTATTTATGTTTGATGTCTGAGAACAAAACCTATTTAAATTACAATATTATTGACAACTAGCGGAAGTGCCCGTTGAAATTCAACGGGGATAATAAGTAAACATATATGAAGTTATACTCTCTCACGATTTTAGCAGCTAATGGTTGACCGGTAGAAGACCCTCTCTGCCTTTAAGTGGATGACTTTATGGTTTGTATATTGGTTCGCATTAAAAATTTTATCTAGGAAAATGGATTGAGAATGAAATTTATGATGTTTGGATAGTATATAAGTATACATATACTTGTAGGTATTTCATTTGTATGCATTCAATATAAATGAGTATACAGTTACAATGGCTCTTATACGATTGTAGAAAGCCAAGAAGTTTTATAGACCTTTAATGATAGATTCCAACACTACATGCCTCTCATTTCTCCCATTCTACAGATACCGTACATTACTTATGAGACAATATTTAAATTCACTAAAGTTTAAATCTTCTGTACGCGTACTTAGTGTCATTTTGGAAAATCTCCAACGCTTATATGTGCGTAAAGCACACACACACTATCGTCATAAAAGGTTGCAATAATACTAACTAAGGTACGTAACCTAACGAACGTACTGGTAGAAAGTCTAACATACTAAAATATTGAAATTTTGATGGCCAGTTTTCAAAATCACGGTTATATCTTAGTGAAACACTTCAATTAAAAACATAGGTAAATCACATTATGCATTCATGATTAATTGTACTAATAAATAAGTTAATGACAATATTCGTATGTATGTTATTAACTATGTCCAATTCGTCTATGTTGACGTAAAACTGAGTTCTGCTTATACTTCATCAGTAATAAATGCAATAATTTAATCTTTATTAACTTTAATCGGCAGTTTTAAACTATATAAATTCATTTCACTTCCAATGTATAACTAATTATAACACTTTTGAAGTATCTGAATCATAAAAAATACTTCGCAGCACCTAACGTCTGTGATATGATTTACAATAAATAAAAAGGAAATGTCGCGAGAAATATCTGTTTAAAGGAAATAGACAAATTTATTCAAAATATTTTGAGGATTTTCAACCGATAAAACCACTAACAAACTTATTTTTCAGCGATAAACCAACTGAGGCGAGAGGCTAGCTCTTTAAATTTCCGCCATATAGTTTGTTTACATCCATGATGCATTGCGGTTAAAGTTACTTTTAAGACCAATTAAGGCTTAAGTATCGACAAAAAAACGTTTTTTTAGAGTTTACGTGAAGATTACAGTCAAGGTCGACTCTAAATATATGTTATAATACCGGACCTAAGTTTAGAAAATCAGTTTTAACTTAAATATAAATCAATACTATGTAATTGATAGTGACAATAAGTCATAATTACTATCGCATTGATATATTTTTAATTATTTACATTCTCCAAATAATTAGCTGGGCCCGCGCAAATATTTGCGCACGTAGAAATTAAAGATTTGACAATACTTCATAAAAAGTACATAGTTCTTAATCAACTTTCCACTAGTGTTATTTTAGGTACCGGAAATTAACATACATCTTATTAGACGTCCATTGACAATATTTTAAATTTATACTGTTCGAGGGGTAAGAAGCCATGCTACAGTAAATTTCCTTCCATAAGGAATATATAGGTAAGGTAGGACGTGAATTGAGGGAGTTACAGGTGAGATTTCAGCTTGAAATCGTATGCATAATTACAGATGGTCATTTTGTACTGACCTAGATATCTAGAGATATTTCTTAAATGCCCAGGGTTCGATGCCAGGATGGACCCGATTCTCCCATGTGGAGTACATGGGAGAAATATTAAAAGTAATTCTTTACTTCTAATCGATGAGATGCACGACTATGCACCATGATGATGATCAATTTCTTGCATTTTTACTTAAAATTTTACCTTTAGCTCGCAATAAGTAAGTATACCTTACTTGTAGTAACATAGTTGATCGTTATCATACAAAAAAAGTTATTTTTCGTAGTAGTTTATATTACTACAAACATTAAGATACTTCATTGATCAACTTATTACTAAAATAATCATAAAGTAATAATTTTGGGTGTAACAATGCAAAGAATTCCAAAACTGAAATTACAATTGTGGAAACTAAAATAAATGTATATTATTTATTAAGCTTTTCGGTACTTCAGACGAAAACGTTTCCTCAGGAGGGTTTAGTTTAAATCAGTAAAAGTATACCTAGTTCTTTTCTTCTGAATAAATTAATTAATAATAATATATAAACAGACACATTAATGTAATTATTGATGACCGATTCCATTTCACAAAAAGTAATCACTTTCAGTCAATCTATGAAAATTGTCATCGGGCCACCTAATTCAATTGCTTTCCATGTGGTTACACTTCAATTAAGTACCAATTTAAAATATTCACTCGTCTTCGCGAAACGCAATCACTGTGAAAATGACGTCTGAATGGTTCACTACTGCCTAGTAAAAGTTTCTCGTAAATTAAATAGTTAAAAGCAGGTCAGTTGCTGAAAATAAAAATTAACTCTGTGACATCGTCAGCAGGTAATTGTCTCGGAGAGGAACACTAGTGTAAAAACCATGGCATTTAAACCAATAACAGTAGGATATTAATTTGTGCATCACTAAAAAGAATAAAAATAGGACGATTTAAAGTAGGTTTTTTGTGCTTGTAATTTAAATGGAAACGAATTATGGGTTCCGGATTTCGATCCCGGAGACTCCGGAAATGAAACTATTAAGATCACATTAGGATAAGAAGACATTTTAAGAAAGGCACAAAGAGATAACGGACGCGATGATTATATAGAAATAAATTCTATATGCCCCTAAAAACCAACAACAATTTTTTTCGCGGAAAGTAAGTGAGTTGTGTAGCTAACTTTTACCCCAATACTAAAATGTGTAACATAAACACGGAAAACCATCTAATAACACAAACTCAATCACAATGCCAAAACAGAAACGAAAATTAAACAGCTCACGATAAGATAGTAAATTTATATGGAGTGAAAGCAATCAAAATTGCCACAAATGAATCACTTTTTGTATTCTGCATATAACAAAACATAAAATTGCTCTACCTTTTTGGACAGGTATGCGATGTTAGCGATTTGCTACATATTGATCACTGGATGTTCTACTCCTGTGAGAACCCGAGCATCGAATCAAGAGAAATCTTTACAATTTTCACTGACTACATTTTTGTCTATCTCTAAATATTCATCGTTGATAATATATTAGATTTAATTCTTAATTCAGAAGATTATATCAAAAACATCCGCAACGTACCTGTTTATTTATATGTATTCAGTTGAATTGATCGAGAGAAAGCAATTATAAGAAGCACAATACTAATGAAACTGTTTTATTTCACGGAAACACTGTTAAAAATTACGTTGATATAAACAAAGTTCAGTTGCTACAGAGAAATAAACAAAATTTGAATTTTTTAAAATTTTGGTATATTTTTCGCGAGATTTTTCGGAGGATATTGTTTTTATCGGCAAATGTTCATAATATAATTATATATATAAATGTATAAATATAATTTCTTCTATTGTATATCTAATATAGTGTATCTCTTATTTTCAGCATTAGTTTTAACTGATCATTTATTCTATATGTCTTCCTATGGATAAACTCATGAGCTCAAAATGAAAAATCTGATGTGGCCAACTCATGACTTTCTTCGTATTTATTGAAAACATAAGCCTATGCCGGTGATATATAAATAACTCCAAAACAATGAGTGTTACAGGAAAATGTTTCATACAAGCTTTGTAGTAAAAAACATTATCTACAACTTTGGTACATAATTGTATATACCTACATTGCATTTTGACAGACATAAGTATGAAAAACTTCAATTTCTGGGTAAACAACAACTTCCGGTTAACCATTATTCAAGAATAACTCCTAAACAATCAGTGTTACGAAAAAATGTTTCATACAAAAGTTGTAGTAAAATACATTATCAATAAGTTTTGTTTACAATTGTATATACCTACATTGCATTTTTACAGAGATATGTATGAAAAGCTTCCATTTCTGGATTAACAACAACTTCCGGTTAACCATTATTTGGGAATAACTCCTAAACAATCAGTGTTACGAAAAAATGTTTTCTACAAAAGTTGTAGTAAAATACATTATATACAACTTTTGTGTGTAAATGTATACACCTATATTGCATTCTGACAGAGATAAGTATGAAAAACTTCAATTTCTGGGTAAACAACAACTTCTGGTTAACCATTATTCAAGAATAACTCCTAAACAATCAGTGTTACGAAAAAAATTTTAATACAAAAGTTGTAGTAAAGTACATTATCTATAACTTTTGTATGTAATTGTATATACCTATATTGCATTCTTACAGAGATATTTAAGAAATAAAATTTTGTTCCGGATAAACCGTAACTTTCGGTTGAGCGATATTCACCAAAAACTAATCAACTGTTGGCATTGCTAGGAAAATACTAAATATGAATTTTGGAAATGATCGGATAATTAATTTTTAAGATAGAGCGCCCACAAACTTTTTAACCACAGACAGACAGACACACAGACAGACATGTTCGAGAAAATAGCTAAACATGCTCTATGGGCCCCAAAACATCTATTTCCGTCGAAATCTGGAGGTCTTCTCTATACTACGTATAGGGAGAAAGTAAAAATTGCTTAGGTCGTCATGGAGATGAGTTGTTTACAACATCAAAATATTGATAAAATATTGATGCATTTTATCAAAATGTTTACAATTTCGAATCGTTAACGATATTCTACGACTGAAATAAGAATCTCTATTTAATTTCCTTTCTTTTGGTACTTGTCTCGACTTTGTACGACTTGTGTTACTAATTTAATTTTGCGAAAGAAACAAAGCCTGCAAGCGATAAAAGTGAAGTTTACGTGTATTCCTTATGGAACCGTATTATGGACTCCTGGGTTCGAACCCGGGCTTTCTTAGTAATGGGAATAGTTTTCCTAGGGGTTTCTAACTCGTAGAAACACAATGCAGTTTGTTTCGAATCTCTAAGTCAAACCGTTTCTGAAATAAAGGGGGGGACGGACGGACACTTCGGAAATTATATATAAAGATTTTACTTTTGAGACTATCAACGTCATTAGCTAAGGTTAGTTTATTTAATAAATGGAATCATCTCATTCTAGTTCATCATCTATCATCGTAGTTCTATAAAATAATTAATAAGAAATCGGCTTCGGTATTCAAGGAATGAAATTTCGAGGTAAATACTGTGAATTTTAGCAAATAAACTTTGTGTGTCAACAAGCGCCAGTGGATAAATGTTAAACATGAAAGATGATACTTCTTCCTCATTTTTATTATCAGAACTTAAATAAAAATACATGAATCTTATGAATTTTTATTCGAGCAGTATATTTTTCAATATAAAATTTCCATTTTAATAATAAGTATTAAGCAATAATTTACCGTTCTTATAATGATGATGAAACCTTTTGGTTCAAAAACAATTTTCTTTACTCTACAATCCTCTTTCAAAGCAATAATAATAATATGCCCTTTTGTTTCAATATAGAGCGCCGTGTTTCATATACCATGAGCATCTCTTCTCTCGCTGAATATTGCGTTCGTACGGAGATTTCATGTTAACCTTCTAAGTCAGTTAAAGCTATCCACTTGCAAAGTTACGCGCGAGGGATGTCGTAAACGCAAGTGAATTTAAGATCGGTGAAGGAACAGTAAAGCCACAACAGAGTGAAAGAGGAAACACATGGCAACGCCGTATGAGTGAAGTTTTTTGTAGACTTTGTACTACGTTAGTCAACTTTTTGAGGTCGAAAAGTTTGAAAATTATCATTATTATTGCATAAATTTACTGAGTTTTATCCAAGAAAAGAGAAGAGACTTTAAATAATTAATTCACTTATTGAACAACATGCATCACTTATTCAAGTCTTACATGTACCAATGCTTTTTCTTCAATTAACGAGGTACATTAGATACTTACTAGATTATTTTAAGTTTTCTCTTCAATGTTTTAACCACTGGCTACTTAGTTTTATTTTAATATATACAGTTTTAACTGGAATTTCATCTTAGTTAATTTTAAATTAAGCCTGGTAGCTCCCACTGTGTGACATTTCAACTTTTTCGACATTAAATTAGAGGAATTCTGTCATTATGTCCTTTTTGGGTGATGTCCATTAGTAAGTTGGTAGGTGGGAGTATATCACTATCTTATATATTTCACTCAAGATTTACAGGTGTCCACGCGTTATCGGTATATCTTGATATTTTAATTAATATATATTGTCAAGTCTTATATGAGATTATTTACACTTAAGATGAGTTATTAGGAAGACGAACCATTTTACTATATACTCCGCTCAAATACCGGCATTATATTTTTTTCCATTTATCTCCCTCAATGCTAATAATTCAAAATTATGGTATGTAATAATTTTCAGCTTATAACAGATTCATTATCCATCTAAGATCGAGATCAAGCTTTAATATACGAATCCAAAAAAGATTTATTTGTAAAATATAATGGTTCAATCTAAATACCATTTTATGAGCAATGAATTGGCAGTTATAACATTCTGTCCTCACATTCAATTTGCGGAAAGACTTCATTGCCTTCTTAATTGGGGGTTCATTAATTCATCCACCGGAAATAAATGGCTAACACGTTCAAACATTATAGTAATACTTAAACCTAAACATTAACATTAAAATTACAATCATTCTCAAGATTAGTACACTAATTACGCCGTAGCTAATCGTTTACTTCACCATAATGCAATTAAATCAAAATGTGAAATTTAATATCCGTAATTTAATGTTAACCATAAATAGATCTATCTCTTATCATCCCTTGAATAGCAATTTGGAATGCAGTGGTCTATCAATGCGATGATGTTTTCATACAAAATTAAGCTTTGTAAATTGTCTGCTAACAACCTTGAAAATAAAAGATTATATAGCCAAATATTTTGATTGCATTTTTTGCTTTTCAAATCACGAATCAAGATGTCTATTATATTCTTCCTTACTATGCAATACACTAATTAAATAATCCTACACCATACAATATGGTACATTAGATTATTATTTTGTGAAGATACTTCCTTTCTTCAAGTATTTCTTTGCTATCAATTTCCATCATAATCGTTATAAAAGGCACTACAGCACATGTAAGACCCTGGCCCTCTTCACAACTGCCTTTCGTCCTTCTTTATTCTCCGCTGGTATTCCCCCTTGGACCCCAACGTCTTTAAATCAACCTCTGAGTCATCCTCTACTTCACCTGTCCTCTGCTTATCCTTCAATTACCTTTTAATCACTCTTTCCCCACTGACTCCTTGCACGTGCCCTGCCCATCTATGTTTTTACTATCATTTTCTACTTTCCTTATCTCTGCTAATAAACTACAGTCTCCTAACAGATGCTGACATTTCTTGTTCACTCTATCCTAGATTAACCTTACCTGAGATAATCCTTCCACTTAAGAGATGGTACTAGAGCTAGAAGTTCCTGCTGACGTAATTCTTGTAGGAAGATAGTGAAGTAGCTTAAGTTTCAATGTCCAAATAGATCAAGCACAAAAAGATGAAACTGTATAATGTTTATCTAAAACCGATCATGAATATATACTAAATTAGATTTACTTTGTAAAATGTCAACTATGAACCGTAAAAATCACAGTATTGATGCTTATAGCAACAAATTATTATCGACAGTTTTACCAATCATTTCAAGAACGATAACTTAAATTAGATAATTGCAACCTCTCTTTGAAAAACCTATGCCCTCCCAGTAAAATAACGGCAGGTAATTTGCTGTAGCTAAGGAATGAACACAAAGCCATCTGCGTGACAGGCGAGTGCCTTATCAGCTACCCCATCGAGGTATATTAATTACTATATTACAAATCATACCATATTATATAATCTACTATATTCTTTACTATATTCTATACTATATTAGATTCTTCTTTGTATAGATACTTCTATCTTCAAGTATTCCTTTGTAATAAACTTTACTTGACATAATTGTGCCACTATAGAGATGGTAAGCATAGTCATTCGGGACAGTCCATTCTTGTAGGGAGATAGTGGAGTTACATGAGTAACGATGTTCAAATATATCTCGAGATATTGTTCATAGGTACAGGGAACACATTACCCTTGCACAAATAGGATGGAACTCCCTAGAATTGATAGTAAGATAAAACGGAGATCAATTATTCCCGAATACGACGACGGAGAGGAAGCGGGGCAAACACGCTATTCTGCAAGTTGTTGAAGACCGAAATTACAGCTGTGCAGAAGCGAAGACAGCGTGAAAGATGCGTCTCAAAGACGATGTCAATCTCAGGCTGCGTCCCCTCGATGGTTCCACGCGGATCTTCGTCTCTAACATTTGATGAGTTCTCCGAAGGCAAAGAGAACTCGAAGTCCGATACGGCAAATTGTTAACGCGAACTGAGGGAACTTTGAATTCTCCACGGCAGAAGTGATTAGCGACCTAAATCTTCTCTAATTCGTAAAACTCGGGATCTGGATGAGAGGATGGAGTTGAGAACTGATTTCCCTACAGGCTGTTTTTTTAAGAAGTAAGGAAATTTGGAAATATCCAACGCTAAGTTCATTGTGCATTTTTCTTCACGGGAAGGACTTTATCTCTCAACGTCTTTTTTTATTTCCCCCGTTTTTACTGTTTATGCTAAAGAAATATTCATTGGTTCCAGTTTTAACTTTAATTATTTACCTGTTTATGTACCTACCGGTAATTTCACAGCAAATGTATAAAATTGTTATTTTTTCACACTTTTTACTAACACAACCGGGTTTTATGATGACGTTATGTGACATTCTACGTCGTTATAGAAACTTGTCAATAAAAAGTATGGAATGATTAAGCAGTTTTTTTCTCTTCTACGATAAAGCCTTCCACACAGTAACAACAGAGCATATTGATTATATTTCAGTTAATGCATGACATATAAAAATCATAAAATACTAAAGCACATGTTCCCTATTGAATCAGTAAATATATTTTGTAAATTGTCCCACCGTTTTACTTTCTCCCTATACGTAGTATAGAGAAAGTATTGTGTTCGAAAAAAAAATCGACCTCCAGATTTCAACGGAAATAGATGTTTTGGGGCCCATAGAGTTCGTTTTCGCTATTTTACCGAACATGTCTGTCTGTGTATGTTTCTGTCTGTGGTAAAAACGTTTGTGGGCGCTCAATCTTAAAAAGTAATTATCCGATCATTTCCAAAATTCATATTTAGTATTTTCCTAACAATGCCAAGAGTTGATTAGTTGTTTTATGAATACCGTTTAACCGGAAGTTGCGGTTTATCCGTAATAAAATTTTGTTTCTTAAATATATCAGTCAAAATGCAATGAAGGTATATACAATTATATACAAAGGTTTTAGAAAATGTACATTACTACAACTTTTGTATAAACCATTTTTTTGTAACACTGATTGTTTAGGAGTTATTCTTGAATAATGGTTAACCGGAAGTTGTTGTTTATCAAGAAATGGAAGCTTTTCATACATCTCTCTGTCAGAATGCAATGTAGGTAAATACAATTACATACAAAAGTTATAGATAATCTATTTTACTAAAACTTTGTATGAGGCATTTTCCTGGAGTTATTTATATATTACAGGCATAGGCTTCTGTTTTCAATAAATATGGAGAAAGTCATGTGTGGCCACATCAGATTTTTTATTGTTCTAAACCTTTTGTAGTTTACTTTCTTTCTGCTTTCTTTGGTTCACCATGCTCTTCTATCTTTAGCAGATTCTTCCATTCATTGTTTTACTCAGCCTTCTCTTCTTCATGTGTTTCCCATTAAACCTTTAACCCATAATTCCCAGAACTTCCTCGTTTGTTTTTTGATTAAGTTAACTTTATTTTACACTCTATGTCACACTTATGTTCCGTTTGCCTATAAAAGTTCAAATTTTTTGAAAATGGTATCAATTTGTTCTTAAAGGCGACCATTTATTATGTTTGCATTCATAATTTGTCAATCTCAATATTTAAAAGAAATGTTTCTATTCAGTTTCCATATACTTCTAGAACGTCATGATTAAATGAATTCATTAAAATTATAGTACCTAATTCATTCATAAATTTTCATATTTGAGATAAAATATTGCAATCAAACGCCCAAATCCTCGTATAATCATTTTAGGCATTCGTTCTTCTTGATTATAAGAACTGAGTTTCTTATATGGAATTCCGAAGAAATTCTTCCTTTTTTTCATTGAAAACAGCCAAAATATTCAGATATATATAAAAAAACGTATATTTGGAATCACGAAGCAATATTTAAGGTCTCTTTTTATTTCCAGGAAAATACTCCAGGCCCACAAGAAGAAAAATATAGGCATCTGGTGTGAGTAGAATGTTTTGTATTTTCAGAAAACGATTACATGGACACAAAAGATAGAATGTAGCTTTCGATTTGTAGGATTTGTAGCAGAAAAGGCGAACGTGAAAGCTTTGATCTTGTTATCACGTATCATATTGGTTCATGCTCCATAATAGTATCTTTCTATTTTTATTGAAGTTCTAAATAAGAGGAATGAATTCATGTAATCTAATGGTAAATGAAAACAAAGAAACACTGACGCCATATTATGTCTATATGCATGGACTTTTGATGCGTTACTTATTTTACCATTAATAAGCGTAAGTTATTAATTTAATTAAGGTTAACTTTACGATCTCATACATGCCTTGTAGCATTTGCTCGCCGAATACTATTCAAGTAAACATCAAAACGTTACGTCATTGTACGTCATATATTACCGTCAAAATGTTATGAATTCCTGCTTGTAGAATCATATTTTGAGCCATTTTTTGGTCAAATATTAAAAGGTATTTTCGAGATACTTATCAAATTTAAATAATTTTAAATGACAAATTTAAGACACAAAAATGAATTACATCTAGACCCAAGTTAGAATAGATATTGCTGAACGACTCTTCTTCACCATTTCCTAAAATGTAGACTAGGAACTAAATTACTATCCATCAGTTCAAATATCGCTATAGCTTGTGTCTATTGCATGGAAAATGCGCTCCTTGAGATTAGATAAATCTTTGTAGAGTAAAATATTGAGAAATATCAGAGGAGCTTAGCATCCAACTTTGTTCATCGCAGAGGAACAACTGGGAAGAGAGGTTTAGCATAGGAGTTCCATCTTTTATGAATTGCATCGCCTACTTTATGGTCGTATTGAGTTTTTGAGGGACGGTGACTCGAAAACTGAAACATTGCTCATACATTGTGAGACGAATAGTGATTAAATCATATGTAATGGCGATAATGAATCATTCTAGAATGATTGGGCAACTACCGGAAGTAATAAATCGAACACTGAGAACGACGCGTAGGTTCGACGTCGCGACGTCGAAGTCAAGCGTAGGAATCAGGCGCCGAACAAGTATCATTATTACTTTTTTAATTGAGGACCTCTCAGAATGATTTGACAAAGGATTTTTATTCTTACTTAAGAAAGTAAAACATTTATAAGGTGAGTTTAATACACGATTCGCCCGTTATTTATTAGTAAAGTTTCTTAGAGGTTTTCCTTTCGAATGTTTATCGTATCACTATATACTTTCTAAAAATTACCACTTTCTAATAGTCAATTCTTTTAACAATAAAAGTTTTGCCTTAATTTCCACTGAATTCCTAGCCATTTTCATGAAAATGACAATAAATGTCTCTCAGTGCTCTCTCTTTCATCAGTTTTCTAATATCCTTCTATAACCTGTGCGAATGTTTTTTTATTCCCACCAATCATTGGTTGAGTCGGTTTCCGTTGTATTTCCTCATGGATTTAATAATCAATCAAGGCTGCCACAGCAAAAATTACAATTTTTTTTCGAAATTAACTTTAAATCTTTGCTAAAAATGTATGAAATTAAGAGAAATTATTTATTTCTACTTATTTGTAAAATAACTACTTTAATGATGTAATACTACTTAATTATGTGTTGAGAGCTGATAGGTCAGCAAAAGTGAAACTCTACGCATGAAATCTTTATCGGTGATGCAAACCGTGATCCCTGAAGCCACTATATCCTCTGCAGCAAAGACTAAGTGTCGTATCCCATCAACTTAGTTCATCATGGTTCATTCATGGGCTTTCGGTGAGCAATCACCCGAGGACATAGTATCTTCATCGGAGCAATATCGAGAGTGACAGATACAACTGCAATGCAGATTCAAGAGGCTTTCCTCAGTAGTTAACACACCTACACACAAGGAAAGCAAATTTCTTCGTAATCTCTACCTCCCGCCAACCCAAGCAATGGACGACCACATTCGATTGAAGTCATAGTCCAAAATCAGGAGCATGATTGAAAATGGACCAGAAATACAGTATTACCTTTCACCTCTCAAATTCCTTTAATCATCCCCCACTTTTTCATCCCTCTGGCTTTACTGTAATTATTTTTTTAACTGCTCTTTCCTCAGTCCAATTCTAGTATACTTGTATTACTTTCAAAGATCACGTTTTCGATGCTTTTTATGATTTAATACTTTCATGTTAGCATTATCCTAATTTTTCACACAGCGAACGAAATCGTAGTTATCACGGCTGCAAGGAAATTTCCGAGTAAAGGATTAAATAATTCTTTAAGTTGGAAACCTATAACGAAGTTGAGGTTAAACTGTTAGATTCTTGATTTTCTAGATTTATTTATGTAAGAAATTTTCCACAGTTAGGGAAATTGCAGCACTATTTCTGAGGACCGAGCCATCAGGCGTAATCATAAGGAAGAGAAAAATGAATCTTAAGAAAAAGATTTAATTTAATTTAAAAATAGATTATAAAGATTATTAAATATTTTTCCAATCTCTGCTGATGTCACTACTGATGTTTGGTTTTAAATCCTATTGAGTGCTCGCCAGGAGGCACTTAAACAAAGTAACAGCAGCAGTGGACAAACACGCAACCATTCCCTGATAAGAAAAATCCGATTACCTTGGATTCGAAATCGGGACCTTAGTGTTGGTGCAACAGTACCAAAAGTTTATAGTTGTAAAGTAGTAACTTTCAATGACCTTCTTGAAAGTTAAAATGTGGCGTCTTGAATTACTTTGAAATATTTTTTGAAATACTTTTTCTCTTTGAAGTTTATAGTTTCCCGCTTATTCTAGTTTGTATTGTGACCGACTGAATTAGGAACACTCCCTGGTTCAATTCCCAGCGATCCAAATCGTCCCAATACAAATAAGAGTCAGGAAGGGTCCTCGGCCATAAAAAATAGTAAAGAAACCAATTTCTGTCGTTATCGTTAATTATCTTCATCATGATCATCAACCGACATGATGAGTGATGGGGCGAGAGCTGAGGCCAATTTAATCGTCTTTTCCTCAACAAGTTTTCGTTTGTATCAAAAGATAATGATTTGATCCTATCGTCTTAAATTAATCCTTCCGATGTCATTACCATATTAACTTCGCTTTATCGTTGATCCACCCTGATTAACTCTTGGATATTTCAGATCAATCTGAGAAAGACATACACGGCATTTGACTGAAATTTCCAAAGACTAAAGTTATCGGAATTTAGCAACGTTGACAATAATATTGATCTGCAGGGAAGTCAATCATTTGTTAAAAATATATCTTACAGGCTGTTTCATTACACCGTGTACATGATTTATCCTTCAGATTTGAATCATTAAATGGTGCTTGTGTGTGTAATTGATGATTGTCACCCAAATTTCATGCATTTAAAAATTTAAAAAATCATTCTTCTGATTGCATTGATACACAATTAATTATTTTAAAGTGATGTAGATATTTTTATACAAAATTTTGTATATATATGCTCCTGAATATGTATTCGTGATTTTGTTATTCATACAGCATAGGCGAGCTGATTAAATTATCAAGTTCCCCGAAAATATTCAAGTTAACATCCACAAACATTAAAGTGAACGTCAAGAAAATGAGGTTTACAAACTTTTCTCTGTAACTCATACCTATAACCAGAAGCTTATCTTAGTTTAAACTTTTAAGTCATAAGATACTGGAGTTAATAAGATATAATAATAGGATTGAGCTATTTCTGGCATTCTGTTTCAAAGCCCAAGTTTGGATAGAGAATCTATTTGAGACGCGACCTTTCTGTGTAAAACCTAATTGCTTATATTTAAAGGAGAAAGAGAAATAAAGTAGAGAAAATTCATAAAAACTCTCGACGATGTAAAATTCATAAAAATCTTTTTATATACGTTTTGGTTTTTAGTTGTGGAAATCTTTTGATGAAAGGAAATTTTCCATATTCGGTAGATTTTTTTCTATAGTTGAGTTGAAAGAAAGCATTGAAACACACAAGCACTTGTGCTTGTAAATTACGAATCTGTCGTGACTGCTAAGAGAGCTTAAGCATCAGATGATTTTCCAGACGTATGTAGCAAGAACAGCCAAGAAATACCTTAGAAGATTTTGCAAGCAGTACAATTTTATAGTAGCAATGACATCTACGAAAAATAAAATGACGGGTTTTTAATTTTTCAAGAAATGAACGCTGTTAAAAATTGGGCACACAAAATGGGCTCTGGCCCAGATTTTATGGGATTTTTTTTACAAGATGGAATATTTGTTAATGGGGAACCATATACTTCATTGAATTTAGGATTTGAAGCTACACGATTCTGAATTTAAGACTACCTCCCTTTAACCGTTAAGTTAACACATTATATGTAGTCGTTTAAAGTACAATATGGCGATACTGTGATTTTAAACGAAAGCCTACATTCCACTGAAGTGGTGTTGCAACCTTTTCTAGAAATCTAACGTTATATTATCAAACACATACACTCAGACATCATTCCGAAAATGGTCAAAACCTGTTCTTGAGACCCCAAAACATGTATTATGTATATACATGTATATTACCTTTGAAATCTCGAAGTCAATTTTTATTATTAATACAATACTTTCTCTATACTACGTATATGGATGCAATGAAAGTTTTAAGGCTAAAAAATATTATTGAAATAACTCAGATGTACCCTGAATTATTAATTGGTTAACGGGGTAGATAAAGAACCAAGTAATTTGGATTCAAAGGGGCCTTCTTCATAAGCATTTCTGAATAATTTATATAATACAACTAAATAAATACACCAGGTCTATAATTTAACACCAAAGGTGATTTAACTCGACCTTCAAAAAATTCCACATTTCGGTTTCTGTTCATATTCGTTTTAAAATACATGTATTTATCATAAAATACATTTTAAAATTCACGTTTGCCATTGAAATCTGAATAACAGATTAAATTTGGTAGTTGTCCGACTCAAAGTAATTTGAAATTTGAATTGTAGATCCATTTGCATAATTTTCTTGTTTTGCCTTTCTGTTTAAAGTTAACGAAAGCAGCCCTTTTCATGTCATGTATTGAAAATTAGTTGCATAAACCTGCTAAACCTTGCTATTATTTGTAATTTTGTAAATCCTTCTTTTAGCACAGTCAGAATAGGTGAGAGAATTTTTAATTCGACTTTTTCAGAGGAGAATAATCTGATAATTGGAAAGGTTTTATTTAAAGTTTAAGCTGCAATTCAAATTGAGCAATCTGAAGTCATTTATATTAGTGTGAACATTATTCTATATTTAAGCCAATGATTTAAGAATTGACTTCATAGGCTCAATGAAAATAAAATCATGACCTAGTCCCTACAACCTATTAATTCCGAACGCATTTCAGACCACTCATCAATTCACAAAAATGTAAAAAATTTCTTAATTTTTACTCCCTTAAAAGAGGTGGCTTTTTCTAAGGTTTTCAACTTTATTGAATACGCATTACTAATTAGTGATAGTCCTGTATAGAAAAAGCATTTTTGGAACCATGCGATACTTTTTATTACACAATTAATGGTTTTTGTGGGTTCTATACAATGAAACCATGGGAAAATAAATGATTGAAAATGGATTGCCTTCTTAAATGCTGACCTAAAATACATATACGAAATCTTTCCTTAAACGTTTTGTGATCGATGGAGAGACTGCGCAGTGAAATTACTATTCTATAGGGGAAAGGTAGAAACTTTGACCTGCAATGCACCTTGTTCCCATTAGGCCCTTTGAAATAGTGGATTATTTACTGGTGACGACGGTAGAGAAATTAATAAGACGATTTATATTCTGATACTAACTATTTGGTTTGAAAATTAGTTCATTCAAGCAATACATGTATTTTACGGGTAGTTTTGCACAAACGTTAATTTATCTATTATACAACGATAAATAAATCAGTTTAATTCCCTTAAATTACCCCATACCACCAACATTGATGTAACTATCCAGTAATTTTTATTTAATTTTAATTTAAAATAACATATACGACAAATCGATGACCTATTGTAGGCAAAGATCTATGATAGATTATTCTGTAAACAGATATATCCAAATTTTCAAATCACTTTAGAGATAGTTAAAATATTTTGCTAGCATCATTAAACATACATATTCACAAATGTATCCTAATCGTTGACCTTCGGCGTTTCTTATCTCAGAGTGTCGCGAATTGTGCGCGGAGGATTGAAATCTTTGAACAAACTGGTCTTGAAATTCAATACCGTGATTTCTCTTGCATTTTTGATCTACCTCTAATCAGATAATTTCGCAAGATAAATTTGGAACATGAACTCCGTATTTCGGGAGCACTTTGTTTCCAAAATTCATTAATGGAAGTCCAATATAAGTTTTAGTCTCTTTCCCTTTAAGTATTCTCATTCTGTCGTGGTTAATTTCAGCAATGAAATAAGTAAATCACCAGATTTTGTCATTGACCTTACTCTGTTTACCTAAAACGGATTTATTTTGGAAATCCCCAATAATATACTCTTAAATAACCAATTTTTACCTTACATGTTTAATTTAGAATTATAGAGTCAAACGTATCGAAAGAGAAAGAATTCTCAATATGACCATAAAAAAGTCAAGGTATGATTAAATAGAGCAAGTGTAAGTCGGTAGCAATAAGATATATTCTTGGTATCCATCTTAATTTAAATTATAACTCTATAGAAATGTTACACTCAGTTCTCACTATCAATATGTATGGCTATAGGTATAAAATCTCACCTTCTTTGTACGATCGTGATATGTTATTACGTGTCGTGATTTATTCTCTCGAATCTTATCAATCTAAGCGACTGCAAGAGTAACTTTGATGGGAATGAAGCGATTAACTGAGGACAAAGCAGCCAAAAGAGCTAAATAAATCAATCAATCAAGCGATACAGGGAAGTAGTTGCCAGGACAGATAATTACTTTTATACGTTTTTCCTACGAAGTATTAGAGAAGCTAATAGCTCTCCAGGTTAGATTTAGATTTCAGTGTGTATACACTCCATGCCAAACGCCACTGGCGATTGCAGGGTTCAAATGTAAATATCAATCTGTGGACACATTATGACATTATTTTCGTTCTCAATCATTCCTTGAATACACTTACTCGTAAGTAACATTCAATTACTCCGTTGTTTTGAAATTAAGGTAATAGTGAATGTAAATAGTGAGGTTGATTGCCAATTCCATTCAGTTATAACTCTTTCTTAATATTCAGAGCTAAGATAAGAAAAGATCCCGATAATTTTGAAACTTTCTATCGATAGCGCCGTGGACTTTGGTCTTCCGACCTGTTGAATAGGCATATTTCATCGTAGCGACACTTGCCGATACTGTTGTCTGTGGACAAACATTTTCCGCCTTCTGCAGAATTTCCTAAAACTCCCTCTGCCGTGACCTTGCCCCACTTTCCCGCATCTCCTCTTTTCTTTTGATCGATTCAAAATCTGCCCACGACTCAATGAATGCCTTCTCATTGCTGGAATCGGACGGCATTTCAACCTTTGGAAATATGCATTTCAAAATCTTTTTCTGCTTCGGTTTGACAGCCGATACGGATGCGAGGAATTTTGCATTAAATCCCAATTATTGGCAAATGTATACCTACGAGAGTTTGACTCTCAGGGGAGTATGGGAAACTTGAAACGTGACATTCCTTGTGACGCAAAAAGGTATCACATCCAGCTGACGTTTTTCAAAAGTGCGTTTTCAGCGTTTCACTGCGAATATCTCTCGCTAATAATTTATCATGGATTACCCACATCCGAAATATATGTGAAAACGTACTTAAGGAACTCGGCAACGTTAATAGAATAGTCGGCAGGTGTGAAAAAAGTTTGCGAGTGATGTTACTTAGCGTTAGTTGTATCATCTTGAGAATAAATGTTGTTTTTGGGACCATGCCGACAAATGTCATATTCTGAATTCAGAAAAAGTACAACGAAAGGTAAAACGATTTGTAAAGAATTGCTACGATAAAACAGCGAGTGTTACTCAGATGATAGAGGACGCGGGACGGAATCATTTGAAGATAGACGACTAATTCAAAGGATTAATTTACCGAATACGCTCAGAGAAATTACGTTCTCATAAATATTATATAGACCGTTCTGATGCTGCGAGAAAGAAGGGAAGTGGATGCTAGAAAAAATCGTTTCAAGAATTCATATTTTCTGCTAACGATAGGCGAAAGCAATCGATTAGAAAAATAGAGTCTAGGAGCCTACACCCCTTGCAGCACGCCGGAAGGCGGCTTGCAGGGTTCCTACATAGGCGTAGACATACAGGAAATTCCTCTAAATTATCGGAGGCTGAGATTAAATTTCTAAAGGGATTAAAGTTATGTCTCCGGTACCGATGTTTCATAATAATGATAGAGAAATATTATTATAGATTAAAAACGTTCGAATATATTTTAATCAACTTATCACGTACATTTGTGGTTGAGAAAACTTTTTTCTTTTCTCGGTGTCATAAGATTGTGATATTTTCAACGCAGGAAAATAGGAAATAAAACACAAATAATCCTCTTTCCACAAGTATTAATACTTTGAATTTCAGTGGAAACCCTTTTCTACATGTTTTACTCTGCCAACTGTTAAATAGATACATATAATTATTTATTAGTCTTCTCTGTGGATACTATTATTTACTTCACTCTTACTGATTGATAACATGAAAAACTTAAAAAAAGGTACTATTTTTCGCAGATAGATTGATTCTTTATCCGTGTAGCTAAGCTTATGAGGGCTTTTCTTTTATCATATTTAGTGTGTTGATACAATATGAATAGTTAGAAATTAATTCAAAGAGAAAGATTTAAGTGAAGGAAAAATATTTGTAACTGACGGTTAACAAAGATAAAACCCACCTTGAGGGGAAACACCCACGAGGAAGGAGGCTGAATAAAAACATGAAAACACAGTAAATAATATCAATTCAGTAAATTTTATAGTACTAGGTAAGTTAACAATTGGGTAAAATATCAAGATAAAAAATTAATCAATTACAAGAAAAAATCGTTTACATTAGTATTTGTACACGGAAAAAATTTAAACAATAAGAATTATTGCATAAGTGATTTACTCATGGTTATTTCCCAAATATTTTTCCAATATACACAACATTTAATTTTCCTGTTTACACACATATATTGTGTTTCTCGTCTCTTGTTTCTGTCAATCACTTTACAGAGTACATTTTCTGAGCAAGTTAAAGCTAATTAAACTTCCACCCAGACGTTTTGAATTTTTCATTTCAAGATTGCGGCCATCGAAACTTTACTCATCACCCCAGTTAGACCGGAAATGTTTTTAAACAAAATGGCGAGTTATCCGAGGAAACGTAATTTCCGACTGCGCTTAGCTCGTTTCACCCGAGTCTTGTTGTAAGGCGGAGCACACGGCTGCATCTCACAATGCCCAAACAGATCTATTTTCGTCGACGCTCCATCCTGCGTTCATTCGACGAACGCGCGCAGTATTAAACCGTCTCGGGATGCAGTTTCACCGTCGCAGTACAATTAGACGGGGACCTGAACATTGTCCGAACGCACCCAATGTCACTCTCAGTGAAGAATCCCCATGCTTAATTAGCGACGGAATGGAGTGGATTCCTACTAAGTGGTTTACTACCGCCTGCAGCTCCCTCTGTAGCGATGCAGGTCGCATTTAACACGCGCATGCTGACAGGGGAAAGCCATCCACCAATTTTTAGCAATTCATAGTTTCGATATCTTGATTCATCATAATTATTATTTGTTACAGTTAGATAGAAGTCAGGTGGTGGCCCCAAATATTATCAATTAACCATTTCGCACTTAAATCATTACATTTAAAATTTACAAATAACGTCACTTTATTAAAAAATCTGATGTGGCCAGCACATGACTTTCTCCATACATAAGATGCAAATATTTATCTACGACAGTAATTTTGAACTCTATATTCCATCTAAACTTGGAAGATGAGTGATTAATTTATATATAATTATATTTTACGTCACAAACATTATAAATAATGTTTTTCGGGACATGCTCGATGAAAAACGATGAATTTGGCCTTTCGCCCATAGAGCCCAGAGTGCCCGCAAAGTACATAATCAGCATCTTCCGGTTTATCAGTATTTCATGAATAACTCCTAAAAAATCAGTGATACGAAAATATGTTTCATACAAAAGTTATAGTTAATTTTATTTTCTAAAACTATTATAAATAATAGTATATACCTAAATATCATATTTATGGAGATATTTTGAAAATCGGAAATGAGCTTTGAAGAATGAAGCTCAACTTCCGGTTAACTGATTCACTCCAAAAACTAATCAACTCTAACGACTGTAATAGAAGTACTACATATGAAATTTGGTGTTGATCCGACAAATAGTTTTCATGTTAGAGCGCCCACAAAGTACATAATCATCTTCTTCCGGTTTATCAGTATTTCACGAATAACTCCTAATCAACCGGTGATACAAAAATATGTTAAATACAAAAGTTATACTAAAACGGATTATCTAAAACTTTTATAGGGTATACAATATACCTATATATCATATTTATGGAGATATTTTGAAAACCGGAAATGAGCTTTAATGAATAAAGCTCGACTTCCGGTTGATCGATTTACTCCAAAAACTAATCAACTCTGGCAGCACACACCCCAGTACTATATATGAAGTTTGGTATTGATACGACTAATAGTTTTCACGTTAGAGCGCCCACTATCACACACACACACACACACACACACACACACACACACACACACACACATACACACAGACATCATTCCGAAAATGGTCAAAACGTGTTCTAGGGACCCCAAAACATGTTTCCGTTGAAATCTCGAAGTCGATTTTTTTCATGAAAACAATACTTTCTCTATACTTCGTATATGGAGAAAGTAAAAAGAGGAATAGGTCGCCCTTTTAGCATTGATCAAGTAAAATATTACGTTTTTACATATTTACATTTAGACATTTACTTATTACTTAAATATATATTATGTGTATGTATGTATGTACCTGTATATTAGATTTAGGTTATGGTTAAGATTAAAGATGTTTATTGATTTATTTTTTCAAATTTAATCTTAGTATACATTTATTACTTTATATTCTTTACTTTTCTTTGTTATTAATGTCACTAAATTTACCTTTATATTTTGCTTTATTATATGTTTATTACTTTCTCCCTATACGTAGTATAGAGAAAGTATTGTATTCGCAAAAAAATTCGACCTCGAGATTTTGACGGAAATAGATGTTTTGGGGCCAATAGAGCATGTTTTAGCTATTTTCCCGAACATGTCTGTCTGTGTGTCTGTCTGTCTGTCTGTGGTTAAAAAGTTTGTGTGCGCTCTATCTAAAAAATTAATTATCCGATCATATTCAAAATTTATATTTAGAATTTTTCTAACAATACCAATAGTTGATTAGTTTTTGGAGAATATCGCTTAACCGGAAATTATGGTTAATCCGGAACAAAATTTTGTTTCTTAAATATCTCTGTAAGAATGCAGTATAGGTATATACAATTACGTACAAAAGTTATAGATAATGTACTTTACTACAACTTTTGTATAAAACATTTTTTCGTAACACTGATTGTTTAGGAGTTATTCTTCAATAATGGTTAACCGGAAGTTGTTGTTTACTCAGAAAAGGAAGTTTTTCATACATGTCTCTGTCAGAATGCAATATGGGTATATACATTTACACACAAAAGTTGTAGATTATGTACTTAACTACAACTTTTGTATGAAACATTTTTTCGTATGACTGATGGTTTAGGAGTTATTCCCCAATAATGGTTAATCGGAAGTTGTTGTTAATCCAGAAAAGGAAGTTTTTCATACATATCTCTGTCAAAATGCAATATAGGTATATACATTTACACACAAAAGTTATAGATAATGTATCTTACTACAACTTTTGTATGAAACATTTTTTCGTAACTCTGATTGTTTATGAGTTATTCTTCAATAATGGTTAACCGGAAGTTGTTGTTTACCCAGAAAAGGAAGTTTTTCATACATATCTCTATCAGAATGCAATTTAGGCATATACAATTATGTGCCAAAGTTGTAGATAATGTTTTTTACTACAAAGCTTGTATGAAACATTTTCCTGTAACACTCATTGTTTTAGAGTTATTTATAAATAACGGCATAGGCTTATGTTTTCAATATATACGGAGAAAGTCATGTGTTGGCCACATCAGATTTTTTTACTTTCTCCCTATACGTAGTATAGAGAAAGTATTGTATTCGCAAAAAAATTCGACCTCCAGATTTCGACGGAAATAGATGTTTTGGGGCCCATAGAGCATGTTTTAGCTATTTTCCCGAACATGTCTGTCTGTGTGTCTGTCTGTCTGTCTGTCTGTGGTTAAAAAGTTTGTGTGCGCTCTATCTTAAAAAGTAATTATCCGATCATTTTCAAAATTCATATTTAGTATTTACCTAAAAATACCAAGAGTTGATTAGTTTTTGGAGAATATCGCTTAACCGGAAGTTCCGGTTTATCCGGAACAAATTTTGGTTTCTTAAATATCTCTGTAAGAATGCAATATAGGTATATACAATTACAAACAAAAGTTATAGATAATGTACTTTACTACAACTTTTGTATGAAAAATTGTTTCGTAACACTGATAGTTTAGGAGTTATTCTTCAATAATGGGTAACCGGAAGTTGTTGCTTACCCAGAAAAGGAGGTTTTTCATACATATCTCTGTCAGAATGCAATATAGGTATATACATTTACACACAAAAATTGTAGATTATGTATTTTACTACAACTTTTGAATAAATTATTTTTTCGTAAGACTGATGGTTTAGGAGTTATTCCCCAATAATGGTTAACCGGAAGTTGTTGTTAATCCAGAAATGGAAGTTTTTCATACATATCTCTGTCAAAATGCAATGTAGGTATATAAAATTTATTTACCAAAGTTGTAGATAATGTTTTTTACTACAACCTTTGTATGAAACATTTTTTCGTAACACTGATTGTTCAGGAGTTATTCTTCAATAATGGTTAACCGGAAGTTGTTGTTTACCCAGAAAAGGAAGTTTTTCATACATATCTCTGTCAGAATGCAATATAGGTATATACATTTACACACAAAAATTGTAGATTATGTATTTTACTACAACTTTTGTATAAAACATTTTTTCGTAGCACTGATTGTTTAGGAGTTATTCTTCAATAATGGTTAACCGGAAGTTGTTGTTTACCCAGAAAAGGAAGTTTTTCATACATATATCTATCAGAATGCAATTTAGTTATATACAATTATGTACCAAGGTTGTAGATAATGTTTTTTACTACAAAGTTTGTATGAAACATTTTCCTGTAACACTTATTGTTTTAGAGTTATTTATATATTACCGGCATAGGCATATGTTTTTAATAAATACGGAGAAAGTCATGTGTTGGCCACATCAGATTTTTTATATTGGTTTTGTATTGTGTAAATGGGTCTGATACCCGTAATAAATTTATTATTATTATTATTATTATTATAACATCAGGCATATTTTATAATTACTGTTCATATATAATCACATTTTAAATTGTGACTTTGATAAGTCACATGTAACTTCATAAGTTTCTAAATCATCTCACTTATATATTATAGATTTAACAATATCTAAAATAGCACATTCAAAACCCCCTTTCATGCCATAAATTTTTATAATGTCTTAAAACATCTAAGTTTACAATCTTTAATTGATTTAAGTGAGAGCTCGAAGGCCTTTTCAGGTAACTTGTTCCATTCCCTCACTCCTCAAATAAGAAATGAGAATTTAGCCGCATCCGTCTTTTGTTTCCTAATGTTAACTTCTCATCATGATCACCGCGCGCACAGTGACTTGGTTTTTCTAATATATAACTTAACTCCCCTATGCTTAGCCAGCGTCTTTTATTTGAAATATCCCTACTCTTCTGTTCACCTTATGCATGACTAAGGAATCTAGAACAGAGAATCTGAAACAGTGTTTTCGCTCATTATTCTGTCAAGTAACCAGTAATACGTGAAAAAATTATTCCTAAAATTGGCCTAGGTCTTAAAAAACACAATACATATGTTTATATTTGGCAGTAACAAAGAATAGGGCCGCGATTATTAAAGTGAACAGAATGGTGAACTCGGCTGGAACACCTTCGGAAGAAAAGTGCACTATCTGAATTCAAGAATGTCAAGGGTTTTCAAATGGGGATATAGCAAGCACAAAACCGTAGTAATAGGGGTACAAACAAGCAAATAGGCTACATTAAACAAGAACAGAGATTATTGTAAGGAACTTTGGGACCTACATAAGGAACTAAGACCTACATCCAACACAAGATTGAAATTGGCTTATTATGATGGTAATGATACCGATTGAAATAATACGACAACAGAGTGTAATGTGTCAAATGGCTGAGGAATTATTAAAATCGAAATTATATGTGAAAAGGTATTCAGAAACAGAAAACGGAGACAGAATGTCCTCTGTTGGCTAGAGATAAGGGTCTAACCACTCCTTGGATTGACTATAGAATATATTAATCAAGAGGAAACAAATAAATAAATATGCAAGTCTAATAACCATATTCTGATCTTCACAGAAACTCAAATCATTAATCCCATTTCATATGTGGATAAATGAGTCCTAGAGCACCCAGCCTCATTTTTGTGTCATTCATCATTTCTTTCAACCCCTTAGGACGATTGACTATTAAAATGCTCTCGTATAATGAATTAGAATCTCTTAGTTATGTACCTAGGTTGGAAACTCTGAAAAGACGGCTTTGGAGGAGATTTAATATTTCTAATTCATTAACAGACCTGTTTTAAATTCTATCCTTACATTAAAGGGATTAGCAATTGAGTCTGGGAGGAAAAAGATAATAACTTCTCTAATGGAAACAGGAATATCCCAACTACATCCATTTCAATAATTATTACTATTTACAAAGACACACAACCATTCCCTAGTCAGAGAAATCTGACTAGCCGGGATTCAAACCCGGGCCATTAGCGTTGGGGTGCTAGAACGCTAACCACTCCGACACCGCAGCCGATAAATCATTCATTTGCCAGGCAACGTTAAGTGCTAACTGCTCATTACATTCAATGAATAAAATGGAACAAATACGAATAAAATATCCTTGAAACTTTAAGTTTGAAGATGGCTTCGAAATGGAGCACCGTTAATTAATGTTACGGGATCGATAAGTAATTGCAGCGAGGCCCTATTGTTCGGATCATCATTCCACGTAGCACATTCGTGCCTCGCCATAGTACTATTTAGAAATGAATGAATTTTCGGAACTGTGACGCACCATTTATTATTTAAGCTATTCGTCAACGGTAATTTGAAATAGCAAGGGCTAAAATTCATGAATGAGCTTTTCAGAATATTCGTCCCACTCACACGGTGCCCCATTGTCATCATTCACTAATAAAAGAAGGCACGTGAATGGACTATGACATTCAACAGTGAATTCGCCATTTCTCCCTAAATAAAAAGGTAACTAAATTGAAATATCGTAGAAATTCTAGTACTTCCTCCAATGTCTGCATGAATGACCCGTTTTATACAGAATGTGAGCAATAAAGTAAGATTTGTAACACAATCGCTCAATTTAGTTCGGTGGCGTAGGAGTAAGCGTGCTAGCCTCCCAACGCTGAGGTCCCGGGTTCGAATTCTAGTTAGGGCATGGTTGTAGGTGTCTGTTAGAAAATGGACTAAAATTCACCCAACAATAAATACAAATTTATTTCTAAATTTTAATGTAAATTAATTGTATTTTTATGTAAATTAAATTTATTTGACGTTGAATTCCAAATTTAGTCTAATTCAATTTATAAGTCTAAATTAGTCATTCACTGTTCAGTGAATATCGACTTTATCAAACATTGACATAACTTTGCCAAAATAGTGAGAGTTTACGACATCAATCCACAATATTTCTCCATGAAAGAATAATCTAATAATGGAAAAGCAATAATTCAGTTTTAAGAGAATTGTGAAGTTCTTTTGGTAGAAAACGACCAAAATTAATCAATATTAACTCCGTAGATAATTGCAATATTATTTCTGGCAGATTATAGAATTTTTCCTTTGTTTCAAGGCTAATAACATTTTCCATTGAGAATAATTAAAAAAGAAAATCTTTTCCTCAGTGGGTTATTTGATTGCTGTGATAGAGTAAACAGAACATCAGACGATCGTGTACCGTTATTTATGAGCGATTTCGTATTTTCCATAATCGTTTATTTCCTCAAACTCAATATATGAAGGCGTTGCCTCATGGATGGCCTTAATAATTGGTTAAAAAAAGAAGTGTGCCAAATGTATTCCAATTATTTATAACCTGTTGTGCTCGGAAAACTGAATTTAACATTTATCGCCTTGACTCTAACGTAATCATTTATGAACTAAATTGGCTTTATTTCCTCGTCCAATTTGAATATCCTTTAACAAAAGCTTTTAAAATGTGGGTCATTTTCACAATTTTCAACTAGTTTGCTTTTATTATAGCAAAATAATTTACATCAAGTACTATCATTGGATATCACCTTTCCATCAAAGGGCTATACGCCAAAGTTAATTCTGTAAATAATAATTTATGCCATTTTTAGTGCACCCGTACATTTTCATAATACTTAATTGCGAAACTATCACTTTTCTATACGCGCATTAATATTCGCGATTATTATTAGTTACTCTCATGATCATTACCTAAATATTTCATGATATCTATAGATCAAGATGATTATCTAAATATTTGTATGTACCAAGAAAATAAATTCCATAGGCAGTTTACCCGATACCACTGAGTACATAGATACTAAATGTTTTTATTATACAGAACATACGAATTATTATATGATAATTTATTTTACAATCCATAAAAAAATCATTCGTGGCCTCACCATCTAAAATCTTTGTTTTGTAAAGTACTCATATGAAATATCTCTCCTAAAGAATAAGGAAGATATAAAATCAAATTAAAAACTAAGTACTCCCATTTTAAACTTATATCTATTTTGATTTCATAGAGCTCCACACAATGCCGGCTGATTCCATCAATAATATCACTCCTAAAGTTACAAAAGTCAGGCTATTCAATAGGTGTTAGATAGTACTTATTGTTTATTTTCTAGTGAAAAGAAGGTATTTACATTATTATTATGTATTAAGGAATGATTCACATAGAAAACTTTCAATTAAAAATTTAAGATAATTAGTAATTGTACGGTTTCGTTAGCAATCAAAATTCGCTGCTTCTGCGAAATAACGAATATTATAAACTCATTTTAGAAGTTACAACTGAAGGTATACGGATTTCTCGTGAACAAGTGTACACTAAATAATTCAATCGGACGAGCTTTTTAAAGTGTCGAAAGTTTCCTGAGGCGCAAAACATAGAGCTGACCATGAAAACAACGGTAATATCATTTCTTCACTTCGAACCCCGTCAGTTTTATTGGTAGGCTCATAAAGTTGTATGTTGATTTAATTATTACATTTTACTAGTCAAATAAAGAAAAGGATTACTTAATTTTAGCTTTATTGAGAAATTCTCCTATGTTTCTCTCCTACGTAGTGAAAAAATAGATGTAACGACTTACCATAAAATGTTTTGAGAAATTGAAATGATTTTGAACTGTTTTCCCTTTCTTTCCCAGTCAAATGGATTCGAGAAAGGCGGGAACTGAGGTAGAAATTGCGAATTCCTTTCTTAAGATCTCTGGACAGGATATGTAGGCAATTAGGCAGGAAACCGGAACGACGGGATAATAGTGAAAGACATTCAATAGCGCCATAGGTATGAATGCGCGTGACGTTGCCGTCCATCAAAGCCTTGTTTCCTAAAACGAACCAATCTAAAATACCGCTATTATTACGCAGAGAAGCTTCAAATCTGTTCAGGAGATGTAAATGTTTCCTCCTCGCTTTTAGAGCCCTATATGTCAGCCTGCGGAAAAGGCTAAACCTGAGTAGAATATGGGTAACTTACAATTAAGTAATTAGCACATTTTTCCGTAACTTCCATCTCCTTCGTTTCTTTTCTTGAGAATATTGTTCTGTATCTATCGGAACCGAATTCTCTCCTGACGTTTCAGAGAGTTATCACCTCATGTATTTTTATTCCATCGCTCCCAAGGAAGATTAGACTTGGAAGAAGACCGGGAATCGAACAGAGCACCAGACCGGCAATCAGGAGACACGGGTTCGATTCCCTGTCCCGTTGGACTTTTTCCATATTCTTCCTAGGGGCATTTCCTGGCTGCACGCTATCTAGTGCAAAATAACCTTTACCTATTTTCCTTGTTTACCCACCATACATCTACATCTACATCTACATTAATACCCTACAAGCCGCCTTTCGGCGTGTGGCAGGGGGTGTAAACACCAGTTGAATCTAAATTACTTCCTTATTCGATTATTGTCACGTATTGCTCGCGGAAAGAATGAATCTCTAAAACGATTCGTCCTAGCATCTATTTCTCTTAACTTACGGTCATTATCGGATCGACCGACGTAGCAGGGGGGTTGCATGATACCGATTGTATCTTTGGAAAATGTAGTTTCCCTGAATTTATTAAGCAATCGCAGCCTAGCTTCCAATCTCCTTTCTTTCAAGGATAGGAGCCATAGGAGTATTCCATTCTATCACTATGCGCGGTTGGTGCTCTTATTAAATGTGGACCGACTCGCGAAGTCCTTTGCCCACATAGTCTCCCGAATAGCTTGAGAGAATGCTCTGCCGGGATAACTCAACAGAAAGAGCACCTGACCGGAAATCGGGGGACCCGGGTTTAATTCCCGGTCCCTCGCACAGTGGCACTAAATCCAAAAACGCCGGACAAAAGTCCAAAATTGCTTTTTTTAGATATGAAACTCTGCATATATACAGCCAAATGATTACTGATCATGGAACGGTAAGTCATTTTCCATAAATCATATGCGTTACTTTGATACAGAGGATCAAACATGACTAAATTTACATAAACACGCCCTATTTTATTTTTCTTCGAAAGTCTTTAGAAGGAATTTAGAGGAATAAAAAACATTATATTCGATCAAAATGGTACTTTATCTATAGGTAAATATTTGTGTGGTGTTCCATCACAAAATGGTGTACGCTTTTTTCAGACAAAATGTGACATAATGTAGTCGTTATCATTTGTTTATATTTTGTTTTTTAGCTTGCGGCAAGAATCCGTAAAGTATCCAAACCAAAGCGTATTTACCAGAATACCGCATCCATTGACTGATTCGCACAATCAAATATCCTCTTCATATCTTCGATATGGAATTTCTGAGCAGTGATGGTGACATCATACTTAGCTTAAAAACGGCGATTTTAAAGAATTAAGGCCCAAGAAACTAAAACAATCCAACGAAGCCGCCGTACTTCCAGGCCCAGTAGCGCGGACCCGGATCGTGCAGCGCGATCGAGAAACCTCGTTTATTTTCGTGGTCATTAACTTTTATCAAAGATTTATGCTGGATATTCTTAAACTGTCTTCACCCAATACTCTGGTGTAATTTCCCACTGCACATATTTTTTTAACAAAAGATATCGACTACTTTATGTCAAATTTTGTCTGAAAATAGCGTCCACCATTTTGTGATGGAACAACACACAAATATTTACCAACAACCTTGAAACTGATATATAGTATAGATTAAGTATCATTTTGATTGAATACAATGTGTTTTGATCCTCTAAATTCCTTCCACAAGTCCACTATTAGCTTAACTTATAAGATTTTCGAAGAAAAATAAAATAGGGCGTGTTTTTGGAAATTTAGTCATGTTTTACTCTCCGTATCAAAGTAACGCATACAATTTATGAAAAATGATTTACCGTTCCATGATCAGCAATCATTTTTCTGTATATATGCAGAGTTTCAAGTTTGTATCTCAAAAAAATCAATTTTGGACTTTTGTCCGGCTTTTTTGGATTTCGGACCTTTTTAAGTCTTTTCTTCCTTGGAATTTTTCCTGGTTGCACGCCATGCAAAATAACCTTCACCTATTTTCCTCTTCCGTTCCTCTTTTCAGCCATAATATCGCACCACCATGCGTTCTCTGCCTTAATACATCGTGGAGCCACTCTATGTCTTTTCTGGCCTACTCTGTTTCCTAGGAAAATTTTCAGCCCTCCCTCGTCTCATTTCATCTCCCTAAATACTAACCGAACTCCATTACCAACTCTTTCATTCGACTCGAAAGTTGTGTTCCCGCTCTCCTTGCTCGACTACTGCGGGTTCAGAAGAGGAGAAACATTTAGACCTTGAAAGAAAATCTTCCCTCTGCGGCACCGCTCATTTAATAGGTCTGGGTTCCCACGAGTTCGCGAAAAAAATACTGGGAGGGGGCGGACCAGGCGAGACCTTTGCTGACATTTTCTTGATTAAATTCGAGCTTTAGCGAAGAAGAAAATTTTCTGTGAGTTCCCCAACTGTCGAAAGATGGGTATAAAAAAGGAGCCTAGGTCTCGTGACAGTTTATTAAGACATATCGCAGTTTTGAGAGTGGATATACTTCTCTGCGTTCCAGTTTATATAGTCCGTTGATAGCTGAAAACCTTGGGTGAAATTGTTTTATGTTAGCAGGAAAACTATTTAGTTGTCATTCATATTTAAATTGCATTTTAGGCTGTTGGCAGGTTGTTTGAGTAGATGGAAATATTGGAGGTAAACATAAAATATTAAAATAATGGTAAGATACTAGAACTGATATTTTAATATATGGGGAAGGGTAGGGCACAATGAAACACAAACGCTTTTAGATTTATCCTTCTCACGTGAGTGAAGATATACAACAAATAAAGGATTTATATGTAGTGCATGTCTGTAAGCAATGAATTGAAGGCACCGAGATTTTGTTCCAGATTTATTTGTTAGCATGGGAGGAAAGATTAGAGAAACGGATTTTTGTTTCACTGTCGTCCATCCCAGGGGCATAATGGAACAGCCTGAGGGGCACCTTGAAACAGGATTTGAAAAAGACACTGTATGAAAAAATATTTAATTTTTTAATGTCAAAATTAATTTTTCCATTGTTATTTCATTATTTTATCTAATCACATTTCATTTTTTACAATCGAATTTCTTTTGCAACTTTCTTTTCTGTGACGTGAAATCTGCTCATTTTTTGCAGTAGCCGAGAATTAGTTAGAACTTGTTGCAATCATGACATAAATATGATAAAAAAATATGCATACACTCACGGCCAGGTATGGATGCATACAATCATCATCAGATGAGTGTATGTATTGTTTGTTTTTGTATATATTAAAATATGATCTCGTCATATAAATGGGAATATATCCTCGCCATAACATATTATGAGGCATGATTGAGAAAGAATTACTGAAGTATAATGTTCAGAAAATATCTTTAGGGTGTTTTTTCGTTCAAACTACACCAACAAGGGACCCAATTTACCGATTTTTTGATTAAATGGCAGGATAAAGGGATATTACTACGCTCTTTCATTGCTGTAGGGCACACGTATGATTATTGTGTGTCAGGTAATTCGAAACAAACAGGAAATACGATCGATCTTGAACTAATCATTCTCGCTTCATCTATCGCCCTAATTGTTGGAGTATAAATAGATGAATGCATTTAACACTATGCAAAGAGCGCAGTTCAGATTAACATCCGCGTGGATAGTGGGTTTGCCTGCATCAGCTCAAACAATCTGTCTGCTCATCTAAGCAAAAGTGTTGATCACGTAGGTAGACATAATTGGAAAGTATGAATTGTAATCACAGAGACAATATCGAGGTAATATTTATTTGAAGAACTTGTTTCAAACTAATTCAAGATAGGATACAATTACTTAGATATCGTGATAATTCCGTCACGTGGGAAAAATATAGGTAGTAATTAGTTACTTATACACATGAGTAAACCGATAACTATTCGTAGTTGGCGTTCATTTCACACGACATGTAGATGACTTGACATGAGGATTACTTTAAGAAGTCATTTTATATTACTATAGGATAGATTACGTGTAGAAAATGTCATGATTCGGTAGGTATTCTAAAATGAAATGGTAGGAATTAATTACGTACCTGAGCAAACATAAAAACTTTCTATAGACGTTCTTGAAATTAAAAGTTAAAGAATGGTCTTTTTTAAACTTTCGCTATAAATGAAGTCACGATAGGAGAAAATAAGAAAGAGTGGAATTCAGAGAGCTATTGGCTATTTTGATAATTGAGAAAAATCTTTTTGAAAGACAATGGAAACTTCCCAAAAAATCATCTAACTATTGTTTATATATCTGTAGAATAGTCAGTTTGTAACAGCGTCATCCTCATCCGTAAAACATTTATTTATTTCTATCTAAAAATTCTTAGTGTCTTATTGACCTTCCTCGTTTTGTCTAACGATTCATATCCACGAATTTCTCACATCATCGTTGTACTATCCTCACTCTAATGTGAATTTATTACATACATACCTTACAGCATTTCGTTTCAGTTTTCCAATTTTCTTAATGTTGGTTTATCTTGCGGATCCCATAGGTTATCTTGAATGGAGAGAGCTAAGATATAAGTGATGAGCCTTTAAGGCGACACTTGGAATAGATTTAGCCTACGGCAACCAATCCGAATCAGTACTTAACGTGAACCAACTTAAAGAAACGTAGGGCTGCTCGTGCTTAATCTGCGAAAGTTGCGGAACTCAAATTTTTTGCGAAGAAAGAGCTGCAGACACATAACGTGTATATCTTTTAAATGGGAAAATTTCCCTAAGATATTGGTTTTACGCGCTCAAGATATGCATATCAATTCGCTCAAAATGCACGTGTCTCTTGTTTTTAAAAATTTCATGGTGAATATCCACATTCCATTGGCCCAATGCATCATCTCGAAAAGTAGTCCGTAAGTGCGAATGACAGCATTTTGAATAGCTCTTTAAAATTGAAATTCCGTGAAGACGAGGGAGGAGGGACATTTTGTATCTATTTCATTATAAAAATTAATCTCAGAATGTGACATATCTTCCCACTCTATTCCTAAGTGTAAAATTAAAAGGTAATGAGGAATGAAACGTGTAAATTTTCCACTCTTTTATTTTGCTTACGATCGGTTTTGCTACCGAAATAGCATCTTCTGGTTTCTGCATTTCCATAAGGTAACGTAAAATTAAAATTTTTATTCAGATTTGTGCTCTTTTTACCCTAAAAATATTGAACCAACATAATTAATCACATATTCTATGTACTAAATTAGGCTTTTACCGTAATTCAATTTTAAAATTCCATATTTTCCGGTTATTTGCATGTGGCAGGCTATGGCTGATACTTGGCAGGCCATGGCTGCGTGATGGAGATACCCTCTCATAGAGCAGGGAATTGAACCGTGAGGTAGTCCCGTAGCATGTCATTAGGTTATCAGTCCCGTCATGTCATATCAACTCGATATTTAAGCGTACTTTTTAGAAATCATAAAAATCTAAGCATTTTTTTGTCAAATGTAAGAAAAGCTTTCTATACGAATATTACAAATACGGATCAGGAGCGTTATTACTCTTAAAAACTTTTTATTCCCATAGAAACTTCGACGAAGTTTTCAGCTTAAAATATTCACAGGCAATCACAGGATTCAAAATTACTTCTCAACTAAAAGAATTATGGAATTTTTAATTTAGATTTGATGACTTAATTAGATATGATGATGCCACGTGTACTTTATATCAAAATAATGAGGATATTGTTAGTTCTTCTAGAGAAAATTTAGTTTTATCGTTCAGTGAACCTTTTAAAGACGAGGATTCTAATGAATGCGATTATCTAAAGATGATGACCTTAAATCTATGAACATCTTATATTTTGCTGAAATTAGTAAGAAAAAATCATTTTTGTCAAAATCGCATTTTTCACGAGAAATTAAATCCTGTTTCACGGAACAAACTGAATTTCACTTTTTCTCGGAAAATGCTGCATCAGCCACGAGCTACGTATTATTGAGATGTGGGTCACCTCTCTTGGATTTAGCTTACGTAATGTCTAAAATTCGGACAGAATGATTACGCCTTAGCTTCTTCGTTTGTTTGAAAAAGCCGTGGTATGGAAAAAAGACAATCGAGAGAACACGAGTCGATGGACGGCAAAAGGAGACTGCAAAAGGTATCCCAGTACACCGCCATGTTCGCCCGCACAAAAGAAGAGGAGATTAAACAAACTTCTTCACTCACAATGCGGCAAGACTTTTCCTTTGTTTAACGACCAAGTCAGGCTGACCATTTCTCCTTCCTCTGCTCCGTTCTCATTCCTTCGGGGCATCTCGCAGGAAGAAAGGAAGAAAGTGGCCTCCTTCACGTCTTCCTTTTCTCTTTGTTCTTCTTCTCTCTTTCGGACCTTTGTCCGAAGGCAGTTGCGTCTTTGGAAGAAATTGAGAATCCTTGCGCATTATTACAGCCGTTTCAATTTACTAGTTAGGCAACGTTTTCGAAAAGTATTTTGCTGTTCGGTCCCATTTACTTAAGATAACGTGCCTTTCAGTACAGTCATAAAATGAAATTAAAAGTAGGAAAAATAACATATTTTCCTGTTGTCTACCTCTCCTTAACAAAAGAACTCCATAAAAAAGCAAAGGCTTCATCTATTTAATTCAATGAAAGTGCTTTCCTAGAGGTTGTAGCCAATATAATGCGTTCTTCCTTATTACAAAAACCGTTGAAACACTGCGAAGACCAGGGAAATAGATGCTAAAACGAGTCGCTTGAAGAAATTATTTTCTTTCGCAAACGATACGCGAAAGTAATCGATTATACATGTAGAGTCATGGCAAATGCATCCCTTTCCATAGACTAATTGGGGTAAACATATAAATAAAGATTTAGATATCTCCTAGAATATTACTGTACAATTTGTGATCCTCACGATCAATGATAAGTCACCAATCTAGAGATGGTTCAACGTAGAGCAGTTAAGTTTGTGAAAGGAGATTTCGGGTTTACCAGCATTGCATCAGTTATTATGATAAAGTTAGCTCAGATAGAGTGGGATTTGCTCAGAGATAGAAAACATGATTGCTGAAGCTATCCAAAAGAATTATCATTACATTATCATTTCAGATCTAGTTAACAAGATTTTTTATTTTGTTAATCTAGCCATAATAGGTCTGAGCTCCGAAAGAAAACTAGGAAGCGTTAAAAATAAATTATCTCGAGGACGGAAAGTTGCTTCCTGTCGTTCTTCCCGTGAAATATTAGGGATTTAAATAGCAATCAGAGTTAAGGTAATTGATATCTTCGCATTCCGCATAAGCTGCTAGCCGTCATTATCTAAATTTCAATAAAATCACTTGTACTTTATTGAAAAATGTTAAAGTCAACTCAAGCTGATATGTTTCTTGCATTATTTCATTATAGTCAGTAGTGATTGATTAGCTTAGATTAGATTAGCTATCCCTAATCTTTTTTAGCGTAATATTACAGAGAATAGTGGGCCTGAACGTAAGATGGTAGCTTGACTAGTGTAGCTCTTCGAACGATATCCGATTCTTGACTCCTTGGGTTCCTCCCATTGTCCTCTGATGGTAACTTTATCTTCGTTTTAGGCTTTCCTCTCCAATTCCTATCTTAATAGCTTCTCTCGAAGTAATTAGGGGAATGGGGTGCTTAAGCTACGGACGTTGGGTACTCGTTATTTGCAGCAGGTCGAAGACCAAAAAGGCCCTAAGAAGGGTAGATACTTTCAGCAACCGTTCATTAAAAAAAATTACTAGCAACGGCATTCTTTGGTCTTATAAATGTTTGAGAGATCCAATCTGAATTGAGGTCCACTTATCAATTTAATTTCATCCTAAAGAGACTTTTCGTAGTCGTTTCTAAAATTCATCTGTTGAGTTTCTCATCACTACTTTTGTCAATTTTATACTGGGCACGTGGAAAGTTTTACTTCGAGCAGTTAATCTTGGCACGAGCATAACTGTCTAGAATATTTTTTTCTCAAATGTTTCGATTCGCCAGAGTCACCAATTTGCTGCATTGCTCCAGGTAGGTCTCATGTCAGTGTAATATGAGTAAATTGGTGTGTACATGTCTCTATTACACCCAGGGCATATGTATACACGTACAACAGCATTGATTATACAATTACGATATGTAGCTCGTGATCGATTAGCTACCCATGTCTACTATTAGCGCAGTGATATTGAAATATTAACTGCTTGTGTTAAGTAGTTATATTGAAAATATAAATCAGATTAGATAGATATAGAATATCTTAAAGTAGAAGGATTAAAATATTAATGGAATAGATTCCAAGGAAAATTATTACTCTGAGGGAAATACTTCAGAGGAATACGAGGTTGCGTAGCAATAAATGAATGTTTAATAGTTTAACTTTTAATTACTTTGATATTTTATTGAGTAAGTACAAATTAAATAAACCCTAATTCATCATCGCATTGACTTTTGCATTTTATCTCCCTTAGTGATACGTTTATCATCGCTCTCTTCAGGTTGCCGCAGGCATATTTCCTTTGCTAGATGAGCACGAGTTTCTATAACATCTCTCATTTAAGATATTTCCCCTTCTGCGCAGCACAATCAGCTTTCGTAATATCAATTGATGATAGTTTAAATATATATTAAGATTTTTTGCGCTACTGCAAAATGTGTTAATTTCATGTTTGAGCAGCACATGTATGATTTCTCTAACAAAATATAATAATTAATAATTATAGAAAGCAATTTGAAAACGCAATTGACTAAAATTAGGTTCATTAAGATGCTTATAGAGAGGTCACTCCAACAATATTTTTGAAACAAATGAGTTTATTTTTAATTTAATTTAGCATTTCCTGAAACTAGTCTTCATCAGAACTGAATGATGAAATTACGTCGGTGGATGGAAAGTTATCTCTTCCAAAATTATTTTGAAAATGTTTAACGTTCATGTCTTGGATGCTCAAATTTGTTATCTCCTACATTCTCTTTCAGTCGAGCACATTAGAGAAAAGCGTGGATGATTCCGCTTCATTACCTCCCGTTTCATCCTGTTTCCCTCTATAATTCCATAGCGCTCTTTCTAAATTATACACCCATTTCTCCTCTTCACGTTCCCCTTCGCTTGTTTCTATTCATGGGCCTATTTTCCTCATTAGCTCGTTATCCTGAGATCCAATTTGCGACGCCCTTCGTCCTCCGCCGGAATCCCCCATTATATGCCTTGATTTGATCCCACTTTGACCTACGAGAAAACCTAGCGATTATCCCCGGCGACCCCCTGCACTCATCGACGCGCTTTAGCTCCCTGATGTCGCGTTATCCCCCGCATGCTGCCCTCATCTTCTGCCACGTTCTACTTTTCCCCAAAACTCCTTATGGGCCGTCTCATCATCGATTCAGCCATTATCACGGAATGTTTTACTAACATTTTGGCGATGTATAACGTTTACATGATGTCTGCTGCAGGTATGTGAATGGCATTTGCCTTATTACTAGCGTCATAAGTACTTCTAAGCCTTCAGTATGTTTGCCTACGAAGTATTTCTACCTAATAGATGCAAATCCATGTACTTTTTTAATTTTTTTGTTTGTTTTATGTTGTTATGTATAATACTGTAATTTATTTAAATTAGAATAGATTATTATTTATGTATCGTATGCAAGTACTTGCTGGTAGTTTATTTCTTTATTTATTATATTCTTTTTTTCTCACCTCTTAGTCAATGTAATCGGTAGGTTTGAGCAGGTTTTTAACGCTTCCGTTCTTTGTGGGTGTTTTCCCGAAATGATTTTTTTCCTAAGAATCTCTTAGGTTTTTGAAATCCAGAATTATTCTAGTAGTTTCTCATTCTATTCTCTTTAATTTAATTACTCTATAATTAATGACAATGGGTTGGATGGAGGAAAAGACTTTCAGTCTCCATCTCAACCAAATATAGACGATTATTATTCTTATTTAACTGAGATATATTCTGTATTCGTAGATTTGGAGGCGTCACAGCTAAAATCCTTGAAAAGGACTAGACAAGGAATTGGCTTTCTGTGAACTTAAAACATCAGATTAGATAATGGTAACAAAACGGTAATGATCTGTTGGGTAAACACAAGAGAAGTTTGCTGATAGATCCAGTAATTAATGACTAAAACGCTCCTAAGAACTCTCCATCTACGACATCAAGATCAACTTCAAAGATAATGACAAGAAAAAACAGTAATTAGAGTATCCCATGCGTTCAGATCATTCTACCAGAATAAAATATCTCTAAAGCAAATCTTCTTAGCTAGGATATAACGAGACATTACAGTAACTGCATGCATAAAAATCTAAACTCCATGCATCATTTTTCGTGATTAGAATCAAGGGTTAAAAGCTGTAGGTTAGAGAAGATTAGAGGGATTGGAGATAAAGTCCTAATAAAGAATAATGAAGATGGAAAAGCAGAGTGGCCAACTAGTGAGGAAATCCTTCTAAGAGCAAGTTAAGAGAGGATCGCATTGCACACAAATATCCTATATTAATTATATTTTCAATTATATTGTCATACAATTACAATTTGGATTAATAATTAGAAGAATTCTCTAGTCCACGATGAAAAAGCGTTACTAGAAAAAAGAGGGGGAAGGTGGGGCAGTACAGGATATTTAATTTTCTACAATATTTTGGGGTATAAGGAGAGTGAAAATATTATTATGATATTATGGTATGATATGATGTTGAATTTGTAAAAAATCGTGTATTTCTTATTGCATATTTAGCATTTAATATTACCAATAATTTTTGAACACAGTGTAACCTTCCACGTTTGGGGAAAGAAAGCGTGAAATTTAATCCTAGGTTATACAAGAAGTAAAAATTAGTGACCTGGCTGGGACTCGAATACCGGTTTATCACTTTCCGGGCAGGTATTCTTAGCAACTCAATTAACGAACCACGCCCTTTCCACTGCTGTAAATGGGGGAATTTATGTCCAGGGCAAAGGTGCTCCACAAATGAAGATCGTATTAAGATTCGTACGTTATTATATGTCAAATTTAGGAATTATAAAGCGATTTACATCGGTTGAATAACATGAGGAGTTAAAGTAGTATGATTGATTACAATAAAAAACGTTGAAAACAATGGAATATTTGTTTGCTTATGAGTGGAGAGAATTATCGAACATTGTTGAAATGCAAGCTGTTAAACTTTCAATGTTTGCCAATTATTTTACAGGTGAAATATTCCAATAAGAATGTGACATTTGGATTCGATAGGTGCAAATCCAAATCCAAATCGATATCATTATATTTTTGTAAATTGCCTCGTTTTTCCCAAGCTTGGGATAAATAATGAGAGAGCGTTACGCTAATTGGAACAGATAAAATTAAGAGAAAAATAATCTACCGAGCCAAAAATCATTTTCATAATTTATAAATATCGATTGCATTCTATAGGGTTTTTGATTCTTATTTGGAATAATTTCATCTGGTAATATTTCATCCTATAATTAAATTTCCACCGAATAACATATTATATTTTCCATAGATACGATACCAAAATATGTATCTCTAACACTTTTCGAAACAAAGAAGAACGTTATACGTTAATTTAAGGTAGCATTGAGTAAAGTGGTATGATCTAAGATAATATCTAACTCTGAAATATTAAAATAAAATAAAGTTATACATTGAGAATCTGCGTAATAAATAATAAAGATAATGATCGTAAAATATTTTAACTCATTAAATACCAGTAATAATTAAGTAATGGTTAATAATTATTATCCATTATTCAATTATTAACTAATCGATGATCATAATGAAAGCAGTTGTTTTATTTCTACTCACGAGCCAAAAAACCAAAACACGTGTTGCGTAACATTATTCCGAATGAGAAAAGATTTGTTTAGCTTAGTTAAGTTTAGTTTATTAATTGACATATAACATTCACAACAATTTCAGATATTGCACTGAAGTGAACATTTGTCTCGTCAGATGCTAAAAAGTTACAGTAATAAAATACATTACTGATTACATATACCAATATCACATTATTAATATTACAATTATGTACTCTATATTAAAAAAATAAATATAAATATGCATACTTACTCGTACATATAAAAATGCATAATTTTTCACAAAGGAAGGAAAAAACACCAACTTATTTAAAAAACGATGACAGTAAATTAATTATACAATTGAACGGGTTAGTTTAAAAATTCATTAATTGAACATAAAAATTTGTTATCAGCGGCGTCATCTTTCATTTAAACCTTTAGACTGGAAATAATTCCAATCAGGACTGAAATTGGAGCTAAATACTAATATATTTTATGCTTAGGGAATCAAATAAATTACGTGCAGGTGATATAGAAACTACCAGCTTCCACCTTTCCATTTCCTGTGCACTATGATGCTCTTTACGCAGCGTTAAACGCATTCAGCTATTTATCCTAGCAAAAGTTTCCATGGTGAAGTAGTTTGGAGGAGGATGTTCGTCTGTCATTCGGAATGAAAGACTTTCTGCCCTCCTTTGGACCCTCTCCGTTACTCGTTGTCTCGCAACCTTTGTTTCCAAAGCATGCAGACCGCTCCTCCGACATTGAATATGTATGCCGCGTCCTGATTAGTGGACACAGACGGCACGGAATGACCTCTTATTGGTCAAGCACGGCGGAGGCCTTGTTTTGGCGTTCCGACCGTTTCTACTCATGTCGAAAATAAGCCTGGGATTAAAAGCATGCTCGAATTATAACGGTGAGAAAATGTCTTCCTATTCTAACGTGACCTTAAATAAATGAAGATTCCCTTGTTTTTGGGTACTGATTAAATTAATTACACGCTTCCATCGCTACATTTCGCATATTTGTTAAATAAATTACACACTTCCTTCAGCTTGTAAAGCTTTTGGTAATCATGGGTGTGGAAAATAGGATGGAAAATTTGTTATCGAGGCCGATCTGCAATTCAGAAATTGAGCTATTATGTGTTGCGACTCGCCCGATTAAGTTTTCTATAATTTAATTTTTTCCTATCATATTGAAAATATTTTGCTTAATTTAAATTTTCCTTCACCTCAATCTTTTCAGGGGCAAGCCAATTTCAAAATATGCGGGAACTTCGTTTTTTATTGTTAATTTATTTTTTGTTACTTTATTGTTGCCATTAGAATATTGCCTTATTTTGCATTTGCAATCGTCTTGTATCATGAGCGAAATCTGATTTTCATTTCGTAGTAGGAGCCTTTAGAAAAATTAACGTAGCAATAGTTGATCTGGGAAGGTGGTTATCTTTTAGTTCCGAAATATATAAGTTTTTGCTTTGTTTATAACTGTGCCTACAATCACTAAATGCATCTTAAAATGTGAGTTATCTTCCACTAACCATCAGGGCTGATATAATCCGTTTATCAGTTTAGTTTTATGCATATCACGTATTAGATCATAATGAATTTATAATTACAAAAAAGTTACTAAAATATTCTGTAATAAATCATTCAATAGGTCCAGCAGCAAGTTTAATATTATCCTCATTTTTTCTTGAAATTTAGTTCATTAATAACCCCTTATATAAAACCATTTAGAATGTATTCTTCCTCAATTCCATAATTCATTCAGTATTCAATCACATTGCATTCAATTCAATACATTCAATTATAGTTGATTGGCTTACTTTTCGCGTGGATTTTTTTTTCCTTACTTCAATGAGGACGTTGTTGATATGTCAATAAATGTCAATTATCAGCGTATTTAGGGCAAAATTGAAAGCCATACTCCATGGGTCACTTGTGAACTCATTAATAAAATTTTGATTATTTCTGCTACGTTAAAAATCATCACAATCACTCATGTGACTCTTTAATGTAGTATAATACTTGCGTTAGTGATTCCAGCAATTGAGACTACCAAAAATCAAAGTTCAATATCCTATATTATAATAATGACGTCTTTTTTTAGGGTGAATTTAAGTCATTGAAGGCCATTTATCCAAGAAATCCCCTTTTATTAGAAATGCACAACATACACAGACAACTATTCCCTAACCGGTAAAATCGGTTAGCCGGGATTCGAATCCGGGACCGTGAGGTTGGAGCGTTAGCGCACTAGCACGCTAACCACTCCGCCGCCAAGGTCGGCACGGCGTACTATATGGATGTGATTTGCGAAATAAAATAAACTATCCGGATTTCAATAATTAGAAGGGAGGACAAACGCCTCAAGGAAATTTGTGGAGAATCCAGAAAATTGGATGATAGTTTCTGCTTAATTTTGCTATTTTTTCCAATTTCAATAATTTAGTTTTACTATATCTTCTTTTGTATGATTTTTTATGCTCCTATTGCTTTAGTTACGAGTCGGATAGGAATTTAAGACGCTGTTACTTAACTAATTTAATACTAAAACAAGTATTTATTTTTGAGTCTTCATAGATATTGCGTGGCTCGTTAGAAATGTTAGCGGCAAAAACTGTCCATGGTGTAAAATGAGAAGTCCATGGTGCGGAATTCCATTTTACGAGCGTTTCCTCGTCAGGCGGCATTCACCGTGGGTGAAACGTGGTCAACGCATCGAATCCCACGCTGCCGTATTTGGCTCTCTGACTATGTTAGCTACAACTGAAAACACCTTGGCTAATGTCGTCCACCTCTGTCTTTCAGATTTTATTGATCCAATCACATGCAGAAACAACTTTGCTTGTAGAGATAGAGATGGAGTTTCAATTGTCATATACCAATTGAAAGAGGACAGACTAACGTTTTTGTAGGAATGACATTGCAATTCTCTTGAAAACGGCGATTATTAACAAGCAAGAACCTCATTTCAAGTTTGTCTAAAATAACGAAACAAAATATGGGCACATCGTAATATACTATATCAATAATAATAAGATAGATATAAAAAGTCTGCGGAAAGCCAATTCAAGAAAACGATCTACATAAATTACCTCATGACTGACTAGTAAATTGTGATCGAATTGTTTTCCTCTCCCAATTAACCTCTTTACCCAATTTACCCTCTCCGAGTTAAGTAATTAATTATATGTGAGCATACAAGTAAAGATAATATCGGTGAGTTGGGTTGTAGAAAATTGAATGAGCTAACGTAATTTTTGTTATTAGTTACAAGTAACTAGGTGGGTCTTTACTATTCAATCTCAATACCTAGACGGATTCGCGAACAATGATATTCATTTTTGAAAAATACTTCTGCTGAAAGGAAAACAGTTCAATTAAAAATTTGATTGCTTTATCATTAAATTCACAATGACAAATTATTTCATCCATTACGGTCTAGTTTCTACATTTCATTACTTTAAAAATCCTGAATAATGAAGGAAACAATATAGTACCTTCTCGACAGGATCTTGTATCCCCTTAAATCATGTGGAAAAAGTACTATCTTGTTTGCTTCATTTAACATGATGAACTTCCAACACATCTCGCCTGAATCTGTGAATTTAACAATCCTATCCTTTTTTTGTTCTTAGACATTGTATTGTTGAATTTGCATATCTTATTCACATAATGTCCTATGTTTGTGAATAGCAACGATCTGAAAGAATAAGACAAAAATACAGTTACTGCAGGAATCATAATTGACAGGTATTTATTGAGCCAGAAGAAAATGTAACCAAGCTTAAAAAGAATGTGAAGTCGACCACCCAGCAAGAAATAAGGGTTCATTATGAGTTACACCGTCTGTAAACTGGAACGTAAATGTCGAGCCTATAAACTGGCCATTGGTGAGGAAAAATAACCTTCAAAAATATGATTTCCTCCGAAACTTGCTCGAGGCTCGACCGCCGTGAACGTAGTTTAGCTAACGGTCTCTTCTCCATCCTGAAACAAAGTACAGCGTGGGAGTTTGAAAAGAAACAGGGCAAGAAGGTCTAAATAAAATGATGGGGAAAATAAACTAGAACTTCCTTATCCATTAAATGTCATAAGTAACTTTTTACGCCGAATCTTTCATAAACCACCTCAATCGTGTTTCAGAATCACCCGCTAAACATAGCTCGCTAATTTTCAGAGTTTTTGTGTACTCCCAAGCTATTTCACCCAAGGGCTTTTCGCCTAACATTCGGTTTACCCAAGATATATTTTACTCAGTTTTTTTTTGGAATGTTAGTCTCAAAGAGGTCTGAAATGTACTTTTGGAAATAATGTTTGGGAAAAAACTTGATAGTTCATGATTATAAGTTTTAGGTCTTCGAATATCGAGCAACGTTTTTAATTGAGAATATCTTCCATAACGTTCAAGGTCCAACACGATGAACTTTAGAATTCCGTCCATCAGAAAGATACAAAAGGTTAATTTTTATCGCATAAAAAAGCTAATTCATATTTCAGAGATAAATTATGAATAATGACGTATCTTCCTAACCAAATCAGGTTTTTTGAACGAGAAACCTTAAAACATATATTACATGATGCATCCATACAGTAAAATATCTTTTGAGGTCACAGTCTCTTGGAAGATATATTAGTAAATAATATCATAATTTTACTGATGATCTTTCATTCACAACATTTTGGAATTTTATCATATTTTTCAAATATCCAGTTTGTACACTTAGAATTTTCTTTGTTATCTGTTGGTTATGTTTTGGTTGAAACCAACAGGTAAAATGGATAATTGTAAGACTATAAATCATATTTTGAAGATAAATTATTGGAAAATGGAAAATATAGGTTGGTAGAGGTTTTTTGGTTGTTGGTTGGTTAACTTAACAAGAGTTTTCCAAGACCAAGCCTATATATGCTCTAAAATTTACGTATTATTTTCCCTATTCAGTTCAATGATTTTAATTACAGTTAACCATTGAGTTTTGTCCTAATTCCACTTCGGTTTAAGCATAGAAAGATAGTATTTAGCATTTCCTCAAATAAATGTACATACAAAAATTAACCGAAAGGTTCAGTATATTCCTCTATGAATCGTTATCTTTCATCACGACGAAAAAGTGAGTTGATGTGAATATTTAGAGCGCCAAAGGTCACGTTTTACGTGTTATAAACAGAAACGGCTAACGCAATAACTACTGCGGTTCCCTCCCATCTTGTCAGAGGTCAAAGTCCGTGAAAAAGTTGGATAGCAGTTAAACACGGGAGGAAACCTCGGCTCTGACTTGAATGTGGGCGTGCTGCCGTTAAATGCTTCTGAATGAAAATCCCCAAAAGGTCATCCATCCCTCACTCGAAATTAAAGTTCTAGCAGTGCATTTTGACGTTCAGGTAAAAAATAAAAAATGTCCTGAAAGCAGAAATAGGAGAACATTTTTGTATTTTTAGGTCTTACTTAAATGTATTTTAATTTTCTGCTCTCTTGAGCTTTTGGTTTCTTTATTTTTACATTGATCTATTTTTTGTCAAACGTCAAAGGCGCTTAGAACTTGAGCATTAATTTTAGGAAAAGAGAGAAATAGTTAGGAAAGCGTGTGAATATTCACGTTTCGGTGAATTTTCGTGAGAGCTACATCTTTGTTCTATATTTTTAACGTCGTTCTAGTTGTAGGTAGTAGCATCAATGGGAAATTTTAATACACCAGTATATTTCGATGTTATAAATGTTGCATTTTAATATCCAGGATAAAAATGAAAACAGATAATATGTATCCCGTTAGCTATGTTATATGCTACTCCTTATGAATATACGATATTGCCAGATAAAAAGTACTACTTATCTTGTTGAAAACATTCTCCCAGCCTTTGATTTTCGATATATTACGTAAACATTCTTGTATCCATGGTGTATCATTGATATAGTTTGGAGTTAATCCGTGGAAGTACTTAAAAGAAAGAAACTTGCATAAAAATGTTTGCTTCTGATCGGTTTAATTTCATGAATAGCATCATTTAGTACATAGAATAATCGACGAAAGTAGTCTACATCTACATTAATACCCTACAAGCCGCCTTTCGGCGTGTGGCAGGGGGTGTAAACACCAGTTGAATCTGAATTACTTCCTTATTCGATTATTGTCACGTATTGCTCGCGGAAAGAATGAATCTCTAAAACGATTCGTCCTAGCATCTATTTCTCTTAACTTACGGTCATTATCGGATCGACCGACGTAGCAGGGGGGTTGCATGATACCGATTGTATCTTTGGAAAATGTAGTTTCCCTGAATTTATTAAGCAATCGCAGCCTAGCTTCCAATCTCCTTTCTTTCAAGGCTTCCCAACCTACGTCTGAGAGCATTTTTATAACGCTTGCTTTTTTATCGTAGCATTTCTTAACAAAACGAACCGCTTTACGCTGCACTTTCTCGAGTTCGCGAGTACACGTTTCATCCGCCGGATCCCATATACTTGCCGCATATTCCAGAAGGGGTCTGACCAAGGTAAAATAACATCGCTCTCTCACCTTTTCGTCGCATTTACCGACAATACGCTTTACAAAGCCAAGCCTTTTACTTGCTTTGCCGCAGATTTTTCGAATATGCGTGCTCCAATTTAAGTTATTAGTAATGTTGATCCCGAGATATTTAACTGAATCTACTACTTTGATACTAATTCCATTAATTTTGTATGGGTGATTTGGACGCATTTTTTTCTTTTCGAAGAAATTAACTACGGAGCATTTACTTACTTTAATATCTAATTCCCATTTTCCGCACCACCTTTGGATGAGGACTAAATCGTTTGAGAGAGATGTCCGGTCTTCCTCGTTTGTTATTTCCCTATATATAACCGAGTCATCCGCAAATATCCTCACATTACTAACTATCTCGTCACTCAAGTCATTGATATAAATAAGGAAAAGAAGAGGTCCAATTACACTGCCTTGAGGTACGCCAGAGGTAACTTTGACTCTATTTGAGCTAACGCCATCCAGTACAACTTGTTGTTCCCTCTCGTAGAGAAAATCCTTAACCCAGTCGACTACTTCCTTGTTAATGCCCGCTAGTTTTAGTTTGTAAATTAGTTTGTAGTGGGGACTCTATCGAATGCTTTTTTTAAAATCTAGGAAAATAGCGTCCACTTGCTTTTTACTTTCGGCGGACTTTAAGATATCGTGTACTAATAGAGTAGTCGTTGAGAAACTGACTAAACATCCTGAAGACGATTGAAAATGAGTACACCTTCCCCCATACCTCTTCTCCCATTTCCCCCTTAGGGTTTTCCTTGACCACCTAACTCATCTCTACCCTCTCACATTCTTCTTTGCTATATATAATCTGTCCGATTATGCTACTCCTGTAGTTGTGTAGCTTAATTGTACTAATCGGAATAATCTGGTGAGAAATACAAACTTGTACGGAATTTACTTAGTTGTTCCTTCTGTGATACAAAGCATGGCTCATTAGATTTCCATCACACCCAAATTTAAATTAAGTACTTCAAACAGTTGTTGAAAGTCTTTTAGTGACATGTGTGTCAATATGTGATACATTTCTATTCATTCGACCCTTTATTAGGCGATGTTAGGCCCGAGGGAGCATCTCTTATTCTTTTACCCTCCTACGTCGTTTATACATAAATACATAAAATAAAACGCATAAGAAATATTAAAACAGATAAAAACAAGTGAAAAGATTTCGTAGGTTAGAAAAAATCTCCATAAATTAAAGTCGATCGAGAAAGAAATTCACATTGCAAAAGCCATTATTTTGATCGCGTCAAATATTGAGAGGATAGGGGCTGCTAAATAAAGTAAATGAAGGTAGGAAAAGAACCGAAGGGAACCAAAGGCAATGTTAGATGACATAAAGTGTGGGGTAAGCTAACAAGAAACGAAGAAGTAGACGTTGAATATAAAATATGAAGGCACTTGAAATGAACGAGAGGTTCAAGCAAACGTAGGTTTGTAAGTAAGCATACAAATGTTTATGAGAAAATACTGCATGAAAATACACTGAAATGGGAGGGTACCAAATCCACTAAAACAAACGGAAATTATGTTAACGAAAAATCAAAAATATAAAATTCAGTATTTTAGTGATACAGATAAAATTGATAATTCCGTTAATTAATTGCAATGGTGATTTCCACAAGTACTATCAGACACAATTGCTTGAGTGATAGACTCAAATGAGGAAATAATACTCCAAATTTAGACGCCGAAGCATAGAGCCACTCCGAGAAAGAGTAAGGCTCGTTATTTTGGGAAGCCCAACGAGCGCCTTTAAGGTGCCGCCTTCCAACTCCTTATCGCTTCTTGGGAACTCCGCGCCGTGAATCTAGGCAAACGACCCCTCACGGAAGAAGTGCTCGCTACATAATTACGGAGGTTCACGCAAGGAACCCAAAAGGCAGAAACCCATTGGGCGGCTTCGAAGCCCTCTAAACAGTAGTCGGCCTTCCAAAAGGTGTATTCCTGTCAAACAGCAGCGGAGTAAGGAGGAGCCGTCATATCCAGAGAGTGGAAGAGTTATAGGCTCACAGAGAAATGGACTCCGGAGTTACGGCCCCTGCCAGTTGAGTTCGAGCTATAATCACGGAATCGAGATCGCTCTGTCCGCCAGCTTGCTATAAATTTGAGGTTCCACATATTCAGTACTGCGCTAAACTGAATTAATGCTTTATTTAATGAAAAGATTCTACGGAAACTTCTCTAACTCGTCGTTTCCACATCATTCATAAACACTTTGTTCTGTTGGGCCTCTCGTAGTGTAGTTTGTGTTATAGTAATAATTTCAATTTCGGCAACGTTCATAACGAAAACTTACAGTAATATGATGATTAAAGGAATAAAGAATCGAGAATAAAATATTTAGAGGATAAGAGTTAGAGAAATTTTCCACTTTTGAAACCGATTCTTTAGAATATTTTCTTTAAGACTCAAAATTCCATACCTGGTTTTTAAGATAATAGATTCTTATTAAATGAACTATTACTGCATTTACATCTAAATATATCTAAAGTGCGTTTAAATACGGCATATAATTTGAATTGATTTCAATAATCCATCATTTTCACTGAATAAAATTCTCTGAATTCGTTTCAATTTAATAGTAGAATTATTGATATGAAATGTAGATGGTTTAATAAAATTATAACTGAAATTATGAATTTTATTAGGCACCTATTTTAATCACAGGTTTTCCTGAAGAAGTTCCCCATTTAAAATATGGCATTATAAGTCAAAATTGTTAGCAGTTTTTAACTATCTGAAATGGTTTGAGGAATATTTTTCTCCTTTGTATAAGGGTGTACTTTTACGCCTTGCATCTCAACCAGGTGGAATCTCATTAGTATTAAGTTTGTATTTAAGGTTTAAAGGTCACACTATGTAAAACCATGACATTCCATATCGTTTGTCTACCTATCCATATAAACCAAATTCTAAACGCAATAGAATAACGATGCCTAAATACATTCTAGATAATGTATTGAATGAAATTCCACATCATTGGAATCCATAGGAATCTCAATTTATGGCCGTTCACCACATAATCATCAAATGTTATGAATGAGAGGATATTAATTAGCGAACCGCTGAAAGTCGAAATTTATCGTACTCGATGGCTACCATTAGGTCGCGCATTTATTCATTAAAATGACCACGTTGACCCTCTTACCTTCCAATTAGATGCGGCGGTATGCAATCAAATTACCTCTATTGTGTTCCGATCCCATATTACTCTCCAGCAGCGAGATTCAACATCCCAGCACTCACGTTTCGCTGAACAATATTAGAACTGAATGTGACCCAAATAGAATACCTCTCTCTCCATATCTAAATAATTGCAGTGGCATTATGGCAAAAAGAGCCTTTTCAGTGAGCTCATTCAAGCTAACCGTCGAGGTTTATTCATTATGCAGGATTCTTATATTATTCTTGGTACTTTAGAGACGAAATTGGACCTCGTAAAGAGCACGGAACGAATCCTTGAGACACAATAGATATAAGTATGTAGTAAAAACCACCCAAGTAGAGGATACTTTTACTGTAATGGACTTTTCTCAGTCGTGCTCATTATATTTGTATGAATGAATAGCGAAGATAAGAATGGAGATCCTTGCTATATGTGTATCTAATTTAAGTATTTCACATTTGTTGCGTTATGTATTTTGAAATTCATCCGTATACTCGTAATTTATTTCCATTTATTTGCATACTTATTTTTATAATGTTTACACCTATTTTATATTATTAAATTTAATTTTCAATCTCTTTTCATTTACTTTTGCATTTGTTTTTTTATTAATTTTTACATCTATTTAAAATATATTTACCCATTAATTTGATTGTAAATATCAAGGATTGGTCGATTCCAGTTGTATTCTATTCCGAACCCAATAACGATTCTTGTGTTAACGACTCCCGATTTCCGATTCTGTAAATAGAAATTTTGGAGAATTTTTTATTTGAATTAAATTACAAAAGATATCCAGGAATAATGAAAATTAAAATAATGTATTCTATTTTTCTAAAAAATAATACAAAATACAGTATGTAGTTAAGTGCATGTCTATTAGTCCAGTCAAATCAGACATTTGTTTCTTTCGGAGTAATATAATAACACACAAATGCATTTAAAGCTTCAATGTTGCTTAATATTAACGATTTAGTACATTTTACATTAACGATTTTGCGATTTTGATTCCTGGAAAATGGTTTCTTAGCCAAAATTCGTCAAAAACGCTATTATTTATTTATTATTATATTTCTATAAATATATTGAAATATTATGCATATTCCTTAGGCAATAGGGTGTGTTTTTCTGGCCACTCTAATTTGTACATCGGGGTTTAAAATTAATGTCAACCTTTAAAGGGATCGTAAGTTGAGTTTTAACTAACTATGAAGAATTCTGATATGAAAATATAGTAGTATGTAATCAAGAGTATAAAATAAGAAACTTCCCCGAGTTTATTTAGAGCCATTGCAGTCTATATACAGAATAAAAATAACTTATAGGTCGATGTCGTGAGGCACAAGGGGGCAGAGACAGTAGGAGGGAAGTTCTTTGAGAGAACTGCATCGTCTAATAAATTTTACCGCAAATAATTTTCAGACACGTTGATCGCTATTTAAGACCCCCATCCGATTTCTTTGCGTAGGCAGTAGTTAACATGTACCCGGATAGAGAAGAATAGAGGTAATGCACTTAGCGGCTTAGAAGTTTGAGTTTGTACTTCCGCACTACTAAAATTTTTAAATATTTAGCTCAAACACTTCCATTGTTCAACGCGAATATTTCATACTATATTAGAATGTTTATCGCTAGCCAAATAATTGCTCTGGAAAATTTATTATTCTTAGAAGTTTGCTTATAACTTAGGTATAAATGTGTCCTGGAGAATTATCATGTAGAAATATTATTTGTTTTTTATATGATTACTCTCGCAACCTAGTTCTAGCCTAAAAAGATATTATGGGTTATATAGTACCTACGGATAGGTAGATATAGCAGTAGAAATATTTTAAACAAATCCGCTTACTGTAAAAGGGCTATTGGAGGTTTTACTCTACAATACTATTTGTCAATTTATGAAACAAATGCAAGATTTAAAATAGTTTGTTTCTTTTTTGTTTGAAACAAACTCACAAACTGTATAAGGCTGCGTGCGAAGCCATTAAGCCGCATCTCAGTTACGTTATTCCTAGTCCAAAACATTTGAAATCGAAATATTGCATTAGAAAACAAATGTAATCCTAAGTCGTTGGAGAATATAATTTTTCATATTCAACTTGAAATCGTTCAGAAGATAGGGAAACAAACTATTCAAATCCTATATTTGTCTTATACATTGACTAATATTAAAGGATAAAATCTCCGATAGCCGTCTTTGTCGGTGTTACTCACCTCCTGCAACGGGATTCGGAGAAAACAGGAAGGCTGCTCTTTTAAGAACACCCGATGTACAGTCCTGGCCAAAATTAACGCAGCACCGGCCGTAAGGATCGCTAGGGAGGTGCTACGTTAATTTTGGCCAGGAGTGTATATTTCAATAAAATTGCTAACTCAGAGGCAATAAAGTATTATGACATAAAATCAGCAGGCTTCCGTGGGCGGCTTGCTATCTGCGATATCTTCATGAAAATATGGTACGACAAAGCTAATCGGGGAAATTATAATATAAAATTAAAATGAATAATCATTCATTTGTCAAAGAAGCTGAGTTTGAGGTTAAAAATCTCCAAGAGCAGCGTTCAAAATTTTCTTTCATTACAACCCATCAGTACCATCCTAATATTATAACTTTATAAACGGGCGAAATTGTTTTACTCCTCTTTAGGACACCATACGAAATACTTTGCCGGCACTTTAAAGCGGATATACCTTTCCTAGACTTGTACAAATCCTTCGCAAACGGGCAACTAAGAAAATAACCGCATCCACGAAATCCTTTCGCTCGCAACCTTGGTAACGCACCGTTTCCTTGGTTTATTGCCACCGTGAATTCCTTCCCTAACTATAATCTTCTGCAGCCACTCGAAATCGCGCTGGTTATTTTTGCCCCTCTCTCTTTTGCTCCCTAATCTGACGTCTCTCTTCATTCCTCCTCTTTCCTCCCCTAAACCTTTTCCCGCGCAGCATCGTAACCGTCGGTGGAAGAAGTATTCTGACTGACACCAGAAAATATGACGCAGAAGGGAATTTGTTTGCAGATTCTGCTCACGTTTCCACCAATGAGAGAGCGGAGTTCCGCGTGAGGACCGTCGACAGGTGGCCTCCACGTTATCTCTCTCACTCTTTCTCCATTTCACCACCAATCGCTATTTCTCTCCTCAGATCTTCCTCTCGCCTTAAAGTACGTTCTCATCAGCATTTCCTTCATTCCTTCACTCCTATTCAATTCTTTATCGTTCCAAAGCCACATTACGACTCGCATTTCTCTGCGCACTAAAAATCATAACATTTAACCCTTCAAACGCAATTCATGTCTAGGTTTACATACCCGGCAACCCCTTCGACGTGTGGCAGGGGGTGTAAAAGTCAATTTTCAGGGTTAATTTATTAATCTTTTTTTTACGAAAAGAATTCATTTTTAAAAAGACTTTTCGGAGCATCTATTTCTCTTAATTTTCGTTAATTAACCTTTAGATGTAATTATGGTTTGGTGTTCTTACGTCAATTTAATTCATTTATCTATCATTCACTGATTCTACGTATGATTTTTGACATTTATAGACAAGAAATTCAAAATGTAATTTTATTTTATCATTTAAATAGAAATTCAGTTCTTAAAGGTATGGATAAGTCCACTGCCTTCAGTAAAAAAGGACTATTATCATTTTATATGAAAAGTACTTGAAAACTGATAATTAAGCAGCATTTAAAATGGTGAATCGTTATTTCTTAAAGTTTCTATCATCTCTGTTATTCTGTCTTGGTGAGTATGATCTTACTCAATTGTATTTTGCTACGCGATAGAGGAAAATTTGTCTTTCATTTACAGTTGGCGTCATGGATAACATTAAAGCGAAGGTACACGTATGTTTAATAAAGAGGAGCAAGGACATGATATATAAAGAGGTATGACTGATGTTTTGCCACCACATTCACGGGGTGCCTTTCATTTAATGCTATGAAGAATGTAGGTCATTGTTCTGTGTACTCATATTTCTTATAAACTCAAATGAATCAAAAACATTAATAATGATTTGAAAGTTTTCTATACATAAAAAATTCATCAAATGTATAGTCGTCTAATCTGCATAGTCCTAATGAAGAAAATTCATCATCCATTCAAAATTTTAGCTTAAGGATAAAATGAAATTAAAAAAAGCATTAGGAATCACAGTGAAGAATATCAATTTCGATAATTTTCTAATAATTCCACGATCACGGAATAGATTTTTTTCTATAGATGCATCTATTTTATTTATTTTACATTTATTGCATTATTTACACCGAAATTCGCTGAAACTAAACATCAACTTAAATTTCATAACGATTTTCCTAGCGGAGTCTCCGCCATCTGATTTTCTTATGTTCGGATTTGGTTTAAGACTAGATGGAGGCGATCCATTTCGGGCATTAAGAACTTGAAAAAATGGGTAATTTTCGTGCCTTCCTATCCCTAATTCCAGTGCTCTAAATTTAGCTCTCTTCAAAATCGCATTACCTTCTCCTCCACCTACACATAGTAGGCTAAGCCGCCGATGTTGCACCAACGGGTGGGAATGTCCCGGACAATGGTCGCAAGTGATGAGATCAAATAAAGTCCTCCGGCTTTTAAGTCTTACGGCGTCTACTTGGTGGTGCTGAGAAGCGAGGGAGGGAAACTGGATGTAATTGGTGGCAAAACGGAGCTAAAATTTTGCATTTTTCCGCGTGAATAGAATAGATGAATCCTCAAATGTGTGGAAAAGACTGTTTACTCGACATTTAGAACTTATCAAATGCATGAAAAAACGAAGGTCAAGTACGATGGAACTTAGTACTGTATTTGGTGAAAATATTTGTCGTTGAATTTTAAATGCTTTCTAGGAATAATTTTATTTCCTTACTTTCCGTTATAGCGCCGTTAAAGTCACTTTAAAAGTTTAATATAGTAGCAATAACTTAGCTTTCTTGAATTTAAACCATTTGAAATTCGGGTAGGAAACGAGAATGAAAAGAATAGTGCCGAATGAAATAACCTATGAATCGGAGGCTTGGAGACCAGATGAATGAAAGAAACAACCTCTAAAAAAATCAAATGGGGAAGAAATTAATTTCTAATTAAGGCCATCCATCTGTGGAGCGATACATTTTCGGAATTTATTGATAACTTTTCCCCATCAGAGGGCAGTAGTTAAAAGCAATTTTACCGTGTGTTTATATTAGATTTTGTGTACCAAAATTAACGAACTAACAAATTAACCCTGATTACTCATCTACTAGTGGATGCGGTAATATGATGTTTTCACGCTAGTATCTTCTGAATAATAATTGAAATTCATGAGGAACTCGGCCTCATTTACTGCACAACATATCATATATTTTATGAGTTTAATGTCAGAGGTGTAAATTTATTTATATGCACGTTTACCAGGAAGTGTTATCAAATGTAGAACTAGTTATTTTCTGTTTATTAAGAACTATGTATTTATAGATGGTGATTTAATGTTCATTTTAAATTGGGGGGTTAAATTTTTATAATATTTTTAAAATATTGTATTTCTTTATTCATTGTGTTTTACATCGTTAAATTATCTCTCCTTTGAATATTCTAATCCATTGTAAAGTGAGAATAATTTATGGTTAATACTTTCAGAATATCAACTGTACAAAGCTTTCACTACTAACTGCGTCCGAAAACAAATAAATAAATAATACTTACCACCAGGCTAGTACAAGCTATTCTTAAAATTTCACTTACAAGGGGAACCCACGGTCTGGGAAATGAAGTTCGGGATGAGACTTTGCGTGGTAATAGCAGGGCCCGAAACTCGTACTATGCTAAAGCCATAGGACCCCATAGGGCCCCAGTCCCGAGAAAAAGGGCCTCAAAGTTTTTACAACAATATATATACTTAAAAGTTTATCACATTGTTCATCTGGCACGGCAGTCTAGGCGGTAGCAATCCTAACTGGTAAAGCGTAGTCTCCGTGTTCAAATCTCTGTTAAACCAAAAATTTTTTTCTTTTTTTTCATAAATTTTATTTTATTTTTCATTTTATTTTATATTCATTTTATATTGTATTCATTTTATTTTGTATTAATTTTATTTTTTAATTTATTTAATACTATAATGATAATCCTGTAAATATCGTCATACATCGTAAGAATGTGCATGATCTGAAATATTGTGTATCGGAGAATAATGAAGTCAAGAAGAATAGAAATTATATTTGCAGTTATTTTATTCCTAATCCGATTTTTTTTATTATCATGATAATGATACTTAAATAATGATAATTATCATAAAAGCATTCGAAGCAAAAGATATTTCGGCAATGTGAGCAACAAATAAATGATGGCTGTTTACATGTACAAGGAGTTTTAAGCAGGTCTATTGAAAAGCAAACTTCGTTAACATTCCTAAAACTTCATACCAAATTTCGACGAGGAAATCGTTATCAATATTGATCAAACAGGTACGGGAAAAATGAAAAAATCCCGTAATGACGATTTTAAAGATCCTCTAATATAGCGTCAGAAATTTCATGAAGCGCCTACAAAATTCTGCTACTTTGGTTGAAAAAGAAAAACAATTGCTTCTCGGAAAGATTGTATCAAAATTAAATCCATAGTTCACCACCAATTATTATCTCCAAGTTTTACTGATATGCTTCAATACGCCTGGTTCGCCTCAAAATTAACAGACAACCGAAAAGTTTTAGGAATGTTAACGAAGTTTGCTTTTCAATAGACCTGCTTAAAACTCCTTGTACATGTAAACAGCCATCATTTATTTGTTGCTCACATTGCCGAAATATCTTTTGCTTTGAATGCTTTTATGATAATTATCATTATTAAGGTATCATTATTATGATAATATAAAAAATCGGATTATGAATAAAATAACTGCAAACATAATTTCTATTCTTCTTGACTTCATTATTCTCCCATACACAATATTTCGGATCATGCACATTCTTACGATGAATGACGATATTTATAGGGTTATCATTATAGTATTAAATAAATTAAAAAATAAAATTAATACAAAATAAAATGAATACAAAATAAAATGAAAAATAAAATGAAAAATAAAATAAAATTTATGAAAAAAAAGAAAAAAAATTTATGGTTTAACAGGGATTTGAACACGGAGACTTGGCATTACCAGTTAGGATTGCTACCGCCTAGACTACCGTGCCAGATGAACAATGTGATAAACTTTTAAGTATATATATTGTTGTAAAAACTTTGAGGCCCTTTTTCTCGGGACTGGGGCCCTATGGGGTCCTATGGCTTTAGCATAGTACGAGTTTCGGGCCCTGCTATTACCACGCAAAGTCTCATCCCGAACTTCATTTCCCAGACCGTGGGTTCCCCTTGTTAGAAATACATCAAATAAGATTCTTCAAAGACATTGCATTCCAATAGCGTTCGATCAGAATACCAACCTATAGTTATTTCAAGTACCAACTAACTCAGCGAAAACTTGAAGGAAGGAAGTTAAAGCCGCGCATCTATTAACCGTTCCTTCTCCTTTTCCTCAGCAGGCAAAGAATGGAACGCCAGATTTCGCTTCATCTAGTAGCGCATTAGCATAAAAAGTCTTGTAACGTCATTCTGTCAGGCACGTGCCCATGTAAAAATCCCAAGGCTTTGCCATAATACAAAAAGAGCGGGGGGAAATCACGAGGCGGGGTTAGTCAGCTGGGAGCGAGGTGCGGTGCCTTTATCCCGTGAAAAGAGCGGGAATCAGAGTGGAACCTAGGCTAGCAGTAACGATCAGACTATGACGGCCGTAGAGGGGTGCCGTAGAAGAGTAGCCAGAGAAGTAGATAAATGAAACCAAATGAAAAAGATAAAATTTCCTAAATTCTTCTCAAAGACATTATTTTAGTGCCCAGGGCACCGTTATGGTGAGGGTGAATAAAAATCGTGATATGCTGAAGCAGTTACGTTAAGTTAAGCCTATTACGTTACTTGATTAGAAGAAATATCGCCAAAAATCAGTTTTAGCTAAAATTAATTCCAGGATCAAACCCTTATAAAAGAGATTTTTGGCATCTGTATGATTTGATCAAATCATACAGATGAATTTAAATATTCAAATTATACAAATTTTAGTATTTTTCCGAAAGAAAAATAACAAATCCATTATTTGAACTGTTGCAACCTTGAATTCTTTTAAATTTAATTCAAATCATTCTGTGTGAAGGTTCTTACAAACTCTCTCCTAACCATTATTTGATTTTTTTCAGGTTTCGTTTCGTAATTAAGCCAGTATCAGATTATTCAACAATACTTCCCGCTAGTGTTGTAGTTGGGTTTTGTTTGTTAAGTCATAATTATTTAATACGTGATTGAAGAATAAGTTCCTCTTCACTTTTTCCTTACTTATAAAATAACTGCGCGTTAAACAGGTATCAACAGTTACTGCGTGGAAAGTTCCGCCTCTGAAAATACAATATCAATCGAAATGGAAATGCTCCTGGTAGAGTCTGTAAGCAAAATTGCGTACGCGCTCAGTTCGAAGTATCAGCCATTTGAGCTATGACCTTGGTAGATGAATGTGCTGCAAGTTATTTTAGTATATCTACAGAGAGACTGTTTGTACCCAAGAAAGTTGTATCATCTTGGGTATACCTGAATTAGGTAGTATTTGCAGAGTAGTGTGCCATTGCGAGTTCCTTCATTGAGATCTTGGCTCCCCATGAGTTAGTTAGTTAAGTAAGAGTTAATTTAGTTAAACTGAAATTAATATTTTCTCAGTGGCACAGAAATTAATTTCCTACAAAACATAATTCTGAGCAGCTGTTCGATTGTTATTATTAAGAGTAAAAACTTAACGCAGACTTATATATATGCGAATAAAGACACTAAAATGGCATACAGACAAGGAAATAACTTGCTTTTGTTTATTACAGTTTACAGTGTTTACTCTAGTGATGAGTGTTTAATTGATTATACCCTTTTTTGTAATTTTTGTCAAACTGAATTTATGTGTGTGAGAATACCTTGCTGGTTTTTAAAAGATACTCAGATAACAATCCTGCAACCAATCTAGCCACCAGTATCCAGAGCATAATCTTTAATAATATACATAAAGGTGTGATCGTTTAAATGTAATTTTAAAGTGTAATTGTAAACTAGTAAGATTAATAAGGAAAAGATATAATATTAAACTAATTAATTATGTTAGAAAATAATAATTATGATTATTATAATTTTAAATAAAGGATTAAAATAAATTTATTTTAGTTGAAATTATCGGTTATAGACCGGATGGTGTGTTATAATATATATTTACTATTAATTAATTTTATTGTTTTAGTATTCTATTAAAATACCACAATCAACTTTTTATTTTAGGAAATAATATATAAAAGAATATATCATTTCATAAAACATGTTATTTAAATAAAAAATGGACATAAAATAAATAACTCAAATTAAATATAATGTTGAAAGTATAATTAAAAAATGTTTTGATAAAATTGTGCATATAAATATTTAAGCTCTTATATATTTAACACAAGCGCTGGATTTGATTATTTTTACTTTATAGTTTGTATCTGTTTAAATTTAAAATGGTATCGGATTGCAGTCACCCTGAAGGCACAGCATTTCTATTCCTAAAATTATCTAGATCTTCATTAGCTGAGTTTCATTACCGAATTTTCTAGGATCATTAAAATAAGCTCATTCCTTAATGGGAAACTGAAATTCTGTAAACATGTATTCTATAAACATAACTTTCGAGCTAATTCTGGAACTGTAATTTAATTAAACATCTACGTTCGTGCGCATAATGCGATCTCTAATTGGGTGATGAAATAAGGCAACAAGTTAAAAATTTAAGAGCTCTAGAACTCGAACCATTGCCCCCGCCTTGCATTCGATCTTTCAGCGGTAAAAAGACCCGAGGCAGTGCGTCAGTGAAATGACGTCACTAGAGCTTCGACCGCAGTACGCGATTGCATTGATGGTGAAGACTGACGTCAGTTAAGTCACCATAAAACAGAAAAAGTCTCATTGGATTAGTTATTTTGCGTGCAAAATCTTCTCCTACTTACTGGAAAATATCATCAATGTCTATAAAACTAGTAGGTCTTTCATTAGCGACTCGCTTGAATGATGCATTACTTTGAGAGGCTTCCAGACTCCTGTCCACGCTTTCAAAAAGAAAGGCATTACTAGTGAAATCTATGGTCTCATTCATATATACATATTCAGATGTATTCATATTGCGATTCATAATTATATCAATGGCGATTCAACGTACCTATTTTTTCAATTTCTTTAAAAGTCTCTAATGGAAACTCATGCAATTATTGCAGGATTGTTCGGACAATTTACAGTAGAGATTTTATAAACTACGTATAATTAGAAGTGAAAACATTTTTTATGAGAACCTAACTTAGCTTGGAAGTATTTTTCCAGCGAAACAAGATTTTCAAAATTAGTTAATTTCACAATAAATTAGTTTTATTAGATATCGGACTTTGTCTTTCGCATCAAAATAAGTTAAGTTTCCCAAATTATCTGCTAACAATCAAATACAGCGTTACAGTCTCCAGAGCAACTTGCTTTGTTCCTATATACAACCGACTGCTATAATATACAATTCGAAACAGAATAATTTCTGAATGATAATTAATAAGCTAATAAAAATATAATACTGTTATATTATTTTAAAATCTTAATAATGAATTGACTGAGCTACTCTAATTTAAAACACTTTTCAGATTCTCTATTCCAATAGAGATTATTTTCGAAGACTTCGAAATTTCGCCTATTTAGTTAACTGCAATTTCTTTCAGGGGTCCTATATTAAGCTCAAATTATATATCATGCAATATTTTAGATATATATATCCATCAGATTTGACGATAAATATAAGGTATAATTTTGTGGCTATTTTTCGTAGCAAATGGAAAGTGCAATCATTACAATGTTTCCCATTTATTTGAATAACAAACCTTACTTATATTATGGTTTCATCACTACAATTCCACAGATGTTATATCAAAAATGTATTTTTATAGTTTGGTTAATCTTGTAGCATTTCGTAGCAAAAAATAAAGCTATATGTTTGTAATCAGCAATGGATATCGTGGATGGCAGAAGTCTTCGAAATAGCAATAAAGATCTATTCTTCCTCGGTCATTCAGTCATGAGTCCAAGGGAGAAATTCTTAAAACTACTCGTAATCTCGTTTAAAACTAATTAAATGTAATAAAGTGGTACTTCCCAAGGAAAAACGGACTTGAAACAAGTCTGACAGGGCCGGTAACTTTTTCCTGGGTGCACGCCCGTATGTGCAAAGTCACCTCAACCCTTTCCTTAAAAGTGGTAATTATCTAAGGGCACTTTAAGATAAAAATAATTGAGATTCAATCCTTGATCTCTTTTTGAGAAGTCTCCAAGACAATATTTTTTAGCAATGTATTGCAAAAGAAGATTAATCATCAATCTTAATTGTTGATTATTAGTATCAGATGTTATATTCCATGTCAATTAATGGCTTCTTTTAGTAATCAGCTTCTACCAAGCAAACTTTCAAAAGTGAACTTCAGCGAAAACATTGAATGCTCATTAATTGTTGATGAATTCTGATTATAACACCGTGGTAAGATAATATGCCAATTAAAAATGGTAAGACTTTAATGGTTTAAAAGTGGTTAAATTATTAAATGTTTTATTTTGTTTCTACATCAAATATCAGATGATACCAAAAATTCATGAAACAATCACTAATATAGAATTTAAAGATTCATTAATTATTAAATGTTAATGAAATTACTGTCGTATTTAATGAAATTGAATTTGTGCCGTTTATTTCAATTACAAGTAGCCCATTAATTCGTGATTAAAGCGCCAATGATCAATGGCTTCAAAAAATAAATCAATCTGTCCACGCTTAATTACCTAGATTGAACAATTTAAAATATAGGACTGCAACATTTTTCCCAGAAAGAATAAGTGAAGATACACAAACTTTTACTAAAGTAATTCACCTAAAGATATTAGTTTAATTCATAATAGTTTACATAATAGATTAATAAATTACAATTTATCATAGACTATATTTAATGTAACCGTCTGTCTCAGCCGGTCAGCTTAGGAATGATTTCCACCGATGTGGCTTCCGATTGAGGTTACAAGAGTCCTTCCCCTCAAAAAACAAACTTCCCCTCAAACAAAAAACAATCTGAGGCGCAAGGGAAATTAAAGTAAAAAAAATACATTACATTAATGAATTCAATATATTATAGTTATTCATAGTTATATAATTATAGTTAAATATTTAATTAATTAGAATAGTTTAATAAGTCGATACTTATAAGTATATAGATTTTTTAATATTAATTATATATAACCTATATTAATATTGTAGCTTATATTTAAATAATTTGATAAATTATAATTTTTTGTAGTTGCATACATTTTTTTTACATTTAATAAATTTAAATTTATTAGTTCTATCAAAACCAATTAGAAACTAAGCCTTATAGACCTTTATTTTGCGTTCCGTGTATAAACTATTCACAGAGGATTATCCCGAACTTACAATAAGTTCGATTCAGTTGTTCTATTTCTTCCTATGCTCTGCACGGAGGAAGTCAACGAACGGCGGCAAATGAAGTATGTAAAACGCACAAAAGGACGTGATAAAAGAACTGGAAGGACTCTTAGCAACGGAACAGGAAGCTATTAATTATGAGAGGGGAGGCCCACCTCTGAGGAATGAAATTGGTTTTCCCAGAAGTAACACGTTTCTCCAGCCACGCTCGATTTCTTCCGAGGGTCCTGTTTCGCAATCACGTTTTTCTTCTCTCTCTCTGCCTTATTTATCTTCGGTTGCCCGATCGCTCTCCCTTGCCAATGGTCCGGAATAACATACGCTCTGTCCAGCGGTAGTTTATCTCTATAAATGGTAATCCATATGCCATTCTAAGAAGAGAATTTGCAAACAACAACAAATGTTAAAGTGAAAGATTTGGTGTGGTATATCAAGTAAGAGGGACTTTCATTTAAGGGAGTTGCGTTCAAGGAAATGACCCATAATAGTTGTAAAATATTGCTTTTGAAATTGCACTAATTTTATTCATTACCGTAATAATAACTTTTATGATAAAGGAATTTATTAAAGGGTTGGATAGAGACTTACAATTATCATCTTGCATCTAAAACCAATTCATCAAATATTTCAATAAAGATATTTTAGAGATAGGTCGAAAGAGATAGCAATAGCAAGGTAGTTTTACGTATCAAAAATATGATATAGTAATTTAATACGATTATTTATATCAGCTCAAAACTTTCAATCAGAAATTAGCTGATTCGAAATGAGTGGGGAAGATGATATTTCTAAAGTCCCAACCGCTGCTTAAATTAGACCACTTTAAAGGAAGATATCGTGTTATCAGGGTTTTGTTGCACTTAGCCGAAGGCAAACTTATGCTGAAGAGTTATCAGAATAGTATCTCCTTGCTCGGAAGAAGCAGCGGTATATATAATGGGTGAGGCATATTACTTAATTAACTGGAGACGCTGTCTTGAAATATGGAAATGAAAAAGATAATCAACGTGAAGAAATGACGAAGGCATTTTAGATGATAAAAATTGCATGGGAAAACTGCATGTCCATTTTACGTTTGGGATGAAACTATGAGTAATTAAGTACTGTTAAGATTAAATAAAAGCTGAATATATAAAAGTTTTAAGAACCTTCCGTGATTTTAAGATTAGCCACTGATTTGGTAATGTTACTTGGAGTTGCTGCCGAAAGTAAATGTAGCATGCTTCAATCCATCTAAATAAAAATATTTATCATTGTATTCCAATTTCAAGACTAAAATTGAATATGAAATTTGTAATAGATTTTATACATATATAAATATCATCTCTTCCTTACATGTAAAGAAAGCAATATTGTATCACGGCTGTTAACCTCGCCAAATAAAGAGTTTTTATTATTATTATTAATGAATTATAAAGGAATGAATGCAAGAAATATATCTATAACTATATAACCGCACTATAACTGTCTATAGTGCGGAATTCCTTTCTTGCGCTATCCGTCTGCTGGGAAGAAAGAGGAAGAACGCCGACAAAGACGGCTTTTGGAGATTTTAAACTTCTAAGCTTCCTTACATATTATTAAATCACATGGGACGAAAATAATCATTACGGCTAATGCCCACAAATAATGCGAATCTGCTCTTATAGTAATAAATGATATATTTGTATTTAAAATTGTACATTAAAACATTTTAAACCTGTTTCTGTAAGGAAAATGCATTCAGTTATGCAGTATTCATATTTTCTCTAAAACGAATCAAGTAATATTATAAAGCCAATACTTCACCAAAATACTTTTAGTTGCGTAAACGCTAGATTAATTTTGTAAATGTGAGAAATAATTTATATATATTATATTATCATCTTTATTGTTATGTGTATTAATTTAATGACTCTTTTCATTATAGCATATCGACCTTGATTATACGATAAATGTGGCCATAGTCACAGCTTAAAATAAAAGTATACTATTGAAATAAAACTTTTCAAGACATCTTTCTTCGCAAGAAGTAATAACTATTTGCCATATAGATAGATAGAAGATATTAAAAATATTTTTGTGCATATACTAACATGCTTTGCAAATAAGCAACGACATGGAGTTAATGGAACTTTTTATGCCATGCAAATGGTAATACAGCGATAATTTACGGGGTAATTTAGCCTTCTAACGCTGAGAGAATATTGTTAACATCTTATTTTCTTGTTTTTCGGCCATTATTTCCATTTTTATCCTTTGTAGCCATCATATTTAATTTTTCTAATTTTGAGAATGAGCGAAACAAGAGTTACGGTTTGAGAGTAGCAAAACTTAATGGGATTGGCTTAGATCAAAATTTTCATTAAAGGAAACAGAATCATTAGTTCATACAAAAGGCAGCTCTTCATAACTGTGTGTTAAACATCGGCAGTTACTTTTTCTCTCACGACTATTTAAGCTCAGGATTATTAAATTTTTGGATCCAATGATTCTTATTTTAGACACTCTGATAGAAACAATAAGACATTTTTATGAATTAATATTTTTGGAAAGGAGAATCCTCTATTGGTTTTCTTTCCAAAGGAAAGTTAGCTCACAAATGCAGTGAAATAACGATTCCAGATAAAAAATTCTGCGTACGAATATGGCTGTGTATAAATTAAAATATTAGATCCATTATTATCTTTACTTTTATTACAATCATCATCGGTATTCTATTAAACCCAAATTTAATGGATTTAATGGATAAGATATAATAATTCTTTGTTATGCGAAAGGATGTTCGATCGGTGAGTATTAATTTACCGTGTTAATGTCTTATAAAAGGCTTCGCTACTAGAAAATTTTCCACATCATTCAATGCATGCGATGAATATAGAAATTTCAGATATCCAATTACTCGAGGCCAAGAGCTATGAGCATTGGTGTATGCCTTTTTTCACTTGCAAACCCAATACGTGACGGTTCGCATGGAACAGAAAAAATCAGTAATAATGAGTTTGAATGCCGTGAACAATTTTTATACAAGCAGAGCAACTAGCAGCGTTCATTGCGTGCTCATTGGCCTTCAAGTGACTCCCTATTGATCAGAAGGAACGGGGTGCACCCTCGTGAATGAGGAGCTATTTTTTTCAAGTCTTTCGGCCCAGTACCAAGGCCTTTCACCCGATGATGACGGTATTCACGCAGCTTGATTGAAATAAATCACCGTGCTAGTGATTCCAATTTTGTGAAATTCCGGCGATGAATGTATGCACATGCCATTCGTCATTCGGTATGCCTCGACTGTTTTTCTGATTTTTTTCTAATAATTGAAAAACACCCACGAGCTCCTTCATTAGATTATCACTTTGAAAGCTTCGACTATTGAAGAGCTACACATTTGTGTGCGTAACTTGCAATTTATTTCACTCTTGTGAGATAGGTTGGGGAGGTGTTCATCATCACATCGATTTTAGATAGATCTGGTAGCTATTTTGTATTCATTGATCCGTTGATCCGTTCGCAGATGGAGCATTTGCTAATTTTCCAAATGGATTAAGTTGAACTTTTTCATACGTAAAAATAATTTTTCTATCTTCAAGTAATTTACTCATTTTGCATTTTGAGTATCCATTTGAACAAGGAAAGAAAGTCGAGTCTCATTTCATATCTATACAGTTTTCAAAATTATCACTCATAGTATGTTTATTTTCGAGATCTCAGCTAGAAAACTATCTTTAGATTTATATATATACGAAGTTAGTTTTCAATCATAATTTCACAATCAGAATAAAATTTCAAGGCAGAATGTATATCCTTTCCTCAAAATGCACCTTTCAATATCAGTATGATCGAATTATATCTATTTTATTTTAAGATGTCATAAAGGAAGCATGTTTTATTATTCATAGGTCACTCAATTCCGTTATATAAGCTCATTTTATTATTATTCTCAACCATACCTTTCGGCATAGATTTCGTTTTTTAATTCGTAAATGCACTTTAATGTAAACCAATCTCTAGAGAGATGAATGTACTTGAATTCTCCTTTACGAAATGTTACGTACACAACCTGATAAATTGTATTCTATAAATTTAAAACAGGCAATATCAGGGCAGCTTTTATTTCGATTAACTTTTTATCTTATTTTCTGAAATAATAAAGTTTTCTTCTTAAATCTCTAATTACAAGACACTTGTGAATACAAGGCTTTCGTAGTCGTTACGGCTATTTTTTTGCAAAGAAGAATCAGAGAAAAATGCAAAATCCCCGTTAAAATAGATTAATGAGCCATTCTCTCGATGATTTTCCCCCTTTTTGCACTAAACTTTTATAATCCCTTCACTCATAATTTTCTTATCGTAACGGAAGAGTATGTGCGTTGATTCTTCTACCTGCCGAATCACCCATATTTTGCCAACTGCAACCTAGTAGTGCACATACCTACTTGAAATGTCAAATCCGTAATAAAGATAATAATATTAAAATCATTATCTTTTCGAATGACTTATTCTGGCGTGTGTGCAAATTACTGCTAGGTCTCAGCTTCAAAATGAGTAAAACTTGCGACTTCAAAACAATGTTAACCTACATAATCAATTATTAGAGGTTAAAAATCTCCAAAAACCGTCTTTGTCGGCGTTACTCCTCTTACTTCCCCGTGGTCGGATAAAGCAAGAGAGGAATGCCGCACTATAATTCCTTTCTTTCTTTATCCGACTACTGGGAATTAAGAGGAGGAACGCCGACAAAGACGGCTTTTGGAGAATTTAAACCTCTAATTAATTAACAGCTGCGTTTCGATATTTCTTTCCTTACTACATAATCAATATTAGTTAGCCTGATATCGTGGAAAACCAAGGCAATAATAAATTAACGCACTGTACTTTGTAACTTCCTCAAATTATTAAATTTCACGAATGAAATTCTTCATTTTAGGATTTGAGAATGGCTGGGTTCCGAAATTCACGCTCAGACCTGGAGATGGTCGCGCTTAGGCCGAAAGAGGTCTTGGGATAAAATAACTTGTGGAAGTTACGAAGTACAGTGCATTTCTTTATTAACGTTAACCTAAGCGAAATTGCCGTACCGTACCGTACTAGCTCACAAAAACTACAGAAAAAATTGCCCATTAGTATTATTAATCACATTTATAAAACTAGACGGAAAATTTCGATGAATTAAGTTCGTATTTCATGTCAAACTAAATCCTGGAATCTAGGATTTAAAGGGCAGCATTAGAAGAATTTATGCTAACTGAATTCGCGCGATCGTTTTCGTTACAATAGATGTGCGTTCGGAACGGCGTCCTGCAAGAACGGTGCTAAAGTTAAATCTAATGTGTAAAGGCGAAAAAAATACGAGAATTAATGCTATGTTTGATCCAAAACTTATCCAAAAATCTGGGCCACTTTCCGTCTTTAAGCGTGATAACGGCCGGGCGCGAAATAAAATTACCGTATTTCACATCGCAGGGCCTTAAATTCCCGTCTATCTCCTCCCGGGCACCGGCAATTGAATTTCTGGGCGGCTGTTGATGCTCCCTTGTTTTTATTGCGTAAAGGAAAGGGAGCTGGGATTATAAGACAGAGAAAAGGCTCGTGAATGGAAGGACCTTATTCGCTTTGGACAAAAGACAACTTCCATTAGCGAACGCAGGAAATTCTTCTTTTATCCTTTTTTTTCAAACAAATACATCCGCGAGGGCAAGAACTTGACGCTGTTTTCCTCACAGGGTTTTTTGCAACGGCTTTTTCTCTTTATTCCTTGTCTTTTGCGCGAGCAAGGATTGGCCCAAGGGCAGGATAGATGGAAATGCGTTCGATGTTTTAAAAGGAATTTCGCATCTCGCTTATTATATCTTCACCTCCATCCCTCTCTTTTCCTCTCTAGATATTCGATGATGATTTTTGGCTGCTTTTTCCTCGCTAAATAAGCCTCATTAAGTGGTCATATCCGCTTTTTAATGCCCTCGTTGGCTCGAAAAACCATTCGCTGGCTAAGATTCATTTTCTGGAAGACTATCGCTTCCAGAAGTCTTCGAGCAGTTTTGAGAGATCCCTATGAGAAGCTGACGCTGGGGGATCTAAATTCAATTTTGTTTAACACAAGAAAGTTACTAACAAAGCAGAATTTACAAATGTAATAGAAACACTCATTACTACAACTAACACTTAATATATAAAAAAATTAAGGGTACATATTTAATTAAAAATTCAAATTCCACAGAAAAAAACTTTTTAATGCACAACCAGTTTCGAGCTAATTGATCATCGTCAAGCACAACATAAAAATGCATTTTTATCCTGCGCCTTACGATTAGCGATAGGCCCAAAACCGGTCGTGCTTAAGATTCTTTTGTTTTTGTTGAATTTGAATTTTTTATTTAATATGTTTCATATTGTTGTATTATAATTAACCCGATAACGGAGTTCCACCAAGTTAAGGCTTCTTTGATTGAATTTATTAAAATAATTAAGGGTCTATTATTCTCACTATATATTTTATATCATAAATTATTTATTATACTGACTTTCACTTCACCAATCTAACTTTCTATAAAGAAATGTATTTTATTTATTAAAATTTAATGTTCATATGTATATAGATTCCACTGGTTAAATTCATAAATAGATTATGTACACATACTTTGTTTATGCATGGATCATAGATGGTAGAATTTCACAATTAAGTAAATCCTTGTGCGAAAATGGCTCATTAGGAGGGGGAGAGGGAGTGATACTAATAAGCATATATAATCTAAACATTTTTTTATATAATCTTAAAATAGTTACATTACAATTAAAGTTGATTTTAATACAGATGTATCATTCAGATTAAACAGTGACAGTTATTGCTGTCAACTTTAAAATAAACCTTAATAATGATAACAACAGAAATAGGGCCTAAGTCTATGAGCGACCTATTATCCAATTACAAAAGGTTCTTCATCCCTGAATAAGGTGAAGGGTGAGAACTACAACGATTATAATTGTTACTTTCAATGATTTCCATTCCCCGCCCATGTTCGTCGATTTCTCCCGGCAAAGTTCTTTACCTCACACACATTTTCCGCGAAAAGGGACAATTTTCTCTTTTCTCCTTTGCAACCTCAGCTTCTTTCCCCCTCCACTCATTCCTTCTCTCTTAAGATTTTGATCGCTGCAGGTCCGATTCCCCTTTGTTCCCAGCGATCTTTTGATTCCTCCCTTTCTCTTTGCGAAGTGAGTTATCTTTTTTTCATCCTTTGCGTGCTTCTCTGCGACCTTATTATTCTCCCTTTTTCCTTTTTCTCTGTCGCAGTATTACGGGGCTTTGTTTCCCTCACAACTCTATTTCATTAATTATTTCCCCACAGATTCCTTTCCCCAGTATTGCGTCTAATAAAGACGTTTCCCTCTCCCTATCCATTTTCTTCATAAGCCTCTAAATCATTCACGTCTCCTGCATTTGTGTTTAAGCTTTCCATTCTCCAACTGTCCAGGCCTTGCGTATATATATTGTATTATCTCGAGTGTTTTAATTACATCAATTTTCCTAATCTCGCGTAAAGAAAGTGACTGATTTTTTCTCAAGACCAATGACTGTCCCTGAGACATAAGAGTTAAGAAATGGTGTCATGATCGATCACGAATTGAAGTGAATCGCCATAAAGAAAATTTGGTGGAACCGACTGTTTATTTTATTTGTTTAGCAAGATATAATTATTTTATGGACTTTGGATAAGTATGTTGTGGAATTAAGTTGAAAGTTCATTATTTTAGACAGCATGGTCGGAAATACATAACCAATTGATATAAAACTTCCCTTTGAGAACAAATGTTTCTATTGATTTTCATTTAAAAAATCTGATGTAGCCAGCACATGACTTTCTCCATATATAAGATGTAAATACTTATCTACGACAGTAATTTCGAACTCTAAACATTATAAAAAATCTGATGTGGCCAGCACATGACTTTCTCCATATAGAAGATGTAAATATTTATATACGACAGTAATTTCGAACTCTATATTCCATCTAAACTTGAAAGATGAGTGATTAATTTATATATTATTATTTTTTACGTCACAAACATTATTATTAATGTATTTCGGGGCATGCTCGATGAAAAAAGATGAATTTGGCCTTTCGCCCATAGAGCCCAGAGCGCCCACAAAGTACATAATCAGCAACTTCCGGTTTATCAGTATTTCATGAATAACTCCTAAACAATCAGTGATAAAAAAATATGTTTCAAATAAAAGTTATAGTAAATTTAATTTTCTAAAACGTCTATAAATAATAGTATATACCTAAATATCATACTTACGGAGATATTTTGAAAACCGGAAATGAGCTTTGAAGAATGAAGCTCAACTTCCGGTTGACCGATTTACTCCAAAAACTAATCAACTCTAACGACATTAACCAAAATAGTATTCATAAAATTTCGTGTTGATCCAACGAATAGTTTTCATGATAGAGTGCCCACAAAGTACATAATCATCGTCTTCCGGTTTATCAGTATTTCACGAATAACTCCTAATCAACCGGTGATACAAAAATATGTTAAATACAAAAGTTATAGTAAATTTCATTATCTAAAACTTTTATAAGCAATACAATATACGTATATATAATATTTATGGAGATATTTTGAAAACCGGAAATGAGCTTTAATGAATAAACCTCGACTTCCGGTTGACCGATTTACTCCAAAAACTAATCAACCTTGACAGCACACACACCACTACTATATATGAAGTTTGGTATTGATACAACTAATAGTTTTCACGTTAGAGCGCCCACTATCACACACACACACACACACACACACACACACACACACACACAGACATCATTCCGAAAATAGTCAAAACGTGTTCTAGGGACCCCAAAACATGTATTTCCGTTGAAATCTCGAAGTCGAATTTTTTCATGAAAACAATACTTTCTCTATACTTCGTATATGGAGAAAGTAATAATGTTGTTCGGGACATGCTGGATGAAAAACGATGAAACTGGCCTTTCGCCCATAGAGCCCAGAGCGCCCACAAAGTACATAATCAGCTACTTCCGGTTTATCAGTATTTCAGGAATAACTCCTAAACAATCAGTGATACTAAAATATGTTTCATACAAAAGTTATAGTAAATTTTATTTTCTAAAACATTTATAAATAATAGTATATACCTAAATATCATATTTATGGAGATATTTTGAAAACCGGAAATGAGCTTTGAAGAATGAAGCTCAGCTTCCGGTTAACCGATTTACTCCAAAAACTAATCAACTCTAAAGACTATAATAGAAGTACTACATATGAAATTTGGTGTTGATCCGCCAAATAGTTTTCATGTTAGAGCGCCCACAAAGTACATAATCATCTTCTTCCGGTTTATCAGTGTTTCACGAATAACTCCTAATCAACCGGTGATACAAAAATATGTTAAATAAAAAAGTTATAGTAAAAACATTATCTAAAACTTTTATAAGTAATACAATATACGTATATATCATATTTACGGAGATATTTTGAAAACCGGAAATGAGCTTTAATGAATAAAGCTCGACTTCCGGTTGACTGATTTACTCCAAAAACTAATCAACTCTGACAGCACACACAACAGTACTTTATATGAAGTTTGGTATTGATACGACTAATGGTTTTCACGTTAGAGCGCCCACTATCACACACACACACACACATACACACACACAGACATCATTCCGAAAATGGTCAAAACGTGTTCTAGGGACCCCAAAACATGTATTTCCTTTGAAATCTCGAAGTTGAATTTTTTCATGAAAACAATACTTTCTCTATACTTCGTATATGGAGAAAGTAAAAAGCATCTTTTCAGTATCTTATTTCTTGAGAATAGTAACAGTGGCCGCTGTCAAAACGTCGGAGCTTCCTATTATCTGGAAATTATCTTTCCTATTAGGCTGGAAACTCTTGAAGATTTATTCTATCTTTGCTTTACTTGCTAGTTTCATTAAAATCTTTGCACCCCTTTAGCTGTTTTCTTGAATTTTCAGTGTGCTTTAATATAACAAAATCCTCGGCTCGGTATAGATTCTGTAAATGTATTAGAGATATGTGATGTATGTATGTAAGGATAGTTGATCCAATTACGGCAATAAGGTACTACCTGTGAATGCTCTACTCAGGAAATCACTCAGGGATGTGAGCAAGAACATTGAAATATCGTTTTGATCTGAGCAGGGAATAATATGAATTTTATTTTCAAAATTATTAAGCGTATTAACAAGTTTTGTACTGCAGTATACATAGTGAACTCGTAGAAGAAGGCAAGAAATCTTGAAGAGAAATAAACTGCTATCCTATAAAGGAACTAAGGACAGACCATGAAGATGGGAGTTCAAAGAATAGACATGATTCAAATAGGAAAATGCAATTCAAGTATGGTACAACAAAACTAACCTGTTGAAAATGAATCACCAAGAAATCTTTCAGATATAGCAATCATTCCAACCGCAGTAATTGTTTTATGAATATTTCAATTCTGTAAGTATGACTAGCAACAGGCAGTTATTAAATTCAGAATAAATCATCCTCTATTTAACGTTTCTTTCTCACTGAATGAAAGCTATATACAAGGATTTTATTGTTTTCTTTCGGTAACCATAGCAACGTAGCATATATCATTAAAAAAATCAGGACATAAATACCAAAAATCAGCTCTAGTTCTAAATGAATGGAATCGTAAAGGTAATTTTCTCATAGTAATACCCAAATGCGTTTTCATAGGAATCCTCTGGAGAGATATGAAGTGGAATGAAGAATGAATAATTCGTTAGAAACGGTGATAAAATGTATTTTGGCAATGAAGAGATTTTGAGAAGGACCTTTGAGATATAGCAATGGTTTTAGTTGCAATACGTTTTACGATATTTTCCAATTTCATTGAACACTACTAACATAAGTCTCTGGCTAGTAATAGGCAATTATGTGACCAAAATAAATCTTTTGTTTTTAATGATTTTATTTTGGCAACCTTCGCAACGGAGCATACGTAATTTTAAAAAATCACGAACCAATGGAAAACGCAACTTTCTCGAAGCAATTCCGAAATGCGATCTTAATTCCAATCCTCGAGAGATATTCGCAGAGGAATATTGAGTAAATGTTTTGAGCAAAATAGATTTCGCAATTGGTAGGACACATTCCTTCAAGATTCCGCGATTAATTTAGTTGCTGTACAGTAAAAACGTTTTTTTTTACTCTACAGCAACTAAGCTTTACAAGCTATCCACCAGGAAAGTCATTAGTTGCTGTAGTTTTTACGCATGTTTACAATCTCGTATAGTTCTACATCTCCTGCTAAATACAGGTGGTTACAGTGACCGGAATAAATTGCTGTTTCAAAAGATTTTCTTGTGACAGAGCACTTCGATATCGGAAACATTTTGAAAGGGACCTTTAAGATATAGCAATGATCCTGGTTGTAATAACTTTTACGAAGTTTTTCAGTTTCATATTGGTCTGTATATTTGACTAGCTAACCAAACATACCGACAGAAATATATCATTCTTAAGGGAAAGCTGACTTGAGAAAAGTTTGACGTGGCCAGGAATCAAACCTGGGATCTTGCTCTTTCCGGCTGCATTTACCAACTAACCTACCCGGCCAGAACTACTGCTTAAAGCAACCTCCCGGATAAAGGAATATTTCGGGCTTAATTCCCTCCCCAGTCAGACTTTTCGCGAGTACGTTTTTACTTGGAATTTTTCCTGGGTGCACGCTCTTATGCGCAGAGATACCTTTATCCTTGTAAATCATTCTCCTCAATTCTGTGATCTTAGCAACGGAAAATACGTACCTGAAAATCAGGAAAAGCAAAACTCTGCTTACTTCCGAAGCTTTCAATTGCAAACGCAATTCTCTCGAAGCTGTCCCAAAATGCATTCTTCATATTTGAGAGAAATCCGCCGCGGAATGAAGAGTAAATAATACGAAAGAGGCGGTGACAAACTAGATCGCGGAATCAGGAGAATGCATACGAGCAGTCTCGCAGAAAATCACCGCAAGCACGAGAGAGGCACTTTGATGTAGGAAAACGGGAGAGAGGCAAAGAGTCGTACGAGGCGCGTTCATTTTCTCCTCATTTCGCTCGCTAATTGTTTCCTAACGATCTCGTGGAAAGATAGGACGGGGAAATGACGAGACGTAATTACGTGGATTGAAGTTCCGTTGGCAGTAAAAGGACTCTCTTTTTTTCGAAGGAATCACATCCATCAGAGACGGAGTGCATCTGCTCTTTGATACTAATGCATCATCTCCCTTATTTTCCATGCTCCCCTTCCTGAAATTCATTCGAAGCGATATCTCACCGCGTTCTTCTCCGCCTGTAAGAAACGCGATAAGGCGAAGCTTTCAGCACCGTGTCTATTGAATATCATCCTCATTCCATCATTTCCCAGAGCGTTATTTCCGAATAGTTCCGCTTACTGTTCCGAAGGCAGTGAGACATATAGACCGGTTGAAATTTTATCGCCGCTCCACTGAACTAATGCCCCGCACTCTAGCTAATGTCTCCCCAGAACTAGTCGGCGTGAAATTTATTGCCACATTTCTCCTCCGTCGCTTTAGAAATCGGTCGGTAAATAAAGAGATCCGAAAAATATCATTTCGTTGCTTTCTCTGCAGCAGAAATGATTATAAAGAAACAATGCCTGAAGAATTGAGTTCAGATGCTAGGAAGCTGACTGGATTTCTTGTTGATGTACTGGTACCAAATGTAAATATCGTCTCTCTTTTACATTGACAACATGAAATTACATTTCTGAAATATTTTTATTTTCGGAGGCTATTTCTCATTTTATGCTAAGGTAGAGCCTCTTTTCATTTCGTTCTTGATAGGGCAGGTAGAGGAAGAAGGACCTATTAAGGTTATTGTGAAAATAATTTTAAGATTGAATGAATTAATTAATTTGCCCATACTTGCTAATTTTCATAAATGTTAGTAGTAATTGAGTGCGCTAAGACAACGCCATGAAAAATACAGCTTATTAAAGAAGAGAAGGGTAATTCTGCTCGTAACATTTTGCTGGTCTGAAAGTTAGTCCTTTTTCCTAGGGACCTTTTGGTCCCAGATACAAATCCCTGTATTTTACAATATTATTATCTCTTAAAATACGGCACTTTTTCCTCCTCCCAAATAAATCAATGTATTCCACAAACTTCTAATCTCTTACAGGGCAATGGCAGGTCTTCCGAATTGCCACTTGGGCAGTGCGTTCGGCTTCGGCGAAATTGGTCTCGGGTTCGATTCCCGCTTGTTGTCAATGTGCAAAATGACCACAGCTGTCGAAGTACTTTTAATAATACTAATATGACAATGAAAATATACTAATTATTTTTACTTGGCGGTTATATTAATTTACCTTCCTACCGATACCCCACAACAATATTTAAATGTTGGCATTACACCTTTCATTTGCCTCATATTTGAGTCTTTATCTTATATATCTCGCAGCGAAAAGGGTCCCCTGACTTACAATTAAAGATACAAAGAATTTGTTCGTGAAAGACGATTATCAGTAACGAGGATAGTCTAATCTATGACGGTAGAGGAACTAATCCTTTGAATTGATGAAATAGTAATCGCTTTAAAAAGTTTTTGTACCTTAAATGCTTTTGTGTGACTGGTAATTTTCATTAAATGTTCTGAATGATGATTGCCAAATTTTACATTTTCTCCTGCTGAACTTTTTGGTTGCAAACCACGGGAAAATTTTCTATCCCAATTAATTTCATCTTATTCTTATCTATCTTATTAATACAATAAGGTACACAATATATATTGTAAACATATCGGCACACCTCATCTTTGTTAGCCAGGAAATTCGGAGAACAGAGAACGTGACGCAAATATCTGGATTGAATATTTCAAGCTTGAGGGAATTTCCGCTCCACGAAATTGAACAGGATCCAAGTCAAACAGGTATGAAGTGAATCGCAGGTATAGGGTTAAGTTTCCACCTATGTAATTAGCCAGTCAGTCAACTTCAATGTGCATCGTTAAAGAATAGAAGGCTTAAGATAGAAAGTTAGGAAAGAATGAGAGATTTTGACTTTTTCGTGCGCCACTCTACCCATATTTTTCTGGTATTTAAACTCCCACTCTGGTTTATTTTTCTCTTTTATTTTTCTCCAAAATTTATCTCAGATTTTTTCCTCAAAGACAAGCTTCTCCATTATCAATCGCAGGCTTCAGGCAAAAAGGAGATACGGTGGAAGACGAGCCTAATATATCCATCCTAGCGTAACTTTTATAGTAGCAATTAGTAAATTGGGACCCAGATATGGTTAGGGAAACAAGACGGGGTACCTAGTAGAAAACACGTTTTTAAAAGTACAAAACGGTTAATTAGGAAAGCTGCAAATTTTTCCAAGGATACATTACAGTTCAATATTTAAGAAATACAATGATATCGTAAGAAAACATAGGAGCGATGAGTATGTTAATTTTCAAAAACAAAAACATATGTCATTTTGCCCGTTCTTCCTCAGGTATGGAGCAGAATGGGGTGGTACAGATAGGTAACAATAAAAACAATTAAAACTAGTGGAATTGCATAAAAAATAAGTTTTACTTAATATTTATCTAGTTTTGAGTTACTAAAAAGGTTTGACTACAGCTTTCATTGAATGTGTCCTTTTCTTAAACCTATTCACAAAATTCACAATCTAGGATAGACTTATCAGCTACTTTTTAACCCTTAATTAGTCGCGTGGGGTCAATATGGCCCCAAGATTATTTGAATTTTTAAAACCTTTTTCAATGGTAAATCAACTAAATTCAATTTATCATAATTAATAAATGATTCCTTAAAAAAAAAATTATGTAACTTTTTCAACGAAATGTCTTTCTCCATTAACTGTCAATTCAATAAATTGTTTAAACATGTACCAAAATTGCAGTAACTTATATAATTGATACATTTTCCTATTTAGAACTAATAGCAAGTAGTAACCAAATAGTTCCAAATTTTTTGAAGTTGGAATATGTAATAGAGGGTTTACTATTTTGATTTCTTTAGCAAAATTACACTAACTATGTTATGATTATCTGAGAATCTCGTTGATTTCAAGTAATAAAAAGCATCCAATTTTAGCAGCGTTTCCAGATTTACAAAAATTGATATAAATATTTATCAAGGCATTATTTTAATAAGTTTTAAGTGCCTACACATAAATTAACTCATTGCTAAGTACCATAAAAATAATGAACACCATTTAACACATACCAACTGGAAAAAAAACTAATTTCTAAAACAAAGTTTTCACGGATATATTAAAGATTTTACCGAATAGTTTTCGAATGCGCCTATAATGTTTAAGATTCTCTTAGGGTTCACAAAATACCTTACTAATGATGACTGAGTAAATTTGTGTTCATATATCTCCAATATAGAGAGAAAGAGCTACGGAATAAAAACTTTTGAATAATTTGTTTTTAAAAGTAGGTACCCCACCTGTGTGAAGTTATCACGCTGAATAGAGGTTTATAAATGTTAATTTATAACAACAAGTTTAAAATACAATTTATACGCCCCAAATTTAGCCTAGTACAAAAATATTTCCAAATAACACATTTATAGGTTGGTAATACTGATAAGGATTAATTTTACGATTTTGAAAGTGTTACTAATTGTTTTATCATAGTCGAAAACCCCTGAACTGAAAGTTCCCTAAAAAAATCGGAAATTAATTTTCGCCACGTAGTTCGAAATTTTTCAAGAGAGTTTTTTCAGAGGAGGAAAATTAATTTTCATTATTTTCCGACGGATAGCATTAAAAACATAGTTTTATTTTGCTAAAGAAAATCAAAATAATAAACCCTCTACTGCTTATTCCAATTCCAAAAAAAAATGAAATTCTTTGGTTAATTCTAAATAGGAAAATATATAAAATTATATAAGTTACTGAAATGTTCATACATGTTTAAACATTTTATTGAATTGATAATAGATGGAAACATATATTAACTTAGAAAATTTGCATTTATTTTTTAATAATCCTTTATGAATTGTGATAAATTAAATTAATTGATTTACCATTGAAAGAGGTCCTAAACATTTAGAGAATTTTGGCCCAACGCCAATATGAATTACTTAACTTTTATTGACGCGACTAACTAAGGGTTAAAATCCAACTTCTCTTACACCAGATGTTACTTCGAGTTTGCAAACAGATAAAGTTGGGTGTCTCTTAAAAAATAAATCTGAAATCTATAGGAGTTAAGAACATTTCGGGATACTACCTTATTCTGCCCCACTGACCCGATCCAGGTTAGACAGCTATAGTCACTTGAGAAAGATACTTATACAAACGGTTAACCATACGAAACTAAAGATAATTAAACGTACTTCAAGTATTAACTAACTTAGTTGTAATGAAAACAAGTATGTATACCTTTACAAAAACCTCAAAAGTTAAAATACGAGAGCAAATATCACGCAACGGAGACCTCACACACCAACGCTTAAGAAAACCAGACTAGCATGGATTCCGTAGATGTGCAGTAACATGTTGGTCTATTTATGCTCATATTCACTCATGAGCAACATCTCTTGGGCACAGAAAAACTACGAACTTCATTCCGCCTCGATACCCGTTGTGTCCCTTCTTCCCTACTAGAGCCTTTGGGCGGGATTTTGGACTAAATCTAGAGCGAAGTTAGTTATCTTTCATGGATTCGTTTTCACTTCTTAAGATTAATTGTGTATATATGTAACCTAATTATTCCTCTTAGTATATGAGACTTTGAACTAGCTTAAAACTAATGTTACAGAAAATTTTCTCAATGGACGCATGCATCGTTTAATATTTCTTCTCCATTATGCGAAATATTTATTACTATTAAGATACACGTGTGAATCTGACATTTATAAAGTCTTAAATATGGTTATGTGAATACTGTGAATCTATTAGACATCTTGCTGGAAATATATGAAATTTTATATCATAAGTTGGATAAGAATGTTAAAGCTAATACATTTTCATTCTTTGACAAAAAGTCAGTCACAGTCACGCTCTCAGATCAAAAAATAGCTATGTTTTTCTTTCAGAAAAAAAAATACCGCAGAAGGAAATTGAAGATATCGATATTCATATTCAAATTTAGGAGTGGATGAACCATGTAAATGCATTTAGATACAAGACTAAAGATGCTAATTAAAATACATGTGGATTTTATATTGTAACTTTTTGGGTAAAGAAAATTCTTCTCATTTACTCAATTTTACTAAACAAAGAGTCAGATGTTCTACGAAAAAAATATATTTCAGACGGCAGTGAATAATGAGGCTAGTAAAAAATGATCATCGGGGAAGTGAATGTCCTATAAGATCATGCGACGAAATATTTACTTAATGAATGGTATTTTAAAAGAACTAACTTTTAGTATATTATATGGGAAGCCGATGATTGAAAAAATACTTATAGGAAAAAAAAATCAATAGTAAAGAAAAACTGTAATATCCACACAATTGTTTTACTTAGCCGACACTATGACGTCTGTGTAGCCGAAACCGGTCGACTAAATGAAAAAAAATTCTGTGGATACTCATTAAGTTTTTCTTCGCTCTTTAGTATGTCTTTCTACGAAGTCTGGTCAAATTTTGTTAAATTTATAAAAAAATCAATTTTATGGACGATTTTTCCTGGTTCACTGGTACCTACCTGCACAGTGGCAGCATTTCACATAAGCATTTCAGTAAATCTGATATTGCGCGAAAAGCTCCATTCACAGAGTTCGAAACATCCAATGAAAAAAAAGGACGAGCGTACGAACCTCTACGTACAGTCAACAGCGGGCATTGAAAGGAAAACCTTGAAAGTTTAGCCTTTGCCTCCTCTCCCATAGCCGCGGAAGGCCATTGAAAGCTGCAACAATGCAACTGCAACTATCCCTATGCAGATATACTTCTCGGTGCTCCAAGAGCCATGCAGTCTACTTTGCGAAACCTCGTCAAATTGCCATATATTTTGCTGAGAGAGTAGAATTAATTAGGAAAGAGAATCAAAATTCGAGGATATCCTGCTTCAGAGCACGAGCGACAGTCATTACCCCTGCCAAGGTCTGCAGCCGGAATAAAAAATCAATTTCTGTCGCACACAGTCGGGAAGAGAAAGTGCCGGGGAAAAAATCTCAACGACCCTCAAAGTTTCGTAACAATGTAAAAGGTCAGGGTGACAAAAGACAATAAAGAGAGAAGAACAGTCCCTGCAAAGGGAATCAGAGAGATGGTACGGAGGCTTACGGGAGGGTTAAATCATGGGAAGGAAGAGAGAATTCCAAGAATTCAATTTGTGTGCACCCTTACATCTTGCGACGAAGAAATTGACCTTTTAAATTCTGAAAAACAGGGCTATGCGGCTCGTACGAGAAACAAGTGGGAATGGAATGCGATATTAGGTATATAAATAGGTGAGGGTATGAATACATTCTTAGAAAAGACCCGAGAGAGTGGTGGCTGTATCATAACTTCATTTAAAAGAAATAAGCCAAAATAATTAAGGACAGAAAAATGCGAGTACAGAGTACCCTTTATTTTTAGTAGTTAATAAAGCATTTTCCTGAGCTTTTATATAGTTAGTAGCCCTTTCTGAATCTTTCTTGACTTTTCTGTTGTCCTTACTCATCTTTCAACGCCTTAATTGATTAATTCACCCAATTACTCTCCCCAGAGACTGTAAATATAGTACAAGTACGTGCATTTATTGAACAAGTAGAGAAAAGTAGAGAAGTAGAACAAACATAAAATTACCCTGCGACCATTTATTTAATTTATGTCATGGTATTATCATAAGTATACTATTATCCTCCTCAAAATTACTAACAAAATTTATGAGCTAGATTACATTTTTAAAGTGGGATATAATTTCTAGAAATATTTATGAAATTTGAAAAATTACCTCTTACTCATTATTCAACTCAGCAAATACTCAAAATCATCTTATTACATCTTCATCTTTTAAATTATAATTGAATCATTAGAATACATTTCAAATAAGGTTTAAAGAAAAATTGTGAGATTTTAGGGCCCGCCTAAATTTAAAAAATATAAAATGCCTCAATGTAAAGTTTTAAGGGGAAAAAACAAAATATTCACAGGTAAAGATTGTTTTCAATGCACACTGTTAGAGAGCACACAGAAAAGAAACGTTTTGGAGAAGCTCCTGCTGGCTATCATTTCCTAAAAACGTCCATTTCTTCATGTCACACATCTTTTCATAGTTTTGAGTTGCGATTGACTTTCGTGAAAAGTCTGCAGCATATTCTACTCAAGGGGACATCAAAAATGTATGATCCTTTCGGGAAAAGAGTCAGCGCAAGTGAAAGGCTTGAGGCGTAGACCAGTGGGCGTGGAAGGGAGTATGACATTATGATGCGAGTTTTGAGGTCTCGCCAAACACGAAAAGAAGTCTAACCCTTGGAAATAATGTAGGAAATGAACAAATCTTATGATTTAGGGAAAGGCTACAAGGCTACACTCTAAATTATTTGATAACTCTTAATTCAGAAGGGCAAACTTCACGAAAAGGATTTAAGGCAATCAGTCTTAACAAAGAGGGCTTACGTGGCGTAAAAGCAAGAATACGCACATGAGGTAAATGACTCCCACAACCCACAATCGGTACTGATTATGTTTTTGAAATATTATATATATATATATATATATATATATATATATATATATATATATATATATATATATATATATATATATATATATATATGTATATGTATATGTATATGTATATACGAGTAAAATGTAGATTGCATTCTACAAGCATGTTGATAACACAAATTTCAAGTCGACATCATATCAAGAGGGTCATCAAAAGTAGAAAAAGTATAGAAAATATTCATAAAATTTGCTGCAATTTCTCCGTCCGGCATCGAACCCGGGTCTTCCTGGTGATAATTACTATGCGGAACCACAAAGGATTACCGTCTCTAACTATGTGTGAAAGCTCAAACAGAAATATTATCTGCAACTGCCTCAAACGACGTCCAACTTTTCCCATATTTTCCTTATGTGAGAATTTGTAATGTGCTCTGGAATCGAACCCAGAAACAGCATGGTCCTATCTAATTATTTTTCATAAACCAAGTATATCTTCTATCTTCTATCTAAGCAAGAACTTCCTATCATATCGATAAATGCATCGAAAAAATAATGAAAAGCTACCCCATGTATTATATATGGGGGATATATTTACCGCCCGGCATCGAACCCGGACCTTTCTGGCAATACTATCTATGCAGCGCAACAGAAAATTACCATCTCTAACTACGTATGCAAATTCAAGCAGAAATATCGGTTGCAACTGCCTCAAACGACGTCCTACTTTTCCCTTATATCCCTTATGAGAGAAACGTTATTGTGCTCTGGCATCGAACCCAGGAACAGTACGTCTTATCTAATTTTTTTTCTACAACCGATTCTTACCATACATCTTCTAGCCAAGCAAATACTTCCTATCATTTCGATAGGTGCATCAAAAAAAAATAATGAAAAACTACCTTAATGTATTTTAAATACGGTATTTTTGCATCGTCCTAGAATCGAACCCAGGACGTTTTTTGACAAGGTAATTTATGTTATCGATAGATCCAAGCCATATCCATCGGCTTCTTGAGTTGAAATTTCCTACCTATCTGGAAAGTATTTTTTTTTAATTCCCGAAAATCAAAGCAATGCATTTAAATGGAAAAAATCGGGACTTTGGGTCCCTCTGGAATCGAACCTATGACACTGAGGTTCAAAATCGCTATTTTCTGGTGGTTACACGTTATGGCCAATACGTCGTAAAAATTTCAAGTCAATGACGCTTGTGGTTTAGCCTGTGAGTTTGTATCCTCTCTATATACATGGATACATGAATGAATTCGGAGAAGCATCTATATATAATAGATATTTCAAAAATAGTAAAATAATAATCTGATCAAAATTTCTCCTTATGAAATAACAAATACCTCAAACTCAACCGTTGCCACCTGGTATTAATATCAACTTGCAGCGTTTAGATATAATAAATAAATAAATAAAAATGTGCATTTCCTCCGTAAATATATGTGTTTAAACAGTGTTTCATTTTTGCTTTTCTCCTTCATTTATACTTTTGTTGTTCACTTTATAGTAAACTTCGAACCTAAAATAGATCAAATTAAACGTAGATAAAATGAAAAAAATTGGAAAATATGTATGGAATTCTTACCCGAATTCGAATACGATACTATGGGAAATATTTGTCTGTCTAAATCGTTCATCCGGAAGGAAACCTCGTGCATCAAACGCCATTATCTACCGAAATCCCTGGAACAAGAATTACTAATTATATTGAGAACCGAGGATTCACTGAGCCTGAATACTCACATGAAACTCACTTTTTTTAGTTTGCTAATCAAATATGGTCAAAATAAACCACTTCTGTTGTAAAATATTTTAAATGTAGATTTCTCAAAGTGTTCAATTGTTTTCAAAACCCATCAAGTAGAATCACTCATACCTCCTATGCATTTTATATAGCAGATAAGCTGAATTGATCGATGAAGCGAGTAAAAATTATTTGTTTTCTTTCATGTGTTATTACATCTAGTTTAGCATCATGAAAAGGGGAACACATCAACCAATCAAATTTTATTTCATAAAACTTCCATTGTATACCCTTCAAAAAATCCATCAGTTACTAGTTACTTTCTAAGTTTGCGGTTACTAGTAATATCAACGATTTTCCATTTTCTTCGATTTACAGCCTTGCTGCAGAGTTTCCCTGTCTCTTCGTACCTCAGAAAAGAGAAGAAAGCGTTATCATATCTTAAGTTGTCCATTCCTCACCTACAATTCACAATGGACACGTCTCCTGCGACGGGGACGGGTGACAAGATCTCTCCACTCCCTATCTGAATAAAGAATTCCCTGCCCATATTTCATTTTATCTGATTTTCATCATTCTTCTCCACTTTCTGCCACATGTCCGATCTGTCATTCTACGTTCGCAAAATATAAGACAAAAGTAGCACTTTGGACCGAACTCAATGTCGAAATTTATCATTCCCATCGGTGTGAAGATGTTTCATTCTGTGTGGGAGAAAGGCTGAAGAAATATCGCAAATATGGTATGGGGTAGAGAAATATCACAAAATTTTCTCTTTAATACCTTTTCCTATATATGTTATATTAGTATCCCTTTCATTACTCTCTTGCATTATCGTCTTCTAAATTCTTCGTTCCATCTTAAAAAAGAAATACTTTTGAGGAAAAAAGCACCATGCCATGTTGCTTCAGTAAAAAGAAAATAATTTCGTATTATTTTGGCATTATATAATTAGTTCTCCAGCAATATGGAATACACTTCCGTCAAGCACAAGGGAACTGGAATTGAATTTTAATTCTGGCGTATTATTCCACAACTTGTTCATACCTTGACTTAGAATAAATACCTATCTATTTTATAAACATCCATAGATACTAGTTATAGAAGTATAAATAAGCTAGAAATGAAAACAGTATGCCTAAGAGTAAATGCATAAAATTTGATTGAACTTTGAACTATAAATAAGAATTACCTGAACTCCCACTGCAAACACTTCTTTGTACGTCTACATGATGGAAATCACTCATTCGTCCATGCAAACAACTGGAATAACTGTTGAGCAAACAATATTTTCTCGCATGACCATAGAAAACGAATAAAGGAAGAAAGGCTCCATTTGTAAAGAGAGTGAGAGACATGATAACATGCAACCGTAAAAGAGATAGAGAAATGCGAAACGAAAGAAGGAAAAGTGAAAAGAATTGCAGAGATAGATGTGACATAAATGAAATAAAGGTGTATATAAAATTAGATGAGGTATATCAAGGAGAAGATTTGGAAAGACACAAAAGTTGACCAAGATCTACTAAAGCCAAATCCAGTGGCAATTGGAGAAAAAGAAGATTTAGCGACATATTTTAAGGTAACTGTAAGTAATATATTTGTTATTTGCTATTTGTTCCTTCGATATTTTAACGCCACCTTTCACCCTCTAAAGGGTAAGGTGTTTCACTTGCGTTCGATTCACTTTCTGCCACTTTTTTTAAATATCCTTCGTATATTTACGTCCCTCTTCTCTTTGAGGATCGCTTTCGGTCCGTATTTTTCATTATATCTAATCAGGAAATGTGAAATTACCATAATAAATACCTTCAAAGAGTTTCTTGGCTTCAAAATTTCAATCTAAAACGAGTGATACATATTCAAAGTCATTCATTCCCGAGTTATTTTTTATGTTTCCTCGAGCAACATCGCTCTCGCCAATTTCAAAGAATCAAAAAAAGAGGAAAGATGAAAGAGATGTGACAGGTATGAAAACATAATAAAAAACTTACCAGCATTCGATCGAATTTTATATAACAAAGCTTTTTGGTACTTTTTCTACCGCATGAGAGTAGAAATTTAATTTGCTATGGTACTCATTCGTTTTTACTACTTATTACCTTGCCTGTGTCTAACACTTTTCAGCCGATATAAAAACTAAATACGCGCATATTCGAAGGGTTAGGAAAAGCAACGATGGTAAAAGGAGGTGGTAAATTTTCAGTAAATCAGAGCTCGGACCTACACCGAAAGTAGAAGACCTATCCTCATGCTCCGGTATTTTCTCACCCTTCACCGCTTTTTTCCTTAGAAACGTCTTTCAAAACTGTTTATCGTTGACTTTGCAACTTTTAAGAATCCATTACCTCTTACGAAGATGATTTTCAAATCAACTTCTCTAATATCCTCAGCGGAGATTAAATATTCAAATAATTATCGTATGTCATTTGATTTCAATTCTCGATTAGAAATTGAAAAATACAATAATGACAAATTATATTTTTTCGATACAATCGTGCTACTCGGACTACTAAACTAACCACTAAAAGAGAACCTTTTCAGCTAGAGAGAGCTCAAAGATAGTACATATGCTCTTGAATTGTCATGCATTAAATAGTAAATTTATTCCAAAACCAAGTGGTTAAGAAAATTCTCTCATGCGCTTATTTCATTAAAGCTACTCTATTTTCATTATTTGATTAATGGATAATTATTCTTAATTAATATTATATAGATTAGATAGATATTCTTTAATTAAACGGTAATTACAAGCAAAATAAAATTGGATAAAATCGCACAGAACCCTTTATAATTACAAACCAAATTTTATTTGGCTTGTAATTATAAAGGGTTCTGTGCGATCTATAAATATTGCTATTATTTTTAGAGTTATGTGAAGATATATTAAGCTAGTGAGCTTATCTCCTCCAACGGAAGAGATGAAAACACTTCAATAATTCAACAGATCGTACAATTATTACAATGAGTTTTCATTTTCCTGTTATGGAATTTAAAATAGTGCCTGCTAGTACCATTTAACATATTTATCGTCTCTAGATTATCTCAAACAGTAAAATTTCAAGAATAATACACGGAATAATACATTTTAACAATGGAATAATGCTTTGAAATTTCAATAGATAGCCAAAGAAGTTATCTATAAAAGGATTTTCAATATGATAATATAAACATAATTTTTACAATTTTTAGGACCGCCACTTATATTGCAAAAGTTCATCGTAAAAACTGGTTCGATTTTTGTTTTCGATCATCTATGATTTTGATTGTCATCAACAAGATACTTTCTCATTATCTCCGATAATGGATGTTCAAATGTGTTATTGCATTTCAATGGATGTAACAGCAGTGATTAACAATCCAATTTTAGGTCGAATAGACTGAAATACGTTTCCTGCGAGCCTTCAAATCCTCCTTAGGCTAATGCAGCCGAATATAACGTGTACTTTTGAGCCCCTGATTGCGTTTATATAGACAATCAATTACTCTTTTCACGACATTTTGTTGCCGTTATTTATGTTCAATCTGCATTGCCTATATCTCTTTGCACATATCTGAAAATTTGTCCGTGACCGTGGTGCAGATTATGCTGAATTGGATAGGATATTTTAATTTTTTAACGAATGTTCTCGTAATTGATAAAGTTTTTCATTGAAGAGAAATGAGATTCGATATTAAGTGGAAGCGGCTATGAGTACTTATTGGTATGATTGCTCTCTTGGTGTAACCCTCCGTCAGTCGCGCCGTTGTATTCTGTACAACACAGACGATTTTTCGGGTCCCGTTTATACCTGACTGGTCCCTTGAACCTCATTCCCAGTTCTATTTCTTTAATGCACTTACCGTAAACTTGTAAAGGCGCCAAAAGCTCTTTTTAAGTCTTAAACTGACTGAAAAAGCGAGTAAATCTGTAAAGTGACAACTGACACATACAACGCGCGACCGCTTGGGTAATTTTTTCGTTGGTGAACTCTATTTTCACTTATTATAACGTTTAGATGTAATTTTTCACTTATTTTGTCTAAAACTTTATAAGATGCATTTCAATTTTGGAACTAATGGACATCTAGCTTTTTCGGTACTTACGCATGGGTAAACGCATGTAAATAAATAAAGGAGAATAATAATATTTTTTTACTAAAAGTTATTTACTTCTTAGATTATTCCTCTTCAATTATATTATTACCTAAAGTTTCGTACCAATAAATAATAATTAGTTTCGATTACTTTTACAAGTTTGGCAAATTACAAAATTTCGAGAGATCGATAATGTTCGAAGAAAAATAAAATCGGGCGTGTTTTTGGAAATTTAGCCATGTTTGACCCTCCGTATCTAAGTAACGCATAAGATATATGGAAAATGACTTGCCGTTCTATGATCAGCAATCATTTGACTGTACATTTGCAGAGTATCAAGATTGTATCTCAAAAAAGCAATTTTGGACTTTAGTCAAGCTTTTTCCGATTTCGGACCACTGTGCAGCGGATGAATAAAAAGTTTTAAATAACAGGCCTAAACCCCAAACGGCAATGCTGATTTCGAAAGCGTTACATTCATTGCTTTTCGGTAATATTTGCCTGATGCAAGACACGAGATAATTTGAATCCATTTATAACTTTTAAACAACACCGTGTGCAGATTTTTCACGATAGAGAGGTGAAAAAATTACCTTTAATAAATCTTTGTATTGATTCAAATGATGGTAAGAATATAGCTATTTTTCGGATTCCATTTTATCTTCACCAAAAGTGAAATTAATACCATAGCTATCACTTTTTGTTATTTTTTCTGTCTTACATGGTATTCGATACTGCCAAAAATCTTAAAAAATCAGAATACTTAGTCTAGTGATAAAGACCATCTCCTTCTTGTGCTCATTTCCATCCTACTGTTTGCATACGAAGCATTACACCGCTTCCTAATGATAATTAAGTGTTTGAATTGTAACTGCTTTGAACTAGAACTGCGTTCTACGGAAATTATTTATTTTTTATGTTTTAAGGAAGATAAAATTTCCTACAATCTAAGTGCAAAGTTAGCTCCGTACGTCCAAAATTCACTTAGAAACAGCTCTTCGAAAATTGGCAATTATTTTCTAAAGAGTGAAAAAGTTTCGTTTTGGTCGTGCATTTCGGCAAATATCGTGAAAAGTTCTCTTACAAACAGGAAAACTATGTCTCATAAATAGGCAATATAGGTACCTATTTTAGATTTAATTTGAGCCCAAAGCGAATACCGTATGCCCACAACAATACTTCATAAGGTGGTATAGCCCTTCCCCTACACCCACAACTACACTACTACCCCTACACGCACAACATACCCCTTCCCCCACGAAGTATCGGGATTATTTATATTTTTGGTATCTATATTCAATTTAAATCCTGCCATTTTTAATGGAGGAATTCACTAGTTCACAAATAATAGACTCAAAAAAGTAAAATATAGCATTTTCAACACATTCACAGGCACTTTATAACTAACATGGTACAATTGATATGAAACCGGCCAGTAAATTGATATATACAACGACAACCATTTTGCGTTCAGGGAATGGTTGCTTGTATTTGTTGTTGATTTTGTCTTGGTGAAGACCACTTGACAATGTCATGAGAGCTTAGTGGGACATAACCGATAAAGGGCAACAGTGGCTAATCATTAAAAAGAAAAAAAATTCTCGACTTATTATTTATTATACTAAATATTTTATAAATATGTTTATTTTACTCAAGTATTTACTAATTGTAGTTTATCCATTGAGAAAATGGATATTTCAACCAGTAGAACAGTACACGTGTTTGTAAGCCCCTAAATGTATTATTGTTCCACGACTTGGTTAAACTTCTCCACTTTAATTTCATTTTATTTTGATCTCAATAACTATTAATACCTCATTTTACCATAATGCAATCTTGTTAACATCCCTCCATCCCTCAGCTTATTTTAAATCTCCTCCTTTTTAATAATTCCTCTCCGTTCCCAGCGGAACAAAACGAAAATTCCAGAAGGAATCCCATAATTTTCTTCCTCCCATCTCATAATTACTAAACTTCCCTCCTCTTCCATTCGCTCCCCCAGATTTTTTTCTTTCACATTTCGCTCGCTCCCTCATTAATTTCACTTATCTTCCGATCCTTTTTTTTCAATTTGCCGGTGATTGGAACTCGTCCATTTTTTCCACTTCCTCTCCTAGCCTATCTGAAATTACCGATGGGGATCCGATATTTGTTACTTCCGGCGAACTCCCCTTGTATCTCCAAGTGATTGGATATGGGAAATTAGCCGCCTTTCATTAATATCGAGCCAAATTAATTACTTTGCGTGTAATCGCGTTGAATTTCTATACGATCCCATACCGAAATTATTAAATTACTTTTCTTTCGACGACGTGTTTTATGTTAGGGTGTTCCTTATATTTTCGATAGTTTGAGATTCTTTCGGGACGCCCCCTAAAATCGTTCCATTTGGCACGGAATTAAATTGTGTAATATTATTAGAACCGGATTCGGTAAAAAACGTGTCGCATCGCACTTTAAGTTTGTATGTCTCAACATTCTTGGGCTTTGTTTGGTTATCAAAAGTGATTACGGCGTCTTCCGAAGTTATAGCTGCTTTCATTTTCTATCAATACGTTATTAGGCTATTATTGTTTGTGTATTATTGACTTTGATTTTTGTCAAAATGTATCATATAATATGTATTTTGACCAGATTTGTAACCTATATTACGTACATATTTTGGAATAATATCGAGGAATAGATTGTTAAGGCGGCTACCTAACGATTGTCTTATTGCAACAAGAATAACTAATAAATAAAAATCCTCTTTGATCGTAGCATACCTTAGATCGTACTACCTGGCCTGGTGCCTAATTGCTGTCCTTAAGAATGATAAATCATATTTTACCTTTATTACGTTTTATTTATTAACATTCGTTGGCGTCGTCCGCGTTAATCCTCTTGGGAGTATTCACGCCCTTCACCGTTTATCCAGAATACTACTGCAGGCCCGTACTTCCCGTGGGTAGGCGGTTCAGAGATTAGCAGCGTAGGCGTTGATTTTCGCTGACATACATTCCTATTCCTCAGTAAATATTGTGTTTCAAACGTATTCCTACGATTTCATGTACATCCTTTATTTTTCAGGCCGCCTACACCATTTTAGAATCTCTTTCATCACATTAAACCAGCTTTCCATTGTTTGTCCGCGCTCATTCGTTATATTTCCCAGGTGTTCAATTTAAACAACTATTGTTGTACTAACCTTTCTGCGATGATTTAAACAGTTAAGTCTAGTTTTGTATAACCAATACAGTAATTTTTCACGATCTGTTGCGACATTGATTTTATGAAATTACCTTTTGCAGCAAAAGACATAATAAGCTCCACTAAATGATCTTCATTTCCATTTAACGCTTGAATGATGATTCTAAATTTGAGGCTTTCAGATTCATTATGTTCATATGAGAGGAATATTGATTTTTCAAAGAGAATGCCAGAAGAAAGTGAGCTGTTTTTATTTGGATACTCTTAGTATCTCTTACGCATTCCTCGTCAAAGTAGTTAAACAGTGGATATAAATTTGTCTTCACTGCTACACTTCCAGTTCTCTCGGTGCCCCAAAACTATTTTTTCGTAACCCTTCTAGGAATGACTAAGGAAAAGTTCTCTCTGATTGATGGAAATCTGAATGTGATTTACCGGTGAATATATATTTTCGTTGTAATATGCATATACCACATACATGATAAATGATAAAAACGATATAAACACAATGATATGTATGTACGTCTCAGATATATATTCACTATTTAAAACTTAATAATAAGAAGTTTCGAAGTTTATTCCACGAGGAATACGGAAACATATTTACCTATTTATATATTGATACACTTCGAAAACCTTTAGATACAAAATTGTTATAATGGAACTCTAAAAACCCCATCAAGATGTATTTTTTTCTTATTTGTTTCTGCAAATACGCAAAACAATTTTAATTTTCAAGATATAACGTACAGTAATCAGTAACAAGGGAAATGTGCCTCCTTGGTTAAGAACCCTTGGTGCTCTTCAACCAATACGCTCTTATCCCTTTAGGAGAAAAACCTCAAAAGACACGCGCTTCCCTCTCTTGTACTTCTTCACGTGCAACTTGATCAGCTTTACCTGCGGTCAAAAGATGGATTTTACGAAGAGAATATGGAATATTATACCATTTTTCCTATTCCCTATTCATTTATCTACCTCCAAGAATTGATCAGGCTGATTATTGTGGCACGTATAATCATAATATCCTTTTCTCCAACCAGTCATTGCATGCAAAATAGATAAAATATAAGGAATTTATATAGCTCCTAGTTAAATCAAATGCACCTTTTATACAATATAAATTTAATTTTGGCTGCCTTATGATTCAAAGAGATATTTATAGTTGCGATTTTTACAATGATTGAACTATGGGTATGAGATTGGCATTCCTTAAAGAGACAATTGCCTAATCCCAAGGAAGAATGGACAAATGAATAACAGGACCGGGATTGTAACCAGAATCTTCCAATTACGAATCGGTTGCACTTTTCATTATGCTATACGGACAAAACATATAAACCATTTGGGATCCAAGTTCCAGTTCCTGTCTCACCAGAGTTTTTCCATGACCGTTATTCCTTTGCATATTCTAGTCATATTGTTCTCATTTACGAGCAAAATCACCTTTTTCCCTTTAGGTTGCTGAAACAATTTACTATAAATCGGCATACCAAGAGGATGTATCCACAGTTATCTATTTATTAAGGTCAGGTCATTGTCAAATTGCTGAGGCAGTGAATTTTATTGTTTTAAAAATATGATAAAGCCTATCTCCAGATATGTTCACATTAAATCCGGAACAAAAAATGTCGTTGCCTCCTTAAGATAAATGGGGATGAAATATGAATCAAGATTGCTTAATTCTATAAACAGTGACGTAATGCTGGTTTTATAGACTATTTTGATATTTTTTATTGATTGATTTAAGCTAAAATAGATGAAAGCTAAAGGATGAGTATCAAGTTCATCCCTTTTTTTAGGTCGTGCTGCTGCAGTGGATTAGCTCAATGCTCGCATAGCCGAAGGTTTGAGGCATTGCGTCAGCCACGATTTACAAATGTGACATCGTGAGATACGCCTATGAGATGATCCCGATTCCGCATATCTTAAATTTCGGATGTGATGACAAATGAACTACTTTGCGCTCGAGAGCTCTCGTCCTCATTATTTGACGTCGTGTTTGCGATCCGTAGGAAATTATCGGAAGTGGAAGGAACATTTCAGAGCATAATCCGGAGCATTCGTAGTGCACCATAACAATAAAACCGAATCCTATTGTAAATCTTTTAACGTGACCGCTTGCAGACTCTGGAACCTACTTCGGCCTGAAATTCAAAATGCTTCCTCCTTACTATCTTTCAAAAAACTGTACATCAAATATCTTACAAAGGAATAACTCGTATGTGTTGTATATCTTCCTGCATATATCTATATATTGTTTAACGATTTAATAATTTATATTTTAGTATTTTTTATATATTCTATAACTTCCTGCATATATCTGTATATTGTTTAGTGATTTGGTATTTTATATGTTAGTAGTTTTTATCTATTTTGTATAACTAAATGTTTATTTCTATGTATGATTTAAGGGTTGACTGGAATATTGGAATGTTTAGTCCAATTTCGCCCAATAAAGTAGTCAATAATAATAATATTTAGGAGTATACAAGTATAGGAGTATAAAAGTACATATTTAAATTTTGACAAGTGCAGTTATCTTACAGATATCATTGCATAAAATATTTTCCTAAAAGATTAAAAATGGCTAAATAACAATAAATACAGAGATAAATTAAAAAATACATGCCGATATGTTACTAAAATGTACCAGTCTTAACAATAATTGAAGTCATCGAATTAAATTGTTGTCAAAAACAGAACATCTGGACCGAACTGAGAATTTAAATAAACATTATGATAACTCATATACATATATAAAAATATTATAATGGAAAGCATGAAAAACACTGAATCCAATCGACCCGTCAGGAGATGATCATGCTAAGGAATACAAATAATATATAGTCACAAAGATTTAAAATAATAAAAGAAGTAAACGTAAACAAAACGAGCAAATGTCTGCACCAACAATTGAATATTGAAACAAAAAATTACCAAATGTTTACTATGAGAAAATTTCTAAATTATCTGAAAGGAAACCTCCTCCCCTCTCTGTCCATGTAGGCTACTTTGTGTTTAAAAGTAAAGTGTAAAGTGTTTTTCGAACCACCCTATTCTACAGATTTCTATATATCGAGCTGGAAAGATTAGTACTAAGGGTAAAAAAGTCGAAGAACACGCAGACCCATGATTTTACAAATTATCTCGATATGACTCAAGGATGCTAGGGCAAATTTACCGACTGACGGTGTTATATGCGTTATACAAAATCACATAACTTGGCCTTTACAAAAATTTGAATGGCATGATTTCATGGGGAATAGAAGAATAAGAAAGAGCAAAATTTAATCCAAACTTTGGGTAATTATCGTGTCTCAAAAACTTTCATACTATCGAAGCCAGGATTAAAACCAAGACTGAAGTAAAAAGGAGATAAAATTTTGCCCCCAAAATTTACTAAATACATCAACGCGATCTATTTTCCCCTGCTAATTGTGTTTAAATTTACTTTTGTATGGCATCTATTCCGTGAGAGTATTTTGATTTCATTCCTTTCCAATTCTACGGCAGTAATGAAGTTATTTGCACCTCCATTGCAATGCTCTCCTTCGCCATAAGACACTTTGACATGAGTTCCCGCGATCAAATGGATGCAAAACACTTTCCAAGTGGATTCGAGGCCTTCTGGGGAGTGCCTTAACAACCCGATACCCTTGTTTGGGAATATATTTGCATTGGTGACACATACGAGGGAGCTCACCTTCGATCTGTAGACATTTCAATTAAAGGAAGACATTGCCGCCACGCAGGAATCAATGGAGGGAGAATAATAAACATCCGTTACCAGAATTTGAATGCTCACCCTTAAGTTATACTAATATTATCATTAAAAAAGTAGCTGTATGGGAAAGATTTTCATTTATGTGGACATAGTGCGCGAAACTCTTCCAGATACGAAGTCTCTGCTACCTGCCAAGTAGCTTCCGTAGTCAAGCCTTGACTAAGTGACTCTTTTAATATCTTCCACATTATTTTACCTATCTCTCTTTTCCAATTATTAACTTATTTATTATTATTACAATTACACTACATGTAGATTAAAAATTTGTTGGCAGTGGTTCCACAATACATATTATACAAGCATAAAGTCATACAGTCGTACATGGCCAAGCAATATGTAGATAGTCAGTGTAAATCTGTGTCTCTTTTAGGCAAGGTTTCTCTCTATTCTTATCATATTTCTTAAGTATTTTTTTCTATTTACAAAAGAAAACTTTTGCTGCTATGGATGAAACTATTCTTAACGTACAATTTCTCTATCTTGTCATTTTTCGAGACAATTCACAAACATCGGATAAAATAATTTTTGTCAACAATCTTCCCATTAGCTTATCAAAATTAAAGATTTAATAAATATTGATGCACATCAATGGTAAATGGCGATAAATATCAATTAAATAAAATGCTTACATTTGTCCTTGAAAATTTCATGATTGGAGTTATGCAATAGGTGTAACTTAGCGGAAAATTATATTTTTAAATGTGTTGTAGCAGAAGTGAAGTAGCTGTTAAAAACATTTCTTAAGTTCGGTTATAATTTACGTCATTATCATTTAAGTGAGCGAAATGGCAGCTAAGAGCATTCTTTCGTAAAACAATTCCAAATCAAACGTTTCAGATCAGGTAGTCAACGATTTGATGAATATTCTCAGTAGATACTCAGCTTCCAGAAATGTAAAAATTCATCCATCGTTCAAGGAATAATATCTGTTACAATTTATCTTTCAATTTTCTCTAAGGCTTAAGAATATCGTAAAAATTTCTCCGAAGCCACTCATTTCATATCCCTAATTCTCAATTGATCTTATATCCATATCCCCGCTAAATTAATAGATGCCATTAATAATTAGTAGCCACGATCTAGTGATTAATAATCACTCCTTTTTTAGAGGTTTAAATCTCCGAAAGCCGTCTTTGTCGGCGTTCCTCCTCTTACTTCCCGATAGTTGGATAAAGCAAGAAAGGAATGCTGCGCTATAATTATAATTTTTATGACTCATGAGGACGTTAGCCTTGCTATTGAAAAAATCTTTGGGTACAATTATAGTGAGGCATTCCTTTCTTGCTGTATCCGACTACCGGGAAATAAGAGGAGGAACGCCGACAAAGACGGCTTTTGGAGATTTTAAACCTTTGTTCATTAACAGCCGTGTTCCAGTATTTCTTTCTTTACATCACTCCTATGTGCATCGTAAGAAATTTCTGGCTATAGTGAAACAATTCTCATAAAAACAAAACAAAGTGCAATCGATGTGTAAGCTACAACTCAGCCTTCTTCTTTCAATCGATATCAAAAAGTGATTTCTGCCCTTGGATGCAGCACGAGAAAATAAAAAAAATCCCAGGAATCTCGTCTCCGCGTCAATACCGCAGATTCGCTCGAGGTTGATGGGCTGTCGATGGAATAATTATGAAACCGTTCATTACTTCGCCAACGGCTGCTTTGAAGGCAAAGGAAGCCTTGCCTTTGTTTCTCCATTCTCTCTTCTTGATTGACACACTCCGTTACGCTATCAATTATCAGGAATCGGATGAGATCGTGAGCACCTCTCGATGTGCAATGCATCCCCAGTGGATTGTGGATCAATTGTGGATAGGCATTTTTAGCGAAGAGCTTGAACTATGGAAATAAGTTCCTTGACAGGTGAGGGATGCAATGGAAAGAAGGCAACAAGGGGCCAAGATTACATGGTATCAAATATCCCCGCAATATTCCTAATTAGGCAGTTTATTTTAAATTATAATATAATTTAGATAAAAGGTTGAGATATCGCATGTGATGTTCATTGCATGACTCCTACCTGCATAAAATCCATGACCTATATCCAGAAGAAAATAAGTAAAACTGCTTATTGAGGAAAATGTAGGTAGATAGTTCGCAACTGATGTAAAAATCTCAATTATCTGCGCATGCGTAGGTCTGTTTTACGTAAATGGAAGTTAATAATGATACAAGAAGATATAAAATATATCTTATTTAGGTAAGGAAAGTAAAGAAGTGGAAAATTGATTAATTTTAGTCGATAATTTACTGAGTACATACTTCATATATGGAGGAAAAATTTTGCTGAGTATGACAAAAAAACTACACTTCTACAATAGGTAAGATTGATATCTAAATTGCGCACTGTGGAAAGGATAAACATATATTAAAAACTGATGTTTATCTAATCACACTCTATAAAGCAATATAATTAACACTAGAGAATCATTTTAATCCATCAAAAGAAGTAACAGTTTCTTATATAGTATTTCACGGAATTATCATAGGCAGTGTATGCTAAATTTCTTTGTGATTAGTTAAAATCAGTCATTAGTAATTCCACCCAATTACACACTTTATTACAATGTCTATGATATCAGATGATCGTTTTAATTAGCGAGTTGAAGCAATAACATAATTAATCGCATTTTAGGAAATTATCTCTTGATATATAGATTATATGACGTTGTGAGGTATTAAATAAGATATTCGAAAATGACTATGTTAAAATTTTCTCACAAAATGCTGAACGATGAATAATTTTTTTAACTAATGTTACAAATGATTCTTCCTTATGCTGATTTATAATTCAAAGTGCAGTGAATCAAACAAGGGAGAAAGCTTGATCACGGATGCGTAGTCGTTTACTTCTGAGGTTAACAATCTAGCAGACGAAGCCGAATCTTGTTGATCTTTAGGCAGCTCTAGGAGACATTGTTATCCGTTTCATTCACGCCTCACTTACCTAGGAGTAGAGCTGAATGGGTGTATGACGCTGCCAAATCCTACTGTTATTCGGAATAACGAGGGAGAGATCCGAATTTGAACGCTAACCTCAATTTTGCTCCGCTAACTCGGAAGCGTATACAAGATCGAGTTTACCTACAGCTGCAGCGACTACGTTTCAGTTGATTGATTTTTTTTTAAAGGTGCGTATATGCAGGATAAATTCAGGCTACAATCCCAGTAAATTATTGCTTGTCTAAAAAATTGTGAGTGGAAATATGTACTGAGAGAATTTAGATAACTTATTAAATATTGCTGTTAAAATAAATCTTCAATTAAATTATTTCCTGTCTCACAAATAGCTCCAGATATAATAGAGATTATTACCACTTTTTAACATAACTGACATAATTTAAGCGAGTTTTGGTGTAATCTATACATGTTTAATTCCCAATGAAGACAGGAACTTACTCTGAACTTACTCTGTTCACTGATAAATATATTTTTACTTTAATGACACGACCAATTTCGAAGATTCTTCCTCGTCTTCAGATAACCGGAACGTATGTGTAACAGCGTATTTTTTACATTATTTTAGTATTTGCTTTATATCGTAGAACTAAGCTTTCTTATCTTATTTGTAGAACACGAATTGCTATTATTTTACAAGTCATTGACGTACAAAGCGAAAGTGTTCACAAGCAAGAGAAATAAACGTATCTGTTGAAATGTTCACCTATTTTTCCTTTTCGAGAAGAAAATGTGATAGTATCAATTCTAGCTGTTACAACTGATCATAGAATTTATTTTAATGTGATAACTTATTTATTATTATCTCATCATCGAAGAATATTTCAAATAATTTGAAATTGTAGAAATTATCTTGAGTCAGTCTGTGAGTTATTCATTCTGGATTCTAGCCTTGAAACCCTACAATGTTAGCAACAAAAACAGTGGAGAAGGAGAGACGCTTTTTGTACAAAATGAAGTATAAAATAATTTATCATTATTTTTCTCACTAAACAAGAATGTTATATAATTAAACACTTCTACTTAACCCCTATTTAAAGATTCTATAAGTAACACATTTGATGATGAAGAGACAAAATTATAGTCATGATTAAGCATAATATATATCTGTGCGCTGTTCATATTATCCCATCCGAGAATTATATAATAACAGTAATACTTAAAGAATATAAATTAGAAATGTATATTTTCAATATTACATCCAAAACTAAATTAGGTATTTACTGTTCATCAAGATATGAACTCTAGATTATTATTTTGAGTAAAGAAATGTCAAAAAGAGAGTGTTGCTCGTTGTTACAACTTCATTTCCATAAAGAAAATAAGAACGTATCACGGAACGGCACTGGCCTCCTCTAGGAATTGAAAATAGAAAGGAAATCCATTTGGTATATTTCCCTTCGGAGAGCCCCATAGCCAACTCAAACTGAATAGAGTAAGGGAATGTGAGTCGACGAAGAAAGCTAAAATCAGTGTATGGATGAAAACAATAAAGTGACGTCACAAAAACGCATTTTGACTTTGACCACATGCCACATCGAGAATAGTCCCTGATCTAAGGTGACTTAAATAATTAACAAGCCATTACCTGGAGTTTTCATACACAAAACTTTAAAAGAAATGAGACGAACCTGCAGAGATTTTGTGTGTAAACATTTTAAATTATAAACTTCACTGAATCAGGCGAGGTCTTGTGGTAATCCATAATGGAAATAATCTACGAAATATTAGTATGGTAAAACTACAAATATTTCGTAGATTATTTCCAATGTAAATTATCTTAAAAAGGATTCAATATTGTTTTTGTATTCGTACCATTTTGGCTTTCCAGAGATCAATTCGTACCACCAAAGTTATACAATAAAAATCAATACTTCCTTAAGTTTACCATGCACATTTAGCGAAGATAGTGGATGTATTAGCCATAAATGTACCTAAAAGACAATCAAAGTCACCTAGACATTATTTTTAAATGTTGAAAACAAAACTGCTTTTCAAGAACCTTGATTATTTAAGATGCCTACCATTCACCATACCCACTAAGTAAAGTTTTCATACCCCTTGAGGATACGAGAACTCCAGTTAGGGAACTTCTGATTTATACATTACTAAAACATAAATCAAATACTTCTCACGATGCAACGATATCTCTTCTTATCGTACGAGATATATATGTTAATAACTTTTTCCACACTTCATTCAAATCAAATAAATAAAATTAAATCATCAAAACACAATTGCAGACACCAGTCATTCAAAAACAATACTCACTTACTGCTCCCTGTTATTTGGGAATGCAATTTTACAATGTCCCATAGAAAGAAAATAAAATCACAGTCGGATTTCTTTTTCAAAAATTCGAGTGAATTTTGGAATATTCACATCGAATATCTTTATATTTGATTCCTACTGCTGCCCTACTTAATTACTTTTTGCGTCTTGGTTTTCGTGGGTTCAGAGGGTTTTTTCACCCCCTTTTTCTCATGCGGGCGTTATCCCGCATCATGTGCTATTTTTCGTCGACCTTCAGTCGAGTTCTACGTCCCACAACCTAAATCTTTCTTATATATGCTTTCATTCTTTCTATAGTAGCTTATAAATATGTTTCGATAGAGTTTGGATACTTCTTAATTAATAGCATTGAATTTCTGTTGCTCAAAATTATAGAATGCTACTATGAATTATTCCGGGAGGTAGGCGTGAGAGAGATCGATAAACTCGCTAATGGAGCACAATTAAAATAATTGCGATCTTACAGACAAGTTTAATGAGACACATTGGAATGTGATGTCTTAAATAAATAGTAGTTCACACAATATTCATTTATGTTATTTTTAAGCCACAAAAAGGGATTTAAGGTATTAACATTTTTCTATTTTTCTTGAATAAAATGATAACTATGATTGATCTTGCATAATTTCTTCTGGAGTTTATTAAGAAGTACCTTACGTTTTCATAACATCTCCGTTATTATTTTATCACATCTGTTTCCGTAGGCTCGCCCTAGAAGCTCAGCGAAAATATTTATCTAAAATTTTGTAAGCATATAAATACTACACTATCATCCGTTACTTGCATCATTCTTAAATTTATAGTGAGGCTATTTATTAAAATTTTATTTTATTTATTTATTTTTTTTTCATGCCTAGCTACTGTTGCCCTTGAAGTTACCGGTGAAGTCCTCCTAAGCTCTGATGAACTTTTCAGGAGGTGCTTCACCGAGGCAACAGCAACAACGAACACACACAACCATTCCCTGAATCGGAAAAATCCGATCAGCCGGGATTCGAACCCGGGACCTTGGGGTAGGAGCGATAGCTTAGATGGCATGCTATCCACTCGGCCACCAAGGCCGGTTTATTCTTATTTATTATTATTTAATCTCAATTTCTTTATGTTGATATAAATTTTAATAAGTATATATCTAGTACATTAGTTCACTCTTTATCACTACTGTTTAAAACAGAATTCTCCCCTCTTTCATCCCCACAATTCATTTTAATATATTGTAGCACGAGCGTTTCCACGTGCAAATCTCGTAAAATCTGTGATTTTGATTCATTTTTGGTAAGATAAGTTAAAATATGCACCAAAATGCACACCTATGTGCAATAATATTACCTAAAGTGTGAAATATATGGGAATAGCTAAAGTTTTGAGAATGATCGCAGGAAGAATATTTAGCGGCGAATTATTAATTCCCTATTACCACGCGGAACATATCTATGCATGGTTTCCAATATGGCGTTAAGGCGCAGAGATGCGGGAATTCCGTGAGTCAATTCATAATTTCTCTAAAACTTGCTAACCGTGAAGGTGACGTGGCTCTTCTTGTGGGACTTTTGGGTCAATTATTCATTCAGTTTTGAACAATCGCGGCCAGCCAAAGCCAAACAAGAAGAAAGAAGCCTTCTTCAAAGGATTCGGGCAGGCTAAATTTGAATTATCAGGGTGGAGAACAAAAAAGTTCAATGCAGGTATCCGATATCAGGTTAGAGGTCAAAAGGTCTGGCGCCTGAGCTGAGCAGGCATTAATTGGCAAGATATCGCTCCAATAACTGGGGAAGTCTGGAATCAACTTCGCAAGGCTTCTGCGAAGGAAGTCGAAGAAATTAAAATGTTTTCGATATCAATCACAAAGCGGCAACTTTGACTTGTGCCTCTCTGAACGTGAAGGCTCAATTATGCGTGAAGGGCTACGGACCTATGGGATGAACTTTAGAGGAGCCAACTTTTTCAGTGCGTCTCAAGCTTAATATTGCCGAATTGAATGAGAATGTACGTTTGTTATCCATCCAAATAGCTCTCAAAGAAGAGAAACGACAAAGAATGAAACATCTTGGAAATAAATATGAATAACCCTTACGGAACTCAAAAGCTAACACTGATTCTTCAATTGCAGTTCAGTTTTTACCTACCAGGTAACTTTTTCTATTTATATTCAAAATTTAATCCTTTAAAAATGGTATTTCGTACAGTTATATCGTTCCAAATATATTTTTTATACGGAGATTTGGAAAACTCCTCTAATATATTATCCTCTATATATTAAAGTGTTCTTTCCGATCGGATTTGAAAGTCATTACGAAGGTACAAAAGAAAAACCTTAGTCCTTCCTAACTACACTACAGGTTCATAATGACCATACAGCTTTAACCGGTCGTTTAAATAAAATCTCAAACATAACTTATATCGTTACCTTATCTTTACATTACTCCTAAATTTATGTCTCTTTAGTTACATGATCATTTCCTATAATTGCTTATCTTAAAAGTTAATAATAATGACGAGTTTATTAGGCAATTTTTTTGTCTATAAAGACCATTCTTACAATTAACCTCACCTAACCTTAAGAACGCGCAAAGCCATTCCCAGCAAACCTAACTTCCAACTTAGTAACTATCTGAACTTCGATACTATTTATTTATTTATAAGTAATAACTTTGAGTTTCAAATCACCGCTTTCACATTTGGTCACAAATGCATTCAATTAATCAATGGTTTTTGTTAAAAAAAAGTACGCAGTACAGAAAAAATGGTATCAAGGTGAAAAGGGTGAACGAGAATACAATTTAAAATTCTCAAAACATATGAAAGAAACTTTGGCTTCGAAATCTTGAAGTTAATAGTCCTTCAAAAGAATTATTTCACTCAGTTTGTTTAATCTCAGCGTTAAATCAACTTCAGCCGAATAATTTTGATTCCATGGTAGAGTATATCGCAATTGATATAATAATGGAGTTTCACTCCCATACTTTTCTCCAATGCATAACTGGATAGCAAAAATCACTGTCGCACACACAAAAAGCTAGGGTAACCCAGCTCGAGAAAAAAATCTTGGAAGAGAACCCGGGCGAAAATCCTCGAAGACCTTACACGACCGACGTACCTCATCGATGATCGAATACGAACCTCGCAGCAAAAAGACATTGCGTGATACCCCCATTCGTCTCACTGGGAAAAACCGCAGCATCTGGTAAAAAGAAGATCCTCTCGATAGATTCCTCCAAACGCAAAATGACATCCCATTCTCTACGCCAAATCCCCGTATGATATTCGGGGAACGTAATCTGCGGAATCACGCCGAGGTGACGGGTGGGAATCCGCGGGAACGTCGCTTGTCGAGTCAGAATTTCCGGGGATACGAGATTTTTCAGCGGAGGAGGGCATTCCCGCATCCGTTTAAACTCTGTGGGAGGAGGGGCGATGTTTATGGAGGGAGGAAAGGAGCCGATGACGACGCGGAGGAATTCGAAGAATCGTGCGGGAGAGGGAATTGCGAGAGTGTTCTGGTCGCAGCGTTTCAGATGGGGTTTGCGTGAGATCCTTGAGGGAATAGGGCGAAAGAAGGATGGGAGAATTCCCTCTTTTATAAATCGACTTTTCTTTGTCATGGAAAATGAGGGCGTGTGAGTGATTTCGCGGGATATTTTAAGGATTTGGGAGGGGGATGAGATGGGCGTGTGGGGATGAGGTGAGTTGGTAGGGCAGGAGGTGAGTTTTTGGATGGGTAAGAGGTATTCTTTGTGAGTAATGAGGTGAGTATGTTGTTTGACTTGTCCTGTACATGCCTATGTATGTCTCTGGATTAATTAATATTATTATTATTATTATTATGAGTTGAGTTTTGGGAGGGGGACGATGTAAGTTTAGGGTGAATGAGGTGTTTTGGGTGGATATGAGTTAAATTTTGTGAGGGATGATGTGAATGTTGGGTATAAGGTGAGTTTTAGGGAGATGAGATGAATGGTGCGTATGAGGTGAGTTTTACTGTGATGAGGTGGGTATGAGGTGAATGATAGGTATGAGGTGAATGATAGGTATGAGGTGAATGATAGGTATGAGGTGACTTTTAAGGGGATGATGTGATAAGGTGTGTTGGAGGGGTTATGAGGTGGGTGTATGTATATACGTTTGGAATAGATGTAGATACACGAGTATAGTTTACATCTGCTACTATAGTAAATGCCGTACCAAAGGGTATTAAAATGTTTTAATGGCTTGCCACTCTTCATGGTACACAATGTTCTTAGGAGGGTATGAGGCGAGTATTTAAAGGGGGAGGAGATGTATTTTGGGGGATGAGGTGAATTGGGGGTATTAGGTGAGTTTTTGGCGGGGGATGAAGTGAGTTTTACGGGGAAATGGAATGGAATGTGGGGAATGGGTCAGTTGTAGGGGGTATGCAGTGAGTTGCGGGGATGAGGTGATGAGTTGGGAGGTGTGGGGTTGGGTCGCACGTGTTTCGTGGAGACGAATCTAAATGGAACGCCTTTAAGAGGAAGGAATAGAATGCTGGTGGCAAACAGGGGTTCGTCGTGAATTCATGAAGGATACAAAGGTGGATGAAATTCGGAAATTCCACACCTCTCGGATTGGTATACTAGACATCGATGTTGCTGTATGGTCTGCAGCTGTTCTGTTGCGTGTCATCGTAAATATGCCACATAATACAAGAAACAAAGCAAGGACTTATTGGATGAAATCGAGACTTACAAGTCTCATCTCATTCCTGAGAATAGGGGAGACCGGGGTTAGTTCGATCCACTTTTTTATTTTGAATGTTCTTATTTCTTGTGACACTGATATCTAGGAAAACAAACCACAACTGTCATAAAGTAACATTTATCAACATTAAACGTCAATTTAAAAAAAACTCAGGTAATTACTTTGTTATAAAAATAATTCCAAAACAATGCTAGTTTCAGACTTTCCCCGTATACGGGGTTAGTTCTGAGTTTTTATATCTCTCTTGGCAGTGCAAACAAAACACGTTTCATAGCTTTCTTCTTCAGAGTCGGATGCCATTTCTTTCTTTGATATTTTTCAAATAGAAATGGTTCTTTTTAAACTCCTCTAGTTCTCTGGTTATCTTGGTTGTTTTTATTTTCTCCTTCCCAGTTCCTTGTTCCATTTTGTTAGCCTTAGCAGCTCCTTGTTCTTCTTCTAGAGCGTCCTTTTCCTGAGTTAGACTCTAAACCCTGGCGTAATGCTTGTTGGTTCCAGTGCCAGAGGTGCGCTTGTAGCTAATATACCCGGGATACCATATATGGTCACTGACCTTTTGTTTGTGGCAATCCGTGACTGGCAGGCTGAGTTGAAGTCTTTCTTCATCGGACCATAAACTACCCGATCTATATGTTGCAGTTTGTGGCTGCAGTGTGGGGGAGGGAATGGGTGACTCCGTTTTCTTTTAAATAATCAGAAAGCCTTGCGGACGAATATGATTTGTGATTATCAATTAGACAAGGTCGCTCCCTTGAACATCGCACCTAAGTCACAAAACGCTTATCAAATTCGCAGAAACCTTTTCTACATTCCATCCTGATGGGCTTTCGTCTCCATCACATCCCGCAGGTCCATCTACAACAAAATGCTCTCGCTATTTTGCAATCGGGAACGCCAAAAAGGGTGGAATCGAAATCGATCCCAGATGCACTAACCGCAAAATCACTAGTCACTAATGTTCTTCTCTCACCGGATGTGAGGGTACCGATTTGTTTAAACCCTCTACGAGCTACAATTCAATTAGGTTTGTAGACAGTTCTTATGCCTGTTTTGTCAAAATTCCATATATCTGTAGGGCCTAATCCAAGGCGTTCGTAATCAGTCATTAAATTACCAAAAAACAAATCTACACTTTTTCCATCGAAACTCATTGCACGTGAGAAGCTAGCCTATGGAGATCTCAAAGACAAGGATTAGTGCTATTTTATAACTCTAGTAAACCAGTCTACATCAGCCCACCAGCCCATTATAAACCCACTTTTCTGGATTACTTCTTTGGCAAGCAATGGCGTATGTGTTTTCAAATATACGAACTTCGGCAGGAGTCATTCCGAATTAAATGTGTAATGCCTTTTTCAGGTATTTCTTGAGTCCCTTTTCTTGTTCAGCAGTAAAAACATAATCCATTACCTTCATAGTTATGTTTTTGCGAAAAAATATAGTTTTCACAGCACAAGGACACCAAGCCAATTGACAGGGCTAGTTCGAACACCCAGCAAGCTGTACGAACTAGCTCCATGAAAAATTATCGAACTAGCCCCATCGCGCCATTTTGTGTTTAATCTAACCTACCGCTGTCGTTTTTGAAGTGAAACTACTTACAAAAACATAAATTGCAGCCAAATATATCTTTAAATGATACTAGTTTACATTAAATCGCTTGTTTCACTTAATCATTCCTTGGTAAGCTTCGAAGTAAGAAAGAAAAAATGTTACTAACCTGATGAAAAAACACAAAATTGTCGATCCTGTCCAGACGAGTAAAACTAATCAAATGGCCGGGCGTCGAGTAAAGGGAGGTGGTGGCTGACACATTATATTCAAGTTACAACTCGCTTGCTCAAACAGTATACGAAATAACTTCAGCGTGCGAACAAGCCCATGTACCGAACCAGCCCCGGTCTCCCCTATACTTAATAAGGTGTATCATGCATACAATACAAAAGCATGGCCTGAGAGTACAAAAGTAAAGGAAAATTTAGTGAAGAATATAGCGTTTATTTTTCAAGGGAAGAATTTTATCTTATATGACACTGTATTAAATAAACTTTCAGTCTTTAGTTAATGTTTCTTCAGTCAGAAATGTAAAATCAATATGATCACAATCTTAAAAATTTCTCACGAATAATTTACACTAGCGTTATTTATTCGTCGTACTGAAATAAGAGATAAAAATAAAACAATAGTAGCGTTTTCAAGAAATTGGTAGAAATGAGGGAATAAAATTGAAATTCTTTTACAAGAAGTGAATATCCTCTTGTAATAGTGTTATGTGTGAATATCAAATTTAAGCTGGAGAAACTACTTTGCGTGTTACATATATCTACTGATAGTCATAGACAAGTATTATATCCATAATAATACAATAGCAGATATAGTACTATATAGCAAATATAGTATTAAAGCAAATATAGTACTAAAGCTACGTATCTAGCTGTTACCTCTTTATTCGGTGTTCAGTATAATTTAGTTCCTTATAGCTTGTGCCATAGCTCACGATTCATGCTCAGTATATTACAATGCAATTCATATCTAGGTGTGGATATTAATAAACCCAACCATAAAAAATATCTCTTTGAGAAAACCATAGTAGGATATTAAACTTGAGTTAAATATAATTGACATTTTTTTAGAGAATAAGTAACCTTTTTACAGATTGCGTTGCAATCGTAACTATCTTAATAAATTAGTTTGAGGAAGACATTTTGAGTGGGAAATACTCTTTTAAGGAACTGAATGAGAAACTACCCCGACCCAGCGCATCCGGCACTAAGTCGCCCTGAGCGGCGAGATGCACGATTCCCCGTAAACGAAAGGAATCAACGAATTTAGCGTGACAGGTTTGGCGGCCTTACATTGGAATTGGGTCGACTGGGGATTAAGTAGAACTAACGCAGCTGCTCGTAAACAAGGATTTCATTCCTTTGAAAAGATTTTAATCTAAAATATTATATGTGGCCAAATTAGTCTGGAAAATATACCTAAATTTATAGACCACAAAATGAGGTTTGCATTATGAGTAACTTCCTATAGCATGCGAGCTAGTTTCGTGAGTATTCCAGGAGTTGGCCTTTAATAGCATAAAATGTTTTTAAAGAGAAATGAATTGTTTACTATATAAATGTACTGTCGAAACATATAATAATGTGACGTAAAAGCAGTGTAGAATTTTTATCTAAATAATGAATTTGTGTTTTTCCAATGTGAGGTTTTCTTAAAATCAGTCAGCTGAAATCTTTCCTGAGGTGCTATTGAGTCAGTCGTGAAGTGTGAAGGTTATTCACCTTTGCCCTTTGACTCATAACCGAGAAAAATTATATAAAATTCAGTCAGCGCCAAACTCAGAAAACGAGCATATATTAATTCCGTTTTTCATTTTTAGTTGAGACAAAGATATTTAAATGAAATTTAAATATCTTTATATATTATGTATTATTGATTCATCGTCTTGGAAAAATTAGTAAAAATGATTTCCTTCAAGCCATCCATCGAGAGAAGGAAATTACTGAAGCTTTAATAGCATTAATAACAGTATTATGTATTTTTTATTGGTTGCTAACTAAATCAAGCGATGTTTTCTTGCCCTTGCTTATTTCCGAAATAAAACAACAAATGACTCAGTATACAGAGAAAACTCTATTCACTTAATGCAGTAGCAATACTTAAGGTATTTTCTTACAGTAGTATAAAAGAAAGTATATTTTCTCAGTGGATGGAGTCAGTTGATATTTGTTTTAGAATTGAAGGTTGGTAACCAATTGACCCTTTATGACAAATTAAGACAACTACGGCATAATCTATTCCAAAAATATATAATAGTAATAAGTGGATGATTTTTATACGAACACACCGCAGAATACTGCGTAATATTCAGCAAATGAATTTGTAAATGATTCAATCCCATCATTATCATGATTATATTGAAGCTAAGAGCAATGCCATAAATTTCCCAGAAATGCCAGAAATGTTCGTCACATCAGTTTCACCGAAATATTACATTACCAAATTCCAAATTAGTAAAAGCTTTCAGATGCTCACGATTCCAGTGAAAAGTAATGACGAGCACAATCCGTGAATTCGCCCACACTTCCAAGAAAATCCAGGAATCCTGATTAAGCTCATGGAAGAGGTAATCCATTGATTATTCGTTTCCAGTGAGGCTAATGGCTTCCAGGGAGGTGGATGCATGAGCAGCATTAGCTCGGAATTAGGCTCAGGAGCCAAAACCGCCGCGATGAAGGAAGAGACATGACAAGGAGCGACAGCGTACGAGAATAGGGGAGTGAGTGAGTCGCATAATCTAATAGAGAGAGCAGTATACCAAGCAGAGAAACAGATAACGGAAAATTATGATCAAGGGAGGGTGAAGTCTTTTATAATAATCATCGCCGTGTCTACAGTAATTAATACTATTTCAATATCTTCCGTGGGCACTACGTGTGAAGATGATTTTTTCCTTTCGTTGCCTTTGCTTCTTTTTAATTTTATTAGAAATTATGGTTACACGAAATCGAGAAGGCTGACATTACGAAAATATGCATAGGTATTGTAATTTTTGTACTAGAATGATGATTTGGAGAGTGAAGAAGAAACAGTTATTAAGTAAAAGTTACGAAGAAAGATATCTTTATCAAGTGTAAGGCCTTTGTATGGCTTGTATATTGCCTTACACTTGATAAAAATATCTTTCTTCGTAAAATTAAAGACACAAAATTAGTAAATGTTTTCCCTGCCATATTTTGTCAATAAAATGTTTGTTGCTACAATAGCCTCAGAATAGATTATTAACACAGTTTTTCGTTTAGTCCATTACATTGTGATAAGAACGAGAAAGTTTCACATGATACACATGTTTATTCTAATTGCGCGGTGGAAGTGAAGGAGAAAACGTCGGCCGTAACTGGAGATCGAACCCGGGTCTCTCAATTGCCGGTCGGCTGCTCTAACCACTAAGCTACCACGTCATCATAGTGAAATTTACTCCATTACATTGTGTTTATTTACATTCATCGTTAAATTTTAAGTAATAATAATGCCCTCTTTCGAGAAGAATAAATAAAAATATCAAAATTAATGACAATTCAACGACGTTTTCATCCCTAAATCGCAAAAATATCACATGAATGACATGGATCATAGCATACCTTGAATACCATTTGCTTTCCAATCTAAAACCGTGATTTATGTATAACAATTTCCCCAAAAATTAGCGGAGATTAATGCATGTATTCCTCACGTCATCTCATTCTCAAGATGCGGGCGTGAATGCCAAATATTTGTGTTAGAAATGCGTGTGGGTGGAGTGTTTCCTCTCGCACACGATGATTCGAGTTTGCGCTGAGCATCTAGCATTGTCTTGGGTTTGCCAACTGGCACAATTTTCACCTATTACACTTTCACCATTACTCAGGGCTGTTCGTATTCATCAAGTATGTAGATCCCAAAATTCCAAAAGTGTGTGTGAGTGACGAACGATGATAAAAGGAAATAGAGTGCGAGAAATCTCGAGGAAACTTCTGAGTATACACATGAGTGGCGTAGAGTTCCTATTTATACTATTGCCTCGTATTCCATTGTATTCCATCCTTATTTTCACTGTTCTTCTTACTTTTCAAGAAATTTCAGATATTGTATTATACATAATCGCATATTACTTTATTTTATCGGATACTTAATTCTTGTCACAAGCATTAGGAGAGCTCAATTAGAGTACTTAATTAAAGAAATCGTCATATTTCTTTAAAATACAATACAACTAATAATTTTAACTATTGTATTGTAACTCCATGATGATGAATAAGTTCATAAGTAGCACTATGCGACACAGTTACGAAATCAATATCCCCTGAATTCCTCCTTTTATGCATTCAATATTGGTGTTTAAAATTTATTTCTCGTGTTCATGAAATATCGTCAATATTTCGTCTTTGAGTTCATCGAGGAAAAAAAACTTTTAAATCAGCATATATGATATTTGGTTTATAATGTTTTACTCTGTTTCACTTCCTTTAAAGAGTAGCATAGATATAAAATATCGCCTAAAAGGTTGCTTCCATACCTTTGATTGCCTATTTATTGTTTTTCCCATAGTGCATTAAAATTATCATGCCAAATATTCAAAAATAATTAGAAACGTTTTTTAAACATCGTAATCTTCGTTATGAGTGATAATTTGTTAAGAATAATAGTATATATTAGCGACATATAAATCATTATACTCTCATACTGTTTTTAATAGGAATTCTGTTAACAAACATATTTGAAATGGCCAATTCATTGATACAGCATGCATGTAAGTGAACTGTTTAGTTTTCCAAATATACTCCTATGAATAGATTTGAAAATGAAGTCAGTTGTGCAAGACGGCCGTTCTACACTGAAAACTGAAATGTACGCTTCCTCTCTTGTAGAATTTGTTTCGTATAATTTTCCCTTTAAATCGATTGGTTTTAGTTGCCCATAAGCGTATGACCACGCTCTAATTCTTTAGGTAATATTTGTGTTAATGGTAGGAATGTTATTGTAATCTCAACAATTTATATAATTAAGTTTTTCAACTTCTGTTATGCCTGAAATGGAAAAGGATAGATGAGCCTGTAATTAGCGCGTGAAAAATGCTGTCAGAAGACGAATGGAGACCGAAGTTAGGACGGTGAACAGCGATGATGCATGGCTCCCCGAAGTTTCCATGGAATCGCCCACAAAGCCAATTCTTCACCTAGAGACGGAAAGCAAACAATTTTCCGTTCCCATTACATCCTCACCTCGGGGATGTGCTTCCTAATCCGAATCGGCACCCGCCCACGTCCTAAGCCATTGAGTAACTAGGAACACGGCGGAAATGTCACCGGCAACGCCCACTATGAGCTGCCGAATTCCTACGTTTGACGCGTGGAATTGAAGACGTTATCTTGGGTTAGTCCGTGCGCTCGAGTGCGTGAACTGCAAGTGCGTAGAGGAAGAAGTGTATAATTAAAGGAAAGGCAAAGTCGCGATTTTCCCCATAAGGATACATGGCGGGGATTTTCGAAAATTTTTTTGGTGCACTTCCCGGGAAAGTAGAGAGTTGAAATTCGAGGGATCACTAGATGCCAAAGATATCTAAAGAAAACCGTAAAGACATCTACCAATATTATCCTTGGTTCGATGCTAGGTCAGGGCAAAAATCAAAAAATGCATTGAGGCGATTTTGAATATTTTTTTTGGATCCTTTCTCGATAACATGGATACTTGACACTCGGCACGTGTATAGATATCATGAATATATTTCATAATCAAATTTTACATGTTCGCTGATGGTCCTTGGTTCGATCCCAGAGGACCATTTGCACTTCTCAATGCATTTCTTACGGAGATAACGGAAACAAAATTTAGGTACTTTTCGGCATGCTATCGACTTCAAACTTTGCATGATAGAAGACCAAGTCTTTACAAATCAAACTGAGCATTCACAGCTTACAATATTTCCTGGGTTCGACACCAGGTGTTTCTGCAATCAGAAGTTGATCCGATTTTTAGGAATTATTTTGAAACCTTTCCCAATAATATAGAAACTTGAAATTCGGCATGTAGATAGAGATCATAAATAAATTTCAGAAACATGTTTTAGATTTCCAAGATCGTCCTTGGTTCGAATCCAGAGAGCCATTTACATTCGTGAAAATTAGAACGTTTTTTGAGGCAGTTGTGGCCAATATTTCTGCTTGAATTTTCACACATAGTTTGAGATGGTGATCTTCTATTGTGCTGCATAGTAAGTTCACAGTAAAGACCCGGGTTCGATGCCAGACGATGAAATTTCAACGTATTTTAATTGAAATTGGAAACAAGTTTAAGGTACTTCCCGGCATGCCATCAGCTTCAAACTTTGCATGATACAAGAGCAACTCTTTACAAATCCAACTTTGCATTCTTAATTTACAGTATGTCCTTGGTTCGACACCAGGTGTCTCTGCAATCAGAAGTTGATCCGATTTTTAGGAATTATTTTGAAACCTTTCCCAATAATATAGAAACTTGAAATTCGGCATATAGATAGAGATCATAATTAAGTTTTTTAAACATGTTTTAAATTTCCAAGATCGTCCTTGGTTCGAATCCAGAGAGCCAATTACATTTATGAAAAGAAAAACGATGTTTGAGGCAGTTGCAGCCAATATTTCTGCTTGAGCTTTCACACATACTTAGAGATGGTGATCTTCTGCTGTGCTTCATAGTAAGTTTGCCAGGAAGACCCGGGTTCGATGCCAGGTGATTAAATTGAAGCGAATTCTAAGAATATTTTCAAACCTTTTTTTTTCTTTTGAGGACCGTTACAATATAATGCCGATATGAAATTAGTGTTGTCGATCTGCTTGCAGTATGCAAGCAACATTTTACTCGTATATATATATATATATATATATATATATATATATATATATATATATATATACACATAAAGATACCAGAAAGTGAAATATTAATAGATTCCTCTGTATTCATTTCTTCTATACGTCCATTCAATTATTCCATTCATCAATTTCTATTTACATTCCATACAAATATGTAGGTTTATCTAGAAAACCTTATTATCTCGGAATCTCGGGAAAATCAATCATAATGATAGTTGCCGAGTTTGTAGAGGAATGGGTCTCAAGTGAAATCATTAACTACTCCTCCGCCATGCAATGATATTAATATGTAATCGAAATAATAAATATATCCTTACATGTCTTAGTTGCCTTAAAAAAACAAAATATTTAGAACAGTTTCCTAACGTTAAATGTCCAAAATATTTTGCATTTATTTTTATTGATGCTTATTTATATTTAGACATATTTACACCTAATCTGTCGAGTGCACAAGAGTTAATTTTTAGATAATATTTATTCGTGTTCACTATTTAATAAATTTAAGAAATATCATTTTTAATATGAAGATACGGTGAAAATAGCTGTGATTTCGTATCACATGATGCTTTGCTGACGCTAGAACGATTATTTTCTTATCTATGAATAAATCCACTTTGTTTAAGCTTCTCAGGTCTCTTTGTATACATTCTAAGGAAACTTAATTCAGTACTTACTCTGTTGGAGTACTAGCATCTTATCACAAATTAAGACGAAGTATTTTTTTTCCGTGCGCAGAACCATTGAAACTGTAGCGAGCATATAAAACATTTGCTGCGATATTGAGTTTTTCTTTTCATTTTTACGTAATAGCTCTCATTTAACTACGATATTATCGATATCATGCGTGAGAAATTCCATACACTTGTATTAATTTTCACTCTAGATATTTCTGCGTCTTAAATTGGGATGCGATAAAACATTTCCAGACTTCCGTTCCTTTCCTCGCCTCGAATATAAAGTGAAGGTCGTGTTTTGAAGCGGATGTGGAAACTCAATTAGCGAAATACGATACTGTCGAAAAAACGTTACCACATTTTATGTTTTGTAGAGTCAAGGCGGCATGAAGAAGGTAAATATAAATATCTAAATGAGCTCCAATGTTTTGGTTTCCTTAGAGCTATAGCTGGAACTTCTTTTTCTATATCGGGCAAACTTCAATAAAAATTTGGAGGTAATATTTTAACTAATTTAATGGAGAACTTGGAGGAATTATTTTTTACCAAGGATTGGAAGTATGAAAATTCACACATTTTCAAAAAATAAGTATCTGGAATAAAAACATCTGACATTATTTACTAAAATAAATATTCGGTGAAGCAAAGGCTACTTAAATAAGAAAAATCTTACCACTGATATCAAATCTGCATAAAAAGATAGAAAGAATCCAATGCAAATTTATTTTTCGTGTACTTCTACAAATCATCAGCTCTCTTCATTTAATATCTTTTATTTTGCGTCGATTTTATTTCATTGATTATTTATTCCAATTATTTTAAAAATAGTATTCCTTTCGTTCATATTTTGTATTTTATTTATTATATTCTTTTTATATTATTTAAATTCAAGTAAATGATTATTTTCTTGCATCTAGTCCTAAAATTTGTATTAACAGATGTGACATAGTATGTAAATATCTGCTTCGTATATAATATGCAGAATCAAAATTTTAATTGCCAAAGCTTGGTTAATTGATTGAGCATCTTAAACATACTAACTGAAGAAATTAGGAATTGAAAACTCTTTTGATTATCCCAGAGAATAGTGGAAACAGGGAAGACAATGTTTATGGGCAGAATCAATCAATTACTTCTTTAAAATATTGAAAACTGAAACTGGCAACGTGATATATAAGCTTGAGTATTCCATATAAGGTGATGATAGCAAAGAAAAAAATTACTACCACAATGTAGAAAATATAATCACGTTAGGTATGTGGAAGAAAAGTAAGAAAGCAGAACTCCAGAGTTTCGATTATGTTATGAAATCTCTGACCGACGGCTCAGCAAAGAGGAAAACAAACAGACTAGACGGAAACAAAACTAGCGTTCAACTGGCAAACTTGCAACCACTTTCGTATCCGTAACCATAAAAAAGAGAGATAAGGAAATGGAAGAATGGAATGAATGGGGAAATGGAGATGAGTGGAAAAAATTCATGGTCCAACTTAATGAAGGCAAAAGGAGTATCAACTGTCACGCATAGTAAAAGAGCTCTCAGGCATGAAAAACTAGTGACTTATTTCCTCTTTTCAGCTACTCTGATTTTCATCTCCAGTCAACTTCCTATTGCATGTAGTTGTTGATTCATATACAACAGATGAACTAATGGTCCGGTGGGAACATTATTACAATACTACTTTTCATCAACACGTCTATTCTTTGCCCTGATGTTGCAATACTAATGGCAATAACTAATACGTTATTGAAGGTTATAGAACACGCATAATCTAGCTTCAATATTACAATATCAGAGTACATTTATTTTATCTACCATATTTCTCATTATTTATTTCTCGTTTATGATATGCTTATTTCAGGATAAAACTGTAGATAACCATTATAGAAATGTAGCCATTATGCAGAACTATACTATTATGGTGAAATTATTTATTTCCGTTGTACATTTTCACATTAAGTTACTTCTTTCTAATATATGCAAATTTATTTTGCTTTTAGGCCCTTATTTATTGTATTTTTTTCATGGTTATATATATAGGTCTATATATCTTCATGGTCTATAGGTCTTCATGGCTATCATATTGGCTACTAGGGACAAGTTCCCACTGTACATAACCCTACCAGGCTCTTTTATACGAAGATGACGAAAAGTAAGATGAGTAGGGGATTGCCTGGTGAAGTACGCCAGGGACTATGTGTACCGGGACCGCTACGGTAGCCGTGAATGCCTATCAGGAACCCTGGTAAACCTTACTTGAAAACTGAAATATTTTATGACTTCATATGTGATTTTATGACTTTACTGTGAATAACGAGGTAAATCAATGAAAGTAGTACTCTAATACGGTAACAACGTAAATAATACTGTAAAAATATAATAATACTAGTTTATGCATATGTTTAATAGTATTCTATAGTTAACTGCATTGATGACTGGTTTAGCTATGTTTTGATCATTATTTCGTGTAAATGACATATCCAAAGTACAGATTTAATCTGTGTGGTAGTAGTGATATTGGGATCTATGTGATATAAATGTGTTGGAGGGGATAACGGGAGGATAGTTTATGAACTGAGTCTTATGGCATTTGTGAGTGTGTTATGTTTCTGTTTGTGATTGTAGTGATGTTGTTTTATAACTTTGGTATTTGTAGGACTGGTGTTAGGAGCTTTGTAGTGTTTGTTTATATAGTTTCTTAGTTGAATATATAGGGGATGCTACTTGACAATTGTTTAAATGCAGTATATATGTAATAATAATACTCGTCAGCGATAAGTTCACTTATCCAATCACCATTACCATATTTACCATTTCCTCCCCCATTCTTCGTGGATCCATCCCTGAAAAGTTTGCCACAACATATATAAAAACAGTATCTTGTCTCCTCATATAACGAACAATCTTTCGTTTCTCATTCAGAGAAATTCCGCATCATCTTAAATCTACTGAACGACCATCTCTATTCACTGTTTCCTCGCCGTTGTGTCGCAAGATCCGAGTGTTTCCACGTCATCCCAAAATTAGCCCACGACGGTCTCCGGACGTAAACAAAGCAGTGCAAACTGTTTGCAGCGAATTCTTCGGATCCAATTAAATTAAGAATGTGACATTAATCCCGTCGACTGGAGAGCGTGGGAGTTGGAGCCGGATTTCGGAAACAACCCCGTGGACTCGGTAAGATCAACGGGGGCTGTAAACATGTAGGTGTTGCACTACTTTAGAAAGATCTCCTTACGGAGGATAAAAAGCCTTTGTATTCTCCTCTCGCCGGACGCTTTTTGCGCCTCAACGCTGCCTTGTTTGTGACGCCCACTCACCTTTGAGCCATTTCAGCTAGGCTTGCCCTCTTTTTGTTGCTTTTAGTAGATGTTATTTCAGGGAATTCCGTGTTTAGAATTTCCTTCCAAATTTTATACAAATCTGAACGTGGAAACGATCCGTGTTTATCATTTGCAATGTTTTTTCTATCAAACTTTTGAATTTCACGCCTTTCTAAAAATATGCCTATGCTTCTTTTTGCATCAGAGAAGTAATGTGTTCAGAACTACGGAAATGAATCCTACATATATTAAGACAGAATCGTGTCCGTCCGTCTGTCCTCAAAAAAGGGATGTAACACTTTTGGCAAAATCTGAGTCAAAATTCAATCTCCCGCAACGATTTTTAGTGCGCTAGAGGCAGACAGCCTGCACGCACAGGCGTGCAAAAATTTAATTTTTTTGGTTGAGATTAGAGGTGCAAAACGGGCGAAAAACTGAAAAAAATCGGGAAAATGAGGGCAGTGAGAGACGTTTTCTTTTGGGATGACGAACGCCGCTTACCTATCGCTTGCGCGTCATTTAACATAGTTACGTCTTTATCAGTTGATCTCACTGCTGAGGGTGGGGTCCCGACTTTGCGGTCTCTGACATTATCTACTTTTTCGGAATCTTTGACGAAGGCCTCGAATACCTTTCGATGCTGCCCCATCAAACGTAAGGGAACTAACCTGCCTGCGGAGCAGGCAGTAGGCAACTGCTAGTCTATTATATTGGGTTATAAAATCGATTAGTTTCTAATTTAAGCTAATTCACTAACTAACTAATTACTTTCAATGATATCTGTTCCTATATGTTATGATATGCATTACTCACAGTGTTCTATATTGCAGTGCGTTGTCTTCAAATTCTATAATTCTGGACGTATAAAAAACTATTATCGTAAATGAGTAACATAAAGCAATTTTCTTATTTTAACTGCTATTTGGAGCTTCTATTACATATTTCTTCAGCTACTGTGATAATTTATATACCTTTTTCTCTTTTGTCCGCTCTTTCACCCAGTATTTTCATAGGAAATGTCCGAATTAAACTAATACATATCCTTTCCTATAAACGATTGAGAATTAGCTCTTTGTTAGCAAAAGCTTGTTTTCAATGATTTAACAACCATGAGTCTTCTGATTTAACATACTATAGGTACAATTGTTTCTTTGAAGATTGAGTCATCAATCTTATTCTGAGTAATCTTCAGTTTTTGATATGAGACGAATCAGAGAGCGGTAACAAAAAATTGAGGCCAGTGTTTCTCTCGAACATCCTCGAATACATTGTTACATCGTCCTTTATTATTTACACAATTTAAGCGACTTTAAAGATTAAATTTTTTTAAGTTTCATTTTTTAGTTCCGTAGGAATATTTTCCTCTTCTGTTTACAATCCATCAACTTCTTAACAGCTGCCTCACTCTTCAGCTCTAAGTAGCCCCTGCATCCTTCTTTATCAGTTCCATATACCGTAGACGTAGTTTTTCTATTTTCCTATTTCCATTTCATCTATCATTACCTTATATCTTCGCGTCTCATGACGTTTCTAACAAGCTTCAATCGTCTCAGTGTTAAGATTTTTCCAACTGTCTTTCCTCTTCTCTTAGAAGAACTTGTTCATTTGTCACTGTCTCTGTACATCGATTCCCAGCCTGTAACATTATAATTAAAATAGACCCAGTATTTCATCCTTTTCTTTTCCTTACATCCATGTTTTAATCCCGTCTATATTTCACACCTCACACTCTAGAATTAGATATTTAGCACTCGTAAAACGCAAAAGTTCTAGAAAAACGTATTTAAAACATTGAGGTCGGTAATGAGTATGCTGTAAGTGACAACTGCATCAGTACAAACTAGTACGGCTAGGTTTATTTAAAGAGATTTTAGGATCAAAAGCAATGTTTCAGGAAGGTAAGTTTTTATTCCTTTGGATTTCACTTCCACAAGGAATAAGAAACTTATCCACATTCATCCAAAAGCTGCACAAAACAGAACTTAATCGTACTGAAACGCACAACTTCAAATTTTCGAGACCACAAAATGTCCTCTACTACCTCTACCTACTCCTCTGGTCCTCTACTACCTACCTACTTTTCACCTTCAGAATTTTTTTTTCCGTCCCTTCCTAATCCGATGTCTTAATGAATATAGTTTAAATTGCATCTTACCTTAAATAGTATTATTTTCTTTCTTTCGTCGTTTTTATTGCTTAGACCGTTTTTGATAATTTTTTTACTTACTAGTATATTTATCAGTCTATTATTACCTACTTAGATGTAAATATGTAACTATTTGTTCCTTTTTGTTTTTGTATAATATTATTGGCATGTCTTCTTTTACATTTTATCTGATTTGATCATAAAATTTAGGTTTCTCCTTCTTGAGAGTGTTTTCCTGAAGTAGAAATTTTTTCTGTAGCACTCAGCTTAGTTTTATTTTAATAATAAAGGATTAATTTACATCACGAAGAGTTAGATGTAAGAAGGGACTTGACAGTCTCAGCCTAAATAAAGTCCTTTATTATTATTTTAAGCCCCATGGGAAGGATTCGGTTAAAGATAGAAGACTTGATTACCTACAGAAACTATTTCAATATGTTATCAATACAGATATCTTTACAAATAGTATATTGTTACACATGTCAGTTAATTTTGCGAGCAAAGAGAGAAAACAAAATAGTCTTAAAACAAATTATTCCCAACTACAGATAGACTAGCTGCTTCCGCCGCTTATTTATCTGATCTTTCTTCTTGGCATTATAGAAACCAATGAGAATTAGAGTTAGCGACATCAGTGTTTTTATATACCCTGCTACATGTCACTAGTGGCTTATGATGTAAATTGTATGGTGAAATGTAAATTTACATACATCATCCTGCGCACCACCTTCTCTCCCTTTCCTTCCGCAACGATAATTTATTTATCAATGACTCGAAGGACTGGTTCCTCTTGTGACTGTGAATGACAATGTTTCACCGTAATTTGAAAAAGGAAATGCCTGAAAATTTATTCTTAGAAAGGAGGATAGCGCATATTCATTAGGAAGAACAGAGTGCTGCGGAATTACCTTCCAAAGTGCGTTATTTTTGCGCGGAATGGGAGCGAAGCTATTTTTACGGTGACGCCTAATTAGTTGCAATTCGCGCCGGAGATGGATCATCCTGTCACGTCCTTCTTCGAAATACGCGCTTTGCCGCTATCCCTACTTAAATAATGAAATAGAAGAGTCGCCATAGGATAGCTATTAGTGCAATTGAAAAGAATAAGGAATGACTGTTTTCCGGCAGCTACATTACTCATGGCGATGATTAATAAAACGGAAATGCTTCTCCCAAATGTATCGTCCCTGTTCAAAAGTAGTTTGGACTGTTATTTCCGTTCACCCATATTCTAGCGAAAAACCCGTATCACGTGATGCATTAAAAAGTAATGTATGCCCTATAAAATAATGACATACATTTAAACCGGAATCAGTTACATTTCGATGATGCACCTCGCATTTATTTATTAATGATACATTCATTAAATAATTGATAAATTTCCCAATGAATACATTTCCAGCCGAAACACGATTCCGTCGATTAATTATTCTTTAAAGAAAGGTACATGAAACATTACATACATGGTACTATCCAACCAAACAGCCAAAAAAAACAATTGCATTAATAATAAATTAAAATGAATCCATCGCCACCTTTTTATAAGTATATATATATATATATATATTTACTAATAAGTGTTAGAACTCTCAATTAAAATTATCATCCCATTAGCTGAAGAAATGTGCTGAATCAATTCACCTAACTTCTTAGTGGGTATCATTTGGGTAAGTTGATTGCTCTTTTTTAGCAAGTTTATTTATATGAGAGCCTTCAATGTTCTTATACATTATTTGCCTTTTTTATTCAATCAAATGTCGGTATACCTAGAGTCTAGAGTTAAGATATTTGTAAGCTTTTCGTATTACACTATAATACAAATTTGGATGTTAGATAGAACTAATTTTCAGCTAAAACTTCTAATTTTCCTCCAATATTGAGAGGAAAGGAACTGCTAAAGAAGTTAGCTGTGGGTGGAATGCAAGGAAAAATGTAAAGAGTAGTCAGAGGCAAATTAAGTTATATTTCTGAAAGAAGAGGAATGCTTTTAAATGCAATGCAATGCGATAAACAAATCGGAAACATTGAGAAGCATAAACATACCGAAATATGGAACATCTGTGTGTCGATGTCAATTTAAATATGTTAGTTGAAAATGTCTTATATCAAAGAGTACTCCGATTTACAAATACACAACATCCTAGCCAATGTGATTCTTAGTTACTTTGTAATCTGTGGTTGAAGATAATAAAACTATTTCGCATGGTTTCCTACATGCATCATTAAATGTTTTAGACATATTTTCAGATTTAAAATACTTATTTCTCTTATCGTTCATACTCCAATGCTTCGGTTGCTTGAGTACCAGAGGTCTTCTCAATGCCTTTCTTTCCATAATTCAACTTTTACATCCGCTTAAAGATACTTGTGTGTTCACTGCTGTTAATCCAGTCAGATCTGTCTGCTTGGGATAATCTCTCTGTCTACTAAAGGGGAACTGCTTCATAAAAGTTAGAAACAGAATCTCATAGCCCACGCCTCTTCCTTGTAACAGAAGGCGTTCTACCGAACCCCAGTACGCTCTGCAGTTGACATTTACGTCTTCCTATCACCGTCACACAAGATGGAGGGGGAACATCCTTTTTCTTCCACAAAAGGAATACTTTTCCTCGGATATCTGGAGACACAATAAAGAATTTTCCCCTATGAAGAAGATATCCTTTCCTTTACTGGGGGTAACCAGACCTTCTATTTTGATCAAGTTCTATCGAAACCGAAGAATATCTCTATGAATAGAAGTGTACTCTCGAGGCTTCCACCGATGTTTGAAGTTCCTCCTTACTTGGAACCTTCCGATGGATTTTACACTCAAAGGAGGATAATGTCGTCTTTTACACTCTAGATACTTTTACTGCCATCTTATTTTAGCGATTCAGTAGATTTAGCGATGAAATAGTTGTACAGAAAGCAAAAGGTATATGTATGTATAAAAACGTACGGATACCATTTAGTGGATTTATTTTTTTTCTTCCCAATACTCGTATCCATTCATCTTAACAGTGGTTTGTTATCCAAAATAATATTTTAGGGAAAGATGTCTAACAGCAATGATTTATATAATCGTATCAGTTAATGTATAGCAAAAAGCCTTAATGGAGAAAGCATTAAGTAGTCATTTCAGATAAATCGAATAATGATTTGATTCGCCTGATATTATTATTTCATTCATATCATTTAATATCGCAATACAACTATAATAATTATTATTATGATTGCATTACGATTAATTAAGATTACACAGACCGACTACTTTGAACTTTTTTTCGGTAGTCCCCACATTTAAGGTATTTTTGTTATTGTAACTTTTACTTTTTTCGTTTCCGTAATTCTACAAACATTTGCCTCTATCTAAAAATATTTTTTTCCGGTAACATGTATGTTAATAGCTGTTCTCTACTAAGTTTGGGTGTACAGATATGAACTAAGAAAGTCTAAAGACGTACGAAATTTTTGTTATGGTAACTTACCTTTTCTCTCAATAGTAATTCCGCATATGTTTGCCTACACCACAATTATCATGTTGGAATATTTTTTCTCGTTTCATCATAGTTATACGAAGTAAGAAGACACTAGTAAAGATTTCTTGATTCCATTTCCTACCTAACTTCTTCTGTCTGTGTAGTGTAGAGTCTTCCCTTAAGAAAAACTAAAGAATATATCATTAACTAAACGATTTCAGCTGGAAATGGAAACCCACCAATATTCACACTTTTTTGGAGATCTTGAGACTCACTATTTTGTTACACATCGAATTCGGTCTAGGAATATAAATGAAAAGTAAAAATAATGAATTTATGGACTGATAAACATTTTAAATAAACATATAGAGTGTTTCCAACCCAAAACTATAAAGATAAAAATCAACGAAGAAGTTACTTCGTTTATTTATTGTTTATGCAAAATTCTCAAAAATTGTACGTGGTGAACAATTTTCATGAGCACTGCTGAATAATCCGCAAAAAATGCACCAAGGAAGAAGTAACTAAGTCAATGTTACTAAAACCTTGTGGACCTGTGCTGTTACTCTGATAAATGTGTGATTAAGATAGAATTATCAAGTAGGATCTTAGTATCCGCAGTATTATTTTTCTTCTATCTAATTTACGTCAGCGTATTATCCATTAGAAAGAAATTCCGCGACGCGAAAGTGTCCCAAAGAAATATAATCCAGGTAATTAATAATGGCATGAAAATCGTGTCACAAGTCTGGCATAATGTATATAAGCTTATAGCGATAGTATCTAAGGAAGGGGAACATAGGGATGAATTCAGGCGAAAAATATTTCTTAAAACTAGAACGCTAAGGAGGATAAAAAGTCTGGAAATGTATGTGGACTGTTTGCCTTGGCCCATAAGCTGTAAATCTCACGAAAGTGTTCACAAGAGATAAGAGGATGAGGGTGCACTGAGAGAGGTTGTCTTTTGCGTGGGGATTAGTATCGGGGGAGAGTAACTCGAGCAGAAATACCTGACATGCATAGCATATCTTAGTATAATTGCTTAAGGGGAACGATGCTCATCCAATATTATCTTCTAGCTAATATTATCTGGAGGTTTTCAGAAGTTTTTCTCATGTATTGCTTCTTTAGTTCTATATTAGAGCTTATATTTCTCCTTAGCACAATTAAGTATCTTTAAGGTTAAAATTTTGCATCCATTTCATTAACCCATTATCGGCCGGAACTATTCGCCATCGATGAATTTTGATGTTATTTAAATTTTTAGACGTTATGGGGCTGTTTAATACATAGATGCCCTGAAAAATCCAAATTTTTTGCGTTATCTTAGTTTTTGGACGTGTTCGAAATTTCGTACGGTGGCCGTAAGGGGGTAAAATATACAAATTAAACGTCATGATGTTTATTAACATTTTTATTACAGTAAACGTTAAAAATCTCTTTTTTTTAACTATACATGGTAGTAAAACAGAATATCTTTTTATAAATCAGCAGAAAAGTCCATTCTGCGAGTTTTACATAATCATATCTTAAGGATTTCAAGCGCATTTCGCTATAATACTTACTAAGTAATCAAGAACAACAAACTCACATTGTTGTCAATTTTCAAATCACATTGTTTATCATTTTCAAATCACATTGTTAATCATTTTCAAATCACTTGTTTTCTTTCACGAATTTAGCGCGTGTGAAAGGCGACAAAGCATCCCTTTAGGTGAAGTCCTATATTACATTTAATACAGTAAAATGAAGCAGTCTTGTGACAATTTCCACAACGCCTCGGTTTCTCAATACCATCAACCAGATGGTCAATACCGTCAAAACGAATTTCTGGAGTTACAAGAGCCGTTTTTTTAGGAATAACTGGGGCGGGTCCGGGTTTGTTCGGCAGGGTTGGGGTAGATAGTAAAGCAATTACAATTCTTCGGACAAACTCAAGAAGAGAAATATCTTTTTCCTTGTACCGGAACAACATTCAAGCGTTTACAACACTGCCGTTTAGCATGAACCTGATCAAGGGCCAGTACCAACACTTTTTTCGGATTTTGATTCGATATATGGCACGTTGTTGATCGAATGTATTCACACCGCCCATCCGCGGTAGTAGTAGGTAGGGTAGTTTTAGTCCATTTTCTTGTGACTGATTTCTTGCTTTGGGATGTTTTCTTCTGTCTTTGAGACGTTTTATTCTGTCTTTGAGACGTTTTCTTCGTCCTTTTTTTTCTTAGCGGGAGGTTCATACTCAGGCTCGGGCTCATATTCTTCTGAATCCGGTGTGTTGTCTTCAGAACCACTGGTGTCTACAATTATAGCTCTCATGATCGGCCGAAGGTTATCTCGATATCGCAGTCCCCTAATTTCAATAGGCTGTGCTAAAACTCCCTTCCCAATATCGCGAATACTGGTGACGTCATCTGGCCCTGCTTCACTATGTGCATCGTCTTGATCAGAGTCATTGCCGTCATTAGGTGGGAATAAAACGAACTCAAGCGCGTCCATTTCGGAAATATCCTTGGCCAGCTCATCCTCTTTGTCAATTTGCTCCAATATACTAACAACGGCCTCGCCATCTCTGTTCAAATTGTACCTGCAAACAATACCACATTTTTTACCCCCTTCCGGCCACCGTACGAAATTTCGAACAGTCAACAAAAACCACATGCCTGACTGACATTATTATAACCTTTCATCAAATGACCACTCGTGAATGTAGTTTATGGTCTAAACAAGCCAGTAACACACTCAGGAACAGAATTCAGATTAGTTTTACCAATAAAAAATAAACAAATACTCAACGGCGTGGCATTTTGCGTTGCGCGCCAACCTAGACGAAATCTGACTGCGTGGGAAATGGAGGGAAAGTGGCGCAGCCCCAAGCCAGGCAGCACTGGTGAATGGTTGGACCTTTCCCTCAAAAATAATAAGCTAGCGAACTCGATGCAATGACACATCGCGTCACGGCACCGGTTTGTTTACCTCCTTGTTTAGCGTACGAAATTTCGTACGGTGGCCAGTAATGGGTTAAGCTAACTGAATAAAAAAGTTATTGTTTGGATAACTAAAATTTTCCGTAGAACAGATATAAAAGAGTCTTATCAGTTTCGAACTCATCCGAGTATACATCTTTCATTTTTTTAATATTTTGAATAATTTATCGATTCATATTTTATTATTAACATCAATATTTTTCATTTTATATTCATTCTTAACTTACTTTCTTATACAATTTTTAAAAAATTTTATTTCTTGAATAATTTCCATTCATTATTTGTAATTAATTGATATTTAAGATTTAATTTGATTTGGGTATCCATCCCTCAATGAATACGGTACGTATACATATATCTTTCAATTTACGCAAATCGGTGAATTTTTCGTATTAAATTTCAAAGCAGCTTAAGAATCCAAAATTATATTCATTATAGCGTATATAAGCAAAACTCATTATAATTCTCATAATCCCTTAATTATCGAACTTTCTGCTACCGAGCTACCAGAATCCGGATAGCTACTTCTTCAAGGTAATCAAATGGAATTGATGAAACACTATCATGCGCAAATGTAACTCGATGTATTTGAGCTACCAACTTGACTCTGGTTTGCAGGTACATATTTGGAACGAAATTTAAATCAGCTGAAATCTTCCGTTTTCTTTCTTCCCTTTCTATCCCAAATAATCGCGGCGACCTTTTAACGGTTTCGCCTAATTTAGAAGTCAGATTACACCGACAAATACCCTAACCGTGGCTTTGACCCAATTTCCTAAATTTAGACTGGTTATCACGTCTCGGAATGCCGTTGTTGCGTTGCGGTTATGATCTTCCCAAAAATAGTCGTTTGCATGCAAATTTCACGAACTGCCTGGCATCGTGCGATCACCGAGATTCCTCTGGCATATTGATTACAAATTCTTCGAAATTATATTTGTGAAAACGGGATTTTATCGGTTGGGAATCCGATTTCTTCATTAAATGGTAAGAATATCATATTAGCTCATATAGAACAATGGAGAAAGGAGGTTTCCACAATTTACTCTTTACGTGTGATTTTTAAGACTCTTATGGATGATGATTACGTTCATTATTTTTTTAACACGCTATTTTTTCGATTAAAGGAACAAAATCCCCATATTACATCGCATTTCGTTTATAATATTCGTGGTATGATAACGCATCTTTTTCCTGCTATCCAAAATTGTTATCGATAGAATAATCTTGTGATAATTACTATGAGCTAAAAATATTCACTTTCTAAAAAAGTTTCACATTATTAAAAATTCTTCTAATATAATTTATCTTCTATAGAATTTCAAGTATTGTGTGCTTGAAGTGAAATTATTATATCACTAAAGCTAATGTTTACTTAACGCAGCAAGGCTGTTAACCAATAATTTCCAAAAGAATAAAGTTACTATATTTAAAATTATCCAGAGGCATTGGTATACGTTATGTATTAGTATTTAGCAAAGTTAAGCCCTGGAAAAATTGGTGAATTTTGAAAGGTTATTGATACTGAAATGTGAATTTTCTGTGCAAATTAATATGTCATTCATATTGAACATCTTATACTGCTGATGGTTTCAAAGGCACTAAACATAATTTCTGTTTTAATTATTACTCTATACTTAAAAATATCTTTACCATTAACATAGCCTATCGGAAATTATTTTTTTATCTTTAGGATGTATGTATTAGGGAATTCAAATGAATATTGCGGGTGTATGTTTTAGGATGTTTTTAATTTAAATTGGATGCGGTCTAGACAAGTAAATAATGTGTTGTGGTTGTCGATATGCTGATACACCAAATAGAAATGCCGCCTAGAATGTCCATGATGCTGCACAATATGTTTTTAAGAAATAAAAATTTCTATACATTTGAATGAGCTTAACAATTAATGAATAAATTAGGTAATATTGTCACCTTACATTCCAAAAAAATTAAATTTACAGTGTGATATTATATATATTTATTTAATCGGTTAAAGTGTTGAATTGTGGAATTTTACTTATTTATTTCAAATGTACCTATTTATTTCAATCAAGCTGATAACATACTAAATAATCTGGATTTCCTTCAATTAATAAACGCGTCAATCCCAGGATGTAATTCCTTTCGTCTGTCTTTTCGATAAACTGCTAGGCTTTATTTATTAGCTTTCGCTCGAAGTGAGAGGCACTGTGAATCTGGTGCCAGAAAAACAAGCGAATGATGTCTTCCGGATTCAGCAAATAAACATAAGCCACGGCCTTCCTCAGAACAAAGTGGAAACTGATACATGTGAAGAAAACCAATGCTCGAGGATTTTAGAAGCAATGCAAATAACATAGAACGCGCTATGTCTTCGATTAATGTCAAGGATACTGCTACAGGCGGTTAAGGAGTATGTGAAGGTAGAATTTCCTTAAGTTAGAAGAATAGTAAAAGGGCTTACATAAAAAGGGTTTATTTTAACTATCCCAGAGGTTGTTTCAAGATAGGAGAGTATGTCATCTTATTTTTCGCATTCTGGTTTAGTCTATTCGCTTGTTTTTTGCTCAAAACTTGCATGTTTTTTTTCATTGTTCTATCTTACTTTCCTTCCAAGTTTGGATTATACTTCTTAACTTCCCATTTTTCGTATGATTTTACCTTTAATTTCATTTTCATTTCGTTCTTATTGCGCCTTTTTCATTCGTTTTTATATTTTAATTTGCTACGTTTTCTTTGTTGCATTCTCTTGGCCATATGTGTGTTTTCAGCTTCGTTAACTTACAAATAAAAGGGACAATTAGAAATGGAAGAGAGACTTTCTCGAGTGAAACTCAAATCAACCTAACGTAATTTGTTTTGGTAATTGTGAGGCATTCATCCGTATCGCGATGTGATGACTCGATTGGAATTCTCGCTCATTATGAGCGTTACACGAAATTCATGAGTTTCAATGTTTCGACCTTCATGTCATTACCACGTATAACTCTAAACTGAAACTACCCCACATATAAACATGAAATATTTTTCTATGAGACATTTTGGATCTAAATCAACATATTCACACTGAAATGTACTTTTTTCTCATAGGAATTTTTGAAACAGTAACTCCTACCATGTACCCCAGAATTTTTCACTTTGCCTTTTTAGCTTGATTAACACGGTGGAGGTTTTATATCTACCACGTCTTACAAGAACGTGTTATGTCTGAATATTTTTCTTTACTCATCAGCTTATCTTTCTGTATCAATTACTTCTGATTTACTAACACTGATCAAATGACAATGATTTGAAGTACATTAAAGAAGCAATGTAACGCATAAATGCTAAAAATATTTTTATCTGTATTTTTTTTATTTCCTATGTCGTGTAGGCAGTACTTCATAAAATAGAAAGAGAAAAATTAGAAGGATCTAAAAGTCCAGTCCACCGATAATGTGAGGGAAATGCCCCATACCATCTCCAATCAGTTAAATTAAAATAATCTAAATTACAAAAATTTAATTTTATGTTATTATAATTATGATTTAAGTTTATAAATGAAAAGAAAAATCTCATTTCTTACGAGAGGAGAAACAAGGGAGTAAAATATTAATTCTTAATTCCCTGCAATTTCCTTATTAATAAAAAAGTAGCTTCTTGAGATGATCCTTGAATAATTCCGGTTCTCATTAAATATTAATTTAATATCTCCACCTTCACTATTTCTTTCATTTACTTCTCTCTGCCTTTCTTTTCCAATTGTTTGCTAATCTTCTCCGGCCCACCTGCTATGATGGCTTGCTCATAAAAACCCGTAGCAGATGCTGCCACGTATTGTCATTCCGTCTCAGGTTGTCATAAAACGCCCTGAGCTCCACCTGATGATCATATTAAAACTGGATTCAGTCAGAAATTCTATTTTTTTCGACGAGAACGTTAGGAAATTTTAATAGTGGGAGATTCTACGCCTGTTTTTGTTGTTTCCTATCCAATTTACCTGAAACAAGATTATTATATCTTTTATATTTTGATCGATGTATAAGGCAAAACTTCTAAAATTAGTACCGGCATCAGAGGAAAACGAATCATACTGATCCAATGCGTGCTTTCTTAGAAAAACGTTGTTGAAGATTTACAACACATATTATTATGCAATTCATTTTCTTTAAATAGAATTCCGGTGTGATTTGAAGTCCCATTCTTACATATATGTAAATAATTGTAATATATGTAATAATGTTGTTACTTTCCAAGATGTTGATAACTTGTACTTTAGGGATAAAGTTTTCTAATTCCTTTCGAGAAGTAGTGTTCAAACTGCGACCCACAGGCGACATCTGTGTTCTAACATTTTTTCATTCTCAAGGATGTGTATTTGAAGTAATTTTATATTTGTTTCAGTTCAAATATTAACCTATTAAACATTAAAAGATGAGAAAAAAGTGTCAAGCTTTTCACAGATAAGTGTGCGACTTAAATTTCAAGGAGAAACAGAAATTCTACTCTGAAGGTGGAAATACGGGTTCATTTCCCAGCCATGTCGATAATTTTCACTTGTATCTATGCTTACGGAAATAGGGTGAAAATATGTTCTTATTTAATGAAACGAATTTACTCCAAAATAAATAACTTGCATCCTTAAATTGCTATTAATTAACTTAGTCTTAGTCCTAAAATTCGTAACTTATTACTTTCTCCATATACGAATTATAGAGAAAGTATTGTTTTCATGAAAAAAATCAACTTCGAGATTCAACGGATATACATGTTTTGGGGTCCCTAGAACACGTTTTGACCATTTTGGGAATGACGTCTGTGTGTATGTGTGTGTGTGTGTGTGTGAGAGAGAGAGAGAGTGTGTGTGTGTGTGTGTGTGTGATAGTGGGCGCTCTAACGTGAAAAATATTGGTCGTATCAATACCAAACTTCATGTATAGTATTTTAGTGTGTGCTGTCAGAGTTGATTAGTTTTTGGAGTAAATCGGTCTACCGGAAGTTGAGCTTTAATCATCAAAGCTCATTTCCAGTTTTCAAAATATCTCCATAAATATGATATATAGGCGTATTGTATTGCTTATAAAAGTTTTAGATAATAAAATTTACTATAACTTTTGTATTTAACATATTTTTGTATCACCGGTTGATTAGGAGTTATTCGTGAAAAACCCATAACCCGGAAGTAGCTGTTATGTACTTTGTGGGCGCTCTAACATGGAAACCATTCGTTGTATCAAAAGCAAATTTCATATATAGTTTTTTGTTAGTGTCGTTAGAGTTGATTAGTTTTTGGAGTAAATTGGTTGACCGGAAGTCGAGCTTCATTCTTCAAAGCTCATTTCCGGTTTTCAAAATATCTCCATAAATATGATATTTAGATATATATTATTATTTATAAATGTTTTAGAAAATAAAATTTACTATGACTTTTGTATGAAACATATTTTTTTATCACTGATTGTTTAGGAGTTATTCATGAAATACTAATAAACCGGAAGTTGCTGATTATGTACTTTGTGGGTGCTCTGGGCTCTATGGGCGAAAGCCCAATTTAATCGTTTTTCATTGAGCATGTCCGGAAAAACACTATTTATAATATTTGTGACGTAAAAGATAATAATGTATAATTTAATCACTCATCTTCCAAATTTAGATGGAATATAGAGTTCTAAATTACTGTCGTAGATAAATATTTACATCTTATATATGGAGAAAGTCATGTGCTGGCCACATTTGATTTTTGTTATTAGAATTGTGTGAGTTATACCGTAACTCATGGAAGTAGCATAATATGGGATGGAAAAAGTACCACAGACATCAAATGAAGAATACCCCAAGCTAAAGAGACATTCATGGAGAAAAGGTCACTGCTATGCTCAACGAAGATACGGTAACAGACAAGGAGACAATACCTGAAGACATTTGTACGGAGTGTGGCGCTCTATGGATCACAGACATGGATCATTAGAAAAGCGGAACAGAGAAAAATGATAGCCTTTGAAACCTGGTGCTGGAGGCGAATTTTGAAGATTAAATGGACAGATAGAGTGAGAAACAAGGAAGTATAAAGAAAAATAGATGAGGTTAAAACAATATGGTGCATCATCCGGAAAAGAAGAACTAGATTGGACATATCTTTAGACTCAAAGGATTTGTTACGAACGTTCTAGAATGGAAAATACAAGGGAAGGCGCCAAGAGACAAATATGTAGACCAAGAGGGATATAGGTAAGAAGAGATATCAGGATATAGAGTAAGCACTAGATAGAGAGGAATGGAGGGCTGCTGTCGACCAATCTACGGATTGAATGACCAAGGATGATGACCATAACATGTCATTCTTGAGTAGCATTCCCTAATTTTAAGTTCAAGGATTAATTATTGTTTCATAAAGTAAAGAAAAGTTTCATAACTTCCGAAAGATATATTGTGCTTGATACACATGTGTACGAGCTAGGATTCCTAGAAATATTTTATATGGGCCGCCAACTGTCGATTTTGGGCACAATTGCTTTCGAGTACTATCTGGATTGCTCGTGCTTCCTGAAATTATTATACATTGGGGTTCTTGAATTTCAAATTACCCCTCCCTAATCTTTAAAAACTGATTATGTTACAGGCAAAACTAATTTTGTTGTAATTTCACTCGAAATTTTGTAAATGCAACCGTCAAAGCTTGGCTTGCGAGCAACATCGTTGAATATCAGTATGTTTATAGCATTCTTAAGATATGTTTTGTAGTTTTCAGTCTTTGAAGAGAGGAAATAAATGCAAAAAGTAATTCCAGTTCCTCTGGATGGAACGAGAGATTAAGAGGCCCGAAAAACCACGAAAGTAAACGAGAGCGATAGAGATTCGAGACGAAAGGGTTACCTCTTCGAATAGCACGGGAACTTATCGCTGGTCAGAGGTCACGCCTCCTTGACATTTTACCCTTCCGACCCATTCTGCATTCAAGCGTATCGCGCCAATTGACGAGAGAAAACATCGCTACCGTTGGCGTCTATTTTGCAGCTCCTGTTAGGACGTGTCCCCGCTCGAGGACTGATCCTTAACTACAAGAGAGACTCCTTTACCCAACGCACCACGAATGGAACTGAAGACGTGGGGGCGTTAATTAAATCCCTTGGGGTTAATATTTGCTCCGCTGAATGATCATGAGATGTTTGAGCCAGGAGAAGTTAATCAGCTAAGCAGATCCACCGGTGTTGTGCTACCGCGATATCCCCAACACAAACTGAGGAAAGTTCAAGAATAACTCGATTGTCGGAACAGAGGATTTTCAGACGTACTTTCAAGGGAACCTTCAGGTGACTATCTAATTATATAAGGAAATTTATCGACTTTCTCTTTCTTCCCTCTTCATCTTTCCTCATGAAGATAAATAGAAACACACTTCTACGCTATTCCGCACAAAGTTTTCTATTATATGACCATGGTTTCAACTCGTTGAGTCATCATCAGGCCGTGGAACTATCGTCGTAAAGTAAGAAACTTAGTGGGGTAAAGCGTAGAAGTGTGTTTCTCTTTATCTTCATGATGGAAGACTACCTCGAAGTCAAGACTGAGTTATTGGATTCCATCTTTCCTCAGTTAGAAAAGTTCATCCAAAGAGTTATTTTTTAAGTCTCTCTTATGTGAAATATTGTATTTTCAAACTGTTACGAGCTTAAATTTATTTCATTTGAAATTATGTCAAAAATGTCGGTTCCTATTACGTTTGAACAAAATAAAGATTTTATGCACATCTTTAGTGCCTTCAATGTCTTTTCAGTGAAAATAGCTTATTTCTTTGCTCCTTTTCAAAATTATGACCGACAATGGTAGAAAGTCGTTGCTCTTAGTTCAGATATAACATCAACAGGTCATATATTCCAGCAGCAAAAAGATGATTGAGGATTCTGACTGATTGGGTTCTACTGGGTAGCGGAACATGATAACTTTTCCTCTTTTATTAGAGTAAATAACCATTCTTCGTTATTTCTCACGATAATTCTAATAATTTTTCAAGATTATATCTTTAAAGTCTTAACGTGCAGATACACTGATTTGATTGCTCAAAACAACCATTTAACACTCATTCATACTGCAGAATTTCAGCTTCCATTGATAGAACTTTAAGCTTTCTAACCTTTTCCCTAAGTGTTGAGAACGGGGTTAGAAAAGGTTGGAGTACAATTAAAGGAAATTAGGTAAGAAGAGCCTTAGTCTAGAAGGGCAGATGTGAAACGGAAAGAGTAAGTGCTGAGAAAGAATGCAGTGAGGAATACTAAAGCACCCGGAAGCACCTTTAATTGCATAATTAATTAAATTCCAAGAACTCGCAATAGCACTGAACCATTAGGAAAAGAAAGGCTACGGGAATTCTTTATAGAGTTTAAAGTGATGGGAAGTCTTTTCTCAGCGTAGTTTCCTTCCCAAAGAAAGCGGATATAACAGCAAAAATTAACAGATTCGTTGGAAAAGTTCTTAATTCGATGCGGGGTTCTTTCCTTTATTGAAAGAATAATGCTTAAACTATCGTTCTAAGATAAGGATTTAGTTTATCTAGTTTATTACATTACAACATTGCATACGTTTTTTATGGTAGAAGAAAGGAAAGCTTTTTACTTCTTCTGCGACTTCTTTTCTTCATTTCATTCCACCCCTGAAAATTGTGGCATGGCTATCAAATTGTAAAACGGGTACGTTTTAGAAAGTCAATAACCCAGACCTTTCAATTGTTTCAAGAATCAGGAGCAAAGTAAGGAACGCAGAAAAAGACGGTTTTTAGAGAGTTATTAAACCTCTAATTCATTAACGGCCGTGTTCTAATTTCTTTCCTTAGATTATAAACGTCTAAAATCTTTAAGAACTGAAATTTTAGATACCAATTATACTACAAATTCAATTAGCTGTTAAATTAGCCATTAAATTACAATTCAGCAGAAATTCTATTGCGTTAAGTTGTACGTAATATATGGATTGATGACTTTGAAATTTATTTTTCTTTTTTGTGGAGGAATGCCACATATTTAAAATTTTATTTTAATTTTATTTACTAAATTCATAAATTTTCAAGGTGATTTTAATTTTCTTATGCATTTAGAAAAAATAGAATCACTTTTTCTGGAGCAAAATTTAGAAAGTTTTCTTTCACAGAATCAAGCAAAGTATGGAGAAAATATATTGTAAAAATAATTTAGAAATTTTACTTTTTGACAGAGGTTTATTTCAATTAACAATCAAACGCCTAGTTTCAACTAGTAGTTGTTTCATCTGGATGAATACGTTATCGTTCGAAGAACTTTAGAATCGATAATTTGCAAATATAGAAATAGCCCTAAAGTAGATAAAAGAGGCAACACATAGCTGAGAGAGGAAATTAAGCTAATAAAGAAAACATTTTCTGTCCCAATTTCTTTGAAGGATATTATATTATTTTCTCAATTATTACCCCATAATAGTTATTTTTCGTACTGGTCGTGATTGAAATGTTCGTAATTTATAAAATATTTAAAAATGTATAGATTTTTTCATTGATTCATCTATGCCTTTTAACTAATCACACATTATCATTTCGGTTATATATATATATATAAATGTAAAGCCCACATATTCCGCATCAAAGATCTTGCAAGAAGAGGTTTTATTATACACATTCTAAATACTCATTGTAGTGATTTAATAATAATTATCAAATGTATTTAATTTTTTTCGTTTTACTACGGGGTACATGATTTCTATAAATTCTTTGGATTCGGAAACTAACCATTTCTTTTTCCGTTTTCTATCCATAGATTGGTCTGCAGCTGTTCGCCGAAAGGATCGTTGCTTGGCTTTTCACATCTTTTTTGTGAAAGGATTGCTGGATTAACATTGCTAATTTTCTACCGTACTGGAGCCTTGGTCTTCCCCAATCAACAGGTACTGCATTAAAATGATATTTAATGTAAGATAGTTATCAAAAAACGCATAACAGTCATGATTTTAAAACTTCGAAATTATGATTATTTTATTAAAATGTGCGCGCTCAACATTCCAAAAGTCATATTTATTGATTGAACAGTTGATTAACTCATTCTTAAACTAGCCAAAGTCATCCAGCAGCAATCTGTACAGTTAACCAAGGACTTTATAATAATAATAATATTAATGTAATAATTGTAATAACATAATTGTAAATACCATTTACTATATTGTCATTTTATACAAAGAAAATTAGACTACATACCATTTCATGTATCTGCAGCATGAACATTTACTATAGAATAGTGAAATAAAACAGGCTACTTAAGGCATCTAAGATCCAAAATATCAGGAACAATTGTTTTCCTGACTAGTAAGTTAACACAATTTATATAAGCTACATGAATTACTATCACATACGTAATAGTTTACAATATGCATTACGGTGTACTTTTATGCTTATGATCTTTATTAATAATATCCCTCTTGTTTTATTTCAAAATTAGCTGATAAATATAAACTTTTTCCAAACTTTTCATTGGAAAGTAATTTATATTCATTCGTATGCTCATAAAAAAATCCCAGCCGCTTACTCTAAACCCCATTATGGTACAAGTACTGGTGTACCTCGTAATTTGTATTAATGAAATTTCTAATGAGCTTTTCTCGCAGCGGTACATACCTAACAAGTGAGTGAAAGAGATTATTTACATCTACTTAGATGAAGAGGAGCGCGGTAGGGTGCGGTGAAGTGTTCCGATTACCAAGAACATGCTTCTAAAGATAAACAAGTGAAGAAAATCCAGCTTTCAAACGCTTGCTTCTCAATCACATAAACTTGTTTCTTCGCGGAAGTGAAAATTTCCTTGAGTCAACTCATGTAAAATTCTTAAGTCTTCTTTGATAATTTCCTCTCTTGCTATATTTTTTCTATGGTATTCGTCGAATTATCCGTACATGAGTATGCAAATATGCAGGAAAGTGAGCATAGCGTTGAAATATACTTAACAAAATGTTTAAACCTCGTGTAATACAAATCTGAGAGGGATGTTTTTTATTATGAATAATTTGCCAAATTATGTCTTCAAAACACATTATATCATATTTTCATTTATCAAAGTTATTAATTAAATATATAACTGTCTACAAAGAAACCTCATTTCATACATGATATGATAGATCGAGCTAATAATCCTTACGTTTTTAAATCTTTTTCCAGAGTATATAATTTTAATTTCTACTTCAAATATTAATATTTGTATTATTTAGAATTACGAAATCAAATTCATTTAATTTTAGTCGAATTTTCAAGTATGGTATAACAGAAAGCATCTACAAATTTGCTTTTAATAATCTCTTACATATAATCAATGGGAACGAAGAGTATTGAGAAAGTTGGTGATCATCAGAAAAAGAATTTTAGTTTTTATAAGATATTTTATGTCTTGTTTGAAATAAGTTATTAGTCATTGTTTTTTTGCCGTGAATCATTTCATATACCAATAGAGCTGTGTATAATAGGGTGAGACTATATTTTAAGATCTCCACATTTTTACTTTCTCCATATACGAAGTATAGAGAAAGTATTATTTTCATGAGAAAAATCGACTTCGAGATTTCAACGGAAATACATGTTTTGGGGTCCCTAGAACACGTTTTGACCATTTTCGGAATGATGTCTGTGTGTGTGTGTGTGTGTGTGTGTGTGTGTGTGACAGTGGGCGCTTTAACGTGAAAACTATTAGTCGTATCAGTACCAAAATTCATATATAGTACTGTGGTGTCTGCTGTCAAAGTTGATTAGTGTTTCAAGTAAATCGGTAAACCGGAAGTCGAGCTTCATTCATCAAAGCTCATTTCCGGTTTTCAAAATATCTCCATAAATATCATATATAGGTTATATTGTATACCTTATAAAAGTTTTAGATACTATGATTTATTATAACTTTTGTATTTAACATATTTTTGTATCACCGGTTGATTAGGAGTTATTCGTGAAATACTAATCAACCTGATTGTGTACTTTGTGGGCGCTCTAACATAAAAACTATTGCACGGTGGAAGTGAAGGGAAAAAGTCTGCCGTAGCCGGGGAACGAATTATAATAATGTGTGTTATTATGAACGAAAGAACGAATTATAATAACATGTGTATCATGTATGAAACTTCCCTCGTTCTCATAAAAACTATTAGTTGGATCAACACCAAACTTCATATATAGTATTTTGGTTTGTGTCGTTAGAGTTGATTAGATTTTGGAGTAAATCGGTTTACCGGAAGTTGAGCTTCATTCTTCAAAGCTCACTTACAGTTTTCAAAATATCTCCATAAATATGATATTTAGGTATATATTATTATTTATAAATGTTTTAGAAAATATAATTTACTATGACTTTTGTATGAAACATATTTTTGTATCACTGATTGTGTAGGAGTTATTCATGAAATACTGATAAACCGGAAGTTGCTGTTTATGTACGTTGTGGGCGCTCTGGGCGCTGGGGCGAAAGGCCACTTCATCGTTTTTCATCGAAAATGTCCCGAAAAACATTATTTATAATGATTGTGACGTAAAAGATAATAATATATAAATTAATCACTCATCTTCAAAGTTTAGATGGAATATAGAGTTCGAAATTACTGTCGTAGATAAATATTTACATCTTATATATGGAGAAAGTCATGTGCTGGCCACATCAGATTTTTTCATTTACATATTTATTTCTAAATAATTGTTGTGTAGGAAAAGTTGAAAACTAAATGGAATTTTAAAAATCGATTTTATCTCATAATATCCTACTCGTAATTCTCAAAACTAAATGAAAATAAGAAGTTGAAAATTTTGGGCTCAGCGGCAGAAGTGTCAAGGTTCAGCGCGCATTAATTAAGACCATGTTACACTTTTTCGGGCAGAAAACGCGACAAAGGTGGTGCAAAAGTAATAGGATTAAAAATTTCATGCAACGCTTGGTACGTAGTCGGATGCATTGTCTAAGTACCTCCTCTCTTGTTTCGCGTAACAATGATAATAGGTCACTAGCTTTCTACCTGTTAAAGAGCCCTAGTTTTTACAAAACCAAGTCATTTCTGAATAATTGAAACTTAGTTCATAGAGGTCTCAGGTAAGAAGGGCCACCTAAATATTTCAATGAGAGTAACTGAAGGAGTATCAAATTATTAAACACTCTTTTGAGTTTTCAGCATAAATTAGTAATTATTCATTTACTTATGAAGATGGAGAATAGTATTCCACCTATGCTCATGTGATGCTTCCGCGGTTTAACAAGTGTAAGATTTCGCTCTCTGCACTAACTTACAACTATGCTGCATCCTATTAAATAATACTATTCGAAATGGTTACAAAATAATTTAGATTCAAATTTTCTTATATATGGATGGGTTAGGATGCTTGCATGATAACACTCCAACTCAAAAATCAAAGTTCCGTGTTTGAATTCCAGAAATTTTAATTCAGTTAGGTAATGGTCGTATGTGTTCATTTATTTTTCACGTTATATTTTCACATTAAATCGGCGTCTTGTTCTATGTAAGGCATGAATGAATTTGACACAATTAACGTAAACTTATGATATGCGTATAATTTATGTTTGTTGCTTATCACGTGATAATTTTTTATCACAGCAAATAGATACGAGTATTTTAATGAAATTGTGCTATATTTAGAGTGGAAAGGAACCGAAAATTCTTTTTTATCGCAGATTTAACGCAGAACTTTGATTTTTGCTTAAAGTAAAGCAAGTTCGAACGTAGCGCTACGGACAAAAAAATCGCTAACAAATGATTTTGAGAAAACAGCGAAGTCTTTCTCTCGATTCTGTCCAAATTAATTGAAAAAGGCTAAAGAAAGGCCGAAGAGACACGCAAGCCTTGAAATATCGATTTGGAACGTGAGGGTGGTCGATGCACACAGAAACAAAAAGCCCTGCCAAAAAAGAAGGCGTCCATCCTGCCAGTATCCCAAAATTATGTTGTGTGGTATTATTGCGGGAAACCTTGACCCACTTCCGAAATAATAACTGCGCTTTTTTGAAAATCTGCGGATGAGAAGCGCAAGAAACACCACAACGGGCGCAAACAAAAGAATATCGAAAAATCCGGCTCGAGGAATAAGCACAAATGTACGCTTGCTCGCCAGGTAAGGTTTTCTGCCGTTTCTGTTTTTGCCCGTTCTGACCAACTCAATAACCATGCACGTGCGATGGAATATAACTCCGCCGTAATTAACAAATGAGACAAGACAATGTGCCATTATAGATCCTACTATTTTATTTGACCATTGATATTTCCAACGTTAATGACTCACAAACAGTTCCTAAGAGGCATTTTCTCTTTAACTCTGAAAAAGATGTGTGTATACTTCTCGTTGTTTATGGGTACCCATAATATAAGACAAGATATATTCACTTCATCTGATAATGATAACAACAACTGATTTTTTGGTGCTCCACAAATCACCGTATCTCAATATTCTAAGATTATAACACCCGTAATTTTTCTCGTTTTTCCTTTAAAAATCTTATTACCTTTTTTGTTAAAGGCCTTAACATGTTTTGGAAGTGCTTGCAGAGCTATCCAAACCAACATCACTTCTATTTATTCAAATTTCACTATTACAAATTTCAGGCGTTAGCTATGTTCCCTTCAACATCAACTCTTGGAAGTGCACCAAAAGAAAATGCACAATGCTTATTTTCTCCTTAATATCAAGCATAATCATTTAAACGTTTAAATTGAACTTTCCGGAAATTAAAATTAGATGTTTTAATTTATGTAATAAAGTGGATTTAATATTGTTTTTAGTATTTTTTAGATAATTTTGAACGTGACGACGTGAAAACGATCAAGTAATATTTGGGCCTAGAAAGTAATGATGTAAACTGTTAAATGTGGTTTTTGTGTTTAGCGGAAATACTTTAGCGGGGTGTCAGGGAGATGAATGTCTGAATACTGCCTGAAAATTCGTAGCTTATGTGTAATAATAAATAAATAAAAATAATTTATTGAAATCGGAGAGCCTCTTTCAAAATTGAATATTTTTCTGTAACACTTCCTTGACCTGAATGTTAAATTTTGTTACTATTTTTCTCCAAGAATTTCTGCGCTTTAATGAACTGCTTAAGCTCTCTCTCCAACGATCTCTCCTCTTCTTTTCTTCTTTTCGTTTAACATTTCATTATTATATCTTTCATCTTGTACGTTATAAGATATCAAGAGTTATTGGGTACGAATGGTTTCCTTCAGTTAGAATCCCCCGAAATTTTACCCAAATTTATCTTTTGCTCGTAAGATATCCCTTTATGTACTTCATTCATTCATTTTCATTTCCGTTTTTCATTAGGTACCGCTTAAGTACGGCCGACGTCTAGGCGGCAGTGTAGTTCAATTTACCATAACAAGCCCTGATATGCCAGTAAACCGTATGCTGTTTTTCCTGAATGGCTACGCCCCGCGTTACGCATATATATTGTTCTGGCCTACGTAGCAGGCACATGATGTCTCCTTTATGTCACTTCTTTGATGAGTTATAATCTCAAGCTCATTGAAATAACGCAGTGGAAGTAGCTTTGTTTAGCAAGGTGATGCATCACAAGTAGAGATACAAGTAATCATCTCAGGTTCTAAACTTAAAAGCATTCTCAATGAATGAATACTCATGCTCGCCGGATTAATTTGTTTTCCATTGTTATCCCGAGATTTTTTAGTTTCTTTTGTTACTATCAGTCTCTCTTAGACATACCTTTTGAATGTTTACCTTAAAACGTACTGCGTTATTATGTTTTACTGTGTTCGTATTTTTTATCATTTCCATTCTCTGTGGATGTTATCCCGTAACGTGAGTTTTTTCTTTGTCAGCCTTCTGTTGCAAAGAGAGATTTCTCACATTTTACTCTCCTTCTTTTTGCTTTCAGCTTTGTAAACATTATAATGACAAACAAGGTTAGAAAGAAAGGTAAACATTTGGCTAACGTCGCCAGTGAATGGTCAGTCGATCTATCTCTCTGTTTTTAGTTTATTAGTGTTGTGTCTTGGTAGAATGCATACATAAAACATATTTGGTGTTTATACCCTTAAACGAATGGTGACATTTTATGAAATTTTATTTGAGTTATAAATTTTCTATCATAGCCCCTTGAATATTCCAATAAATGTCACCTCTGTAGTGAGTAAATCCACCACTCACCTTAACGTTAGGGGTACAAAATTCTTCTCTCCATTCGAAAGGATATTTCCATTAATTACTTATGTTACTCATATTTTCCCTCCCTCTTTAAGCCCATTCACGTAAGAAAGAATAATAAGCAGGATCAACAATTGGAAAAGCTATTTTTTTGAAAGAAATTCTGAAAGATAAAAGCGATTGAGCAACAAGTTTTTGGAAGATAAACTGATTTGGTGGTCGGAAAGGAAAAAGGTGAGGAATTATAGTAAGGCGAAAAGTCAATAGAGGGCCCTTAGGACGAAAGGTAAAGATGGATTAAGAAGGAATCAAATGAAGCAGAGATGACGAGAGAAGACGATAAAGTAAAGAATAAGCGGTAGATAAAGAGGGAGGATGAGAAGAATGGTGAAGAAGAAAAGGAAATTTCTCCAAAGATTAAGTCTTGGGAATCGTTATGAACGTATTGATAACCAAATAATTAATTCAAAATTAATTGTCTAATTTTTAATTCCGTTGATTACTAAAATGATGAGGAAGAGGTAAAAAATAATATAAAATAGTACAGTAAAATAGTATAATATATAATATATTACTTTAAGTGGATTGAGTTACGCAAAATTCAGTCATTGTGATATTATTCTGTATTCTTCCATATGAATTAGGAGAAAAGATGAATATACAAATATATGTTACTAGTGATGAGTCAAGGTATTAAAAGCTCCTTAAACTGATGGTAATCAAATCTTTCGAAAACTAGCGGGGAAATATTTGTCTTTTTGTTTGTTTGAATGTTTAATATTGTCTTTAAAAATACAATATCATTTTGTAGCAGTTAAGAAAACAGAAATTTGTAAAATCCTCAAAGAAACAAGGTCTCTTAAATCTAATGCAAGTTTTAACCCTCTGCGCTTACAAGCTTTTACTTATAATTTAAAAGAAGAAAAATATGATATTTTTAGATAGTAAAAAAAAGCAGAGGGAAAATTATATGTTTAATCTATGAAATTATTTAAGAGCAATCGTGATTAATATTTCTCAGATACGAGGACGGTTTAAGCCCAACGACAAAAGTGCGTACTTTTGAAGTTCCATATTTATAAATTAAAATGTTCAATAACGGAGATAAATCGGGAATCGCATCCCTTTGAAATCTCTGTTACGGAACGAAATTTAAATCCTACGTCTTCAGATTTGGAACGGCATATGACAGTAATGAAACCCGTTCCTCCCATTCTCTAGAGGGAGAGAAAAATCCGAATCGCAGCTCAATTAGAGATGGAAGAAAACAGAGCAGGGTTAATGAGGGAGAGAGCTCCCGAGCTGTTGGCGCGACCCGCCTGCAAACACGCACCAGCTGAGTTATGAGACAAACTTTCCCATTTTTTGGGAAACTGGGCTAATAAAAGAGATAGATATCAGACGGGGAAGAAACGCAGAATTAAGGGTGAGGAACGTGACCGAAAAAAGGAGAAGGAAAGGAGGAAATTAAAGATGATAGAGGAATAGGTGTGGAAGAGAGTAGGATAGGGTGGAGCGTGACCTGACAGCTCGAAAGTCCGACAATTTATCAAACTCGACAACTCACCGTGAGTCCGAGTGACATCTCCTTGCGTGAACAACCGATCTCTACTACAATGGAAATTATATAAAATTTTGAACGTCAAAACAATTCAGTTGCAGTATTTTTACCGATTTAAAACTAAAATAGTTAATGAGTTATTAAATAAAAACTCTCCGCCTTCAGAGTATACATATGAGGTTTACGAAATTCAGTCATTTTTGACATTATTCCTTATTTTACTGCACGGATAACAAGAATTTTTGTACACGATGGCAATATTTTAGCAAACACTGTCGATGAATCGAAATAGTAACAGCTCATTAAATTGGTAGAATTAAATCTAATTTAATCAAGAAGGGAAATATGATCGTAAAATATCCAGTATCAGATTGTAGTAGTATATACAACAACAACTCGTAATAACTAGCAGAGAAATGAGGTCTTCAAAAATCCAACATCAGTTTGTACTGCTCCACACTTTAACATTTTTACTTTCCTTATTGAAAAAGAAAATAATTTGCTGAGATAAGAAAAAAATAGGGAACATCATATGATTCATCTAAGAAAAAAATCATCATATCGCGATACATCATTATATCAGACACGAGGACGTTTTTTGCTTAATAACAAAAATATTGGCAAACAAACAAAAATGCCTTTTCTCTCCACATTTATTAATTCAAATTCAATTACGGAGATGGATTGAGTTTCACTATTATGATTAGAGTAGACAATTAGGAAGGTGATAGAAATAGAGAGAAGGCGATGAGGAGGGAATTAAAGATGGTAGAGGAAGATGAATAGGTGTATAAGAGAGAGGGAGATAGAATGGATAGAGGGGTGAAGAGGGGAAGTTGCCCCTTTGGGAAACCGTCCCTTCCCTCAACCACCTTGCTCGATTGTCCTAGGGCTATTCACAAAAGCACTCCTGCATAACAGAAGCGGCGTTTCCATTCCATTAGCGTCCCATTGTATGTGGAGAACTTCCTTGCTCTTCATTCTTCACACATAGATCGTCCGGAATTGATTTTTTCCTCTTTCCATTTCCATCCTTTTTCGAACTCCAAATAATCCTCCACCTTAACTCCCTGTTTTTCTATCCACGCTCCACAGCTTCCCACTTGAATTACACTTCCCTGATGGCTATTATAATTTTTCGATACATCCTTGGATGTACCAGGAGGACGGATGATTACAGTTTATCTCGACTGAATCGCTTTTTTCGCGCCACTTCCGCCCTGGAAGTTTTTCAAAGTAGTTCCTCTCCCTTTATTTCAAACTGCCTACGGTTATTTCACACAGAACCACGTCTCGCATTTTTAAGGAAGAGAAAACCTCATTCATAAGATTTTTCTTTGAAAGCTATGGCCTATATTCGGCATATTTACCAATCGGAGATGAAATGTGTATACAGTGGCCTCGCCAGGAGGAATGGAAATTTGACTTTTTGCATCGGAATCGATTATCTCAAGCAGTGAACCATTGGCCTCAAAATAGTTGCTCCTTTTCCAGCTTTTTGTATTCCTCTATTCCTTCCGATACCACTTAGAATATCTAACAAATTCATTTTGATCTCATTGTTTGTTTGTTCAAAATTCATAATGTTTCTCTGTGATTCGTTCATCAACACGTTTTAACGGGAGTAAACATCAAACAACACATATCTCATGCCTGTTTAGCTGGTTGTTTACGGAAAGAAGAGATATAAATAAAATATTTTTCTTTCCCACTAACTATTTTATTTACGATTTTTTACGTATCTGCAGAGGAGGTAGGGAAGTTGCTAGGTATTTTGCTAGTCATTCGCACATCTACCTGCTTGGAATTTATTTAGCAATAGCAGCCTGAAGACATCAATGGATAATCTGCCACTTCTTGAATTTCAATAACTAATCAACTTCTATATTTTTACGATGCAAAATAAACTTTACTCAGCTTTTCAACTGTTAACAATCTGATTCTGGGACCGCTCTAATTCTAAGCAAACCCTCGGTTAATAGTAGTAGTAGTAGTATTAGGTTAAGGCGCCTCAACCCTTAGGTTATTTGCGCCACCCCTTGGTTAATTTTTGTATTTAAATTGCGCACTTCACGCCGGTTTGAGACTTTAACGAGCAAATGCAGGGAAAGATTTGGTATTCATTTACTTGACTACAAGTATAAGAATCTTCCATCTAAGGAATTGGAAGACCAAAAGAATTTCGTCTTTATATTTCCTTTACTTCTCTGGAATCATTTACTGAGCCGTTGTTTGTTTTCATCGATCTTCCAAAGTGAAATAACACGTAGCTTAAAGGCAATGAATTGATAATTGATAATTCCTAATATCACACTATATTTAGAGCTACTGAATACAGTATTGATGAAATGATTTGATAGGTTTCGATATTTTTGAGGTCACACAATCGTTGAATGAAATATATAATTGCCACCTAAATTATGAAATGCGATCACTCTTGATTTAAATTAGCCTGCTTATTACCAGATTAAAGTGATTGGACAAGAAATGGTATATATTCGAAAATATATCTAATTTACCGTCTTAAAATATTATCATTACAAATTTTGTCGGAACCTGTGAGATGTGTTTCAAGTAGGGGGAAGCTCTTATGATAATTTTCGGATAGAATAATCAAGTTATTTCCAGAAATTATGTTCGTGAAGTAAAAGTGACGCTGAAAAATTGTAAAGATGCATTCCTGGCACTCGCTAACGCTTTTCACTTCCGCTCACGAGTTGCACCTGACCCAAATCTCTCTCCGGAATCGTACTTTAAACGTGCGAGGCGTGGCGGAGAATCAATAGAAGGGTATCGCTTTCGGATTGAAATTTTTCTTTTCAGAAATAAAACTCATTTCCCAGGATTTCCTGAGGGACGTTTCGCACCACCGTTTATAATAGGCAGCATCCGAACGGTTTCTTTGATCTGAAACGATCTCGATGTTTATTTCCAAGAATCCGTGAGACACTTTTAACGAAGGCTATTTAAATAAACCCATACTGTCGTTATCCTCTGTCTTATAAAGATACCCTTCCCGATCACACGCAAGCTTGGCGAAGACACTAAGGGTTATTAGAGATTTTGTGCCATTGTCTCTTACAAACGTTGGGTTTTTATAACCAGCAGACGTTGTAGAATAAGAGATAGGAAGTATGCGCTCTAATGATTGGGATTAGACTCATATGAACGAACTAATATTGGACTCTTTGGCTATAAAGTATAGCCTTTTTCCTCGGAAATTCATTCCAAACACTTACATTCATTTTTTAGTTTAATGTGAGCGACCATATGCAATTTTAAATAGATCATCATCATCTACTTTGAAGGCTTAGATATTAAGCTTGTTCCGGCTTCACTTGTTTCGTGAAACTTTACCTTCTTAATCTCGGTCTTCCGACACTTTTCTTGCGTATTGGTTGATATTCCATCGCCTGTTTTGGGATTCTCCCATTTTGAATTCGAAATAAATATTCTTTCCATATATTCTTGAGCTCCTCTAATCTATCAGCGATTGCCTGGACACCTAGTTCATCTCTTATGTATTTATTAATTTATCAATTCTTGTGCTATCTTTCACTGATCTTCACTTCGAATGAATAAATTGAAAAATCCATAAACATTGATCTGGCTGCTACATAGTAACTTTCATATCTCATGCAACCTAACTAATTTAACGCACATCAAATAATAGTTCCGTTAATTGTGATACAGAGCCGTTTTTGTGATATAAATAAGTCCTTCATTCCAAATTTTGATCATTGTATTTGATAAGTTGCAAACTGTTTTACATTTTATCACGGTAATATTTTAAATAATTCAGTATGAATAAATCAAGTTGTCAACTTACTGTAGCCAATAATAAGTCGAAGAATGTGATTTGATTCGTCATTGCAATAGGCAATGAAGCTAGAATTTACATTGATTTGGGAAGTTAAGCTATGGTATTTTTGACAACAGGTATCATAGATATTCTTATCAACTCCAGATTACTTTCGGTTACTTAGAAAAAACGTTTACTAACTCTTGGATAACCGTGAATGGCATACCGGCAGCAACTACATATTTTTAAATAATTTATTTAAACTTCTTCCTTGTAAAAAACTGAAACTTTTGTGACAAAAGCTACTGATACAATTTCAGTTTACGACAGAATCGTAATCGAGTCCTTAGAGGAAGAAATAATTGCAGTTATTAACCATTCATAATTCATGACACAGTACTTCAATCTTAAGAATGCTGAGTAATCAGTCTTGAGGTGTACTTTCCACAAGACTATGACGATGTGGGGCATATACAGATGAAAACATAAAAAACCCTGGGAATATCAAAATGTTCGACAAACCTGCGTAGTATCCTCATAAATTCGGTATATCTAAGTCTTGGGTGTAAACTGGATTTATAGAAGATTTTTTTCGTATCAATCATAAGATACATCAGATTTCTATTGCCTCAGTTGTTGTGCAGATTTATGTAATATTATAAAAACTCTTCTTCTTAAGAAATAATACGTTTTTTATCTCCCCTTTGAACGAATTCCTTTTCAAATCCTTCACATATTTTACCTGCTAACAATACTGCAATCCGGCAACGGTTTCATTCCAGGTGAGTTTTAGGGTGTATCAAAATCTTTTCGTAAGTGCTAATTTGAACATTTCTAATAGAAAATGCCTCATTCTTTTCAAGTTTCTTTATGGTCCAATTTATTCCATCTCTGTATCTTCTCCGCTCTCACGTTCCCTCTTTCTTCTTTACAAATACCATTCTTTTTGACTCACTTTATCTTTCAAATACCATATTCCCTTTCTCTCTTCGCTCCTCATAGAGATACATCCATATTTATGAAACCTGAGAGTTGATTTTGGAATCAGTTTTACTGGCTGATAGAATAATTGTGTTATGAGTCACATTTTATCAGCTTATTGAATTTCTGAAACTTGGGATGGAGGTAATTTTGTAACTCTGAATTATATCTTAACTCCATAATGACTTCGGTAACCTTGAATTGCGATTTCTTTCTAGTCAAAATGAGGATACACGATTGAAACAAAACGCGATAAAAGTCTAACAACTATACCATTCGCTCACAGTTTGTTTACGCTGAATAAAAGAGAAGTAAACTATGGAATACATTTGTCTTTAATAATAATAGTAATAACAAAGGACTTCATTTATGGCGAGATTTATACTATTAAGTTTCGGAACTGCTCTATTTACATCTAACCCGTCGTCATATAAATTTAAAGAAAGATATAGGTGACAAAAGTACACAATGGAAGATTACCTTGTGGATTTAACAAACCTTACTCAAAAGCTAAGGAAAAAGTTGCAACATCAGGAGAACACCCTCAAAGCAGAGAGGTATAAAATACCTGCAAATCCGACAAACGGAAAAACTGAATTTAGTAATGAATCAGATTAAATTAGATTTAAAAGACAAGAAGAAGTACCAATAATATCACTCAATAACAAAAAATAACAAATGGTTGCACATTTACATGTAAGTAGGTAAATACTAGACTGATAAATATACTTGAAAACAAACAATCAATCAAAAACGGTCTGAACAATTGAAAATACAAAAGGTAGAAGATAATAAACTGTAGATGGTAATATACAATTTAAAATTCATTCATTATAATTGCGGATTAGATAGGGATGGGAAAAATTCCGAAGGTGAAAAAGGGTGGAAATAGAGGGCTAAGGCATTTGAATTTACTTCACACATCAAATAAAAATAGCTGAAAGGATTTGCGGAGCTGCTATGCAGAGATTTGATTCAAACGTATTAATTGAGTATTCGACAGGGTTATGCTAAGAGTTTTTCTAATTTCATTAACAAGATATTGAATTTTAGGTAATTTAAAATGAGATAATTTAATAATATTGATTATGACGTAAAATATAACGTAATTCATCGTAAAATTTTCATGATCAAATCCGCGATGTGCAGGAGCTAGTTCCTTTTTATATCATTGGTATTTTTGTGTTTTAAAATATTGGTCGACAGCTGAAGAAAGTTACATATGGGTTTCCCTCTGATAAATCGAACCTGATACCGTAAAGACGAGAACTCGCAAACCAATTTCCTTTCTGTACAACAAAAGTTTTATAAGAAAAATGAACTTTTAAGATTTTATATCATGATACGTTTTCCAACATGCTGACGAGTTCTTGTGGAAACCATTAAATAGATTTATTAGAGATAAATGAAAAATAATTTTGATGTGGACATTTATACATCAATTAATATAAACTCGTCAAACAGTTCAGTTGGGAGTAGGCAATTAGGTGACATATTTTAACAGTAAGGTGATATGTTTAAAGAGTCTTCTTCAAAATTATTATTCGGTTAATCGCTAAAACTACTAAGGCCCATTTTAACCTCTTCCCTATGTTGATTTTATTCATATAAATTATTTTAAAGAGACCTGCACTATATCAAAATATTTCAGCCTATGTGACGCCGAAGAGAACACGTCTCAAAGTGTAAAACACGTATCATTTCCGGCTTGCTATTTTTTTCCAAATTTTGCCATTGTACACCAGATACTTTTATATGTGGCCGAGTATTTTGTTTTTGGACCTATAGCTTATTGATTTAAATATGTAAGTTAACTTTTAGAATTTTACCGTTTTTTTAACCAAGTAAGCCATCCCTAAAATATTTTTCCGTCTACCTTGTCAGTAAAATTATTGCTGAGCTTCAACTTTTGTTTTCTTAAATTTTAACTTGTTGAACCTCGAAGTGTAAAGCATTTTTACCCAGAGAACTTGATTTATTGGGACTTAACGTGGGGAGAGTACCAGTTAGCCCCTTTTCTCGCATTATGAGCCCAATGAGTTGGCTAGAATCGGCAATTTTTGAAATTATGGATGTTTTTAACCTGAAAAGTAAGGGATTTGGGTGAAATAAAAAATGTTCCCTCGGTAATCTTTCGGTAGATTACTTCAGTCCTTATCGGAGAACGTGTCTCCCGCTCTTCGTTTCGTCCTCCAGGGAAATTTCGCTCACTTCGTCGATCTCTTCGTGGATGTAATCATGGCGAAATGAATGTTCCCGTTGTATTCCCGGAGTAAATGAGATTTTTCGAAAAATCTTATCCAACGTGATTCCAGTGACTGGTATTTTTAATAACTAGCATTCTTACGATGAACTTTTCCATCCGAGGCACCTTAATCTCTCGCCCAGCATTATGATTCCATTTCGGTATATTCTCTCAAAAATGCATTTGGGTTGTTGGTGTTCTAATTCTCACGCAGAGGTATCGGAGCGTGATTAATTAAGCAAAATAGAATACATTTTTACGAGAAATTTGCATTTAATTTTCGTTCTCTACATATTTTGTAGTTGCAGCAAAAGGGTACGTACTACAAAGGTGGTAGAAGTAGGTGGCGAGTCTCGTAGTAAGATAAATTAAAGAATAACGCCTGACAAATTTTCTTCTAGTTGGCAGGTTTTCAACCGAATTTAAACTCTAAGTCTATAAAGCATATACTATTTCCTTTAAGGGCGTTCTGAGTCTGTAGAGAATGCCACTTGAATACTCTTCGCTATATTAGTCATCTCATCACTAATTATTTAGTATCATTTGAATGTATTTAAGAAAAGCAACTTCACAGTTACTGTTACTAAGGTAGTGCCCAAACAGATAAGTGATGTTGGCAGTATTCTCACGATCCGTACGAGTTCTCTGCACTTTTAAATGTTGGCATCAACTGTTGATAACTGCATCAGGTGGTTTTCTGAAACATATACCTCTAATTTTCATCGTTGGTGTAAAAATTCCTCTTTATACTGTTTCGATTCGTTTGAATTGAAACTTACTTCCCTTTCCTTACCAAATCTAAAGTGACTATTCCTTCGTAAAATGACCCAATTAAAGTTTATATCCGAGAAATATAAATAGACAGTAATTTAGGACCAATGCCGCGCTTCAATTAGTTTGTTATTGAGTTATTCAAGTGTTCAGGATAATATAACTGACCCCCACCATCAATGGACATAACCATCACATGTGGTCCGCTAATAATCTAATGATTTAGCTGAAAAATTCATTATCAATGCTATAAGATAGTTGGAACGCTCAAATTCTAGGCACAAATATGAAAGTGGTACCCAATTGACTATCTATAAACCAATTTAACCAGTAACTTATTGTTAAATAACTATCTTGATTATTTTTTCTTAATTTTTGAAACTATTCTTTTAAATTAATGGAGTGTGGATCTGAGCTTGAAGAGTTTCTATCTACACTCCCAACGATCCGTTATCCTTGAAACCGAATAACATTAGAGGTACAAAATCTCCAATTGCCGTCTTTGTCGGCGTTCCTCGTCTCATACACAAGAGCAGTCAATACGTATTTCGAATGCGATGCATTCATCGTCAGGAGCGAATAGTAAATACCGGTGAATGAGGGGAGGAACGCCGACTAAGACGGCTATAGTAAATTTTGAACCTCTAATGTCTTAACAGCCGTGTTCCAAATTTTCTTTCTTTACATCGAATAATATGTCAAATGTTTTGCACTTATTTCAATTGACAGCTCTGTCACTTGTGATTATATACACACATGCATATGAACGCGATTTCTCTATCTCTGTACATTCTAAAATCATCATGTTTTTGTTCGCTTTCCTTTATTTGTAAATGACTATCACTTGAGTTTTCTCCAAATTTACGAGGAACACATCATCAAACTATCTCCAGGAAAGCACGTTCAGAGGCTAATCTGTTAACGAAGGTAATCCGTTCGAAGACGGTGTTTGCAACCCGAATCGTTCGTTAACAGGTCATTGATTTATCAGATATGCTCCTGGGAACTGGTTAACTTCGCTGCTGAGTCACGAAGAAATAAAGAAAAACATGTACTACTTCTTAACAACTGCAAGCTTACAGTGTGACTATATTAGTAGGAAGGAGGTTTCCACGTCACGTAGAGGCACGATTGCATTTGTTGTAACGTTGTGAGAAAAACTGAAGGCATGGCACATGCTCTTGAGAACAATGATACAGGATAGTCGTAAAAAATGGATTCGTGTCATAATGTTTCGCTTTAAAAACTAATTTCAATTCGTGGGAATTAAGGTTGAATTAAGATTTGATTTTTTTATTTCGTTAAATCTCCGGATCTGACATATTGCATCTCCCTTTTCTTCTAGATTAGTTGTATTTTTTTCTTTAAACTGCTATAACAAAATGTATAATCATCAGGGAAGGTATTGATTATGGATTAATGGAAAGACGTCGGAAGACGGTTGTTGATAAGCTAAAATTAATAAACCCCAATTATGAGCTATGAGTAATGCCATAGTGTATTCTGGCGTTATCATTGATTATTTTGACTTTGTCGTTGCCGCTGGGCCTCAATTTCACCTGTAATGTATTAATGAACGCATACAATTTGGATGCGGAGAAAAGGTATTTTTGTCCCAAAATTTGACTGGATATTATCACACGACATTCATGAATTCCACCGACCAGCTAAAACAGGAGATGGTTGTTAAAATTCAAGATTTTTGATGACATGGTTAAGTGATACGTATGTAACAATTGTATTCCATAACCTAAATCTTAATGCCTTCCGCAGTTTTTTTTATTCTTTTCCCGCCATTTAATCGATATTGACTACATCTTTTCTGAATATTTTCTATGTTGGATGGAGATCAAATGATATTTCCTCCTGCTTCGCTGGTGTTGCCACTAATTGGTGAAGTCCCCCTAAGTTCTCCCGAACTTGTCAGGAGTTGCTTCACCAATTGATTCATCAATTTTTGTAACTTTTATTTTTTCTAGGTATTTTATGTTTCATATCATGCAAGGCATTGATTATTACTGTTCATTTTTATACTTTTTCATCTCTTATTATATCCTCTGTAAAGGCTGTGAGTTATTTTGGCTGAAGATTCCTCAACCTGTATTTTTCCGTACCTTTTGGCCAACCAGAAACTATGTTAATTGATGCATCGCCTTTAATGAGCAATTGGATGTTCATGTAACTGAATTTAAGGAATCCAAATGCAACCACTTCAGCCTATGATAATTGTTGGAAACACGTAGGCAGTCGCATAGTCGAAATTAGTCCAACTAGTATCTGCTCCAATGTGACAGACGGAATTTCTATGAATACGAATGGCAAATAATTTCGCTTCCACCACGCGTCACGTGCCAGAATAAAGCAGAAATTCCATCGGCGCAAAATCACGTGGGCGTGCGCAAACCTCGAAAAATAAACAAGGCGGGAAATGCAAACAGGAAACGCGGAGGCATGGGTAAATAAGGGAAGTATAGAAAGAGAAAGAGTTAGATACAGAAGCGTGTTTGAGCGAACGCGAGATGGCTAGGAAATTGATAAAAGGCAGGGGAAATAACGAAGGAAAGAAATTCGAATTAAACTCGGAAATAAATATTTCTGGGGAAGTGAAACAGGAGAGAGAACGTGGATGACCCGGAAGAGGAATAGCAGCCGCAATTCCTTTTCTAAAGGTTTATCCGCCCAAGTACACAAAAGTCCTTCTCCAAGATTTCGTTTCATTCCAATGGTCTGTCCTCAAAACACTCGCTATTTGTTCACTCCCACGAATTTCTTCACAACAGTCGCATTGGACCACCTCCTCTTCCTTTTCATCTTTATATTCTTTCCTCTTCATTCACCTCGTTCAGTTCCGGGAGCTCTCGAAGAGTAAATGCCAATTATCTCCCCTTCCTTTCTTTTGAGGTCCAAATCAATCGATGCGTCTTTGTATCGTTCCAGGAACTATTGTTTTCGGGAGGAAAGGCTCACTACACTAAAGGCCCTCAGCTCTTTTGTTCCACTCCTTCCGAACATCGCTCACGAGGACCTTTAAAAGATATTCAATTAAACGAATCGATGTAATTTTCCAATTAAAAACAAGTATTTTATAGAAGAAAATACAGATTTAAATTGAAGTACTTTAAGTGTGCCGCAAAAGTATTTTAATGTCGATCGGTTTTGTACCTAAGGAGTCGTCATAATTTACTCGACTTATTATATTCGATTTCGGTATTTATAAAACATTTTACACGCTGCTTCTTATATTGCAGTATTTTTATGTGATCCATATTCAACCCATCTTTCTGAAATTTGTAATTTATGAAACACTGTTATTTTATGGAAGGTTACGGATTACGCTGAGAACGACAGATATAACATATGGAAACAACCCCTAAATCCTTCCATCGAGGAGTACTGTAGTATGAAATATGAAAACAGTTTATGGCTTTAGTATAGGACTTATTCGAAAATCATGTATTAATTATTTATCTATGAGGATTTTAGTGGGTTATTCTGCAATTTAAAATACATTTTTATGTGTAATTGTAATACTTTTTTCTTCAAAAGTTTCGTATCGTTAAGAAAGTGGTCAACAGTAGCGTGGTTCCAGGAAAGCTCTCAGAGTAATTCTCTTATCACCATCCAATTCTTCACTCTAAAATAGGATTTCAATATATATTCAACATATTCAACAATAACAATATTCAACAGGCATTACGTATAGAGAATGCAAATCTTTTCATTTTACGGTACGTCTTAATGGGTGTTGCTCTGTTAAAGCTAAAACTTATAACTCAAAAGTGAAAAATACAATAGAATTTCTTTTCAAAGTTTATTTTAAGAATGAATAAATTTTATTTGATGCTTTAACAAACGAATTATACTTCGTGTTTTTGTTCGTACCTATTCTAGACTTCCTCCGCTTTGCACTCCGATTTAATAGTTTTCGTCTGGATTAGAAAAGGATGAGAAATCTACCACTAAGGGTTCGTTTAGCATTGCGTTCAACTTTCCATCCTTGTCATTTAGTTTTATCGGAACTTAAATTTTCCATCGTCAATGTTTACAACAAAACTCGTTCCTCTCTTCGTGTAACCAATTCACGAGCTCCTGCTAACCTTTTTCGCGCACTTTATATTCTGTGAACCTCGTCAACTTAATTAAACAACCTCCCACTGTAAACACTTTTCCGTCCTCTTGCGTAAATTGACCCTTACTCTTCTTCGGCGTTGCATAATCCATTAGGAAAACTTCGCCAAAAGCTTCCTGAAGAATAGAGAAAAGGAGACAGGACTCCCCTTACATCTAACTCGGTGTTGTTTCTTCTAAAACATGCGGTTTCACTTCTGCACCATACCTTACGCTTTAAATTTTAACACGTGCACTCCCCCGTTCAGGATAACGTGTCCTAATTTAATTTTTTAAATAAATATGCATAATTTAAATATATATGCATCATTGAATGTATATAAACACCCACTTTACTCTTTTGGGTAAAGGCATCAGCTTGGGTTCAGCGATCACCTTGGTCGTCAGGGGGACTGGTTGTTTACTACGATGAAATTTGACGTAATTCATATTACCGTAGTTTCCTTAATAAAATGTGTATGCCGCAACCAACACATAAATCTTTACTTAATTTACCTTATTTTGACACTTCCTTTGATTTCGTCGGTAGAGCAATGTCTTTACTTTACATTCGCAAAAAAGAAAGGCCTGCAAAACATGAAAACGAACTTAACGAGCATTTCTTATGGAGCCCTCTCCGAACGTTCTGGATTCGAAGCCTTTACTATTCAGAAATAAAACCTTCACAGCCTTATTTTCCCTCATACAAAGACTATGCTTACGAAACTTGGTTAAACTCAGTGGAATAATTTAAGAGGAAAGATCGTTAAACTAGATGTACAGACAAACAAACAGAAGGGCAGGAAGACAGAGAACCTTGCAAACTATATTGATGACGAAATACCTTCATTTTTATCTTGATTACAACTCATGTTGATAATTATGATCACTCTGTTTGTGATGTATTCACTCGAAAGACTAGTTGGATCCTACCCCTCCAACGTTTACTATTAAAAGATTTGCAGCCAGCAGGATTATGGTATTTTTTCTTTTCTTAACACATCCACTAATACTTGTTACGGATAGAATATGTCTAAATCACAACAGAATGACGAGGATTTTATTTTTCTTTATTGATGTACATGTTCATGCGATATTTCTTGTTTTTTTTCTTTTATATTAAAATAATGTTAACAGGACTTGAGTCCGAAAAGAATTGTATCATAATCAGCTATACACGTGAAGTTAATCGTGAGTGAACTATGAAGTGGTATGGTAGGGATAGGATTACGAATAGTTAAAGGTACGTTAAATTATTTTAAAACAGTATGCTATAAACCATGATTATATACTGATGTGGATTCCATTATCGGCACAAGTACTTAGAAATTCCTCTTTCGATGTTTCTCAGGACTCGGAAAGCAAGTCTTCTCGGAAGGCATCTTCAAAGATTCTACTCTCTAATAGTCGCTTACAAATCATGTTTCATTCCCACCAAAGTTAATAATTTAACTATACAAATAATGGACTTTATTGTGTGCATTTGGAACAGATAACGGCAAATATTTAATTAACAAGGGAAAAAGGATAGAGTGGGAGAATGAAAAAAATAGTAATTGCTTGTTCCGCTTACTTAAAATTTAAATAAAATACGAAAATACTTCTAGCTGATTTAGAAGGGAAACAGAATGATTTATTTTTATTAATAATCGATATATGCTCCTGTATATTATTACTCTGCAGATTATAGGCTCAGTATTAGTGGTAAAATTTTAGTCGTTAGTATTGTATGAGTTTAATTTAATTTTAAATTGATTCTTGTATCTCTTAGGTTCTTCGTTAATTTTAAAGATTTCGTTTCGCGTTATCGTTATAGTGTATGATCTAATTTTCCTACATTAATTAAAATGTTTCCGTTCATCCATCATGTCTTAATTCATTATTTTCGGTAGAAATGCAATTGGGTATTTGAGGTTTATTAATGGAGATTTGGACGTTACAAACGGACTTCGATTCCACATGTTACGTATTTTTAATTGCATGTGTTGTCAGTCTTTTTCTTGTCTAAAAATGTAACTGAATATTGCTCAATAACTGCCATCCATGGATCAGGACCGAGAGAACTTAGTTTTCTCTTGAATTGGTTACATCACTATGGTGGTCGTGAAAATGAGACAAGTCACGGTTCTATCAGATTTTCTTGTAGGGGAAAACCGTGGGTGGCCAATCAATGGGGATGAAGTTTTCGAATAACCTCCCACGAAGACTATAACATGGGCGTCATTGACAGTTCTTTTTGACTTTTGATTGAATGGCCCACCAACGCATTCAATCGCCCCCTCAGCAATCCCTTACTAATCGGGACTGATGGATAATTTCCTTAATTAAGCAGAATTACCTTTTATCGCTCTCTTTTCAGAATACTAAAAACCTTGTCATCTCATTTAAATAATTCACATTCCCTTCCCCCTCAAGATTCCTTAGGAAGTCGTTGCAAATAACTTGAGTGAACTTCTTGAGCGAACTAACTTTCTAATATGTCACAAGTAAGGTGATTTTTATCATATGACGTGTTTTGATATTTTAACTAATTGGCTTACAAATTAAAGTGCTTTTTTAGACGAAAACGGTGTCGATAAAAACGAAGAAATGTTATCTAAGTGATTATATTCCTGCTTAACTTATGAGGAATCTTACACAGCAGACAGAAAAAAGTTTTTCAAAGTTCACGCAAGTATTTTTTTCTACTGGTGAAAACTCACACGAAAGCTATCCCATTTGAGTTTATTTTTATAGTTTATGTATAATTGGTTGTAAAGATAATTTAATTGTCAATTACAAAGATCCAATCAGAATTTTTCTTTCTGAGATTTACTCTCATTAATATATTTCAGCTGAGTCTGGTTGGAATTACAGAAGTACTGAGTTGTTATTTTAAATATGCGTACAATTAGGTCTAATATTTTCTCAATTGTCATTCCATAATTTTATTATAATACGTTTAGATTATCGTCTATTGAAGTTTCAATTTTCAGTGAAGTATATTTACTCTAAGTTATAATAAAATGCAATTACATATTTCGCCAACAGCTGAAAATCTTCCTTTTAAGTTGTAAATGCAGGTTCAAATATACGCATTCTCCAATTCTCGTAACTGCCAAAACATAAAATCCACCGTACCGCGAGTAACTTTGTGGTAACCCGTCCCAGGAAGAAAAAAGAGGAACAACTTTTCACTAAGGAAACTAATGATAACTAAGCATATTACACACAATATGCTCAATTTCCATTAAAGGCGGAATTGATTTCCTTAGTGAAAAGTTGTTCCTCTTTTTTTTCTTAATTCTAAAAAAGTTTAACTCATAGTTTCCCTATTTGTGTCATATGTCATTGCCCTCTTGATTCCATACCACCACCCCCAACAGTCATCCTTTAAAATTATTATCTGTATGATCAAATATGGAGATTCAGAAAAAGCAAAATAAAAAACGCAATAACAAAAAGTTTTATTGAATCGCTATTTTCCTGATGTTTTTTTTTACTGACTTTAATATGGTAAAACTTCATTGAGAAGAATAGATACTTCAATGTGATAAAAATTTTCGTGTCAAGGTCCCCAACACAATTATTCTACCGCTCCCAGAGGGATAGGGTCGGTATCATCAACTTGATTATTAGGTCAAATCACATTCAAGACTTTCATAAAAATCATTCAGCTGATTCTACAAAAGTATAGCTGAGTAAAACAAATTTTAAAAGCACTAATTTGATTCATTTTTTATTTGAACACTTGCAATCCTTAAATATTTTATATATTTCATTCAAACAGTCAATTAACATGAAAATACCCAGTATGGGAAATTTTTGCGACTCTTTCCCTTATTTCCTTGTCCAATCTATCTCTTTGAATTTCTAATTTCACATGTAGTTCACATGTAGTTCATTCTCTTCACTTCTACACCTGATCGGACAGTAAATAATCCAAAAATAGATTTCCCAGATTCTACCCAGAAATTTGCATGGCAGACGGATTTTTAATCTAAAATATTCCATTCAATGCTGAAAAATAATTTTATTGACGGAAAAGATGCTTCCTGCTAACTTAATTAACGACAACAGCTGTATTCTCCTGGGTTCAGTAAATTTAATTGAGATACAATAAAACAAAATTTTAAATGCGAAACTTGAGAGGTTTGAGGGGAAATGACTATCGATGAGGAATTCCAATTACGCCTACTTTGTCAAGCAATACGATTCGCCCATTGAAGACCGTGAGACAGAAAAAAAATCATTCCATAATCTAAAATCGAGGAGGAAACGTTCAAGGTATCTTCAGAGCTAATCTCACTGCTTCATTCGTTTTACTTTCATCTTAAAAAAATAAAGTTTTTATACTTCCATCCTATTTATTTCAACCACTACGATGCAACATGCTGTTTCATTTCCTTGCTTGAAAAATACGGGAACTGTGAATAATTCTCGCTGGTACTGACATGTAGCACATTTAATACCTCTATCTTATTATTTTATTTTGGAAATTATATATTCTTTATAAAAATAATAATAAATATTGCATACCAGAATGCTCTTATTGACTTAAGTTCCTAGTTTAGGGGACTGAATGGCATATCTTTTTGCAATTTTGTTTCTCTTCTGTTGTGTTGGAACGAAGAAAATTATGTCGTCGAGAGACAAAATACTTGCATTCACATACATTTATCGCCTTTCTTTGGATTAACTATTCACACAAGCTTCGAGCTCATCACTCTCATTCTAACTGTTTGTCTGTGAATACCACGATGTAAGAATATTTGATCTTAAGTTGATTCCCAAACTTCACAACGTCACGAAAATTCTAATATTTGAAAAACCAGTTTGAATTAATTAAATGTTTACAAGGGGATGAACTTCAAAGAAGACAGATATAAGACAGACTTAAACGAAGAAAGATGACAAATTCTTCAATACGAATTCTTGTAAATGCAAAACAAAAGAATCCACGTGGTCATAAACAACAAAGTAGCTTGGAGCTTGATAAATTTTAACATATTTTCCCGAGGTGTTTAAGGCTACTTTAACTGTGTAGTTAAAAATTCAACTATAGCGAATAGATTTATTTAATACTGTTAAGAGATGGAGTTAACTACAGCGTTACAGAATGAAAATAGACTGTTTGATTATTAATAAATCATATTTCTCTGTGTAACGCTTTTTGAGTAAGAAAATTTGTATTGCCATTATCTGAGCTAGACTACTGCTAGTTAATTTAATTTAATAAAGCTAGTTGATAAGAATTAACGTAGCTTCTATTTCTTCATTAATTACATTAAATAATTCATTACGTTAATCATATTAAATTAATATACCTATTTATGTAACTATTATATTAAAATTATTTACTTGTAACATTCATGTACACATGGTAATATAAATTTTATAAAACATGCAGCACAATCTGAATACGTTGTCTTTATCTATTAGTCTACATGCTGAAGCATAGCAAATCAACAGTATCTCATATATCGGCATGTTCTATTGGGTATTTATGTGATAAAACCTTTCTCATTGATTAACATCGATCATTTAATTTTTTATTCTGTTATCTCGGGCGTTATAATCTACATTCCCACCTGGAAATAATACATGTGGATCCAGTTGCGGGCATAAAATTTATATATAAATCTAATCGACGGTAAAGGCAAGAAAAAATCTCAGCCGCTCCACTTATAGCACCAAATTTTAAATCGCGGCTTTTTAAAATTGGACTCATCGGCGCACGAAGTAATTTCTTATAATCGATGCGTTTTTGATGCCTTGACGCGAGTGTGTGGGAACATTTAAATGAAAAAATCTGAACGGAGTGCTGGAGATGAAATTAGCTATCCTGTGGGACAGACTGCTATCACTCGAGCGATTCCAAAGGGACGGATTTATTAACTGTGTCGGGAGCGTCGACTGCAGGGCATACAAACAGCCTTTTTTTATTTCCATCCCTGCTTACACGGCCTTCGACAGAGGAAGATTAATGTAACCGCTACGTTAAAAAGATAGCCAGGCGAGCACGACCCGTAAATTGAAAGCCCTGATCAGAAACATCGTTGAATAACTCCATCAAATGACATGAATATCTGAAGAGAAGTATTTTGTTGTTTGAGAGAAGAGATAGGTGTTGATGAGTGTTTTCGGAATAATAATGTATTCCTTCCCATTTGTTTATTACATTTGAAAAAATCATTGGGAACATACTATGTTACCTGTTTTCTGTTTCCCGGGGTTACTGAATTAATAAAGCATGACATAAATAATACGAAGGAAATAAAATATAGACCATGTAGTCATTAATAAATCACAAAATATTGCATGAAATACAATAAAGAACTCGTGATATTTAACCTAATACATCTCTCACACATTTTTTAATAAAAATCGACACTGACATCCTTAAGTAGATTTTGTGATAAATTTAAGAATAGTCAACAACTAATCTTGTTTTTTTGCGCTTAAGTTTATGTCAATTTCTTCACATGTAGTCAGATACCTACGTATCTCATAATACCTGCTCATTCTTATTTGCATATTATTATGCGACGATAGAATTCGATTAGTATTAATTTCATCTGGAATTGTAATTATTAGTGTAGTACATAATACAATAAAAAGTATATATCTTCCTATTCATGAACGACATAGAAACTGCACAAGCAGATTTGCAAAGAGTTGAGAAAAGCATAATGTTTAACTACCTTGCACCTAACAGTTGACTTTATAAATTGGATAATTGTATTAGAGTCTGTGTATTTATATTTCATGGAGATTTTAATAGGCAACAAATTGCACTAGTTAAAAATTTGATAGCAGGATCTGATAATTCGGCCTCAACTTTGGGATAGTTAGATATATAGATTGATGTACACACACTCCTGATTTTGATCCTAAGGCTTGCAACTATGGTTTTGTAATAGTAATTAGTCTTTGGTAATGGTAAAAGTGTGTTTATTATTTTTTTTTATTCTATAACAGCTGAATGATTCATCAATTGATATTTACACTCATAAAAACAAACATACGAGAGCGTTCGAAAATTTCCTGAAAAATACACAATGCAGTCTACAAACAACTATTGTTACGTTTTGATGACGTTCTAATGAATTTTTAAGACTGCTCATTGTTAGATCCTTGTACAATTGAAAACTTCTCTGTTTTATTTCAGGTTAAAATTTGCTTATTTTTTGTTGAACTTGTGAAAGTTCCAATGTGTGGTAAGCCTTGTTCCAGCAAACATTTTGAACGCTCATCGTTTGCATGTTTGTGAACATATATCACATAAATTTCGCAAATGTTACACCCCTTACGTTCTCATAACTTGATATATTCAGCCCAAAATATTTTCTCAATTACATCTCAGGTAAAAATATTAATGTTAATATTATGGTTTCAAACATGGGTACATTTTATTGAAAACAACTAATTAAAGTTTAAAAAGTAGTAATGCAAATTTAAGTAGAAGTGATGGGTAAAGTTGCGCTATAAATTCTATTTTCATGATCTACGTCATTTATAATAGATCCTGCGAATGTTTTCAACTTTTAGCCTACACGGTTATGTTGCTAAATATTATCATATGATTCATTTTAATTTGTGTGACTATATTATTAGTGAAACCCATAATTTTTAAATTTGGTTTATTTTTCTTGTCACTAGATTTTTATGACGATTTTCCTTGAATCTTGCGAAAAAACTAAATTAATTTAGTTAACAGCTGCATTCTTAATTTTTTTAGAAAATTATAGTATTAAAATTCCCGTAAACCTCAATTTATTTTACATTTCCGAACTTTAGATTTTTTCTTAAATTTTCATTTGATGAATATATCATCGCTTTCACCAATGTGGAATATTGTGCTCCAGTACGAGGAACTTTCAATGGGTGAGGGCTGCTGTCAGCCTTTCTCATGTGAGGCATTTGAAAGGCATCGTATAATTCTATTCAAAGTTTTGGTTCTGGGAATTGTGATCCAATCAGAGATAGAAGTCGATTTCACGGAAACGACAGACGTTCTCTGCGATGCTTCGCTGCGAAAACGTTTGGCTAATTTTAGAACACGATCCAGATTGTTCCGCAGTTATATTAGATTGCCTTTGGAAACGGAGATTGGACTATGTAATTTCGATTACCTAAATGAATTTCGATGAGCATATTGAATTAAAATAGTTCTAGCTAATTGAAAGGTATTTTACAATTTTTAAGCCGAGATTAAGGAATAAAGTGCAATTTGTTACCTGACAGGTTCTTATGCACTCTTTCATAAAATATATGCAAATTATAAACATCCAGAGCAATTTAAATTGATATCAAGAACCATATAATGACATGAATTAAAATTTAGGATAACGATATAAAAATATTAATAATTTCAATTCAATTCAATGTATTCCATTTACAATATAAATTTCGGTGTCAATAATAATAATGATATTTTTATTACGGATGTTATCCCATTGACAGTTTACAATAAATTACGCATCAGTAAAACTTCCGCAACTGTTATTTAATCGCTCTCAAATTATAACAAATGTCTCTTTTTCTTCACAACGCCTATGAAATCGACGTATTTCGTCAATAAAAAATAGCTCTGCCCTCATCCGAAGGTGAGAAATGTAGGGCGAGTCGAAGATAGAGATTCCTCTGTCAAAAAACGCTTCAGAATATCGCGAAAAAACCCAGATTAATTGCATCAACGCCAGGGTTTTCGAAGCGTGAATGCATCAATCATTGCAGCTCTCTGTACGTTTTTGGGTCGTCTCTCAGCACTGCTTTTTTGTCACCTTAAACCTCTTGTAAAAGGCAAAAACAGATCAAACTGGGTTTTATATCAGAGGGAATTACTGCAGGATCGAGAATCGAGAAGTTTTTCACCCTCATGACGTAAAAACCTCAAAAATTGTTATTTCTGATTAATGCTTGAATAGTACTCGAGGTTTTTTCTTATTTTGCTCTGTGTATTCTTAACAACTGAAAGTTTTTCGTTAGGATTTCAGGCTTCCTTTTAATCAATATTATCAATCCTATATATTATCCTTGGTGATGTTTTACTGTTTCCGGTCTATACATCTAGGCACGCTTATCAATTATACTACTCCCTTTACTCGCCCCTGATATCCCTCATTTATTCATTCATTATTCTTTCATGAAATATATTCCTTGCTTGGGTCTCTGAATTTAGACGATTGCTTACATTTTTTACACTAATCTCCTCTGTGCAGTATCACTTTCACCACATTAAACTACCTGTCTTTTTTCTCTACATTCTTTAAATCAATCAATGTTTTGCCCATTTCCGGTACAAATTACCCTAATGTAATCAATTTTAAATTTTTACAGGATATTCATATATTTTTTCTTTGATTATCAGCGATTGCTACCTAGGGACAATTTTGTGACAGCTGAATATGCGGGAATTCCATTTTTCTCTCGAATTCTGAGCATTGGCTACTCTTGGGGTGGCCATCAGCTTCCTTACAATACCCTTAGGAGTATATCAACTCTTGCCGTTGTTCTTCATATCCGAGCTTATATTCCTTCCGCCTCAAATGTGGCTGGTTTTTACATTTAAAACCTCTTGAATTGAAGTACAGCCGAGTCCTTTGCCCAAGCACTTGCCCCGTGAAACTCAGTTACTCAAATTATGTCAAACTTAGAAACGGAGAAATAGCTGAACAAAAGTATTTACTATTAAATTCAAACGTTTTCAATCACATCAATTAAATTATACAAATGCACAAAAAATATTGAGCATGAAAAATTAAGGTCAGTTTTTCCTTTACTGTAAATTAAATCCTAAATCATTCAAGAAGATATGTGCTACTTTGAGGAAGTTATAAATTACTTGTAGTTAGTTTGAATTATTGCATTAAATCAGAAACCCTTAAGGACCTTATAATCACGAAATTATAAGTTAATTCTGCTATTTTTTTAATGGATGCATTTTAGTATTTTTAGCATACTAATTTTATTGGAGTTTTATAATATTCTAAGCTAAAATGAAAAATTGTTCGTTTTAAGAGAAGACTTTGCAATCTTAATCTCCCTAGCTAATATGGTATTCTATTTTATTCTGAATTAAAAGAGTAATTTCTTTTTTGTTAATTCATTATATCCTGTTTATTTCAATCCCAGGAGTAATGTTACAATTAATACAAGTAATTAACAAATATGTATTTTTTACAAATCAACTACCCAACGTAGTGTCTAGTATTGACGGAACACCAATAATAAGTAAATGAAATCGCTGCAGAAAAGCTTGACGCTTTTCCTTAAAGTTCGCGCACACAAACACCATTTTAGAGCCCCTCCATCTCAGGATGTTACGCTTGAAAACACGTGCTACCCGAGAAAACATCGGGATTTTTCGGATCGCATTCCTTTAACAAAGTTTCTCCATTAAATTAACGGGCCCTTGTATCCGATTACCCCGACCTTTAATCTGCCTCGCCGTTTCTTTGGAGAGCGGAGTAAACCGCACTTTTTTATTAGAGAAGAAGAGGCATCCACAGTCTAGCGCAGCCCGAGCGAAGGGACCGGGGGCGACTTCCAATTTATTACCGGCGGTCTTTTTTCCGCTGGGAAAAACGTCAGGGAGCGCATATTGCCGAGCGCCCCGCTATTGATGTCGTATTAGAGTTCAATTTAGATTTTCATCGGTTTACTCACGAGCGGCGTAGCTCGCAGGAAGGAGAGAATTCGTCCCATGGGCGGCAGCACACACTTCGCCCGATTAACGATAAAAATCGACTGGGAGTTATTCCCACGTGACTCAGCTGTGACCGAGGAGTCCGTCCGGAGAATAAGGTCGATAAATTGCGAGCGCGGAGTATACAGCCTCTCCTATTGCTCATTTATCGAGCCAAATCCGATTTTTCATCTGGGTTCGCTAGAGTAGACCTATCGGAAAGATCCGTTCAATAGGTGCGCTATCCTTCCTGATGAGCCAATCACGGTACGAAGTCGCTTGGTTCTCCGTAGCCGTACGGGGATTGTATTAATTCGCTCACGAATTTTCTGCATGCATTTTCATTATGGGTTGTTTACTTCTATTGCCTTTGCTCCCTTGCCTTCGAGTTTAAGGATTTACTTTCTTTCGTCCTCTTTAACAAACTTTGATGAAATTTTATGCTAAAACCACATTTCTAATTGCTGTTACACAACTAGCTAGTATTTTACTTAACTTTTTCGTACAACGATGAGTTCCATCAGACTAAAATCTTTTGACAGAACGTCAATAGAATAAATATTTTTAGCATAATTTTATGAAAAAATACTTTTAGTTGTATGAAAGTTAGTTGTTAGTAGTTAGTTGTAGTTTAGTTAGTATGAGAATAAGCAATACAAATAATGCTGAAGAGAGAAAAAAAAGGCGAAAAACAATAAGACATTTCGAAAAATTAGGCAGTTTAATATGAATTACAGAGTTAAATAAATACATGATCTATTAAAAAAATTGCACTAGAAGAAATCAGACAAAAGTGAAATTAACAATTAAAGTACCTACAAATAATTATGGTAGCCTTAGTAATAGTAATGATTTCACCACGATTGCATTCAGGTACAAAAAATAAATCAGTATTGAATTGTGGACAGATCAAAATTATGCGTATAGAAAAGGTAGGTACCAATAAATCAAAATGAATTATGGGGAAAATTGACATGCAATGTCACTCCTTTTCCCCGTAGTTGCATTTGAATCAATTATAAAGGAACAGCTATTCCATAAAATACATTTCTAATTTTTAGAAATAAATTACTCTTTCCAAATGGATTTTCAATTGAAATTTAACCGATCGAAAGAATCAGGAGAGGTTATTTTGTTCTCTGGAAAATTGACTCCATGATATGCGGTTGTATCGCTCTAAATAATTGTGGATACACAATTAATTAAGTACGTCATCAAGTAATATTTTTCTAAATAAGCTTTATAAACTAAAATATTAACCTTTTAGAATTTTTTCTGACAAAAACGTATCACTGGATAAATCAAAATATAGAAAATTCATAAATGGAATTCCTTCACAGAAAAAAATAGATTGGAAAATCAAAAATATACGTGCAAGTTTTATTCACACAAATGATGCATGGATATGTATTTCGATCATATAAACATAACATTATTGCATTATAAGAATAGTTATTCAAACTTTCCGTACTTGGTTTCGTTTCAAACTCCTATTTTGATACCGCGTTTATATTTTGAAAAATACCTCGATATTCAGATGGACAGTCAATCTGAGGAATTTCGAAACTTTCCATATCAATATAATTAAACATCTTTATTTACTTGGAATTTATCACAGTCTCATACTGCGAAGGTAATCAAACCCTAGTGTATCGAATCCATGCGAATATTTATCAAAATATTTTGAAGCCCATCTCGTTTCATAAATTTTCAGTGTTTACCTCATTAACTTCATCCTGTTTTCCTTTCAGAATTGTGATGCATATTTTAACCCGACTTTACCTTTCACTTGCCTGTTCAGTCACCCAATATTTTGAGGGAAACCGTTTGATATGATTTTGGACTCTAAAACCGTCAAAGTTTTAATTGGTTTCTTCAGTCATTTGAAATTGAAATAACTCGATTAAATAAACGTAAATAAGTCAATTTAACACTAGAAGGACGGGATTCTCGCTCTACTTTGAAGGACGAGAAGGGATCATTTGACCACTACGCATCTCAAACCTATTTTATCGCTTCTTTGCATTTTGAAGTCATTTAATTGTTTATTTTGGGAATATCTGATTGCAACTTTAAATTTCTGTTTCTTCATCTATAGATGGTTCATAAACAAATTTCTAGATACAGCGACGAGTTCATTATTTTCACTGTATAGGACTTTGAATAATAATTCAAGTTCCTTTTAAAAATCATTTATATGGTTACTGATCTATTTAATTATTTAAATGTAAATATCAAGGAGAAAATATTAAAAACTCGGAGAAAAGAGTAATTATTTCCCTTGAAAGTTGTCAAATGACCACCAGCTGACCTTCTAGGTACAATATGACGTAAAAAATATCACATCAGTGTTAGAAAATTTTAATTCATTAATATTAAATTTGGATTGGCATCACAGAAAGTCTAAGTTTCAAAAAATTTAAAAATTATTACCTTAAAATTTTTGAAGTAAAGCGATGGAAAGTCATAAAATGATCACCACCGTCCTTCTAGTGCTAAGTCCTTGATATTGTTTTATTAAGATGCGCAGTCCTTCATAATGTAGTTTTAGCGATTGATTAACATTGGTGAGGGAAATTTTACTCATAATTATTTATTCTTAAATTGAAAAATTTATTTGGTTGTAAATTGTTATTTACCTTTTTTGGCGATCTTGTTTTTGTCAGTGATAAATGAATGCTTCTAGAGTATAAATGGTGCTGAACAATTGCGTTCAATTAGGTCTTTTCTTATTGAATGCTAATCTAAGCGTTTTTTACAAGGTCAATACCCTGACTCGTGAGAAGTTTTCTCATATTATTTTAGCTCAATGAGGAGGCAAGTGCAAAGTTCCTCACTCCCCGTATTGTCTAGTAATCCTCATCCCTCTTCCAGGGCTTTTGATAGCTAATGACGGAGGGTTTGATGTACGAACTATTTACTCTGAGCTGAATATTCCACAAACAGAAATATTGCATCTTTCCGTTGCTAATGTTGGAGGGTTTCAGAAAGGTCCACGGGCAGAATATTGAGCAAGCTAATGTGGCCGTATAAGTATGATAGCAATGGAATTTCCAGTGGACAGCAAAACATTTCTTCATGTAGTATGTCACAATTCAGTTTATGGCAATCAAGTAATGATTTTCGGAAAGTAAGATTTTCACCGTATAGCTTATTTTAGTATAGCTTTTTCTAAAGATTAAAAGAAAAAATTATTTGATGCTAACAAATAATGTCATGATAGATCAGCGATGATTTGTTTTCTTTACAAGTATAGTATTTATCTCAAATTTTACATCATTTTGAAATATTTCAAAATTCAGAGTTGTCTCAATGAAAAAGTATGTGAATAGAGTAATAAAACGGAATTTTTTGTGACGAAACTAGAATAACTTGCTTGACATGAATCCTTACAAACTCGCCGTATTAATCATGATTCCGAACAACACGCATCCAGCAAATCCAAGTAAAAGTATCAACATCCATACATTATTATACTCATATTATCAAAAACTGAAATTCAATTAATTGCGTTGTTTGAAGATATGCGTAGTTACTGCGCCGGAATCAAAACTGTTTTGTTCTCGGTGAAAGTTTCTAGTAAGAAAAATCAATCGCATTTCGATCAATTTGATATCAGCTGAAAGTTCGTAAAACATTTTTTTTCATTCCTACCAAACAAAGCGCATTGAGTTCAAAATATTTTAGTTAAAATACCTATGGTAGTTTACATGGGAAAATTCTATTCAATTCTACATTCTCCTCATTCTGTGAGGTACGGCAAGGTAAATTTAGATGAATGAATGACCACATTCTATTGCCGTAGTGTGGGTCTTTTATTGTGAAAGAGGTTTACCGTGTCTCTTATATCATTCATCCACTATCATGAATTCCAGCAAGTTACAAAATAATAAAAAATAATACATATTTATAGGGCCTGGGTTTTTTCCATGGTACATGATGGTATATGCCTTTATGAAATCTATCGCGAAGCAAAAGTGATGGAAATATTATAGTAATATCCCTACCGAACAATCTTTTCTCTAGCAAAAATTCAAGTCGCATAATACCATTTTCAGCTATGAAATTGAAAATGAACATATTTTATCGTACATGAACAACGTTAACCTATTTTAGCAATACCTGACGCATATCACGAACAAGAAATTGGAAACACAAAAGAAAAACGTTAACTCAATTTCAGCTTTAGTTTAGGAGTAGACTTAAACGCACTTCATACTCCTATGGACATCAAGTTTTAACCCTGTTACTTGGGGATGTGCTCCCACAAAATAAAAATCTTGCAGGACTTTTTTATGGGTGCCATAACAAACAGTGCATCGGAAACTAATGAACATGTTACAGAAGTATCCTACGATGAGAAAAGAATCTTCCCTCGTGTCCTATTTTTATTGGCAATCGAGGCATCATTTGCATGAACTTTCTTACTAAAGATTTTTACTCCTTCCTATATTAATTTTTCCCTAATTGTTTCCGTTCTTATTAGCTAACCATAAAGATCTAATTCATTAACGCGTAGATGATTAAAAGATCGCAGAAGACCGTTTCATTGGTGCTTTACTAAGCCAAAACTAAAGCCAAAACTAATAGAGCTAAACTCTATTCAAAACTAAAGCCAAGCGAAATACATTTCTTATTGACATTATCTTAATGCCTGTTAAAAGAACTCATTTCAAAATTATATTTTCTACATGCTGAAGGAAGGCATTAAAGACAATCGATTGGATGTTAGAGAACGCTATACCCGTTTATTGGAATGAATGAAAATAATTCAGTGAATCATAAACCCATCTCATGAACTTCGGTGTCAGAAGAAAGCAATGACTCCTTTCATTTTCAGCTCAGGTACAACATACAGGTAGAGTGCGTTTTTAGGAGACGTGATCGGTATTGCTCGACCCGCAACCCTCCGCAACTCTCAAAATAAGAATAAGTCACACAAATAATCGTTGAGATGTTCTTTTCAAGAATTTATTCTCTCCACGAACGATACCGTCAAATACAATAAAATAACAAACTATACAATTACTTCAAATTCTCGGTGTTTACACTCCCTGCCACACGTCGAAAGGCTGCTCTTAGGTTGTTTATGTAGATGAATATCGACTGATTTTTCTGCGTGAATAGAGGAGATAAACACTTATAAAACCATTACTATGAATGTAAGCTCCTTATTGGATTAGTGATGTTCTATCGGCTAATGAAACTGGGTTACGAGAAGAAACATACGCCTCTCCCTTCCAGAGGATTAGCATTAAAGTAAATGGATGCATAGAGATCAAATATAAAAGAATTGTCACAACATCTTATACGCTTACTTCCGTATTCGGAAAACCAATGGAGCAATGGGGTGGGAACGAAGGACGAGATGGAGGGGGAGGCTGTGTCGTAGACTTCTCTTTGAGTCAAGGTCATGATTAGGTCTCACTCGCTCAGAATTTTAAATCAAATAAAACGGCGCCATAAGAGAGAGACTAAATATGTCTATTCAGGTCAACTAAACTTCTTTTCCTTTGAGGGAAACGGAATAAATTAGGATAAAATCGCACGAGTACTTCCGTTCATTTTTCCTTGCGGAAAAAGATGGCTAAGAAGTTTACCTTGAAATGGAGGTTTGAAGTTCTGCAAAGCAGTGGTTGCGAAATGCTTTATATCTTCGAATGGAATTGTGGTGTTTAGTTTCCAAAAATAAAGGAAAATTAAAACAGACCTTCCGGTTAAAACCGCAATTAGTCACCTCGGAATTAACGAAGAAAATGTAAATAAATAATAGAAAAAATTAGATTAACTCTGTGTGATTCCTTGTTTGTATATTTGAGGAAACTAACATACATCAATTGCTTTACATTACGCTAAATCTATCTAAAGCAGAAACCGAGACGTTTCACAAAACTGAAAAAGGTTAATGTGTTTTTGAATGTTTTTTGAAAAAGAGATTTTATTTAAAGTAGTGATGGCCATTTTGTAGACGGTATAATTTACCTTCGCTAAAAAGAAAGAATCCCTATTTATTTCATGCAAATAGGCTCAAAAAGATTTAAAGGTTTTGTATGCTTTAAAGGGGAAAATATCTCCTTTTTTACAGTTGTGTGTATGTTTATACTGTATCTATCCTTTTAGGAAGCAATAGGCACATAAAACGTATCAGTATAATAATAATATGCCTTTATTCGGGCGAGATTGAGTCTCTCCTCCCATCTAACCCATCGTTACATATTAAACAATAAATAAGTTAAAGAGATGGTATGAGAATAAATGTGGATGTAAAGAACCCGAAGGATTAATAGGAAAAAATGCATCCATTGTAAGAAAAAAGAACACAAAGTAGGGGGATATGAAAAACATGCGTAAACCTAACGATAGAAATAATTAAATGATGAGAATAAACCTGACAAAATATGTAAATACACTACCAATAGTGAGAGTATGAAATGCGTAACTTAACATATTCAAGTTTAGATTTTAAAAATTATTAACAATACACATAATAACGTAAAAGTATACGGTTTGTGTTTAAGTTAACTCCCTTCACGTGAACTTATTTTATTTGAGAAGTTTTGCTCGCTACATCTTCAACAGTTATGTATCTTTTGTTTAATTTTTTATCTTAACAAGAGCAAAGACAAATTTAAATATTTGGCATTCTTATAATTAGAGGTTTAAAATCTCCAAAAGCCGTCTTTGTCGGCGTTCCTTCTCTTACTTATACTACTATATTCTTACCTCCTCTACTAATAATATTAAAATCCTAATCTTTTCGAATGATTTATCCTGACGTGTGTACAAATTACTACTGGGTCTCAACTTCGAATTGAGTCAAACTTGAGACTTCAAAACAATTTTAACCTACATAATCAATTATTAGAGTTTTAAAATCTCCAAAAGCCGTCTTTGTCGGCGTTCCTCTTACTACGCGATAGTTGGATGGAGCAAGAAAGGAATGCCGCACTTAAATATTCCTTTTTTGCTTTATACGACTACCGGGAAGTAAGAGGAGGAACGCCGACCAAGACGGCTTTTAGAGATTTTAAACCTCTAATTCATTAACAGCCGTGTTCCAATATTTCTTTCTTTACATTCTTATAATTGATTTACGACTTAACTACGAGTATTGCCCTCAATTTTTCTATGAAACTTTGGTAATATTCTATCCAAATCATTCCTTAATACCACATTCTCCCTTTAAACCTTCCTCTTGCCTTTCTTTCCCATTCCACTTTAATCTATTCCATCCACTCTCGTCTCTCAGTTCCTGCGTTGTTTAGCTTAAGCTCTGCACTTCACTCTGCCGAACGCAATTTTTTTCCACTACTTTTAAATCCGAATCCATTCTTTTATTCAGGGACTAATTTTCAATTCCACAGTCACGAGGGGTTTACTTAACCTGAGGCGAGTTGTCAGTGCTGTCGATTCAATTCTCCTCTGCATTTATCTCTCCCGTTTTATTACCGTCCCCTGTTATAAAACCAGCGAGGTCGAGGACGTTAATGCTGGTGAAGACTTCTAAAATCGGTGGTATTCAGATGGCGGTAATTAATTAACTCGGAATGGATGTCGATGGTAATTGATTGGAGGAGATAAGAGATTATAGAGCGATGTTTGATGAGGTGTCCGTTATCGGGGAAAATATATTTGGCGTGACGGTCAGCTCTCGCTAGGAAATGTTTTAACTCGAAATCATCTTGTCATTAGGCATTGGGGCAATACGGCAAAGGGTACTTGGCGGTCATTTCCATAATAGGCAGGAGCCATCGCTTCAATTCTTAGTAATTAATCATAAAACATAACAGTGATTAAATTTCGTTTACATTTCGGATTTCCTCGCTGGAAGGTTTAAAAATGGTGTGATTAGTTGATTAAATTCATTAAAACTATTCCTTGCCATTGGAACCGACTTTTAAGTAGATAAAAATCAAAAATATTATCGTATATGCAATGAGTAAAATAATCAAATTTTCAATTTTTAAAGCAGACTATGACATTTTTCGTTATTTTCATCCCCTGTTTTTTACACTTCTAACTTAAAAAAAACTCTTGCTCACTTCTCACAACCTTGGTTCTGAATTCATACCGAAAATAGCTATCCTGCGACATTGCTTATCTTCACGGAATGCATTTCTCCTGCACTACACTACTAATCTTGTTGCTACTTATAACAGCATTCCAAATGTTAAGTTGCACGTTCATTTCTCATGTGCTTCTATTAGGGTTGTGACATGTAATATAAATTTATTCTTCTACCTTAAACAAAGGAAATAAATTATATTTTCAATAACAAATTTTTACGATTGACGATTTAACGGGGATCATAATAGTGCATACTGATATAGCTGTTGTCGTTGTATGCATCAAATCGTAATACATAATTAAGAAATTGGTTTTTATATCTTTAATGGTTGGTGCGAATCAAGAAAAAAATTCAATAAAGTCAGTTCCGTGACTCTTACTCTGGTAACCTGCTGAAGTTACAAATAACACAGGCCAACAGATTTTAACTTTTTTGGGTAAAATGGACGGTAATAGCTGTTCATAACTAATTCTGGTTCGCTGATTACAGATATGAACTCAGAAAATTCCCATCAAGTAAGGTTGTTTTGATATTGTAATTTTTAATTTTTTCGTTTCTGTAATTCTACACTCATTTGCCTTTAACGCAAAAATATTTTTTTTCGGAATGTAAACGGAAATAAGTGATCTTATTTAATTTTGAGTTGCTGATTATAGATATGAACTCGCAAAAGTCCAAACTCACACGACATTTTGTTATGATGACTTGTACCTTTTTTCACAGGCGTATTTCCACATGTGTTTGCCTTCATCCCAATTAGCATGTTAGAGTAGTTTTTTCTCATTTCGTAAAAGTTATCCGAAGTGAGAGAACACTATAAATAATAACATAGGAAATATTTTTGACATTTTAAGTATAGTTTCTAATAAATGTATAAATGAGCATTGAACTTACCCTTGAACATGGCCAAAAAAATCCAAAAAGACTGCTTAAATATTTCCTGAATCTCTTTTCTGCTTAACTTCTTTTGCTTGTGTAGTGTTGAATCTTCCCTTACGAAAAACAAAAAGAATTTTTAATTAATTATATTTTTAAATATGAAAATGGGAACCTATTGATGGATTCAAGGGTGGAGCACTTTGCTCGGAAGCGAGCGGCACAGAACCGTGCTTTGCCTAAAAATCAACAAAAGCTAATTGGAATGGAATATAATTGTATAGTAAAATATAAGTTATTTAAGAGCTTTTAGATGAGTAAATTTGATTCCCGGTAAATTTTTAACTTTTTAAGAAATTAACGTTTTAGTGAGCTTGCAGGCACCGAAATCCGCACTTTTTTGGCCCAAACGTTTCTTCCAAGAAATATATCACCCGATATGTATTTTACATTGGAGTTATTTCGCCTAGTGAGAGACTTTTCCAAATGGTATTTTGAGTAACGGTTTGAATTGGGTTATACGGTTACTTCCTATATTCGATTTGAGCAAAAGAATTTTTGCAGGGGATAACGAAATATTGGATGCATTCCTCATGGAAAGCTTCCTTAATGACTTGACGTAGAACCTGAGACAATTGGGAGGATCAGAAATAACAACCTCACTATCTGTAGAGCAAAGGAAAGAAAAAATTGTAAAATTATATTTTTGCCGTTGGATCTTCAAAAAAGATACATCACAAACCCAGCATGAAATTCCATTAGGGGGAAAACATCCATTGAGTGAAATATCATTTGTGTAAGATATCATTTGGGTGAAACGACTACCGGGTGATAAATCCATGGGGAAAAAGTCGATGTCGTAACGTCCATTCTTTAATTATCGCTGATTTTCCTCTGTCACAAAGTTGTCACATGATCCCTTACAGCTAAAATGTTTTGAGCTTTAAATCACCTTTTGAACTAAACAACAACTATATTCACACGAATTTATTTTGGGCTATAAAAGTTAAGTAGCTACATGATAAACGCTGCAAAATCATATTATAATAAAAACTATATTTATTATATAATATTAAAACGCACAATAGTATAACTTAAAATGTCAAATAGCTCTTAACAACACATATTCTCACCACATAGAATTGAATAAAATATACGTTCCTACTTATATCCTTTGAAAATAGCGGATAATTCTTCAGCTCGTATAATTATGATTCTGCATCTAATATTTACTTATTTATGACCTTATTTTGCATAAATCCCCATGTTACAAGGTATCACATATTCCTTTATTTTTGCAACAAAATGGAATACACCGTCCCTCGACCAAAACGTCTAAGGTAGAAATATGTCTTGTGTGAAACCTCTTCTGATTGAAACTACTTGGAAACGCTGTAAACAACTCATAAACGTCGGTGAAAGAGCGCTCATAAAAAACTCTGGGCCTATCACAAAGCGAACGGAGTTAAGACTAGTTGGCATTTTCTCATAATGCGCCTTCGACGCTAATGGAAATGATCGGGAATGGGACGAAGGCCCAATTTTTAGTGATTGCCATCCGCTTCACGGAACGTGAAGGGCTTTTCGGATCTGCTTCTCGTCTTCGGAGTCTTATCGATGGCCTAGAGTGCATCAAGGGTAACGGATAGACCGGCCGAATACCTGACATTGATCTCCCCCGCAGTTGCGTCAAAGCCCACCCCATGAGCGTGGGGGTGATCATGCGCCCACTTTCGAGATAAGTTGCGACACAACTCTCACAAGAAATCAATTAAAAGAGCAATAATGTTTCGACGCTATTTTCCAGAGTACAACGTGAGATCCGTAGACAGAGAGGGGAATGGCCTTATCACTTGGAAAGAAAATGCCGAACTGTCTTTTTTCTCTCAAAGGAGTCAAAGTAGGATAGCTAGGGGTATTAATTTACATTGCTATCGTAATGAAATATGTTTCGGTTCGGAATAGATCAAGGAGATTGGTAATTGGTCCAAGCTTCAAACATGGAGTGACTTAATTCTCTATATCCTGCAGTCATCCAGTCATTTTATTCATATGCGATGTGTCAAAGGTCTTTGGCTAGTTATTTCTCTACGAATCAATTTTTCGTGAATTTTCGTCTTTACCTCAGCTTTACTTCTCGTTAATTTTCTTTCTTTAGTTGACACTCTGTCTATCTGTAAAACGTGTAATCCGAGCAGTTATCTGTTTTTAATTCTTCTTACTTCAACTGATTTCACATCCATCGATTAGTAGTTCTTCTTAATGTAACTTTTTCCGTGAATTGAGAAAGTTAATAAATATATGTGTATTCTTCTCTTTTTTAATATTTAAACTCGAATGTTTTCATAAGTGTATTTTCTCATCAACTGCGATGTGGAGAAAGAGTGTAGAATATAATTGTTACCAGAAAAAAATTCAAGGTAGACGATCCAAAAGTTTAAAGCTCTACTGGATATGATAATTTATAAGAGTAAAGATAAAATAACTGAAGATAATAAGTCTCATAGAAGGTAATCAAATATCCTCTTAAAACGTGCAAATACAATATCATGGAGCAACGAAATATAATTTCAATTTCCAATCCTGTTCTGTTTTACAACTAGCGATTTCAATTATCAGATTCATGGGCAGTCGCTTTAGGTAGAGCAGAGCCATAATTTTCAATACCCTCATCTTTAATAGGAGTCGATTTAATTAACATCATATCACAGTCCTATAAAAATAATATGTAATTACTCTACTCTATGTACTTACATATAAAAACATTAAAACAAAATAATGTCCAAGGTATTAGTACATATATTGCTGTGATTAACCGCAAAAGAGAGAAAATAAAATTAGATATTAAAATAAATAATATTTAATCTCACTAGAGATCATCAGCCTCACATCACACTCCTAAATAAACATAAAGTTATCTCACCTACACTCTGTAAAGTTGGGCAAGTTACAAGTACTAACATCACTTTTTGAAGACGAATAAAAAACACTTCAACCTTTACCACAGAAGTTTAAAAAACAACCTTAGTTTCAAAACCTTGGATCACCATCGAGTAAAACACACTTTTCAAACGGGAAGGCAGACAGAGAGACAAACACCAGCAAACAGAAAGATAACAACAACGACAAACAGAAACACAATTTTCAAACAGTGTTTTACCTAATGATGAACCTAGGGTAGTAGAAACCATGGTCGTTTTATATAATTCATTGATTAAGGTAGCAATGTTTTTTTATTAGTCTTCAAGATGGAAAGCTACCACTTAGTAAAATCCAAGTGATTAGATTATAATATCCCTATGTTTGAGTACTGGAGAGAGAGAAGAATTTAAAATTAAAATTAAAATTTTCAATGGCATGCAAATTTTAATCATCGAATTCACGGATTTTTATTGGTGACGCAAGATGATCACTTTTTCCCCCCTTGCTCCGTCTAGATTACTTTAATTCATTGTTTAATAATATATCTTAATATTTAAATTTGAATTCAGTTAAGAACCGCAAAGTTTAAACAATAGAGAATGCAAATTAAAATAAAAAATGATTTTTTAATTTTTGATCCCTCTATAGTCTATGGCGAGGGACCATTATTAAAAATTAAATTACTATTTAATCCTTCTGTAGTCAATGGCTAGCGATTTTAATAACCACATTCACGGACTGTGAAGCAAAACGATCACTTCCATACCCACCTCGCTCCATCTGAATCCCTTTCATTAACCGCATATCGCACTCCTTTAAATGCCCAGAGATACGGCCGCGAAAAATAGAAGAGTCGCTTAATCGACATCCGAGAGAGGGGATTTGGAGCAATTTGCGCCGCTGATAAGTCCGCGCGCGACGGTCCTCCTCCGAGCCAACGCCGCTCGCGAATGAATCTCACCCCACGTCTCTCCTTCCAGGTGCAGCTGGGGCGCACGCGCATCCTCGGGAGCGGAGGGAGTCCCCGGAGGATCTGGAAAAGCGGAGAGAAGAGGTAAAGTGAATGGAGGCGCGGAGGGGGGAGGAGTAGGGGGCACCCACCGGGGAAAGGGGGTCGGTCATTGAAGGAAACGGTGATACAGACCGGGATATTGGAAGCGATCGGACCGGTGGAAGGGGTCTCTTGCCGGGGGTAAAAAGCGTGGTTTGATTGGAAACGGGACGGTTGGAACAAGGAGCGATTGGATGGGAAATGGATAGAAAATAGGCTGCGAAGGATAAGGGATACGTGGGGGCTTGAACGGGAACGGTGAAGGCGGGTTGCGGGAACCAATGAAGAGGAAATGGGGGATGAAACCAGCGTGATCTCGTTTTGGGTAAATTGCGGGGGAAAAATTGTGAAGCGATTGGGTGTCTTTTGTTCCTGCGGTGTAGATCGGAGTGATGTTCTTTCTGACGCCTAATTTAAAAAAGAGCGAGAGGAAGAGGATTTATTTGATTGATTGATATTGCTTCGATGACGAATTGTAGGTATATTAATGAAGCGTAGAGCTGAACTGAAGTAAATAAAATAACTTATGAAAAACATCTGATAATTAAGCAAAAGTAATAGTTTAAAAGAAAAGTGTGAGGAAGTTAACGTTCTCGAATAATTAATATGATATAATAATGGGCTCAAATGATATTATAAATAATGACCTGCAAAGGAAAACGAAATAATGATAAAAAATAATGACAATGGGAAAAATATCATGAAATATTTTTGCATATGTATATTGATAAATAAAGTTATCGATACGCAGATAATAATACTAATTAATAATAACATTAGATATATATATATATATATATATGTATATGTATATGTATAAAGGAATCTTCGATAATTTCAATCTTTCTTATGACTATATGACTCTTATGACTTGAGGATTCCGCTGATGGCTGTGAATGAGGAAAGAGTCACAAAATACTCCAAACGCCATCAAAAATGAGATCGACCGATGTACATTTCACTTTCTGACAAACAGCATTATCAAGGTTACGCTCTCACAGGAGTCACCTGTGTAACCTTGATAATGCTGTTTGTCAGACAGCGGAATGTACATCGGTTGATTTCATTTTTTAGGGTGTTTGGAATATTTTGTGACTCTTTCCTCTTTCTTATGAATTCAATAATGTGGATGATGCTACGGTTTGATTGGTACTGAATAATGGCATTTATTAGATTGCGTTTAATGAGGTACAAATTAATTAGTTAGTTAATCCAAGAATTTACCTACTACTTCAGCCTTAGCTTCATGAAACCTGGTTGAATTTTTACTCGTTAGAAAAATGAGAATTATCTGGTCATATCTGTCAATGGTAAGCGAAATATTGAATTGGCGTTAAAAATATATGTGGTTGCATAGGTGTAATAATTATTGTCATTGTTTAACTTAGTTGAGCCTTTTCAACTCGTAGCATTCTGCTCAATACTGTAATGAAAAGCAAAATAAAACACTACTCATTACTCCTTGCTTGAGCTAGGGGTGGAATTTTAAATTGGCCTCATGACTGTAGATATTGTGAATAGAGTTAAGAATTCGTTTGTATTCATTCATCTTTACGTCGCAGTCCATTAAGGAGTTATGGGGGTAAATAATTACAGTCTACCAGGAAGTAAAAACCCTAGGAAGGGTGAAAGACCTCTAAAAGTTATTGAGACGTTTCGGTAGAAATTCATCAAAGAGGTAAAAAGTAAAATGGAAGGAGAAAATGATGAAAGAGAAGGAATTAGGTTTCTAACGGAAGGAAAACGGAGAAAGTAAGGGGCGAACGTGGTAGATTGGGGGAGGAAACTTGAAAAGACCGATCGGGGCGGCAGATATGAGAGGAAGTTGCGAGTGACTGAGGGAATGGTACTTCAATCAAGAAAAGTGAAGGGTGACAAGCTAGAGAAAGGAAGGTAAGAGCGCGGTCTACAAAAAAGGAGAAAAAACCGGGTCAGAAAGGGTGAAAACGCTAGAATACGTTTTCTGGGGGTCGAATTTGCATTGGGAGAAACGTGGATTTGTGGCTGAGACTCCGGTAGTGGCGAGGGTTGGAGCGGGAGTGCACGAGGGAGGCCTGGGGAGGGAGCGGCGTGAAGGAGGAGCGGGCGATGGCGCTCGGAGCGGCGGGGAGCGGGAGAAACCGCTCCCCTCCGGTTCCTCCTCGAGAGAGCCGCTCAGTGTAACCTCGGCGCCCCGGGTAGGAAGAGTCCCGGCGCCCGAACACCGCCTCCTGCTCCTCCTGTCCTGTTACAATCCTCGTGCACCACAACTACTCCAACTCCTCACGCCAAAAAATACAAAAAAACACCCTTTTCCCCCAGTCACTATTTCCCGGAAATTTTACCACCTTCCCCGATAAATTTTTCGCCTTATTCGTGGCTTTTTTCCGCGACCTACCCTCCGGATAGTGTTCTTTCTCTTTCCCGCGCACCCCGCAGAGAGTTTGGAAACTTTCCTTTTCGCGCTACTTCTGTGAGGAGCGTTTAACCCGCGGATTTCCCCCGCGGAGTATACCCTCCCCCGCGCCATCTTCGCCGAAGGAATTCCCACGAGCTTTTTTCCGAAGGGACTGCGGGCATCCTCAGGAATCACTTCGCGGAAGACGTCTACAGAACATTCATCGAGGAAAATCCGAAGAGATTCCGACTGGAGAAGTTCTTTGCGAGTGCCCCAAAGTGTTTCCCGAGAGAAAAGAGGATTCTACGTCGGAGAAGTAGAAGAAGTAAATGGAGAAGTGCTTAAGAACTTCAAGACAACTTACCCGCCAAGAGTATCCCCACCGCGTTTCTTTCGGTGGATGCATCGACCTCATCCTTCATTTTCGGAAACTGAATGAAAACATCGATTTTGGAGGAAGATTAAGGAATCGGACCATTCCGGCACCTTCTTGCGCTATTACGGTACCTAAATCCTCTCCCCTTCACCGTTCGAGTGAACGGAACGTTGTGAATTTTTTTGACTCGTTTCTCCCCAAAGAAAACTATTTTGTGCCCCTTTACAACTAGGAGTAACTAGTTCGGATGTCGTGGGCGAACTGAGTGGAAGACGCGGTATACAAAAGACACTTTAAAGATCGGAGTTACCGCGGTGCGGCGTGTAGCCAGGAGAGTGTGAAGTTGATCAACGAGTATAACGAGTACCTTTCCCGCATCCCAGCATTAATCCGCCGCTTCCTCTGAGTGATACTAAACCGCACTCGAGCGAAAATATTCTTCCCGTGAAGCTAACGACTACTTGAAGGCCGTTAGTGTTTTCAAATAATCTCGCTTAGCGTTTCCACAAAGAAAACATAAGGGGAACTGGAGTGTGACTCGAGTGACTCGGCGTTGGAAAAAGTGCCGGGGAGCTAAAAAAAAAACATAATCCGGAGAAGTAGAGAAAAGTTTTGATACGCTAAAATAGCAAGGGGCCGTAAGATACAAATTGATAGGTGTAACATTGCTGGCAGTGAAAGGAAAGAGGAAAGTTCTCGAGGAGAAAACATCAAGGACCGTCAACGAAATTTGGTGGGAAACAGCTGAGGCAACAGAAGTATAAAAAAGCCCTTCGGTCCGGTTTCAACGACGCGAACATAATAGCCTTGTCATAGAAGACTGAGAAAATAAGGGAAATTTTTCCGATGCTAATAGATTAAGCGATACCGGCTGCTCGTGATAAGTCCTCGGCAGGCAGGCGTTTTTCTACGGGAGATGAAAGATTTATTCCTCACCCAAACACGAAAAGGGAAAAGTTCCCGAGCGGAGTAAACAAACGGGGATAAAAAAGGAAGGAAATAAAACAAGAATATTGACGTCGAGATTCCGACCGGGATTACTCGTCTAAATTATCCTTCAAGATCCATCGGAAAACGTCCTCGGAACGTTCACTCGAATTACGGCGCGTAAACCATTTCGCGCGGGATCCCAAATTAATTAATCTCCCCATCATCGTCCCTAGTTGTGCGTAAGGAGATCGGCGGAAATTGGCGAAGGACGAAGGGGGAAATATTCAAGAGTTTACGCGTCCTTCCGCCACTTCTTCCCCGCATCACCTCCCCCACTCGCCCCCGCCCCCATAAGAACATCGATCCCGCAATCGGACAAACCCCTTGTGCGGGGTGAGAATTCGGGGCCTAATCCCACCTTTCCGCCCCTGGACCGTTTAGACCCCCCGCAGACCCAGTAGCTCACCCGGAGATAACCCTCTCTGGATCGAGCCGCAATAAGACCAGCGCGGCAGAGCTCAAGTGAGGAAAAACTCTAGAGTTGAACAGTTTAAAAGTTTCCAATTCCCATAGAACCTACTCCTACTCTTTCTCTCTCTATACGCTTTCAGATCCTTCCCATGAGATCCCGAAACGGTCATGCATCCACCCCGAAAACGGTGCTGCAGCTCGTGGAGGAAGTGCACTTCGTCCCGCGGCAGGAAGGAAAAGGGTGCGAGGACGAGGTTACCGGAAGGGGCCGCTGATCGCCGGAAGGAGGGAGATTCCTCAAGGCCGGCGGAGGACTCCGCCGCCGCAGGAAGTGGAGGGAAGTGCACGAGAGCTTCTGGGGAGTGCGGAGGAGACAGTGCGACAGGGCCCCCGTCGTCTCCCTTCTCCAAAAAGAAACGGATTTCCAGACGCCTTCAGAAGGGGGCGATAGACCGCGGTGGTCGCACCGAATATCCGTGTTGGGGCTTGTGCGCAGAGTTGTCGAGGAGCTTCTGGAAGGAGGAAGGCCCCTGAAGAACTCGCGTTGACCGTGCTTCTGGGTGGGAAATCTAGTTTATTCTTCTCCTCTCTAAATCCGGAGAAAAATAAGAGGACCTGTCAGTGAGATAGATGGTTTCTTTTACGGTGGTGGAAGGTTTTTTGTGACCACGTACTCCCACCGGAACTTCATTAATTGGGAATCGGGCGAGACGGGAAGGGGTGAGTAATCAATCCACGAGATGGGGAGCGCGAGGGCTGTTTCCAGCGCACTTGATTAATCCGGTTCGGGCAAAAAAGGAACTGGGACTTAAGGAGAAGCAGAAATACGCGCCGACGAGGTTAATAGAGCCTTGAGAGGGAAACAACGCTTTCCATCCGCGAGTGAGGAAATACTGTTTGGCTGGAAACGGATTGCCGAACATTTAGTAATGGAAGAAGTGGTTGCAGTACAATAACGTTCCAGAGTTTCCGTATATTTTTCCGCATCTTTTCCCTCTTTAAAGATACACTAGCTGTTCTGTAACCATCCGAGCGCTCTTGTTTGAGAGAAGGAGGCAATATCCCGCTTATCAATTCCGTATCCCTTCCTCCTTCAGCCTTTTAATCACCCGATTCGTGGAAGGCAATTCCACGATTACGTCACACGACAAAGGAACACCCACGCCACCCCTTGATACAAACGGTGACGGGTCGGAACGGGTTGATTGTCGCATGTTATTAGGCAAGACTTTATATTCCAGAACCGATTCCATGACGTAGTGTCGTTAAGATCGGAACCTGATCTGAGGGGAATTTAAAAAAGGCGCGAAAAAAGGCTGAAAAAAATCTCCATTGTAGTAAACTTATTCTTTTTTCCCCTCTTTTCGTTTCCATAATTCGCGTGTCTGGAAAGTATTCGCTCTATAGATACATCACGAACTGTTTTATTTTTTTATTTAAAAGGCTCGCGTCGAGAATAGCGTTCAAAAGTGACTTCTCCATTGCGAAAAGAATATTCCAAAATAAAAACAAGGTGATCGATACGTGTATTAATTTTTTATCGGCTCTCCATTGCTCTCTCAGGTCCAGCGAAAACAAAAAACTTGTTTATTTTTTAAATTGGGTTGTCTCGGTAGTTTGTTTCGAAGCCAAAGCCTTAAAAGTGTAACCAAATAGATTTTTCACGAGCGCGGAAAAATTTAACGGTTACTTCCTCTTTATTTTCTAAGCGGGTTAAAAAATATAAACCATCATTTTTCGTCGAAACCTTTTTATTTTTTAACGAGCGAAAATATATATTTCAACTACGATAGAAGACTGATAATTTTATCGAGAAAGAGAAAAGTAGATAAATTGATAACAAGAGAATTTTTAACTTTTGAAAACAATTTAACGGAACCTATTCGGCAGAAAACGGGAAAACAAACAAAATTTTAAAAGAAACTCGTTCCTTTTGTAAGCCTTTTATTTGAAAATTCCGCTTTGGCCGCGAAAAGAACTATTTTGAGGTCTTTTTTCATAAATGTATTTTTCGGATATCTCTTGACGAGTATGCCGGCAAAAGAAACGCAACATGCCCCATTGGCGAGAACGCGCGAATAAAAGTTTGTTTTGTCTCTAACCACGACCTTGTTGGGTGCAAAAACAAAACTGTATTAATCACTTCACCCCAGATAGTAATGAGAAGTGTCGAATCGGTCCTAGTGATATTCGCACCGGACCATCTATCTTAATCGTTCATTCAGACGCGCTAAACAGAAATTACGGCCGTGGAGGCACACCTGCGAAAAGCCCATCTGTTCCCCTCCCCTTTAGGCGTGCGTTATCCTTCCCTCCGTCTGGTCCTGCGAAAGTGTTTCACTGTGGTAAACCGGTGGGGAAAATTAACGCAGAAATGCGGGAGATGAACGCATCTGCGTGCGACGCCCTCGCAGCCGGCGTCCGGTGGGACTCCCCCACTCTGATAGCATCCCTCGTCGGACTCGGTGCTATAGACGCTATGGTAATTGGCGGCAATTGCTTGGTGATTGCCGCTGTGTTCGTCTCATCCAAACTCCGCTCCTCCGTGACGAACCTTTTCATTGCCTCCCTCGCGGTCGCGGACCTCCTCCTCGGGCTGGCGGTTTTGCCCTTCTCCGCCGCTTGGGAAGTGTTTGACGAAGTTTGGCTCTTCGGCGATGCTTGGTGCTCCGTGTGGCTCGCAGTTGACGTCTGGATGTGCACCGCCTCCATACTTAACCTCTGCGCCATTTCCTTAGATCGCTACGTCGCCGTCACCCGACCCGTTTCCTACCCCAGCATCATGTCGTGCGGGCGCGCCAAGATGCTGATCGCCGGAGTGTGGGTGCTGAGCTTCTTGATATGCTTTCCGCCCTTGGTCGGCTGGAACGACCACAGGGAGGACGCCAAGGGAGTTGGAGGGGGACCCACCTCCGTCGCCCCGACCGTCGCCACCCCCTCAGATGCGATTTCCGTCGAAGTCTCCACCCCAACAACTACGCTGCCCTTCGATGATTCGGTATCCGAGGAGGAAGCGGCGTGGCTGGAGCAGGCGATCAACAACCACGTCCTCTTCCAGCATCATCCCCTCCGACACCACAATCATCACCATCAAAACTTTCCCTTCCCATCATCCTCTGAGGAGAGCAATTGGTCACCGGTTTCCAACGCCTCCGCCTCTCCACTCAGACTCCTGCAGAGAGCCCCTTTCGCCGCAGCCGCCGCGGCTTCCTCCCTTTCCTCTTCATCCTCCGTGGTCAACGGTGTACCGTCCTCCCCCTCCTCCTCCATTGCACCCTCCGACATAGTCAACTGCCCCTGGGTCTGCGAACTGACCAACGACGCGGGATACGTCGTCTACTCCGCCCTGGGTTCCTTTTACATTCCCATGCTCGTCATGCTTTTCTTTTACTGGAGAATCTATCGAGCGGCGGTGCGCACCACGAAGGCCATCAACCAGGGTTTCCGCACCACCAAAGGGTCCAAAGTTTTGGGTGTTGGTTTCGGGAGTGGAAGCGGTAGTGGGGGAGGGGGTGGAGGTGGGAGTGGGGGCGGAGGCAACTCCTTCGGGGGCGGATGCAACCGCTTCGACGAGCATCGCCTGACCCTCAGGATACACAGGGGTAGGGGATCGGTAATGCACCACGGTGGTGGAAACATCAACGGATGCAATCATTCCACCGCTTCCGGGGCGACCGCTTCTTCCGACGGGTCCCCTCCGTCTTCGCGCCACGGAGATGGATCGTCCCGACCGCCTAGAAAGCTAGTTCGCTCCCGGACGCAGGATAGGATAAGGATAAACGTCACTTACCCGGATGGCTCCGGGGGAGGAAGTGGCTCGGGAGATGGTCCGCCTTCTACTAGGCGGGGAGGTTCCTGCAGGAGCGTTGGTGACAGAGGGTCGACAGCCGCTGGACTAGCCTCCGCGGTGTCTTCAGCAGCTGGCACCGCCTTGTACTCGGTTCATTACGCCGGCGGCACGGGAGGGTCTCCTACTGGTGGCGGTAGGTCCGACTATGCCCTCAGAAGGGACGGGAGCAGCCGCAGGTCTTCCAGCAGGTTCGAAGGGAGCCACCAACATCTGCTCCGCGTGTCTTCCAACTCTTCCTCCAACTCGAACGCGACGTCCGCAGCGGCGCTTCAGAGAACCCACAGCGCACGACATCGAGGAAGCAGCGCGGGCGAGACAGAGCTCATGGTTCCGGGTCGAGAGGGTGGATCGGTTTCTCCCGGCTCGTCGCCCACCAACTACGAGTCAATGAGCGTGAGCAGCGCGACTGTGGGGGGAGACGGCGGTTCTCCCGGGAGCAGCTTCGGGATGGGCAGCTGCAGCATGAAGAGGAGGCAACAACAGAATCAGCAGACGCAGCAACAGCAGCACGTATCGCGGATGGGGAAGAGGAACATCAAAGCACAGGTGAGTTCTTCAGATAATCTCTTATTTTCAGTCACTGTGATTCAATTTTTATATGCGTTCTATATATCTTTAGATATGTAAAGTACCGTATATTTTCGCAGATAATACTAAATATCCAGGGCTGTCTTTCTTATAGAGAGGATACAAAAATAATCAGTGCAAATGTTTGCAGCAATCGCAAAACAGTGCTGCCAGATGCAAGAAAAATAATTTGTTTATTCGAAAATTCATATGCTTCCACGTACGCTTTACAGTATTATTATCCAGATAATGATCAATTGATCTATATTCAATCCATAGGCTGTTTATAGTTTGGGAGTCGTCTTGTAGCACAGATTTGTGCTAAAATGATAAACAAGGAAATTGGGTAAGGTAATTTTGCACGAGAAGGCGATCTCCCTCCCCTTTTTATCAAGTCTGTTCTTTCTTAAAATTATTAAAACTTGGTCGAAAATCCATACCTCATCTTATCTACAGAAATATACTTTGCTTCAAGGGAATTCTCTGAGGGAAAGCAGGTATATGGTATGAGTATGAAGACATGATTACTTGTAGGGGAGAAGATAACAATATATATGTCTACAAGAGTGAATTCTCCTTGAAGTATAGAGGTGTCATCTTTATAGAGTTCCATTTAGCCAGAGCTTTTTAAATTGATTAGATTGAAAATTTATTTCATTTTCATCTCCCTCAAACTTGCTCAAGGCTGTGATAATACGACACCAGCTGAAATATACTGAGTAATAGCATTTCTATTATGTCTCTAACTCTTAAAAACTATGAAAAGGTTAACTGTAAGGTTTTTCTTTACAACTAAAAGGTTGTAAATTAAAACTAAAGGTTTGTTGCACTGCACTTTCGCATGCACCTTTCATAGCATTACGGGTTAGTAAGGAAGGAAAAGGCAGTATTACCTCACTCCTCATCCGAGTAAGCCTCATTTTTGGTTTCTTTGTTTTTTAGTATAGTTTTTGGTATCTATAGATTGAGGTTTATAGATTCAAAGCGACCTCCGAGTGGACCGCAGACAGGTACTCAGATTCAATCTTAGACAGAAATAATCACGTAAAAAGATAATTACCCAGAAAAAAATTAAATTAAATTAAAAGAATACCCAGCACCTAGCAAAATAATTCAATGGTTTCAAAAAGAAACTGCTAAATAAAAATAATTTGAGAATGTTATTCAATGATTCTTAATGCTAAGCATCAAAACACTTCAAGAAGATTTATTGCCAATTGTACAAGATTTACTAACGATTTGCTCGCATATTTTTTCCATTCGTTTTCTTACCGTAATGTTTTAGTCAACCTAGATATTAGAGCTAAAGGAATTATTATTTACTTTTATATTGTTACTAATAGGCAGACAGTATTGAGCCACAAACTGGGAACATAAATTTAGAGCCCATTGAGATAGCCGCAAAACACTAAAAATACGTCCGTTATGGATGAAAGGAAATTTATTTTATTTTATTCATTTTAGTTAACACCATGTAAATAAAACTGTTGGAAAAGTTTGCTTGTTCATAAAGTTCTTCTTTTCCATTTAAAAGGTTTTAATTGAAACCTTAATGAGATACAAGAGATCGATTCCACTACTAGATCGGCTGCGGGACATGAACGAGGATAATACTAAATATCAAATGTTTAATGGATATTTACATACACGAAATCAGATAATATGAATATTTATACGTAAGAGTTAAGGTAAAGGAAAGGGTTGACTTCCTATTCCTTTCTCTTGAAATGATTTTGCGATTGAAATTAAATTTTGACATTTTTTCCTACAAAAATGTGCTCAGTAAAGACTCCTTCGTTTAATCAATAAACATTTATAAAGAGTTTTGATTACTTTTCATTTAAATTTGTTTTTATGAAGCAAATTTACTGGTGTTACTATTATTTTTAAATATGGAAAAGCTATTTAGCTACTTTTATTGTCGGTTTAAGAATGGAAATATATTTCAGTATGTAATACAAAAATGTTCATTCCTTTAGTCATTGACAGTTTTATTTATATATTCATCAATGCTACATTTATGTTAACAATATAGTCCGTATGGGCCATTTGATGGAATTTTAGCAAGTCTGCTGCCTTTAACATCTAAATCAAACGATCTACTACTCATTTGTAAAATTAATTAAAAATTAAATTTCCAGTTAATGATAATTGGTTCGATATTAAAGATTAAAAAATGATATAAAGACTCCTTAAGATACTAAAGGGAGTAGACGAGTAGCAATATAGTTAACCTTGAATCAGATTAATTGTGATAACAAATATCGTCCTTTTAGATTTTTATGTATCTTTTAAATTAAGTGTCATTGCAAGAGTAATATTTTCTTATTTTAAGGTAATCCTCATTTTTTACTAATTTTTACAATTATAATGTAAAATGTGATATTTATAGACGTTACATACATTTTTAATTGGATTCCATAGTTTTCCAACGAATTTATTAGTTATTTAAAACTAAGGGGAAAATCTCACCATTAACTATCCACATTTGTTATTGAAAGCAGAAATTTGTCGAGATATTGGAAATTTAAAAGATAATGAAATTGGTTTTACTTTCTTAACACTGTAATTAGAATATATACGGCGATGAAATACATGCAAATTTATATTGAACACGATAGAAAGCCATGTCAGTTATCGCCTTGGGTCAGAGGGTGATGTTCAGCTAAATACCAGTTTCTCCTTGCCACTCAGGGCTTTTTTAGATGTATATGTAGGCAGACTACAGAATCAGATCAATTAGGACCATCTAAAGAAGAAAAAACCAATTCGTTCTATCTTAAATTAAAGCAATTTAAATTTAGTCGTTATTGTTGTAATTCGGCTTTAAAATCATTCACTCTTTTAGACAAGTTTCTAATAAATTTACTGAAAATTTTCAGTTGACAATGAGGGAGAAAACTTATGAGAACTCTCAAAAGTCAAATAAATGGCAATTTGTCTTTTTAACTTCTGGTACGACCATAGGGTTGCTGAGCCTTTCATGTGTTGTGATATAACCTGTTATTGATAGCTTTAAATGTACTAGAAGTTTTCATGTAGCAAGAACCCCAGGTCCAAGAGTGTGCTCTGCAATATTTTATTTCTCTGTTTTTTTAGACTTAATGGCTGTTAAGTTATAGCTGAGGCAAGTATAATTTTATCCAATCGAGCCGAAACTGTGGCAATTTCTTTTGTACACCAATTGGCAACTTTAAAGATGGTTTCTTCAAAGGAATTCGGATTTTAATTCCTTGCGACCACCTTAATGCGCATTCCAACATAATACTATCAGATAACTTACACCTTGCGCTTGAATCCAACTCCATTTCACCCGATGCAAGAAATTGGATTGGGCCCGCAATTTGGCAATGCGTTCCTGGCACATTTCCCCCCTTTAAAGCTCCACGGAATTCCATTCCACACCGCCGCATCTTTCGGGGTTTCGCCCGTAGAAATAAACGACGCCAATTTACGTTATTCATTTGAATTTTCGTGAAGAAAGGGAGCGCGACCGCCAAAATGCGGAGTACCTGTTGTCACGTCGCTAATCGATCCCTCCCAGAGCCATCTACCGCTCGCATCCCGAACTAAAAACGTCAAATGCGCCACGAGTTGAATTCGGAATGGAGAGAGAGATTCGGGCTAAGCGGGTTATGGAACTTGGAAACTTAATGCGAATTAATGGTCTTAACTAATGGCGTCGATGAAGGCCCTGTGAGGTCATTCCGGCCGGTGTTCCGAGCGAATATTGAAGAGAAGCGGAAGATGGGAGAGGGAAGAGTATAACTGAGGAGCAGGTAGAGAGTGAGTGGAAGTTCCCGCATGAGTTACCTCGTGTCACGGTGGGGAGGTCTCGGCCATACGCGTTCTCTCTATGATGTAATAAAGGAGCAAGGACACTCATCCTGGAGCATTAAAGTCATTTGGGAGGTGAGGGATTAACGCGAAGAAAACTAGGGAAGGCCAGAATGTAACCAGACGGCCGTTTTTAGGAGAAGCGCGGTGAATAATAGTGGAAAGCGTTTTGCCTCGAATGCTTTAATTTCCTCGCGAAAATAAGGGTTACAAAGGGAACTCAAACGATCTATTTAAGGTCCTCTGATGACAAAATCCAATTTTCGCGGTGCCTCAAAAGGCTAATTTGTCCGAAATGAATTGCAATAAAGAAGTGGGTAAATGAAGCTCAGGTGTTAAACAGCTACTTCTTAAGTCGTCAGTTTATCGAAAACACGTGGAAATATTGTCTATCTGTAGTATGTATACCTGTGTACTATGTGCGTGGAAAACAATTTTCATTCAAAACACGTAAAATATTCTTCCATAATTGATATCAGAAGATTTAAAATTTAATTTCATTGTACCTAATTGAATTTCTGTCATAGTATTGAAATATAAGTAACCGGATTTTAATTCTCTAATATCTCGTAAATATGCTTCCCCAAGTTTCGGAATATTATTATGGACTTTATTTATACAATAGAAACATTTTATGGATAATATGAACACGTTTCAACAACAAACTCTTCTATTACCTTATATTTTATATGATGGAAAGTAGGATGAATCGTTCAATAAAAATTGAGATTAGATAATGATACAAAAATGATTCATATTATGAATTTCCACAAAATCACGGCCACCTACGTAGATTCATAGAAAAGGTAGTCTATCTCTGTAAAAATAATTAAGTACATTAGTAATTAAAAAATCGTAATTGCGGAAATTCCAAATATTGACATATTTTTTCATTAAAATTCCGCTATCAAAACACTCCATTTTGATATAGACTGCAGAAAGCACAGAAAAGAATTGATCTTTTTATGCAAAATCTTTCAAAATTATGTCTCAGATTTTTTTTTCATTCTTCAGATGCATTGCGATATTTTGCAAGATTTCAAATTTTAATATGAATATATTTCCTGAAATTTTCGCGAAGATTTCAGCCATAATTTTCGGACCACGAAGACTTAACATTTTTTCTCATCTATTAACTCGAATCTTATTCCGAATTGTATCTGAATAAAAGTTTTGAATCAAATAAAATCAGTAGCCTTAAATTAAAAGAAGGACCAAATTCCATGCATCCAACGCAAAAACCCTCTCTTTATTGGGTCACGAGACCGTCAAAATAAGATGATTGCAAGCAGGCGTCGCTGATTTCCTCGTTAGAGTGACCCTGAATCCTCCGACTTCTGCACAAGAAAGGAAACAAATCACTCCGATTCAATTGCAAAAGAGCTCCAGCGAAGCGGCTTTTTCGCGAGCAATTACAAGGAGAAAAGGCCGAGGGGTTTGCCGTCAAAATATTCCAGTAGGGAAGACTCTATTGGTCAGGGACGCATTCATAAATAAGACTCGAATATTCTTTCATGACGTGGACGATGACGCTGGATTCTTGTGCTCCATCGGAATGGCTCTTATTTATGCATCGACCGGCCCTCGTGGAATCATCAATTCGCCGGGAACGTTTTTAAACGTCATGTACACACAGAATGAAGTAGGTCAATACGGTCGGTAGCGAGATTAAGAATATATGCGATTGATATCTGCCCGGAACATGCTGGCAGTGGAGGTGAGAGGACCTCTGCGACGGACAGATTATAAAGAACCGTCTGTTTTGAGTTCTGATTATTTTCCAGGGCACGGTTTTGCCTCCTCCAAATGAGGTTGCCGTTCCTATGCAGAAGTATTTACCGGAAGATTGATTACTACTCAGAGCAGACTAGATCCAGGCTATAATGATCCGAGTACTGGCGAAATAGCAGTAAAAAATATACACGTTTTTTACTGAATTGTTCAAAGTGAGAAATGATACTTAATTAACTAATGTAACTATATTAACTTAATATATACTAAAAAGAAAGGAAAGTTAAAACACGGCTGTTAAGGAATTAAAGATTTTTAAAACTCTAATTAATATATACTTATTTACTTAGTAACTCTTATTTTCCCTGGAGCAGTAGTAACCTTTTAAATAATCAGCACCGACTTGAAAAATGTCTTTCTAGATTTATTTATTAAAAGACATTATTAATAAATTATAAAAATATTTATTTCAAGTTAAATAATTTATTGTATGAATAAATTATTAGTTTTTCAATGAACATCATATTATTAAATATTAAACTATATCTACATTTTTAATGGCTACGTTGTTTTTCATTTTCATTAAAAAATTCTAAACTTCTCCCACACCCTAAATTAAAAACCACAGATTAGGTATCTTCCCGAAACGAATTTTTTTGTGAATGGATTCATCTCCAACGGTATTCTTATACTTACATTTTATTTGTATTTAACTCATAAGTTACATTTAAAATTTTAAGGTTGTATCAACTATGGTTGTATTTTAAGTGAAATTATTTTAATCAACATCATATGCGCGGTGCTAATGAACTGAGTGTTTAAAAGAAGGCAGATATTTTTTTAGAATGTCAGAATTAAATTCCTTATCCTAGATGCCATTATTAATTCTTTAGTAATTCCAAATTCGAATCCTGCGAAGATAAAATACTTTGTTTGCGATTCACTAAAATAAAAAGTCCTTCGCATCACAATTAGGGACCTATGCTTATTTTACCATTTAACATTCTAAAACAATTTTATTCATTTGGTAATCATTGATTAAAATCCGTTCTGTTACGGCTGAATTTGAAGAAAGCATCAGCTTAACTACTCAGCGGTGACATTCTCTAAACTTTCACAGAGCTACGAGTAAATAAATCGACAGTAAATGACAGTAAGACGAGTAAATAAATCGTAAATCGTCGACAAATCAAGCCAATTCATAAAAAATGACTTTTATAAAACTTATCGAAAGGATGAGAGTTAAATAAAAAAGAGCAAGGAAAGCGGTAATCGTCGAAAAACAAACAGGACATGGTCTGGAATGTTTGCATTCCATTCGTTTGGCGTGATCCTTTCTCCCATTAAAGGCGAAGAAACCCAGGGGAGGAATTCGGAAAATCGCATGACTGAGAATCGCACAGAATTCTTATTCCTATTGGAGATTCAATCGATTTTAAGAATCAGCGATTCATGCATTATTACCAGTTTAAATATTTGAGGGGTCCAAATTCGATTAAAAGCCACGTGATTCGTTGAAAACCGCATATAGATTGGAAACTGTTCAAACAGCACATTCTTGATTAAAAATTTGCCAGCGCTTTTCTTTGGATCTTTTTGAAGCTACGTCTGATTGATACCACCCAGAACTTCCACCTTCAACAGAAAAGTTTCTTTTTCAAGTATTGGATGTAAAAATATTCTATTTTAGCCAACTCATTCTTAATGATTAATATGCATTCTCATCCAAACGTTGCACAAATTTTCATGATGTTCAACTCTATAGGAAAATTCATTTCTAACAAGTTGCCTAGTCGGTAGTACTTTCCAGCAATCTGATCACCTTAAAAAAGTTAATAATCCGATTCTATATAATATACCAGCGGTGCTATAATATCTGAATCTTATGATTCTGTTACCTGGAAGGCCTACATATTTTGCATCATAATGTCTACTTCTACACATTCTTACAGTTGATTATTTTCTTATAGAATGAAATTATTTCATACTTTTTTATGAATGAGTGTCATTTATTTGGCCCAGTGATTTTGTTAAAATTATCTTTCCATTACAGTAGAGAGTAAAATGCATGCTCAGATTTCATCAATAATGCTTAATGTTATCAGTAAACTCATCATGGTTTCTCTAATATTTCGAATTTACTAATGGGATTGATATTAAGCAAATTCAGTTTAATTTTGTGGAATTTTTATTTGTTAGGTTATTGTGATACGCTTGTGTGGACGCCTTCTATCTCATATAAGATTAAAGTTAAATTTCTTTATTATTTATCTGGGAAATATTTAAAAGTCTATTTTACAGCATCCGATCGAAAAACGGAATTACTTACTCGAATGATGATTTTATTGAGGACATTTTTAGGAATAAAATGTAAAATTATCTGAGATTAGTAGCAAATCAGGAATACAAATTCTCAAGATTCATCTGAAAACTCACCCGTAAGGTTTTATGTAGAGAAGAGTGATATGGTCTCATCTTTACTATAAGGCTCTTAAGGAGTTCAGTTAGCGCATAATGTTCCTTTTATAAATTGGTAATTTGCATAGGCCACCAAATGGTTGAGGAATTGAAAATAATATCAGTTCTTTGAGTACTGATATACGAGACAGAAGTCATGACACATTTTTCTAAAACTAAATGCATACGCATCTTCATATTTGTAAACCTATAAATGTGTGACTGAGATTTTTTTTATATATTGTATTTTGATTTTTTTAAACATCCACGTTTGGGTTTCAATGAGTTTGTAACATTGCTTCCCTTTATCCTCAGGTCAAGCGCTTCCGAATGGAGACCAAGGCCGCGAAGACATTGGGTATCATAGTGGGAGGCTTCATAGTGTGTTGGCTCCCCTTTTTCACCATGTACTTAGTGCGGGCGTTTTGCGAGGATTGCATCCCGCCCCTAGTTTTCTCCGTCCTCTTCTGGCTCGGTTACTGCAACTCTGCCATCAACCCATGCATCTACGCGCTCTTTTCCAAGGACTTCCGGTTCGCCTTCAAGCGAATCATTTGCAGGTGAGTTGACTGCTCTCATGAGAAAGGCTCGTTCGTTTTCCCTCCACCCAACTTTGCCTTCTGCAAGGGAGCATTGCGAGCCGAAATCCATTAGTTCTATACTTTGTGGTATTTTGTGTGCGCTCATCGGCGTAGAATGCGCTTGGGGTAGAAACTTCAGATACCCCGATACTCGTTTAAAAGTTTCGTTAAAGATGAGGAGTCTCCATCGAAAATATTTGCTAAAGAATAAACTATATGAAGTCCCGCATAGTTTTTCGTCGTTCTGTTATATATTGTGTCGGGGTCTGTTGGAAAGAATGGATTTATTTAAGTATTTGAAGAATATTTTACACATTTCATTACATGGAGAATGTTCTTGTTGTTAAATTTTGGTACTTTATGAGAGCGACGTATCTCGATACATCCTAGTATGAAAAAAGCATAAGCTACTCTTTTGAGAGAAGCAGTTAATGATAGCAGAGTAGTTTTCCAGAGGGCCAACCTGGTTATTTATTCTCGAAGACGGAAAAGACTGTATTTTGATAAAGTCCGTTTCATTACATTAGATAGTGAGAATCACAGTACACGTTTTAGACAACTAATTTTTACCTCTTCGGTCGTTGAAAAAAACTACTTCAACAGGACTATCTATTTTCATTTTATCACCTAGTTGTACCGGAATATTTCACCGGGACAAAATGAATTTTTCAAAAATTAAATTCACTTCTAAGTAAATTTAAGCGTGATAACGTTTGAGTTATGAATGTTCAACGAGGTTATCACCAAATTTAACCACATTTGGCTGTTATTATTTGTTTTCGTTAGCTTTATTAGCTCGCTACTACTATTTCTGATTAATTTTAACTACAAGTAAATCGAGGAAGTTTTTTCCAAACTTTTCGTGATAAAAACTCTCGAACTTTCCAATGCTCTTCAATTTTGTTATGCAATGGAAATATAAGAGATGCATTTACACATTCATTCCACTTAAATACATTGTGTCAGACTGTAATTTTCCATGTTGGTCGCTTAAGTTACTATATATGATTATAAATAGTCTCGTTCATTCGATAGAGAAATCTGTAAATCTTAAGAATTGCTATACCGCTAAAGTCTGTAAGTCTTCATTCGCATTTAGTTCAGTCAGATTTTATGGTATTTGATTAGAAAATGTTTTCTTTGACCTCGTAAAACTAGCCTTTATTACAGTATATGAAACGCATTCTATTAAAATTTATTTTAATTTGGTTTTTTGATAGTTATATTGATTAATGGATCCAATTATTTAAACTAACTGTAAAATAAAACGTTTTCATTCATCATCACTCGGATGACAAATACATCAAAATAAGATTGTTCACCTCTAGAATGGCCAAAGCATATTAATTTATATTCCGTGGGAAATTTTAACAAACCTAAATAATGGCAAAGTTTTCAGTTGCCTGCTTCTCCTACGCGGCTTTGATGAAAAAAGGTATTTTCAATTCGCAGAAAGGGAAGTTTGCATGCAAGGAAGAGCGATAAACAGTTTATCTTTTTGGAAGCTGTTGGTCAAACGTGCTGCTATAAAAAGAGCCGGCACGCGAATCATTCCCTCAGAAAAGATCCGGCAGAGGGCGGGTATACTCAAAGAAGTAAATGCGGCAGTTCATATCCGTTGAAAGAGATTAATCAGAATACATTGAAGGACAGGAGTATGAGAACTGAATTTGGTTTTCTTAGAGATAGGCTGGCGTTTCAAGGGAATTTTACGTAAGAGATCAATCCACTTATGCAAGAATGGTTAGGATGAATGGCTCAGAACATAGTTTATATTATTCTTTACAATGCTCTTTTACTCGGTAATCGAATGTTCCGGGGAGACTTTTTATAGAACGTAAAGGGAGAATAGGCTTAATCTCTGCATTCCGAAACCTTCTTTAATGCTGATCATCTTATCTTAACTTCGATCTCGAAAGAAAATTAATGTACCCATTGGATTCAACCTTTCTTAAGGGTAGAAGTATTTTTTGTTGGGTAATTTATTCTGTATTATTCCTATTTTAATGTTATTTGAAGGTGGACTTCAATAAAAAATGCATAAATATCAGGGTTCACCGAGTATTTTATCTTGTGTTTTAAGGATATTTTTTTACTTTGAGGTCTATTACAATTCATGTTATCATAAATTGCCAAGACAGCTTTTAAATTGGATCGAAACTTTCCAATTTAGCAGATTGGCCGCAAGGAAGAGGTTGACAGGATTTAAGGATCCTCTGGATCTATTGACTTGAATGAAGGTGGAAAAAATTTTATAATTATTGGAGGAATATTGTATGTTTAATCTAACAGTAGGGAGTAAAAATTGGTATTCCAGAAATGCGTTCTCTATGCGATGCGAAACTTTTCTACGGGATCCGAAATAACGTTTATCTATTATTTCACCGAAAGGAGCGAAGGATATGGATAATTATGGCTTTATGGATATTTTTATGCCCGCCAAGAGAAAAGTTTAATTTACTAATTTTCCCTATCTTATTTTTCCAAGTATTGAATTTCCTGCATAATTGCAATGAAACTCACGGCATTTATTCATAACAAGGCCAAACATTGGAAAAAATGTGTTTTATATTATTAATTTTATAATTATATATATATCACTTCTATGGTGTTTAAATTATTTTGATGTCCGATTGATGTACGAAAAAACAGTAGAGAAGGAGAATACGAAGTAATAAATTCAGATAGAGTGGGATTTTACCAGTTATTAGCGGGAATTAAAATAAGGGAAAGAAGGATTACTTCCTGTCTTCTGGACACTTAGTAATGTATACATAGCGGCTGATAAGGAAACCTCTAGATAGATACTTTGACTGCAAGATGGTGGTTGCATTAAAAAAATCGATAAATTACGTAGCCAAACGTTGGCATGGAACTGCTAGACAAGAAACTGTTTGAAGTAATGAAGCATACATTAGGAATAAAGCAGACAATTGGAATGATAATAGGATATCGGAAGGTGTTTAGGTCAATTTACTTTATTATGCTCCCTATTAGTCACTAACTATAAATTCAGAGTTTTTAAAGATTTGAGATATGATAATTTGTAAATATTAGGAAAGATTTGTAAATATTAATTAAAATTGTATCATCTTTGATAAGGAATCAGAGCTAAACAATAGTACTCTTTCTTAGCATCTTTAAACGTCGAGGGGGTTATTAATTGAAATGTTTTAAAAAAATGTCAGGTATATTTTCTCAATTCCTGGTATGTCCAAGCTGAATTTGGCGGAAGAGAACCTTATTAAATAAGTTAAACACACTCAGTAATTTCCACAGTTTTTTTTAAAGGGCAAATGTTTTGTCTGTAAATATGGCTATGAATCGTCACAAAACATTTATAAATGTCTGTTTGTTTGCAAACTAGTAAACCCTCCTTCCTTCCAACCTAATTCCAAGTAATAATCTCTTTGAAAAAGGATTTATATTTCGAAGAGGAGAATGCTTGACTAAGGATTTGGTTTCCAACGAAACCTTAGATCTCTCTGGTGTACAGAGTCCCGTGCAGTGGAAAAGAAAGAAATAGCTAAGTCTAAAAATAAAATTTCACGTCATGGCAATACAACTAAGGACTCACATGTGGTGCCAAATACGTTTTGTTGAATTATTTGCCAAATGTTCTCTGTGCAGGCTTCTGGAGAACTAACATAGGATACACATGTTATATGTGTATCCTACGTTTGCTCTTAAATAAATTTAGGAGAATTAAGATTAAGATTTGGCGATATGATAATGAACAGTAATACAAAGAATTTATTTTAGATGAGTGTGGAAACTTATTTCCATATTAAGGAAGATAATATCTGCCACTGTTCTGTAAACATTCGGTTTTCCTTGCGTCCATCTAGTTCGGCCGAAACATCGAAGTTTAGTATTCGTATATAGTTCTTACCTTAGGTACCTACGTGAAGTTCTATCTTTGCACGTAGTTGGCAAGATGCTATTCCTCCCAAGATTCTTCCGATTTCTTTATATCAGCATGAATTTATAGCTAATCTTCTTCTTCTAAAGAAATTAAAATTAACCTCTCTGCAACAAGTCAAAGCTATAAATGAATAGCAAATTTCGATGGCAATACACTTTTGTGATTTTTTTATGCATAGAGAATCATTGTCTGTATTTTATAGACTATAAAATTAAGTGATATATAATAAATAAAATAGAAGCTATATAAGCAGCACTCAAGGCATCGAGTATAATATGCTACGTTGTTTGACGCATTTCCCAAACACTCGATCTTTTATGAAACAAATTTTGATGGGAATATAGATGATACCGATAAAAATCGAAGGAAATGTTAGTTTTATTTCTGACAGACCATCACCTTCGGAACGTAGCCGTATTATTTTGTTTACCTTCAATTTATGGGGAAATAAATTCAAACCGGTCTATATTAATACGAATTCAATCACCGTCAACTCTCACAGCTGATGTTCAATCAAATATTTATTTTCGGTTATATTTTTAAATCCAAAGGCTTTCGTTGGAATATCAAGGAATAAATTGATTCGACTGAAACTTAATATTGCTGAAAAAACGCTTAAATTTGAATATTCTCTATTGAAATAGATTCGTCATTTAATTTTATAGATAATCTTCTCCATCTAGAGTTCCATTTGTTATAAAACAACAAACTGCTGTGTGAACACTATGTATTTAATTAACAGGCATCCTTCTTATATCGATTCCTATCCATAAATTTAATAATATCTTTGTGTACATTTTCTGTTTTGAATTCATATTTTAATCACTTGAAAACTACGTTAATAATTTTACAAAAACATACTAGTTCTTTCACCATTATAGACGTGATTATTATCATTCAATTATATTCCATGTATATTTTATTTCCCCTTCCTTGGCTCCATGATCGAAAAAATGTTTTTTTTAATACGTCAACGGCTAGTGCTTAAAGTTTGTGTCTGGTGGTCCTTATAACACATAAATAATTTTAACTCGATCAGATTATGTTCTGGGGCTGGGAATTTCAGTCAAAATTTTAAATTTTTGTGAAAAATTACAAATTTTTGCATTTTTTTTCCTGGTGGTTTCTCCATGTTTCCGAAGTGATTTAATGGCAAAGAAGTACATATATTGCTTGGTTGTTGCTTAATATTAAAGATTTAGTACGTTTTAATCAAGAAAAATGGTTTCTCAGTTCGCCAAAATACGCAAAATATACAGAAATCTTACGGATGTTGTTAGACAGTAGGGGTGGGGTCGTTTTGTCGTTTTTTTCAGATAGAAATGTAAAATCCAGCAATAGTGGCACACCCACATTACAGATATAATTTTCTTTCCAAATCGAATACTATCTTTTTTGAGAATTTTTACCTCGAAGTTTCGAAATTTCGGCAAAAAACGTTAAAATTACAAAAAAATTCTAGTTCGATTCAAAGGAATATTTTTTGGACAAAGATATATCCTTTACAACAAAAACTCATTCAAGCCTCAATGTGCCACCTATATGTTTTTGTATGGGGCAGAAATGCCTCCTATGGGACCAGAATTGGAGTCAAATTAATTTAGAATGAATTTTTTTGTACCTCTTTCTGTTCTCGTATATTCCTTTACTTGGTGGCTCGTAACGATAGCAAAGCAGTGCTGTCACGCACCTATTTATTATATTTAATATTTTAATTGTAGTATGAATGGTATTATTATATTTTTGAGTAAATCCTTGACCACCTTAAAGTTGATGAAATAGATGTTCTTGTGAGTAAATGAAGGAGAACCAATACTGGTTTGAAGGGTGATAATCTGAATATTTGAAGAATTAACAAGAAACCAATTAAATGGTCTGTTTGTCTTTTACATGAAAATACCTCGAAACTTCGTAGAATTTCATCCTTCCAACAAGTATCGGCGTTCTTTCCTACACTATCAAGAACAACAATCTCATCATCTTTAAGTTGGGTCATGCGGTACTCGGAAAAATAAAAATAATATTTATAAAGCATATATGTAATATATCAAATATAATAAATAGGTGCCTAGAGGCGAAGGAATAGGCGAGGACGAAAGGAGTTACAAAAAAGTTTAATTTTAAATTAATTCGCCTCCTATTCTGGTCCCATAGGAGTCATCTCTGCCCTATACAGAGTCATATAAGTGGCATATTGAGACTAGAGAGACAATTTTAGTCGCAAATGACATACCTTTATCCAAAACATATTCGTTTGAATCGAAGTAGAAGTTTTTTGCATTTCTTGCCGAAATTCCGAGGTAAATATTCTAACAAAATAAAATATTTGATTTCGAAAGAAAATTTTATCAATGATTTGGTTGTGCAACTATTGCTGTGTATTACATTTCTATCAGAATAAAGACAAAACGACTCACCCTACTGTCTAACAACATCCGTAAGATTTCTGTATATTTTGCGTATTTTTGCGAACTGAGAAACCGTTTTTCTTGATTCAAACGTACTTAATCTTTAATATTAAGCAACAACCAAGCAATATATGCATTTCTTAGCTATTAAATCACTTCGGAAACATGGAGAAACCATCAGGAAAAAAAATGTAAAAATTCGTAATTTTTCACAAAAATTTCATTCCACCAGTTTCGCTAGAAAAGTGGTTTTATTTTTTTTACCATTTGGTGATTGATCCTATTGTTCACTTATGTTTCTACAGGTTTCCATATTTATATATGTATGGTAGTATAGATAAACCTAAGGTTCTTTTGAAGTTGTAATTTTTTTGCAGTGCAAAATTTATTTATTTTTTCATTTACTTGTCGTCCATTGGAAGTAGACATGCAGCGTTACAGCTGGCAGCGTTTTGTAGATGAAAATTAAAAAATCATTCACAATTTCCAATACATTAATTTATCAGTAAACAATAAAAAATAAAATAATTACGATCAAACTTTATCCACATCATTCTCATTAAATATAATTAATATATTCATATTCAATATGAAATAAGAATATAAATTACCTTTCCATTGGTCTAGCTTAGCTATTTTTTCATTGAGTCGTATCTTTGCCACGTTGTATCTTGCTGTTTAGAAGCTATATTTTGTTAACGACATTAGAACAAGTTGCGGATGACATGTTATAATAGGTATCCCATATTCATTTCTCACGTTACCCTTTTGTCACCCTGAAAGGTGCTTCTGCACCGGTCAACGCGCATGCACTGGAGGCTGGAACGACGGTGCTGCAGAGGCGGGAGGTGCATTCGGGGCCGGAGGAAGCTGGGGGAGCTTCCGCAGACGAAGCAACCGCCAGTCGGGGTCGCAACAACCCCAGTCCTCAGGAGCGCCGCCACAGCGACGCCTCTGGAGGCGAGACAAGAAGAGGAACCGTTCCCCCCCTGCGTGGCTGCTGGCGTCAACTTGGGGCAGAAGGACTTCCGGAGGTGTCGAGGACGTCGACGGTTGTGGTGGGAACGGTGCAGGCGGCAATTCGGCCGGAGACGACAGCGAACCGGGTGGAAGTGGCAATCAGGCTGGTGTCGTCGCAAGAAACCACAACGGGAACGTGGAGGTGGTGGTAACTTCGGATTCTAGGTGACGTCGACAAATAGGGGTGTCCTCAATGTATTGCTTCTCTTCGAGGGCCCTCTGAGCCGAGGGTTTCCCGACATAAGTGATGTGTATTCATTTCGTCGCTCTCAGAAAGTGGTCGAATGTCCACGGAGATAAGTTAATCCTCCACCCCATCTAGTACGTGTGCTGTTTTGTATTTTCGTTTTTCCATTTCGAGGTAAAATGTGAAATTACCGGCTCTCTCCGGCTGTGCTGTTTTTGCTCCGCGAGTGTTGCGGAGTCGAACTCTCTTTCGGAGAAGCATCTGTAGCATTCTCCGGAAGGACTGAGCATTCGCATGCGTTAAAGAGAGACAGCGGATGTGGTATTTCCTAACATATGTCTACGACAAAGTGACGTGTGCATGTTGGTTCACGCTGTCGAAACAGTCAAGTGAGATTTTCATCACCATTGCATCCGCAAAGGTGGTCTTTTTTCTAAAAAATATATATACAGATGATGGGACAGATTCAAGAGACTGGTATACCCAGACCAGAGAACAAAATATGGACTTATGGATGCCGTTGAAAAGTATGTTAAACTTAAAAAAAAATCTGCATAACTCATCCCGAAAATTGAACAGGGTTTTTCTCGCAAGTTCGCGGAAACTAACTCTCATAGACATTCCGGTAACGTTGAAAAGATTCCGTGAGCCTTCCGACAAACATGCTGCTAACTAAGGATCAATCGAAAAATGAAGCCAATTGCTTACCGAGGGAATTAGATGTAGCTACCGATCTCTAAATCTCTTAAGATTTGTGTGGAATATTCGACAGCAACAATCGCGAACATGGAGAACCATTAGCTATGCTAGTATTTTGATGGGAAGAGAAGCATGGATATTCTTCAATGGAGATCTGCGTTAATGCAAGGTAATTTCTTGTGATTAGTGCTGAGCAAATCCCAACAGCGCGACTTGGTTCCACCTTTCTTTAGTTCTTTCTAACGAATAATAGGCATGTTTTACAATCACTCAGAGCTTCCACCGAGAAAAGTAATTTGGCAACCGATAAGCAAAGAAGCGAAGGCTGGACGGCAGTGATAATATCGACCTGACTGGGACTGAAGTGTACCTGGAGACTCAAACATCAAGAGCTTTGTTCGATTCCCAGTCGTGCCAATTTTTTCACCGCCATTCATCCTCTGGGGTTTTCAGGCGCACGCCTATACTTGCAAACCTATTCCAATGTATACTTTTACCCTTTTTAAAAGCAACAAACAGACTGAATTCTTAGCCGGGCATGATTTAAAACATGCTTCGTTGGAGATGTGTCACCTCTCAGCTCGCCGAATTCAAGCCACGAGCCAAGAGGATGAATAATAATAGCGTAAAGACCGTTGAGAGGAAAATCCGTTAATCTGCAAAATTTACTATTAAAAGGTAAGGCTATGATCTAGAGGAAGGATTTTGCGTTATTTGTCATCCTTTTTTTTTCTATTTTCATAACATACGTAGCATGTAGGGGTGATGTAGGAATCCTGGGAAGGGGTTCAGCCCCCCCTTTCATTGACTCCTCGTCAAAAGAGATAGGGTTTCAGTTTAAAACATTCATAGTTCGACGTAAAAGATCAGTTCCCCTTTTTGTACCGAAAATTAACCTTTATATTGAAATTTAGTTGAAATTGAGATTTCTATTTGGATTCAATCGGACCAATTTTCGGTTTCTTTTAAAAATATAAGTTTTCAATAATAACACCAGGTAAATTCTACGTTGGATGTAATTCAATCATGTGTTATGGGATGTTTTTAATTGCTTGGAATGCAACTCTCAACGAATTTGCGTTTGGTTTCTCCTTGAAAGGAAACTAAGTTAAGTTTTCAGTAAGTTTTTCTTTGGCCGTAAATCTTCTGGTCAGTTGGCACTCATAATTTTTATTTCTATTCCACTCTTTTTGCCGTGATTTTCATTACGTGGTAGCTTCTTTCTCCAACATATTTCATGACTTGTTTTCAGTACTCTAGTCAAGTATATTATATGTTCTTTTGATCTTCTATCTATCTTTCGTTTGAAGTTAGACGTACATAAACCACGATGTTTATATATTAGCTTGAATGTTGATGAATGAACTCTCAATAGCGATGATTTCAATTTTTAGTAGCATTCCTTTCGCAAAACGTCACTTAATCATAACGCCATTTTTTGATTTATGGAAACAAGGAAAATGATAAAAAATAAAATAATGAAATTACAAAATATAATAAAATTTTGCATTCATTTGCTCATAACTTTGTCTTTGTAAACACAATACCAACGATTTCTATCTTTAGTAAACATACTTCCGCAAGTCTTGACTTAATCATGATACACCAATTTCTTATTTATTGGAGTAAGGAAAATGGCAACAATTAACTCTCTGTTCGCATTTAATTGTTCATAATTTTCTATTTTTAAACACAATACCGATGGTTTCTATCTTAAGTAACTATCCTTACTAAAATCTTGACCTTAACATCAATAAAATCAGCCTATTTCTTATTTATTGAAGCAAAGAAAATGGTAATAACTAACTCCCCGTTCCCATTTATTTTTTCATAACTCTATCTTTGATAACTCCAAATTTGTGTTACTTACATGAATGGGATGGTTAAGTAATATACGCACAATTATAACCAAAATAACCGAGTGAAGCTCTCGTGCTGCAAAAGTGAGATTTAGAAAGGGTAGAGGCGGTAGTGACGACGTAGAAAAAAGTGTTGGATGAGCTGAGAAAAGAATACGTTTCTGTCAAGCGAATGTTTCTAAAGTGCCGTCAACAAAATTCTCTCTCTCTTCCGCGATTCCCTCGCGGAAAATTTTGTTGGCCTCCATCGTCGCATTTTCCGCAAGATTTCACACCAGGATAGGGGAAAATGCGACCTTGCAGGCCTCGACGGCGCCTAAATACTACATAGGCTTCTATTACACGAGACGCAAACCATAGTTCCAGAAAATAGCGAATAAATGATTTAGAAGAGATAAACACTCCCACAAACCATTATCTTCGAATTTAATGGAGGGCAAATTCATCATAAAACTCATCAATTTGAGCTTGAAAAAGGGTCTGTATGTGATTGGGATAAATATTGGATTGGGTAGAGGTTGGTCATTGGTCGCTGAGCCAGTGAACAAAGGATACGAGATTCCATAGATTTATCACAATATACACATGCAATATCCCATCAATAAGAAAACTTCTTCTCAAACTTTGAACAAGGGGATGATGATAAAAAGGTGACGTTTACCAGTATTTTTGTAAACTTTGCGATCTGAAGGAAAATGGGGAAACTTTGGCTTCCCCTCTTTAACAGTCACCTCTCAAATTCTTGCAAAATCTTTTAGTGAGGAGAAGGCGAGATCCTACTCTTGGATAAAGTGAGATGTAATGGCTTTACAACATCCTTGTCTCTTTCATATACTCGAAATTAAATCTTCAACAAGGTTTTCATGTATCCTGATGTAAAGGAGTTGATGATTAAGGTGTACCACACACGAATTTGAATATATGATACTTAACTGATGCTGAATGATTGTGATACTATCTCACTCAGTATCGACTTTCCATTCGGAAAAATATACCGCTATAATTGTTACTCGATGTGCATTTTACGTACTGCGATATGGATGTGTCCTTGAGGGTTAAAAGTTGATCTGTAATACGTGATATATGTATATAATTAATGTATATACATACAAATTAATGTTATAAATTAATCAAGCATAAGACGGGTATTAATATTAACTGTTCCCTGCCAATCTCTTCGATCTGTAAATTTATTTTTCCCATAGTTTGTAAAAGCATACAATGTCTGCCAAAAGTGTAAGCCAATTAAAATAATATAATATATAAATTATAATAATCATGTCTATTTATTCCATAATTGTATATTCTTTAATCGAAGAATGAAAAGAGTCGTGCGCATACTTAAGTTATGCTTGAAAGGAAAAATAACTCACAAAGGTTAAAATTGCATACTATTTCCGCAAATATGTGGAAAAATAATTTGGAACTAGGAGTTTTTGGCATAGCCGAATAAGTAACGCGCTCACACAAAATGGAAGCATTCTTGGTTCTACTCTTGGAGTGGAACTAAATGTGTCCAATTTAAAAAACACTACTTCTAATTACTGTGATTTCGACATTTTCAGGCCGAAAGAAAAAGTTTTTGTAATGATTAAAAAGGAATGAAAACAAATTACACTCGATAAGTATACTTATATATAGGATTATTACATAATATATAATACATCTAGTATAAGTTGTTATTTCACTTTCATCATGAAGAGCTATCACAAAGTTTATACTGAAACTTTGGATTTACGAGTAGTTAATTACGTTGGTTGATTGACGTTTAGTTCATAAGGAAGAGTAGAATTGAAGGAAGTTCGACGGAACCAGGAATCGAACCCCAATCTACCGATTTGCCGGTCAGTTGCTCTGTCTGTTTAGCTTTCCTAAAGCAGAGCATTCCAGAGCATTCTCTCAAGCTATTCGGGAGACTATGTGGACGTAGGACAGAGTCCTGCCGTATTTTTTCAAGTCTATTCTTCTTGGGATTTTTCCTGGGTGCACGCCATCTCGTGCAAAATTACCGTACTCTATTTCCTGACATTTATTTAATAATGTTGGTCCCTTTGTGAGTGCATCATAAGTGTTTACCATCGGAACTTCGTAACTGAACAAGGCACAAATTTAATGCTAGAGATAGGCACCCTAGATGCCTTTTCCCTGATTGTAATGTTTCCTATACATATCCTTGCTCTCTCGGTTGAATTTCCATAGATATTCTTCTCCTCTCCGTATTAAATATTCCTTTTCGTATTTGTACATACTTCAGCTACCTGTTCTCTATCGTAGATTTTTTCCGAGTTGCATTCCATTCCGGAAAGACATGCCTCGCTCTCCGGGGAATGAATGAATTATCGATGGAATATTTTCACAGAGCGCGCGACTCTTGCATATCACATCGGGGAAAGGAGAGGATTGTCGAACGCAGTTAAGGGTTCTCCGAATGCTAGGATGAGAAGTCAACCGAAATCCGCTATCTGATTTTTGTGCCTAGGAAAATGGGACTCGTGGAATACCAGAGCTATATTCGTCCTTCCTCACAGCGGATGGATCTTTCAGAGTTATTTCTTCTCTTTTCTACGAGACAGTGAACGAGCGAAAGATGGGAGTAGGGCGATGGGTCTTCGCCTCAAGGTTTGAACAAGGAACCATGCCTTAGGGCTAGCGACTCATTTGTTCCTCAAAACTACGGCTCTTTCTTCGGTTTTCTATGAGTTATTTCCTCGAGTTATTATTCTGAGGAAGCGTATTTTACGTGCTCCTGTTTCTTCCATAAAAGGGTCGTTTTCTGCCATCAGATGAAACAAGTGGCGTCTTCTGGAAATACGTTCATAGTTGAATGCGGATCATCAATATCAACCCGTCCTTTAACCTACATAATAGGTATGTATCATTTCCATTACTTTGTATTTCATGCTGCCTAATGCAGCGTTTTCCAAACTGAGCTCTTAGGAATATTAACGCCCAATTGAAGGGTGAAAAGTGAAAATGCCTCGTATGATTTTAAATGCTAAACCAAGTTCAGGAATGATTAACAAGTTGATGGATATTGAAAACATTGGATTGTTCCTTCCACCCTCACTTTTAGAACTTTTTCATTTACTTTCTTCATTCATTTTCATAGATGTCTACCTATTTTCCAAAATAACAGGTTCACCGTGATTTTTTCGATATTTTTAAAATGCCTCGCCGGGGTTTGAAAAAAAAAAGTTTGAGAAAGGCCGGTTAGGTAAAAATGTAATTACGATTCATCTTAAAAGTGTTGAATTTCATGATCTCCGACATCTAATCAAACATCTAACATTTCCCGAGCAACATTGCATAGTTATTTTCCCCCTAAACTTAGCATGGAGTTCTACATAGTGATGGCCTTGTTGACGGATTTCAATGTTAAATTAATTAACAGTTTTGGTAAATTATATTATATAGACTAAATGGGGGCTCCTTTTTGGTGGTCAAACAGGAATAATTCTATCGAATTCTATTTAGCCAGAGTATTTTATTGCAAACCAATTCGCTAAAATCTCAAATTAGTTTTGGAACAAGAGATTTTTATGGATAACTTAATAATTTATGAATTTCACATTATGAAACATTTATATGGAGCTAGGAACTTATTTTCTTGGTAAATATAAATTAAATTTCGATATAGGCTATGGAAGAATGAGACCGAAACCCCGCCAAAACACATGCTAGAATTTTCTTTCTGTGGGGTGAGAAACGTGAAACTTTTCATAAGTGCTTAAATATTTCAAATTAACTCGCAGAAAATAAAATCTTATATTTTTCTATAAATCTAATTCATTCTATTTTGTACACCTATATTGACATAAGCATTATTCTAATTCATCTGATTTAAAAACCTATCTTATGACTTTTTAGGTTAACTCTATTAACTAAAAACCGACGCCATGTTGTATATTTGTCAATCTTATCATTCGACAATCCACTTTGATAGGTTTTTCAGAAATCCTCTCGTCTGTTTTATGTGCATTGCTACAAAATTTGCGTATTTATGAAATAACGATACCTCCTTTAGCCTTGAATTTGTTTATAATAATTATCCTCGAGCAAGATTAAAACCATATAAATAACGACTCAATAACCACTTTCAGTAATTGGTCATGGAACAACAACTTCGCGTAAATTTTCATCAAATTTTATTCCTAAAACAATTGTAGAAAAAATTTTCGCCCAGCTTCAGTATTATTGTCTCAGATTTTTCAATTATTTTTCTTAGTTTTCATCATATCAGATGAACATAAAGTAATCAATTCAATTTTCTTCAATGAAATACATTTATTTCACCCAATCAAGCAAGATATACTACATTTCCTCACTTCATATACTACAATAAGGACAACAAAGAAAGAACTTTTTACAATATCCCCATTTATTGCGCACTTATTTCGGAATTGGCATATTTGATTGTATTTATGGCTGATGAATAATTAATTTGATTGTACTTATGACTGCTTATATCATTAATTCGTAAATTGGAGTGGCATTTTTTATTAACTTGCTTAGCGACTAGTGGAGTAGACGTGGAGATTCCTTATTCGCAGAAACTTCGGCAGAGTAGGCCTTATTATCTTAAGGATTTCCGGAAGCCTTGACTTCTTCGAGCCCGAAATCAATAGACTTCTTCTCGGATGTAAAGCAAAACTTTTCTTTTGTAACTTCGGGAAGCCCCCAGATATCTCCTTGACTTCAAATCTCTCGAAGCATTTTATTCACTGAAATTGAAGAAAGAAATCACGAGAAAATTATTGCGAAGCTTTAATACTATGATTTTTAAATCGTAAATCTTCGTGATGTATCCTATCAACCGCTGAATATTTGTGGATTTCTTATACTTTGAGTCAATTGCTTGACTTTTTTGTCTTGGCAGCCGTCTCTTGTGCTATCCAACATCAACTTGTCTATCCTGATCAAACTTTTAGATGTGACCCGAAAGAACCCTGCTGTTGAGTTGAGAAAACTCGAAGCGAAATATTTCTCCCAAAACATACACATTCAATTTTATGCATATAGATCCCCACCCCTGTCGAGGTATTTGGATCGATGATTCCTGTATCCTCTTAGCTATCAGACCGAACTTTGTAAACTAATTCAGCATGACCCTAAGATTAGCATAAGGTATCAAAAAGACGAAGAGAACCTCTCCCAAACATTGGAAAACAAATATTCAATATTTCCTCTTGGACTGCTGGGGTCGAGATTTCCGATGTGAATAGCTACGTCCCTGCGGGCAACATCAGATACTCGAAGTTGCTGTAAAGTCACATCGCTGAGGAAGCGTGACTGGTCCTTTTCAACGTAACATCGACGATATCAAATTATAATAGGCTGCGTTTTCCAATTCATTTACTTGCATGATTATATTTATATTTTTGACGAATTCGTAATTTCGAATTTTATAGGAATGAATTCTTTGTTTGAAAGTAGCGTAGAGTTTGAGGCACGCGCCTGCAAATGGCTGTGGTTCAATCCCCAGCCACAGCAGTTCGTCTGACGGTAACTTCCAGGAATATAAGTCCACAGGCGGAATCAGAGTATAAAAATGAGAACCCTAAGGTAAACCATTGGTGATGATATGCAGTAAAAAGACACTTATTGATCTCTGCACAAGTTTTTATTTCAAACCGGTTTCCCTACTGGAGTAGCATCATCAGGTACCTCCTTGTAGAATTATTTTCTATTATTCTGTTTGCTAGATTACTCTATGTGTGTGAATTATCGGGCGTCGTGGTTAGCGTGCTAGCGCGTTTAAGCTCCAACCTCACGGTCCCGGGTTCAAAGCCCGGATAATCGGAGATTTCCGGTTAGGGAGTGTTTGTCTGTGTATGTTGTGTGTGTGTGTGTGTGTTATTAATAAAAAAAGAAAATGCAAAAAAGAGTAATGAAATAAAAAAGGGGGTAATTGGAGAAATGGCCTTCAAAGGCTAAAATTCGCCCATAAAAAGACGGCATTATTAATATTATTATTATTGTTGTTATTTTATTCCATTTCTTCTCAGCTCTGCTGGATTACACTAGGATACGGGTATAAATACCAAGTGCTCCCAGAGAACAATATTTCCAATATTATGATAATTAATTACAAACTAAAATTTAAAAATTTCCTTACAATATGGCATTTTGAAATAATAACAGCCTTTTGAATTTTATATAATTATTCTTTTTTAAACTTAAAGTTTCCAGGCTATGAATGAGTTCTTTTGGATTATACCTGTGGCCGATAACACTATGGGCACTATTGTAACTTGTTTCATACCCCAGATCCTCAATATTTCATTCGCTAGCTCTAGGTATTTGTTTCTTCTTTCATGAATTGTTTTAGTATATTATCCGTTATTATTATTTTGATTAATTATTATTATTTATTAATTAATATTATATTTTTCTGATGATACTACTCCGGAGGCGAAACCAGTCGGAAATAAAAATGTTGTTAGCGGAAGCGGAAGTTATTAAGTTTCTTCCTTTTATTAGATAAATTTTCCAGGAGGGCAGGAAACTTCTCTCGATAGATAATCGAATCTTGCATAGTTAATATTCGGAAAGAACTTCGGATGAAAAAGATTTCCCGGTCCTCCCATCCTCGTATGATGATGAAATTACCTTGCTAAGTTCACATCCTGTTCTTTGCTAGAGCTTTCCCTTAACATGAATGTGAGCTACCAATGCTTCATTCCATCGATATCCCAATCTAATAGCTTTTGGCCCCATTACCACGCGATATCGTCCCGTTCTCCACATTAAGATTATATGGAATACAGATAGCGAATTATCCATCTGCGACGAGGTAGATCTATAATGGAATGGAGCCATTGGGAGGTATTTTTTGCTCCTCTTGTAGAATTTGCTCTGAGATATCTTTCGAAGAATGGGTTTCATATGGTAATAGCTTTAAAAAGTTATTTGCTTTCTAGTAGATGGACGGTTTACAATAAGTATCGACAAGTTTTGTATCAAGGAGAAGAATACATTTTTCCGAGCTGAAATATCAATTTTGTAATGATGAATTGGTACAACTGAAAGAGCTTTCTTTAAAATTGAATTCTCAAATTTTAAATCGGGTTGAATCGGTTCTTTTAGTAAATCAGTTTTACAGGAACTCCTCCTTAATTTAAAATACTGGCTTGAAGTCCAGTTTGAGCCGCAAACCCTACATTATTTGCTACGGAAAGCTCTAAGGCTTACTATTCAGGATGAGGAGTGAGGTTGTTTCCCATTTCCACACGGAACCAAAATAGCATAAAAAAGAAAAGAAACCACGTCATCATAAAACGTAGTAGATCGCAGCACAATTGCGCTCAGAACAGCTCTTTAAAGAATTCAATAAGGTTTTGAGAAAATGGCTGGCATTACCAAGTATCTCTCTTATCTCTGTAACTTTTTTCACAGTCATAAATAAGACCGACATTTTGTGAGACAAAAGTGAATGAAAAATGAATTATGCACTACCCCGTATCAAAAGAAAAATTAGAAACATTTAATTCACCAAACTAAGGCTGCCTCAACTCTCTAAAATCAATCATCGAACTAACTCGGTTGTAATAAACTCAGCACGTTTCTTTCATTCCACTTTTTGTTTGATCTCCTTGGCTTCATGCATGGCATAAAATGGAGATAATAGTTTTGAAAACCCTCTCTTGGATAGTTTCTTATTTTCCAAGGGATGTGGAAAATTATGGCTACCTCTGGATTTAAAACCGCAGGCTATGAAAAAGAATGCAGCAAATTAGACGTTCTCGCGCCGGTCGTTAATCGCTGCATTGGACGTTTTGATGCGAGAAACATTTCCTAAATCTCTTTCTTCGGATTCCACTCACAGAAGTAATTATTCATCCAACTTTCGCGATATGGTGTTCATTAGAGCGTACGTTATTTCTTCCCCTTAGACGAGGCAACTAAGGTGTCGGGAGCAAACAAAATCTTTTGATCGAATAAGCCTTTCACGTGAACGAATATTAACTAAAATGAATCCCTGTGTAGTGTGGATTGATCTTATTCCAAGCTTGAGAGAAGAATTCTCGGAAATAGTTTATATGGATAAAGAGTGCATAAAAGAAGGTCAATAATACGAATCGGATCTCGTAAAAATAAACGTGGTAATTCTTCTAAAATAAAAAGCATCATGAAATCCATCCTATTCTCTTTCAAGTGATTCGAATTTGAGGGATGCTTTTGTTTTAATTTACATCCTGTTCCTTACTTCAATCCCAAGGCACTCTTCCCAACAATCACTAAAGATTTTTTTTCGTAATGAAAGCGGAAAACAAGCTTAAGCAGATAAGAAACATTGAAAATTAATTCTAACCAAATACATTATTTTATGATGTGCCACCACCTGGTGGAGCCGGTCCCAAATTATTTCCTTTTAGTTTCCATTGCAAAGCAAAGAGTTGAGGTTAATTGATTGGAATTCTTCTTTGAGTATCGTATATACTTTTGTGGATATCTCGTTTATGTAGTACCTAGGAAGAACGAGCATGAAAAAGTTGACAGGACCGAGACTTGAGCCCGGATCATTCTTTACACTGTGGTATGAGCGATGCTGAATAATGGAAACAATTAAAGTCTCTCCTTACGGAAATTTAAGTAAAAAATGTAGTCGTTGAGTCCTTTTGGTTCAATTTTTTGGACATCTTCCGCTTATAATGTTCTGGTTAGGGAAGCTAGGACAACTACCACACTCCTCATCCTGTCTAGAAAGCCTCATTCTCCTTCTAGCTCTTAGTGGCTAATGTTAGAAGGAGTGAGGTATCGCCCAGCCTCAGGGCTGAATACTTTACCGACAGATTGTGTATTTGGTGTTTGTTTCAAAACAGTTTAATTGCAGGGCCCATCCCTGGATTGGGTTGATTCCGGTTGATGGGTTGGTTTGGGTTAATGTGGTTTGGAATAGCTGGGTTGGTTGAAGGCTTCATTAGGTTGGAGGATTGCAGTTCTTAGTAGGCCAAAAGACGCTTAGAATTAGCCATGAATTCTAGATTGGACTACACTCATCGATAAAATGATAATGAATAATACATGCGGCGAAGTGGCAGCGGCGAATCCTCCTAGACTTTCCGAGAAAATGCCAAAAGGATGAAAAGAGCTTTCAAAAGCGATAAAACTCTTTTAAAGTTAGGTTTTTCGCACTCTATTTTCCTTCAAAATGAACCGAAACAATTCAGAGCCGACCTTTCATACGTAAAACTCATCGTGAATGCCTCTGTTATGTTGTCTCTAGTAATGCTTCATATGTTTAAAAGATCTCCAATAGCCTAGAATAGGATTTCACCTTATAGCAATTGCGTACTTGAAATTTTGGCGTAGCAACAATACCATATTTTTTTAGAAACGTATATTTCCAATTGGAAAAGTGCCCAGAAGCTTGTTTAATTTTAGTTAAATTACTGAGAAAACTTCATATTAAATTATTAATGCACTTGTATTTCGGTTTTTTTCAACCCTATATCGAGACATCATTATATATATGTACTGATTTTTTTTTAATTTTGCGTGCTCACACACAGAGGCCTTTACTATTTTATCACTCGTATCACCCACGCGTACCACCTGAGACGTTCCCGCGAACCACCGGTTGGGAATCCCTTGCCTAGAAGATCTAATTGCTTTAGAAGTTTAAAATATCTCCTATAGATGGATCAAAAACACAACCTCGTTAAAATCTCTTATTTTTTCATGCTTAGCCTGCTGTTGCCCTTCACCGGTGAAGTCCCTCAAGTTCTATTGAACTTTAAATAAAAATTAAATATTTAACTACCTTTTTTTATTTTATGATTAATCTTTTTAATGATTTCTTTAAGTATTTCGCTAATTTTTTAATATATTACTTAGCTTTTGTTCAACGTATTGATTTTATTTTGACATTGTCTGTAGCATATTATTTTTGGAGTAAAAATTTACTAATTTTTTAGCTATTATGGGCATCTCTCCAGAGCTGACAAAACCATAATAATAATAGCCGTTTTTGTCGGCGTTCTGCACCTCGTTTCCACTGGTTTCCGGAAACAACGGAAGCCTGGATTACCAACTTTTTAAGAATGCCCAGCGCACATCTCGATGCCCATGTTAGAGAGGTTGAAGTGTACTGCTTCCAAAATAAGCTCTGCGGTAAAGGTAGCAGGAGACCGTTCCGTTTAAAGCGATGTACAATTACAGCAATCTCCGTGATTGGCGGCGCTTATTTCGGGAGAGGCTGGAATTTGTTTTGAGAGGATCCGACATTTATTTTGGTCCCACTCACTTGCGAGGCCTCGTCTGATAAATCCCTGCGGTCCTCCATCGATCCGTCCGTACTCTCGCGGTGATTGGAATTCCAACATTTTTGCTTCAAATCAAGAAATCGAGCACCCTTTTGCAAATGGTAGTTTTCAGATTGACAGTCCGTACTACATCCGTACAATTTCCGCACTATCGCGCAAATAAGTACCGAATTTTATTTTGTATCTTATTTCGCTGATGTTCCCACTGCCATACCCTGATGAATGGAATGAATACGCCATTGGATGGACAAAATAAATCCTTGTCAACAATCCTTCTCGTGGTTGGATAGAATAAATCTCCATTTTAATAAAAATTACTCATATTTTATAGATAAACTTTTTTATCGGATCACCAAAAAGTATAAAAATGGAAAGGAATTTTCATAGATTTATGTTTTGTGTAAAATTGCTGTTTTCTCAGATGGATGTTGAATCCTTTTTTAATATATTTTGTAAAATATTCACAAATATAATCATGATAGTCGTTGCTCGTTAATATCATATTTTGTTTCTTTTGTATAACTTTCCCGATGCTGGTAGCCAATTGTTCATACTTATGAAAGAAGTCTTAATACAAGATCAACCTTGAAGGCTGTCAAAAGCTTCCTAATATCGCATTTGTATTACGTACTTGTCATCTGAATGTTGCTGATATCATATTTTGACGAATGGAATATCTTTAATTTCTCTTTTGGTACAGGATAGAGAAAAAAGTGTCTTTCATTTAATTATGTCACAGCCTTGTTCAGGGCTGTGATGATTTGAAAGACTACTGAGGTATGAGTTAGCAGAATAGTGGCAATAATTAAGGTCTTTTCTTGTGGAATACATAGAAAGATATGACTCTATAGAAAGATATTTGGAAGCGGAAGATTCTTAAATTAGAGTTTTAAAAAATCCAAAAAGTAGTCATTGTCAGTGCTTTGTTCCGTGCCACTGCCATTTCTAAAATCGTCGGAAAGGCCCGGATTATTTTTTCCTTCTAAAGAAGTACCCAATGCAATTTTCAATAGCCATGCTATCATCTGAAGGGGTTGAAAAATATATTTAAACTTCTAAAGTGTTAAACATGATGGATTTATGTGTTACTCGGTGGAAATCCTACATCATCAAGAAAGTAAAACTCATTTAGTAGCACCCACAAAAATAAATTTTAGTAAGAACACCTGTTTACCTGGAACCATCATCAGTTAAAATACATATATAAAAACGTACCGAAACTTATAAACAGAGAGGAGAGGGGGCAAGGAGAAGAAGATGGGAAATGGGAGTGTTTATGGAGGGCAAATATCATTCGTCAAATCAACGTTAATGCCAAAATTAATAATTTTGTAGGTTTTTTCCACGAATTACTTTACGTCAAACGATGGCCGAGACATTTTTAAAGGAATAATTTTTTTATACGAAAATAGTGACAACTACGGCTTCTAAAAGGCAAAATGTAAGGTGATGTTTTATTTCGCCAGAAGTTTTGGTCGCTTTGCGGGTTTCCTACAGTGAAAATTTGTGGACCATTTCCAGGCGTCCTAAAACCATTGATTGGGTTAAACAAATTTAAAATTTCAGAAACGTAATTCAAAGATATAAATTAATCGTTGATACTTACTACAATTTGAATATTTAAAATACTTCAGTCTTCATTGGCGTTTGTTTCTCATTTTCGCCTGTATTTTTATATTTTTTTTATAATTTAGGGCTCGGGCAGCCTAAGTGGTTAATATCATCAGATTTCGGAAAAATTTTGCATGCGAGATCTTTATATCAGTACCCAACTTTCCCACACGGGGCGAATTTGATCTGGAAAAAAATCGTTTTGCGGCCCACCCAAATGTATATTTCTTATTTATGTTTATACATTTATACTGCTATCTATTGATACTTTTATTTTTAATATTGTTTTCGTGTTATTTATTTTTCAATTTAAAATTTCACAGAGCGATTTCAAGCCTTATTTGCTTCCATTATTTTTTTATTGTGTAAATTGTTTGTCATCAGCGCTCAGAGTTGATCGAGCTGAAATTTATTTTTTCTTCAATTTTTCCGATTAAATCATTTTCTTATTCACCAGACAGATAAAATCTAAAGTTTTCTCGTTTGAATGACATTAAAGTTTCTTCCGTTTCACGCCTTGTCATTCTATTTAAAAATCATAACGGATATTCTTACTACATTAGGACATAATTTCATTAACAGTCATGCATTTATTATACAATAAGTAGTAAATTTACCTTATTATCCATATTAATTATTACAAATTAGATGTAATTAAGCAACATGGAATATTAATCTACAATGATTGGCACGGTGTCTGCTTGGGTTTACGTAGAGGAAATATTAGCTGAGGATTATACATAAATTATGACATTTAACGAAATTATTCAATTTTCTTTATAATACTGATTTTCAATTAATACGCTCATTAAAATAGGCACGTTACCTCAAACACTATTAATATATAGATGCATAGTGAGATCATATGATTAGGAAGCAGTTTTTTAATATAGAATATATTAATATAATTTAATTCAAGATCCATTCATAACAAGGATCTTTGCTTTGCTTCGCTAAGTCCTAAAGTTTCCATAAAATTCATAGTTATTTTACTTACATTCCGCAAATTCCATTGCCATAGAGTTAGAAATGTTTCCTAATATTTATGAGCCTCACGTATAAATTTTTCAATTATGAAACCAAATTATTTGTGATAAGACTTAAACCTAGTTATTGGGATGTATTAAAAAAATATTGATGTGCAAGAAATTTAAAAAGCATCGACGCTCGTTAAAATCTAGGGAATATAGACTGTGACAGATTTTAATTGATTGCTCCAACTCTTATGAGTTCTGGACCTAAATTTTTGGTCATTTATATGGCAACCGAACGTCAAAGCTCAGCTATTCCGGTTGTTTTACTAGGCGCGACCGCAAATCAGTTGGGGCTCCACTACGCCAGTGTTGAAACACCGGAGCAATTTCCGCATGACTATCTGAGACCACAATAAGTGAATCCGCTGATTCGAACGTTATCATGCGAAAAGCAAGCGTAAATCTGAGGAAGCTGAATAAAACTGAACACCAAAATTTGACATTTCATAGCTGTTTTACGATATGGATCTACTTGTTTAATCATAACCTCAGCAGAAAAAACCCTAACATCTCTGAACTAGATAATTAATCCTGAATGAAAGATGATTACGATGTTTACTAAATTGCATCTTTCATAATTTAAAGTCATTACAGGTAAAAAAACTTGATGTTTTGAGAGTAATCAGTTATTTTATTTGATATATCGATCCTACAAAGCTAGGATAATTAAAGCTGGGAACTTGCGGTGCTGGTTTCCGGTTAGATGATGTTTTATATTTCTAATGGATTTCAAGAGAAATTGAGAGTTTCGTAAACAAAATTTAAAGTATCTGCATTGAAATAGTGCACCAATGATGGGATGACAATATGGTAATTTACCAGATTAATCTTGAGTTAAAATAGTTGTTCCATTAAAATTTCAAGCTCAGTTTAACCAAATTCATAAATGCATCGATTTATCATAAATATGAGCTCAAAATCCATAAAAATGTCTCCTAATTTTTCAAAACCAGTTTAGGCGAATATTTCCATCATCAGTTAGCCTTGATATTATATATAATATTTCCATCATCAGGTAGATAGCCTTATTAAGGTAATGTTTATCTATATTCAAATGTTCATCTTTACTAAATAATTATTCTATGAAACTTGCTAAAACTTTCAAATAACTAGGATCAGCATTTCCTGAATTCGTGTCGTCTGCTGAACTGAAGCACATTTAGGGATATTCCCCCGTTTTCCTCTGGACAGCTTAAATCTTTCCGTATATTTATCGAATAATTTCTGCTTCTCCTATAGGTTCTATTATATTACGTACTATCAAGTTGATAAGTGTTTAAAACGTTAAATATATTGCTGCTTCGGATAGCAGTTACTTACTGCTTCTAAATGTACCAGCATTTTTCGGAGACTTCATAAAGAATTTCTTGGTGCGATTAATGATAAGATAATAAAATTTATGTTTCTTATGACTTAAGTACGTTATTAATCTAGTATTATAAATAGTACGCTATTAATCGAATTAAATTCATTTCAATTCATACTTAACTGATCCTTAACAATTGTCATAAAAATATAGTTTCTTTTATCTGTCGAAGCCATTAAAACTTTTTAAGTATATAGCTTAATTCAACAATAGCAATTGCTTGAGACAATCAGCTGATCCGGAGGATTGGACATTCGATAAAATCCAGAAATTACTCTTTATTTCATCCTATATTATTTACATATTCGTCATATTCAACTGCTACTCATTCAAACGAGAATGTTTCCTTACCGGGAGAGTCAATTAGCATTGATATCCGTGATGACCGTTATCATAACATACTTGTTGATAAGATTTTGGCTTTTTGTGAAATTTGACGCCGACAAGTCTTTTAAAATTGCATAAATATCCTCATTAATCGTAAAAAAAATCCCGGAACGAGAATAAAATTTGCGTGGAGGCACCCTTTAATTCCAACCAAGGAGCGAAGGCTAGGTGGACGTAAATAATTGCCTTTCACGACCAAAACAGTCTCCCGACACGACTATTAGCTGTTCAAAAATCGCGAACACGGCAACCCAATTGCATCCGGATATTCCCAGAAACGAGAGTCAGCCTGGGGAGACGATTCAACTCATTTTTCCAAACGATGAATCAGCAGCCGATCGCCATTTAACCCCCACTGCCATCTACACCTCGCCCCGTCAACCTCCTGATGCTGCCCCCAGCCGGACTCCTATCGATCTACTCCGCAGACGGTGGACTCGCACCCTACCTGTTGCGTCGGAATGCGCAGGCAACTTTTCCCGCCCGGACGCACGCCTAGATATAAATGTAATATACGCCTGCACCGCGGGTAAATGGGGATCGTGGGTTTTACGGAGGCGTGGGACGCCGCTCCCTCGAGAAAAGAGGGATTCCGCTAAATGGTTCCACTACGGAGGCTTCTTGGCCGGGAGATACGTGCTGCGCGAGGTCCGGAGGAATTAGGAAGGACACTTTCCCTCGCGTCCATTTAAGCGACATCGTTACGTTTTTAAGGGGACGAGGTTGGCTTCCTTTTTCCCCGGATTAAGGGGGCTTATTCGGGAAAAGGAACTGTTGCTTCGGCTTTGTTTCATTTCCTCGTAGACACCTTACAGATACTAGCGAGCAGATTGGCTTCGTAATTTTGATTGCTCACTTGAAGTAGCGCTACAAGTTTGTCGTCGGGGGCAGAATAAAGGGAATTCAATTCGTTGTCTGATTATTTCGTAGTCGCGATCATAGAGGCGATGATAGCAAAGTTGCCGATGTGTTAATGACGTGATTAATGGTGTTCAATTAGATATTTACTAATTTATTGCTATGAAACAGTTGGACGAAATGAGACTTGAGATATTACTTCCTCGCCTTTTAATAATAACGGGAGTGAGAGCAATTAATATTTATTTCATTAAAATACGAGTTGTTCCTCTCTTATCGTGTTTTATAAAAATCTCTATTGTAGCACGAAGAAAGAAATACATTGTTTTAAATTTTTTGCACTAAATAGAGGAAAATTAATCTTACTTAAATTTTTATTCCATTACTGTTTACGAGCATGATATTATGACACCCATTGAGCATGAGAGATGCTGAAAATAGCTTTACGTTTCAAGTATCAACTAATTAAATTCTACGAAAAGAGTCATTTACAGTATCATAGTGCTACACTTACAAAAGCTTTTTTCACCCACGGCATTCTTGCTCAGCGAGAAATGCTAAAGAAAAGCACTCTTTATCTAGGCCTTTTCACCTGCCTAAAGCTTTTGGTAGTTGGAGTGGATGAAACATATTATAGTAGTGGATGAAACATATTTTTATTGTTTTAATCCTAATTCATTGTTGAAGATTAAGGAAAGTTAAAGCCTGAAAAAACGATTTAAAAGCTTTCCTTAAGAACTCTAGTAAAAAAAATGTTGCAAGATTAAGCTGAAGTAACACAAAGTTTGAAGAATATTTATGCTCGTAGATTAGGCAGCACACCGAGGGCTTATCTACATAACAAAACACCAACACTAAATTAATAATAATTATACGCTACACAAACGATATTTTTAGCGGCAAGCTGGCGCCGGCTAGCTGCGGCTGGGATGTTCCGCTAAGTGTTCACACTTAGACCAGACCACGACCAGACATAGTTACACACTTCACCATATTCGCCAACGTATCTAAATACGACAAAAATTTTTATCGAACACAGAAGCAAATATTGCCTGCATGGCCAAATCTTGAGCATCAAAGATTATCTTAGTGCCGACCCACCGGCTCGAAATAGGAATGGAATCGACTTCGAATCACGATTTCTCAACTTTTAATGGATCAGAGCTCACCTATCACGTCGGAAACCGAGGTTCGATTCCCGGAAGGAGAAATTTTCATTTGTCTTTTGTTACTGAATAGAGAATATTATTTTTATCATAAATCATCATTTACTTCTTTCTCACAATGTCTTGCAAATGGCTGTGATGGTGTGAAGGCTACTGAGGAATAAGTGATGCTGAAAATTGGAATCTCATTTCCCATCGAATGCTGTGGAAGTTGTTGTTCATGTGGTCACTATGTTTCAATTATATGAATTTTCCCTTCGTTGACTTTCACTTCTGAATCGTTGAGCTGGTAATAAAAATAGTATTAATATTGATAAGAATAAAACGTCTTTTGGGCGAGGTTGAGACTAAAAGTCATATCCTCCGACTAAACAATATAAACTACCTCACTCCTCATGTTGCCTAGTTAACCTCATACTCTCTCAATAGGATTTTGGTAGCTGATGGTTGAGGAGCTTCAAACTGGTCATGGACTAAATTCGTGAAGAACTGGAAATAACTTCTTTACTTAAAATTTCCTGTTAATCAATAGCTTACCTGATAGAAACCATTAACCGAAGTTTTAATTATATCAACCCTTAACTATTATAGTTGACCTATAACAACCGAATTTATTCTTCAATATTTCCGCGGAGTACCGTCTGGAAAACGACGTTTCAGGATGTAAACTTGCTAAAAAAAGAGTCTTCACCGTAAAACCAATACAAATACACACCAGTCAACTATTTATGGCGTAAATTACGCCATCATTAGAACTATTGTTGATGTTGATGTTGAGATGATGGCGTGATTTACGCCGAAACAAGTTGACTGGTGTTTATTTGTATCGTGGTTTTTGTATAAGTCTTGTAGTAAAGACTCTTTTCTTAGAATGAAATCCCACCAAGTATCGCGGAATCTTGTTCAATATATGAAAAGTGTTGTAAACACCCCTGGAATCCTATGAATAGTTCCCAATCAGTCGCCATTTGGGACGGCGGCCCTCTCTCTCCGGAGGTCCGGAGGATGGAATGATAACGCTTACTGCAGAGGGAAAATGATTGGGGAGGAGGAGCTCCATCGGGTTCCTCGCCCAAGCAATTTGATGGGAGTCTTTGGAAATTGAAAGTAGCAGAAGACGTTGCTCGAGGAGATTAGTCGCACGAGAGATCCGTGATTGGAATGAGAATCTCGACGACAATCTCGAATGACGGATAAGACATCGATTAAAGTGGAGAGGTGTGAGAGAAAGCAATCGCACGAATTATCCGCTGCGGAAGTTATCCGTAGATTGAATCGCGAGGGTAGGCCGGGAGGTCGCGCGAGGTCTTGAAGCCCCGAGAATCGATCGAAACCCCTAAACGAGAACTAAATAGATACTGGTGGGCTACCATATGAACTTACATTTGCTAAAGGAACATATTACATTATAACCACAAATATCGATGTTTCGGATGGTCTGGCTAATGGCACAGTCGGAAAATTGTGTCAGTTGAATTCAACGACGATGTGGAAGTTTCGAAAGTGTGGCTTATTTTCCCAAATAAAATTGGGCAGAAGCTGCAGAAAAAATGTTCAGGATACATGGCACAACACAATATTGATCGCAATGCCGTACCTATTTTACGAAGGTCATCCGTAATACCAATGAATATTAATAAAACAATTAACATTCGGAGAAATCATTTCCCATTGGTATCATCATGTTCTATCACGATACATAAATCGCAGGGTGGGACGTTCGATGAGATTGTTTATGAAACCGACAAAAGCCACTCCATAGATTTAGTGTATGTTGCCTTATCGAGAGTGACGAATATTAATGGTCTATATATCACTACAAAAGATGACAGCAACATTTTCCACCATGGCAGAATAAATTCTATAGGTATAACAGATATACAGAGAGAATTTCAAAGATTATCACTCAATAGACTACCAAAAATTATTGAGTCTTTGGGAAGTTTTATTTCTAATAGGACAAGAATAAGTTTTCATTCAATAAATAGTCAGTCTCGTTGCACATGCACTCGATCTGAATGACAGCATATTCAAAAATGTACCATGCTTATATTATCGGAAACACATGTGAGAGATGGGCAAAACATCGCCATTCCGAATTTTCATTGCATAGCAAAGTATAAAAGAGAAAATTTTGCTGCGGGGGGAGTAGCAATTTATCACAATGAAAGTGACCATAATAATATAGTCTCTTCTCACATGGATGTTCATTCAAGGGCATCATAATCTCTTGTTGCAGCACAGTCTGCTATTGGAGAAATTTGTATTAGTAAATGCGTTCCACAAACTGGTTGAGAATTCGTAGTTGTGGCGCAATACATCTCTCCTGGTAAAACTGTGAATCAGATCATAAAGTTTAAACACCAAAATTTATTAATTTATACCAGAGAAGGTTCCGCACTGCTCGGTGAAAATTTTTATGAAATCCCAATGATAATGAGCGGCGATTTCAACATCAATTTTTCAGATAAACAAACAGAGCCATTGATAAATTTTCTAAAAGACAAACTAGACTTGGTAATATCGAATGATAAGAATCAAATTACGACCAAATACGGAACGACCATCGATGCTGTATTTTAGTAGGTATTTTTAAAGGTTTGAATCTAGAATATTTGTTAGTTACTTTAGTTATCATAAGCCGATTGTGTCTTTCTTGGAAAACCCTACGATTTCTAATGACCAACCAGAAAATGACCTTGATGAAAGAATGTTTATAGAAGAAATTACTGATTGAAGAGAAATATATTGAATGACAGGGAAAATGTCTTATACTTCTTTTATATATCCTGTCTGTCTGCCTGTGTGCGTGTGTGCGAATAGCCAAAGAATTTTCACTTCCACCGTCTGGTCCGACGCAGACCAAATTATTTTTTTATTTAAATTTTCTCCTAATTCAATTGTGATACGTGGAAATTCGAAGAGTTTGGACATATTTTATGGAAGCTCACTTTTGCTTGTAAATACAATACAGTGAGATGCTGTGAGAGTTAGAGTTATTTATTGTTCGTATTAGCTGATTTTCTCATTACTTTGATAGTGTCGATGAATAATAATGATGATAATATTTATTGTTCTCCGAGTAATCTCCAATAAGAGCAAAAAAAATAAAATAAAATGGTATAAAACTTTTTATTATTCGTATAATGGCGTGGAAGGTCGAAGAATTCAAGCAATATTTTATAGATAAAAAAGATAGATAAATAGATAAATATTAGATAAAAGAAGCTCACCGATGAAAATAAAAATAGTTGGATGTTAGACTGCTTAATATTATTTATGAAATAGTAAATTCTAAGTTCAATTGCCAATTTTTTATTACTTCCATAGAGTCTAAGAATAAAAATTATAATGTTTATTGTGATCAGAAGATATCTCCTATGATAGCAAAATAATAAAAACAATGCTCGCAAAAGTAGTTAAGAAGCATGAAGAAATGGAATGATGGAAAAATAATTAAGTTAGGCAATACAAGAATAAAATGATAAAATCGAATGTGCGAAATTTACAATATCCAAAATACACAATAAGAAAACAGTATATACAAGTACTTCACCTGTTTTGTTAGAATTGAATTAGTTGTAATGGATTATTTTTTTTGATAACTTGCGATGGTGGAGTGTTTAATTTAAACAGGTAATAAATCCCAGAAGTGTGAATTTGTTATACGGAAATATCTAAGTAATAAGTTAGTAATGGATGTGAGGTGACTGAGCCCGGATCTAGTACTAACGGATGAAATATACTTTTTACGGGTAAATCAATCCAAGATTTATTGCGGCTGCAATTCACGAAACAAACGATTTAACAAATATAGCAATTTCCTGTAAATTCGGCCAAATATCTATTGCGTATTATTTGTATATTATTTTATTTGGATTAAGGATTTACTTTGAATTTGATCGAGTTTGAATATCAAACACATGTTTTATTAGGTATTTTTTAACATATTTTTAAGTTAATAACTTTAAAAAATTTTTCCAAATGACATTCCATTCCATTCAGTAGAATATATGTATATATATACTGTATAATAATAACTGTCAATTCTCACTTTACAAAAGTATTTTAATAAAATTTAAGAAAGTCGGGTGCGATCTTTATCTGTTTTATATTCATAAATGTTTTCAATTATTTGAGATACTTAGGATACCTTAGTGATTACAGTTTTCAGGATTCTTTCCTCCTATGATTTGTCTCCACTTTTCTCTACATATTGTTTAATGCTAGGCTGTGTATCATTCATTTTCTAAAACGTACTTTTGTCATTCTCAAAGCAATTCAATCAAAGACTTGTTCGGAATTCCAGAGTATTTTACCTTTATTTAAATAGGCTAAAGTTTGAGAAAGTTATCCTTTCACTATACTTCGATGTGCTTATAATTGAAAACATATATATTGCCGAAAATGAATCAATTCACGCAGACAAAAACTGTGATTTATCCAGTGGATCTGGTCAGGAATTCTTAACACTACCAACTTGCAATAAGTAGCTTTGCATGGTCAACCGTTCAACAGAATTACAGCTATTTTTGTTATTGTATCTTCAATAAAAACTTTTCACTATTGTAAAACTCATTCGTAAAACCAATTCCGGTTATATTTACCACGATATTTCTATAAAATCCTTGAGTTCTTGAGGTAAATTAATTTTTTAAACATTTTAGCAGCGAGTGGGATTATCCTCCATCATTAGTGAAATGTTATTAGGAGATGAATAGAAAGGTAAACTACTTCATTTGGGTTCGTAGCTTCATAGAATTACTAATGTATTCTTTCCGTGAACGATACGCGATGATAACAGAGTAAAAAAAGTAGTACAAACAACCGGTGTTTGCTCCCTCTGCCACAGGCCTAAAGAAAATCCATACTGAAATAATGGTTGGAATTATTGTCAGAGACAATTTACCTAGATGCCAACATATGCAGTCTATGATACATTAAAACCAGTAGTCGGGACAAAATTACGGCCATTTTGAAGCTCTTTCGAAAAGATTTTTAAGGAACTTGCGGGTAGGATAAAGAATTGATGATCACGGAGGTCCCAGAAAATGCACATCTCCACATTTATTATAATAGAAATGTGCTTGAGTTCAATGCCAGTTGGGTGCAAAACTCCAGTTTGAAATACATTGCGGCGATTAAAAAAAAAATGTTGAAACCCTTCCCGATAACATGGAAACGTAAAACCTGGTGTGTGAATAGAAGTCATAAATACATTTTATATACACAGTTTTCTGTTACCCTGATGATCCTTGGTTCGATGCCAGATTGCCATTTGCATTCATTCATACATTTCAAATGGGGAAAACGGTAATGTTATTTTAGGATGTTCCCAGCATGATTTCGACTTCAAAATTTGTATTAAATTAGTGTTCTCCCTCCCAGGTTGTTATACGTAACCACATCTTGCGAAAAGGTTCTGGGTTTGACCCCAGATGATCTTAATACTCCCTTATGAGATGATTGTCGAAGATTTCAAATATTTGTATGAAGCTTTTCCGGAGAAGATGGAAATCCATGACCGGGCATGTAAAAAGCAGTCATTAACGTGCTTCAAAAACGCAATTCACCGATTTCCTATTGGTCCTTGGTTCGTAGCGAGGGCACCATTTGAACACTTACATTCATTTAAAAGGGAATACAAAGTTTTCTTTGGAGACTTTCCCGATGTATCGACTTACAATTTTAGAAACCGTCAAATTGACCCTTGCAAAGCCCATTACTTTAAACAGTTCGCAGTGGCAGGTAGAATTATACCATCAACTTGCTTGCAGAACGCAAGCGACTTTTACTTGTATTGTATAAATGTATTAATGAATACATAAGACATTAAAGTTACATATTTTGCACAAAAAAATCATGTGTACATATTATACAAATTATAAAGGAATGTATGTAATATGTTCCATTAATTATCAAAATTGATTTCCTTCATTTTTTAAAGCACATGAATACACTGAGCATGAATTCTTAGTTTAATTGTAGTTTATATAATACCTTCAGGAACCTTGCTGTCATATTTAGGAAGAAGCTTGTTTCCTGGTTTTTCTCTTAACGATCTTCCTCTTTTCTTAATAATTTCTCTCCCTAAGTCTTAGCATTAAATCATTGTAAATGTACATTGTAAATTCAACTAATATTGTTATCATATCCATCTAAAAAATATCACTCCCTCCGATATTACTTATGTCCATCTAATTAAACACTGAATATAACGCCCTCCGATATTGCTTATAGCGTGAAAATGAGAGCATTCTTGCTGGAAATGTTCTGCTCTGTGCGTAAAGTAAGTGTAACGACTTCGAATGGTCTTATTTATTTGCTACTGAAAGTAAGTATTGTTTAGGTCACTGCGCTTACTAGTGTGAACTTGCAGCAATGCTCTCACAATCATATAAAGCATTCCAGGTTTAGTTGAAAGTAGAGCTCTGTTGCTAAACCAAGGGAGACGAGGCGGTTGCAAATACGCGCCAAATTTGAATTCGTTCCTGTGAGTGTTATAAATAAAGGCATCGGAAAGCTCCTAGAGTAAGGTTTTTGAAAAATAAAGGATGCATGCACAATGTTTAAGGTTTGGTGAAGATAAATGCTCAGAATACCATTTGAATTACAGCGAATTAAAAATTTTATACGGTACACACACAAATGATTACTTTTAATGAGGGTTGAAGTGTAATAGAATGCCATTAAATGAAAATTTTCTTTCATTTGGTATAATAATTTCTTGATCACACTAAGCCTTGTTTGGTGTTTGAATTCGATTCATCCATGCCTCGTTAGTATGTACAATTGTTCTCTGTCCCCTTCGGCATTTCTTTAATTGTTTCAAGTAATTTTGATGCCAAAGGTCGATTATGTTTTGGACCTTTTTCGATTGGTATTATCTGCGTGCCACTTCGTTCGTAAACCAAACCGATGTCAATCAGTAGATGATGCAACGTGGTCGTTCTAAATATCGTAATCGTTGTCCATTATTGCTGATTTTAATATGGCTCTTAGAGTTGGAGGAATATTTGTAACAAACATCTGATACACATTCTTTCTCACTCCTGATCATACGAAATCATTGTTTATAAACATACCTAGCATTTTTGTGTGGCTCTGTAACCTTTTTTCTCTCGGTACATCTACATCTACATTAATACCCCACAAGCCGCCTTTCGGCGTGTGGCAGGGGGTGTAAACACAAGTTGAATCTAAACTACTTCTTTATTCGGTTATTGTTGCGTATCGTTCGCGGAAAGAATTAATTTTTAAAACTCGTACTCCATACATTGTCGATTGGATTGATTTAGTCGCCTCCACGGTCTCTTTTCATGCTTCGGAAACATCGATAGACTTGTGGATTTGTTGGTGGATACAAATACCCAAGTACACCATGGAAGTTTCAACTATTCTAAAAACTAGTTTATCTCATTGCACATCGAAAAATCATCTCACAAATACGTTAACTGCTTTGCTAGTCAAACTTAGTTTCCATAGAGTGTTATTTTACTTCCTATGACCGATGGTCCTGTAATGAATATATTCTTATAAAATGTCTAAAAAATAAGTGATACGCTCATTCCTCCAAGTTTAATTATTGAACAAAAGAAAAAAAGAGGACTGATTTTTACAAACCCGCTCTGTTGGATCTATGAATGAGAACATAGGTTTGGGACATGACGATGCTCGATAGTCAAAGGTACGAGACAGGAATTTAAAAAATATCGATGCCTAAGACGAAAAAAACATTCAAGCTGAATCCTAGACATGTTCATATTTGCTGAAGCTCTTGTCGATTGAAGAAAATATGAACATGTCTAGGATTTAGCTTGAATGTCTTTCGTCGCCACAAAAGAACAACAGTCCATCTTTATGTTCCACTGCCAAAAACACTTCAATTGAGACTACTTGATTAGAAACGCCATCTACGCCGTGAAGCTACTTGAAAAAATTATTTTAAGAAACGGGCATGGAAGGAATAAGAAAAGGCATGGCTACACATCCCCGCTAATTTTACGACCTTATGACGAAAGCTGCAGTGATTATCGAAAATCAAACTTAGCGCGCCAGCACGAGCTGATCTGGAGGTTAATAGGTTACATATGAAAACTGAACTTTGAACATACATCTAAAGAATGCTTAGAACCAAAATGAATGTTTTTTTCATGATGCATTCAATTTTTATCAATAATTGAAATTGTCAAATCTTAATCTTATTCTGTTCAAACTTTTTTTACCTTCGGGATATATGTTCAACTAACAAGTGAACTTATAAGAGCTTGACAGAAAACTATGTATAGATAAGACCACGAGTCAGGTGACATAAACAGAGATTTCCATCAGGAAGTAGACTTTATTCGTTCATTCGTGAAAGCGTTTATAGTTTTTATTAGTGAAAGCATCAGGAAAATTCAATCCACTCTCAATGGCTCGAGGTTATCGAAAAAATCAATATGATTACATGACAAAGTTTACTTTTATCAGTTATGAATGAACTCCCTCAGTGACCAAATATTCAAGGAAATTCAACATGCACGCCCCATACGTTAAAACATGCCACTGCGATTGATTGACGTAACTCTTTCTAAATTGTATCCGTATTTTCATTTGAATGAATATTCCATTGTTGTTATCCAATTATCAGAGGTCATTCTAAAGCTCCCGCAAGGCCTGACAAAGCCAGAGTCAGAGTTCGCGTTGTAAGCTCTTTAATGAAATTCACCAAAAGCTAGGACGCCAATGAAATCAATTGCTTGTTTAATGACGTCAACATCTGTTAAAACTAAAGATAGCCCCGGTGCAATCATTCCTAAAAAATGCAATGGAATGAATTAACAAACACTACGGCAGAGCTCTACCGGGAACTCGCAACATTTTACGGAGCGAAGTCCACTTCGCCAAACATACGACCCTTGTTTGGCTCACGAAACAATTAAAGTTCATCATCAAAACATAAATTGCCTCGAAAATCTGCATGGAATCCATTACGGTATGCCGTATTTACAGGTTTTGTCCTCATGTTTCCGAACCGAGTGAGTCATGTGCTTTATCGGTATTTTTAAAATTAATGCATGGGCATTAAGGATTCCGTGGCTGAGATTAATCAGAATGCGAGCAGAATGCAGAAGTACATCCTTTTCGGAATATGAATGGAATTTCACCGTGGTAACCGTGCATTTCTGCCGCAGGAAAAATTGGCTTTTCGTCATCGAAATTATTGCTTTCACTCCATTGAAAAGGAAATTGAATGATGCGGCTTTCCGATGCGTTCTTTTTGTGATTCATTCATAAAACATCAATCCACTAACCGAAGCATTCTTTTTGTTATTCAAAAAAATAAATCACAGCAAATATCTGTGGTAATACTCGAATTGGCGCAGGAACAATGGCAACGCATCCTAGTTTTTGACGCATCGATGAACACCCTAGGATGATAAGAAATATTCTCTGGGACTAGAAAAGCTGAAACGGTAACCATCCGTCCTGGGTCCGTCCATATATTTTGTTAACCATATTTTTCTGTGAAAATTTTTACAAATTTTATCGGCTGAATCTGGTCAGAACTTCTTTATATTGCCAATTTGCGATGGGTAGTATAGTGAGGTTGACTATTCAATAGAGTGACGATTCTCTCCTATCCGCTTTCTTATTACAACTACCAATTTCTCGTAAACATTTTCGGAGCGATCAGTCCTCGAAACGTTTTTTTAGATGCCATCTAAAAACGATTCGAGTTCTTGCCATTCAAGGTAGAAGGTGAATTAATAATAAAGTAGAATGATGAAGAATAATAAAGAAATTAATTTATGTAGAAAAGGAAAATTATATTTGTTGGTAATGTTATGCTGCAGAATAACTTCCTAGGCAATATAACGGAAGGAAAAGTACTAGGAAAAGAAGGAAAAGGAATGCAAAGAAAGAAGGTCTTGGATGACATAAAAAGTACTATGGGGGTCACAACATAAATGGATGGGAAAACAGTAACAATGGAGAATCATATTGTTACAACGACAAGGCTCCGTATTTAGAAAATGATGATATGTTTTAAATTAACACTCCATGTTTCTGTTTATCAAAAAACCTCACTCTTCATCCTATTCTAATATCATCTACATTCTTCCTACCTACATCAGAGAATATTATTCCATATTGCAACTTCTCTTAGCATTTGTAGCGGTCGGTCCATATTGAATGCAATTTAAGTGTGAATCATTTGCTAATAACGCTGCATTTACGTGGGGCCATTTGCGTCATCTTTTGGGCATTCCGGCTTCCAGGGAGGAGTGCAAGATCAATCTCCACAGCTTCCTGCAGCTTATGGTGGAGGATCCGAGGATGACTTTACTCGACGCCTTTCATTCCACATTCTCGAAAAAGCTTCCATCCAAATGACCCAATTAACATACCCCGTCTTCCACATTAGGAGTGGATTAAATTTGAATTACGGATAGAAGTGCCATTCTCGAAATTTTTCGAAAGTATCAGTCATGCCATCAGTACATTGTCCTTTTTCCGTTATCTAAACCTTGCGGCCACCAAAACCTTCAAAGTTTTGACATTCTTATTACTTTCCTCAATACTTCTTTCATTGATATCATCTATTTGAGAGGCATGAGAGTTATAGAATGATTTTTCAATAGCATTTCATTGGATATTCTTTCATTGATTTTCATTGTTTGTATTATATTACAGCCTATGGTTCATTGTCAAGTAAGTAATTCTATGTACCCTATAAATAATTTCTAAAAGTATGGATATTTATTCTTTCACTTCTTTTTCCCTCTAAAGACCAACATCACAAAAATACTGATGGGATTTTCATTTATAGTAATTTATCTAGAGGACTTCAGATTTAAAAAATGGAACAGCAGGAGGTAGGTGAAGGAATTTGGGGGTAAATTGCACTTCCAATATTAATAAGCATATCCTTAGGGGAGTCGGCGAGTGGTTTCCGGAGTCGACGATTGGACTCGGCGGAAGGCGACCTTCAAGAAGGCGTTGAAGCACCTTCATTTACCATCTCATTATTGATTAATTTACTTCGTTTGAATTGAACTATTTCATGCATTATTGTTTTGCTCCATTGCTGTCGTTTTTCTTTGTTCTTGGGTCACCAATAAATTGAATTCTTTGATTGAATTTCTCTGTTTTTTGTCTTTGTGAAGATAGACGTAATCGCTCCGTACCGGCCAAGCATCACGGACCTACGGAAGGTTACAATATAATGCAAACTCAACTAGAAATCTCTTGCAAAAAAGGGAAACTTGAATGTGTGTACCAGCTAGCTCTCACAGAGAATGCATGTCAATAAAGTATTCTAGTTAACAAATCCTTAAAATTAAAAATTTGACATAAATCAAGAAAATTGTCTATTTCATAAAGTAAATACTACTTTAAATTAAAGGTATATTAAGATGTATCTTTCTTTTGGGTTTGGATAGATTTTTCTGTAAGATTATAGTGTATACTGTATTCCTACGCCTTTTTGGTAATACCGTGGTAAAGAATAGATATTTAATGTACACTATATAGAAGAAATGTGTTTGTACGTAATCATTTGTGCAGTGGTAAATTATAAAAATTTTATGGAGCACATGTAGGTATCATCCTAGCCTTGAAGCTATTCTCTAATTACAAGGTCCATTAATCAACAGTATTAACAGTAAACAAAATTACCAATTATCTTAAATTCTACTTATTTTTCTTTTTCCAATTCCCATGTCTTCAGTTTCTGTATTTAGTTAAATGCCGTATATACCGGCGTATAAGTCTACCCCTAAAATTTTGATGTAAATTTCATGTTTTAGCATATGTTCAGCGTATAAGTAGATCCAAAAAATAAGGCAACACCCCTTCCCCAGCTTTATTGTATGGGAAGAAAAACTACGGTATCCATAAATATACAATAGCTTAAGGAATATTTGCCGCATAAGATTAAGACGCTAGAATTGTTTCTTTTACCTTCCTTGTCAACTTCTCGCCTCTGCTTAAATATTACAAAAGTTTCTTTCGTTAGTATCACTCAGGTTACACAAATAAAATGCATTACGAAACAGAAACAAAATGGTATTAAAAATTTATTATAGATACAATGGTATTATAGCGTGGTTGAATCAAATCACTGCTAAAACAACTTCCCATAACTCCTAACGCTAAATCGAATCATAACGATTATATAAACAAAAACAAGCCATGATGTGTTCATTGATCTTCATTTGTAAAAAGAAAACATCGAAATATAAATCAAATTTTGGGAAAATAAAAATACATGTGAAGAAGTGAATGCGAAGAATAGATTGGAATGCGTCAAATTTATTTTAAAGATATGAAAATGGTTTAGTAATTCAACTCTTTTATTATGAAAACATGTCATAACTCATACGCTTTCGGCCACAATTGTATTTCTTGATGAAATTTGTTTTATATGATATCTACGTTAATTAAACTTGCCAAAAATTAGTTTCAGTATGAAATAATTGTGTTGAGTTGCGAAAGTTTGTGTACAACAAATGTTAGGCAGGCAGTTTCACTCATTTACCCCTTGGTGGTAAAGGGTTAAATTTTATGTTCGGCGTATAAGTTTGAGATAATTTTTTAGGCTTCAAAGGTCGACTTATACGCCGGCATATACTGTAATTGCTTTTGTCCTATTGTCTTATCTGCTACCTATGCGCATTTCACCATTCTTAATGTTTTTGTGTGCTTTCCTATACTATCACCTGTGATATAAAATTGACAGCATACATCTATTCCTTTTATGTCAAAATTTACTTTCTGCTCATAAAAAAGGCTATGCCTTGATTGATTTCAGTGCCTCTCTTACTTATACAGTACCAAATAACAGGAAACTAGCTTTTAAAGTTTTTTCTCACTTTCAGTTTTTTTAATACACCCCATTATTTCAATCACTCTTAATATTAATAAATATAAGAAATATATCCTGAGATATCTCCAGAGATAATGCTTATAGGCTTTTCTAGAGATCAATTTCTAATGATACCCATCTAGATTTAAATATTACTATGTTCTACCTAAAAATTAGAGTAGTCAATGAGAGCTTGGAAATTTAGGTTAAATATTTAAATTAGAACTGATAAGTAAAAGAAGCTATTTTTCAATTGAAAATTTCCCTTTATTTTCCATGGAGGTATTTTCCTAATCTGATGTTTATTTTTTATTCATATACACAGATTGGGTGTAAAATTTTGATATTCTTCTATAAGAATATATGTATTTATTTTTTAAAATATTAATATATCATGGGTTTTATAAAGCAGAGATGATATAGTGAGATATTCCAGTCTGCTTATCTTTAGATAGTTTTCATAATCATGGTCATTTTGAATCATTTCATATTTTTCAATAAATCTATCACATTAAAAAAGATTTTTTAATTTGAATCCTTAGTTTTCATATAGAGACTTGATGCTTTCCTGGTGAATATATGCTTCTAAAAAAAATACAGATTACAACAGAATTTACTTATTTACAATCTACTTCCTTGGTTCATACTCAAAGCCATACATTGATGATTAAGCTTTACAGTCACAGTCATGCATTTAACCATTGCTAATTTTTGAAGAGTCATTTTATTTGTACACATAAAAACTACCCATGTATTGGTAATCCATTCCTTTTCCGAAACACAAGCCTCTCATTTTATTTTATTCCACTTTAATATCATGATGATGAACTAAAGACTATTCTCAGTACCTTCATCTTAGTCACTTTCCCAAAATATTTGTTTGAAAGCTATCATGACGAATAAGTGATTTACATTCTTCTTTCAATTACCTAATATTTATCTATGATGTGTTGTTTTGCACTGGCTCTGGCATCTCTCACCCTCCTATGTTTGGTGGTCTCACCACCACCAAACATAGGAGGGTGAGAGATGCCAGAGCCAGTGCAAAAAGGTCTCACCACCACCAAACATAGGTGAGGGTCAGGGCCTTCAGCCTACCGACTCTTTTGTGACAAGACGTGCCTCAGCTACTGACCGATCCTCAATCGGTCGCCCATGATGGTCTTCAAATGTTGTATATAACTTTTGGTAATAAATCCACTCATCCAACCGAGTTTAGTAGTAGTAGTAGTATTGTTAAAAGTGCTTCAACAGCTTAGGTCATTTTGCACATTGGCTCCCACCGGGATTCGAACCCGGGAACGCTTTCACCAAAGGCAAACGCGCTGTCCACATGACTATCCGGGAGCATCCGAATTTAGTCTTTCAATGTCTTTACGACAGTAGCATGAACACCAGTACCAATATGTTTCCAAAAAGTAAGTGTTGGAAGAATTATCTGGCTAAACATAATCTTTTTCTACCACTACTATGGCATTTATCCATTGTGTAGCATCTGAAGTAGCTCTCACCATAAATTTCTCTAAGATGTTCATGAATCAGTAATCATCAACAAATATATCTATGCATATCTATTATATATAGATGCATCTCCGGATTCATTACTATATATAAAGCTGCAAATCCGACTCATTCATACAAATTCCTGGGCATTTCTAATCGAGCTAGAAGGCTGAAATTTTCAGAGGAGAATCATAATAAACAGTCGAGTTGGAAAAAAATCGAATATCTACAGGTTTTGTCCTAGGTTTGAGCCCAGAAACGATTATATTTTTCAATGTTTTTAAATGGGGAAAACGAAAAATGGCCATGCAGAGCAAATTTCTTTCGTTAATTAAATTATGAAAACTTAATCCTAAAGCAGTAGGACTTGGTCTGTATTACGTCTAAAAGAATAAAATAAACTTTTCTTGTGACCGATTTTAACATTCCTGCACGAAATTCGCAAAATCTTAGTTTGAACGCCAATTTTGTACGTTTTTTTCTCCTAATTTTGAAAATTAAATCTATGGCAACAACCATTGTTTGAATCGAAAACAAGTTTGTTTACGATCCTATTTTCATACGCCATGATAAAGGTTTGATGCATTTTTAATTATTTTAAATGTTTCTTTCGATATATGTTATTAATGAATGCTGAAAAATGTAAATGTCATCAAAATAGACAGTGGATATCTGCACGGTCAATGAATCAATCGTGAATGCATGCTGTGATAACATAAGTTTATGTAGAGAATACGAGACCATTAACAACGAAGATAATCGTAAGTCATGTAAGTAGTGAGATTATTCTAGAATGAAGTACATAGATACGAATATAAATTAATAAATAGGGATATTAATGTAAATTAAAAGGTTTAACGACAATCTTTAGAAATAACATAACTGTAAGCATTACGAATCATTAGTTTCGCGAACACTATAATTTATTAATATATTATATTTCATAGCTCACATACTGAACTCTCATCTAAATGAACAACAAATATCTAATCAGGAAATACATGGTATTATTGATCTATGTTAGGATATCGTTGGTTTAAGCATATGGTGGATTGCTTTTCGTGTGTGTGAGTTTCTGTTGTTTTAATTTTATGCCTATTATGTTTATTCTTTCCTATTTTAATTACATATAATTATTCTGTCATCCTTTCCAAAGAGAATTGAAAATTAAGTTCTTTTTCTACGTTTCTTTAATTAATACGTAGTACACAATTAGTTCGTAATATATTACGTAATTCAACATTCATCAAAATAAAAAAACAGAAATCTACTCATAAAATACACTGATTTCCTTCAACGACCTTCTGATTTCGTTGTTCTACGCTGGATAATTCTTGGTTAGTAAAAACAATTTTTGCATGTATTATTGTATGAATATTATTTTCCCATCTTCTCCAAACGGACGGAAACGGAATAAAGTTCTTTTTCTACGTTCTTTAAAACTATTTACATAATTACGTTGCCTATTGTCTATTTGTTTATTTAATTAGAAACGGAGCTCATTGTCGTAGTAGACACCATTTAATGAATATAGGATTATTTTGCAGAATGTCTTGCACTCAACCACATACTACACAGGTAATCGTCTATTTATTTTCCGCATTTTTATCTTATGCAGATTTTTATTCTGACTTTACTTTGTTTGGCGTATTTCTTTAATATAATTTTACGAATGCGTATTCATTAAAGACTCCCGTATCACATAAACTCGAAAGGCTTTAGAAATAATTATTTTACTATCATATTATTTGACGAATCTCGATCTCACTTATTTGAAAATTATGCATACAATAGACAGTGGTATAATTAACAAAAATTTTCTTTCCATATATGTTATTACTGAAGGTTGAAAAATGTTAATTTCATCAAAATGGACAGCGAGTATCTGCACGGTCAATGAATTATTCGGGAATACATACTGTGATAACATAATTTATGTAGAGGATACGAGACCATGTATCAACGAAGATAATCGGAAAAGTCATTTAAGTAGTGAGATTATTCGAGGATGAAATTGAAAGTTCTACAATAAATCTATTTAGGGGGAATAGGAAAGCAATTTAGCTTATAAATTTTCATTAGTTACTGGTATTATACCGGGTCAAATCTACATGTACCTGAGTAAAAGTAAGTACCGCTGAAATTTACATAATCTTAAAATGACAATTTCAGAATATTAATGAAATTAATAGTTTTCCGGCAATCTTTATAAATAATATAAATACAAAAATTACGAATCATTAGTATCAATACCACTAAATTTGAGTGATATTTCACTTCATAGCAGACTAAACCAAATCCATTTATCATATACTGAATTCAGACTATAAAGTTCCAATGGAGAGCAATTTCGCTGAACATTCTCATTAGTTACTGGCGAAGTAAGTATTATACGGGATCAAGCCTACCTATACCTGAGTAAAAGTAAGTTCAACTGAAATTTACATAATCCTAAACTATTACTATCAAAATATTAATGTAAATTGATAGTTTTAACGACAATCTTTAGAAATAATATAACTACAAACAATACGAATCATTAGCATCACGACCACTATAGTTTAGTAACAGTAATTCACTTCATTCTCACTTAACCTAATGCATTTATCATATACAGACATTGTGTCTAAAAAGTTCCTTTGCGATGGTCGTTTCCGATTCCTGCTTTACTGCGTTGTATTTAATAATAATATTCATAACTTCTCTGATGAAAACAGGAAGATCCAAATTACAACCATTTCAATAACTATTACTATTAACAAAGACACTCAACCATTCTATAGACAGAAAATCTAGCAAGCCGGAATTCAAACCTTGGTGTTGTAGTCATAGCGCGCTAACCACTCCGTCACCGCAGCCGGTGTGTAAGGTATTTTGCCCTTAGTTTCTCCTACGATCGACGGATAAACTCAAGTGCACTGACTCGCGTGCCACCTCACAGTCTGCCCTCTGTAGATGACGTTCCTTTTAGGAGGGGAAGCAATAAGTAAAGTATTCCTCACTTTCATACTACATACATTGTAATACATTGTCACCGGAAAGCTCATACGGACAGCCAGATCCATTGCTGCCCGCCTTTCTTGAACTGCTGCTGCTACGTTCATCGAGGCGGGATCCCGAAAGAGATACCACGGAATCAGCCGATCGCCGCCGAAATCTTTGACCTTATATATTCATTTAGAACTGAAATCCAAAACTAAGAAAGGTAGGAATTGAATTGAGAATCGACGTGTTTTCACTTGCCAGCTGTATGTCGCGCTAGGAAGAGTACTTTCTTCAGATAATATCAGTGTCTTAGTTTCACCGGAGAGGACATTTGAAAACATTTCGCACGCCGTCAATATTGTCCTAAAATGTTTAATAGGGTAAATCTCTGCTCCATTTTTCCATTTAGCATTATTTTATTAATAATTCGGTTGAGATGTCTATGTTTTCGCGTTTATACTTCATTTAGTCATTTAGGTATCCCTGTTATTTTTTCTCAATTTTATGTGAAATACTTTTGTGCATCTTGCTACAATTAGTCGGCATATTTTCCTTCTGTTACTCTGAAATTTGAAACTAATTTCATTTGCGTGTTTTATATTGGTTCCATATCGTCATCTGTCGTTTAATTAGATATGACATAGATTAATGCATGTTTGTATGTTGGATGAGATTGATTTGATTTAATTTGATGCACAAGATTTGATCTAATCATATTGTCATATACCTCTTCAAAATTGTCATAAAATCCTGGAAATTGATCAGTATTGTATCACTAAGTGTTTTCTTATATTGAAATAAATGTTCTCCTCTTCTAGTGCATGGTTGGGTTTTTATGTGATTTCTTTTTGTTTTAAGTTACTTCCGTTTCGTTACAAGACAAAACTTCTTCGTATTGCGTATGAATTGCTTTAAGCATACCTGCATGTTTCCCGAGGAAAGAGGACAAGTTCTTAATATTCTGTTGATTAACATTAACAATATTTTTTTTGTGATTTTATTCCTGGTAAATCCTTTCGCGCATTCCTTTGCATGAGAACATTTGCAGGTCATTTAAGATCAGAGAAAAGATCAATTAATACTCTAAATTTATTTTATCTTTGATGTTATATGTTAACAAACATCAATTCATAGATATCTTACTCTTGATTTTGAAAATTTTTAGTTGAGTTGCCTTATTTATATTTGTTTATTTAATTACAAATGGAGCACATAGTGCCGCGGTAGACACCGTAATGAACATAGGATTCAATTGAAGTATGCCTTGCACTGAACCGAGTACTACTGGTAAGGAATCCTCTATCGATTTCTCGCATTTTTATCTTACGCAGATATTTTTTCTTACTTTACTTTGTTTGGCGTATTACCTTAATTTAAATTTACGTATGCGTATTAATTAAGGTCTCAACTGCAAAACTCCCGCCTCGATTAAACCTGAAAGGCTTTCGAAATAATTATTGTATTATTTGATGAAACTCGATCTCACATTTGAAAATTAGGTACACGATAGACAGTGAAATAATTAAAAAGAAACATATTGCAACATATAGACCCACAACTCAGGGTAGTGTCCCATGATAATTTTCATTGCTTGCATTATGCAAGCACCCATTTACTAGTTCATATATGTAGATACCCAGATACCCAGATAGGATACAAATTCACAGGCTAAACCACAAGCGTTAGTGAATTGAAATTTTTACGACGTATTGGCCATAATGTGTAACCGCCAGAAAAATTGCGATTTTGAACCTCAGTGTCATGGGTTCGATTCCAGAGGGCCCCAAAGTCCCGATTTTTTCCCTTTAAATGCATTGCTTTGATTTTTGGGAATTTTTAAAAAATACTTCCAGGATAGGTAGAGAATCAAAACTCAAGGAGCCTATGTGCATAGTCATGATCTATTGAGAACATAAATGACTTTACCGGAAAATATCCTGGGTTCGATGCTAGGACAATGCAAAATTCGGCCGTTTAAAATACACTGAGGTAGATTTTCATTATATTTTTTCATGCACTTATCGAAATGATAGGAAGTTCATGCTCGGCTAAAAGATGTATATTAGAATTAGTTTCAGAAAAAAATTAAGATAAGACCGTACTGTTCCTGGGTTTGATGCCAGAGCACATTAAAATTTCTCTCATAAGGAATATATGGGAAAAGTAGGACATCGTTTGAGGCAGTTGAAGCCAATATTTATGCAAGAAATTTTACACATAGTTAGAGGTGATCTTCTGTTGTGCTGCATAGGAAGTATCACTCGAAAGACCTGGGATTGATGCCAGACGATTAAATTGCAGCGAAATTTAAGAATATTTTCAATCTTTTTTTTTTCTTTTGTGGACCGTCCCGAAATGATGCCGATATGAAATTAGTATTGTCGATCTGCTTGCAGTATGCAAGCTTCATTTTACTCGTATATTATATAAATATAAAATTGAGATATGTAAATGATCTTTTTAATAGTCCTATGGGACTATACAGTGACGAGAAAGAGTAAGTATCTCTTTGCTGGTTGATAGAACTGTACAAAATTTTTCGATTCCTCTTGCAACTAGACCTTTAAATTTCCAGTCCATTAATACTCATGCTAAACAATAAACTGCCTACTAACTTTTCCTAATTTTTTTAACATTCTTTTGTATGCAACAACTAGTTTTTGCTTTCACTTCTTATAAATTGGATTACTCTATGCTGTTCTTCTTTACAGTATTTCCACAAGGTCATATACATGTTTCTTTTGTCTTCTGGCATCAAAAAGGGCAGTAAATGACTAATACCATTGCATGGCTAGATTTGGCATGCTTGTACAGCTAATACCATGAAGCATTACCAGATTTTTGACACATCCATTATTTATTCCATTTTCTGAATATATTTTACATAAGTTAAGAATATGCTGAAATATTACTAATGAATAATATTTAGTAAGAAATATGCTAAAATATTACTAATGAATAATATTTACTTCACATTCTGGAATATCTATCAAATCAAAGGAAGCTGAGATTGCATAATAATTTGTCAGTGTTTAGGACTGAGCAACATATGTGGTTTTCTTTAGTTACATGAAAAGAATATTTAACTTTAATTTAGTTACTTTACAGGGTTTGGCTAATTCTTTTCTTTATTAGAAAAAACCTATGGCTTATTTTGTGTATATTCCAAGTTTATGGGCTAGCTTTTTGGGATATTAAGAGCTTAAAGAGAGTACACTGAATTTATATTTAAATGTGTTCTATAATTGACAACAAAATGTTTTTGAATCTTTAACTTCAATATAAATTCATCATTATGGAAACCTCCTATGAAAAGATTATATGTATTTACTCTTTATATATTGCATTATGTCTGAAATTTTCAAATTTAAAAAGTGAAAAGTACTTTCTTTTTCCTTTCGTCCATTTGAATAGAGCATGTTATGATATTATCAAAGGTATGAATTCCTTTTATATTCAAATCCCTTGGATAATTTTATGATGAACTAGGATGGAGTAAATTATCTATTTTCTTTTTTTGGTGCTAAGGCACATAACAACAAATCATTTCATGTTATTATTTTGAGCAACCTCATGATGTCATTCACCCAGTGTGCGAATCAACGGGAGGAATTCTCCAGCTTGTAAAACTGTTTCCTTGGCTGATGATAGCAATATTCTTCACTGCCAGGGAAAATTGTTTCCCCCTCTTACTTTTAGCAACTAATGGTTACTTGTACTAGTTTATACAAAGGGGCGAATCTCCTTAAATTACAGTCTTTCTTTCAGTCAGATCTTTCAATATCACAACAGAGGAAATGTTATTTATTTTGATGTAGGTGTGCAAAGCAGATTGGCAAAATATATCTGACCCCTGAACAAGAATAAGTTTACCCCTCAAAAAGAAGCTGCATAAAAAGAAAGATATAAGAAGGTTATGAAAGATTTGAAGTACATGAGAAGGCATCAGAAAAGCCAAAAATCTGGAAATGATATCCTGGAACAATGGTGTGAAATTGCCTTCTGGAACATTAAAAATCACCTAACTTTAATAATGGTTTATGCATTCATTTCCTTAATGCCCCTTATAATGCCAAACAAAAAGTACTCTTTAAAAATATTTCAAAAGTCTTTCATACATTTGGCATTACAACACAATATAATGATTGTTTTCTTGCTCGGAGAAATTTGAGTATGAAGCCAGAAATACGTACCCAAGTTAAGAAAGTCCTTTCTTAACTTGGGTATTCTCTTTATTGAACTTTTGCACCTTCACATTTCTGCTTGTTAAAGCTGTGGATCACAAAAAATAGCTTATCAAAATCATATCAAATCCCTACCTTACCATCCATATCAAAATCGAACATCAGGATATTTATTCTGTTTGAGGCTACCAGTTAGAAGAGTTGGCCCAAAGGTGTTTGACAACTCTGGTCTAGTAAAATTTAAGAGCTTCTTTGATACTATTTCTAATAAGGTATTGGAGAAAAATACTGATATTGCAAGTATAAGTTATTAAAATATGAAGTTTTGAATAAGAGGTTTTAAGCTGTCTTTGTTGGCTTTCCTCACCTCATTCTCCTTTATTCAGAGAAAAACCAAAAGGATCAATGCTCTTTTTAGAAAAACCCAATGTACTTTTCAATAGCGATGGTATCGTTCTCATGGGTAACTTATAATTAAAGTTTTTGATTACCTGCTAAACTACAACTGCTGTAAATGAGGTTTTATGTATTATCACTATTGCTCATTAAGGAATCGGAATATAAACCTTAAGTCTTGGAAACCTTAGGTTAATGGCTAGATATGTATAATTTTGAGCAAGTTCATGCAGGGGGTGAAATATTTGTCTATAAAAGTTGTCCCTGGTTTGATTTACCTTTCACAAAAAATTGTAGAGCTACCTGACCTTATAGCTAGCAAATCCATCATGGTCTAAAAAACGCAATGGGGGGGTTCACAATCATTATGCTAATTCCAACTAACCCACTATACTTGTTCACATATGTTATGGAACCATGAATTTTAATTTTATCAACATTGGTTAGTGAGATATTATTTTAATAAGACTAAAAATACACCTTCAAAAGACTGATGAATACTTTCATGATTCTGGAAAGTTATCAAAGGTATTCAATATGTATAGGTTTATGAAGATATATATTTGAACAGCATTGGAAAATTGAGAGATCTCATTTAGAAAGGGAACACTGGAGATATTTTTGGTTAGTTTCATGATAGAATAATCAACATCTGTTCATTAAGAAAGCCTGAAGGTGGAATAAAGAAAATGTTTATAATATTCTAACATATCCATTCACTCCCATTATTACTATAAATATACACCCATATTTCCTATAAAAAGTAGCTTCAAAGCATTTTTTATCATTAGCAACCTACATGATCATTATGCATTAAATCAATTATATTTATAGCTGTAAGAATAAATAAAATAAAATAATTAAAAATAGTGAACTAGTTCACTATTTTTAATGATTCTTGGAAAACTCAAGTCAATATTAGTTTTTGCAGCTTTACTCAATTGGTATACAACATTGGTATTGGTAACTCAACAGCTATTAATAATAAAAGGAGTTTGAAATGAGGTATATATAAAGGAGAATAAAAATTTAAATTAAAATGTTTTCTGAGAGTTTAAGTCAATATATTAATGCCAAATCATTTCTAAATAGGCTGGATTAGTAGGGATTCAGTGGAAGTAAGCACTCTATCTTATTTATGGACTGGGCTACATTTCCCAAATTCCTGCACACTACATTTGATTTTCAATACATCCATTACATCACTCCTCACAGAGTTCTCACTACCGCCTCTAGATAATATACTCATAATGTAATCATAAAATTGATAAATGTCCTGTGGCTGAGCATGAGCAAAATCATCAGACCATTCCTCATATCCAATGTAAAATGATCACAATTGCTTTCCCTCTTAAAATTTTAAAAGAAATCTGTGTTGATTAAGGATTTGAATTTCAGCTAGGTTATTAGGCTATGGTCTAACCAAATTGGCAACAAATTTCAACCACAATAATTTATAGCCATCAGCTGCAGTAGAGGAACAAATACAAAATAAATGGTCTATATACATGACTGCTGATCTATACAACAGTCAAACATCTAGATATCTTATGTAAACAGGTCTGTGGAGTAATCTAATTGATCAACAAGAGAGAGACGATGAAGTCTTAATATAATTATTTCTTGTAAGAAAATTGAGGTTATCATAATTAAACTCACACCAGAATATTAAAACATTATATTTTTCCTTTTAGTAAAAAATATATCATAATATTTAGTTGATAATTATGACCGCAGTTGAGAATTTGCTCGTGGCTTCGATTTGTAACCCATGATAATTCTTTTTCATCTACGTATTTACTGCTTCAAAAGTTAATCTTATCTTTAGTATCTACGATATAAAGATTCTATAATTAAAGAATTATAAAAAATTCTCTATTTAATTCCTAAGGAATGGAATTTATTCAACCCTTTATATCAATTAACTATTCATTTCAAAGTCAAACGTCCCGCTGAGATTCTAATTACGCGTTTCATTTTCCGTAAACATGTCGACGAAAAAGCCAGTTGTCGGAGGCAAAAATAAGTAAGTATATCGTGTTTTATACCGGAATTTCTTAATTTTGGTATTAATCTATCTTACATTGCAGTATCAAGATCGCACCAGGGGCTACAGTTTGTAAAGAAAGTGAAATAAGAGGTGATGTTTCTATCGGCGCTATGACTTTCATACATCCCAAAGCAAGTATTATTGCAGAAGACGGTCCAATAATTATAGGAGAAGGTAATATAATCGAGGAACAGGTTCGAATAATAAATAGGTAAGCTATAAGCTAAGTAAATTAGTTGTCATTTCTTGTGATTTTAGTGCTTGTAGAATTTAACTTACCTAATGGCACTTTCGTTTTGAAGGCTTCCTCCTGAGCTGAAAGAAACACAGAAATCATCTCCTGTAATGATCATTGGTGCAAGCAATGTATTCGAAGTAGATTGTCATTGTGAAGCGTTAAAAATCGGAGACTTTAATAACTTGGAGCCAAAGTGTAAGTTACTGAATTCACAAGGTTCTTTTTTCTGCTACGAGCATGTTATATTGAGAAATAAGGTTGTATACTTGACGATTGTTGTGCAGGAATATCTATCGCATTTCATTAGCTAAAACTAAGTAAACGTTATACGTAAATGTGAAGGTGTTTAGGTGAAATGCAGTTTTGGGTTCGACTTGGTTTTCATCGTTGCTGTTCATATGAGCATATTTCAACTTCGTTAAGTTTTTCATCAGTAAATTTGCTCATCTTTATTGTACTACTGCCTGTTAAACATGTTCATTTGAATTTTATTGCTTTATTCAAAGGTTTCGTTGGAAGGGAAGTAGAAATTAGCAATGGTTGTATAATTGGTGCAAAATGTAAATTGGACAATCCCAAGGTTTTGAAGGAAAATACTGTGATATATGGTGGCAACTGCATCGAAAGAGTTCAAGCTGACAGACCACCGGTAATGTATACTTTAATCTTTTCAGTAGTATTTAGGTACTTTCAATTGCATGTGATTATTATTTACCAGATCTATGTTCAAAATAGCACTGTAATAATTATTCCGATCCTCATTTCATCACTTTCATCATTAGAAAATGTAGTCCTTTCTACAATAATCCATCAAGTGCTATTATTTCTTACTTTAGACGAATTTTACTTTAATATTTCCGTATTCCGTGTCGCATGTTCTCGTTATTAGTTAAATTTCCATTCTAATGAAGTACTTTTTTCATTCAAAGTATCTAGGTTCCTTCTAACAGATCTTGACTATTGCTTAGACCTGATTATTGGTATAACAATAATTTTATTTTACGTGCATAGTTTGCATCTTAAAAATACACGATTTATATAATTCAAAAATTAAATATGTATACAAAACAAATATCAATAAAGAATAGTAAGATTCCAATCAGAAGAGCCACTGCTATGCATGAAGTGGAAATTAGAAATTGCTGGTGGTATATTCATAAACTGTTATAATTCCATATATATATACTTGTATTATGTACGTATGTACATTATAGAGATATTTAAGATTCGAGCATGTCATTTTGTTCCTCTGACTTAAGTAAATAGTGAAAATATATAGTGCACTGCTATAGGAATGAGTATATAAGTCAATATCAAAACAAAATCAATGATAAAATTACACAGTGCATTGCTATGTGAGTGAGTTTAAGTCATTATCAAAGCAAAATGTTTATTAATCATGAATATGATTGAAAATACATTGTTCCCAATCAAGACTTCTCAGTAAGCAGCATGAATAATTTTTTTGGCAAGTTTGCCATATATCGAATAGTTTTAGGTTTCAATAAGCATCCACTCACAGTGCATGACTTACATACTGAATACAGGATGTTAAAATTTATGTCTAAAATAGATATGCCAATGGAAATGAAAATTCATTTTTAAATTTTAAGTGCTATTAATTTTTTTGCTGTATTATGATGCACCTTTGTAAAGAAATAGAAACCTTAGAAATTCTCTATCAAGTTAAATGAATTAAAACATCTTACAGTCAGCTTTTGGATGATTGAATTAATTTCAATTTTATTTCCAGTCATTAACGTCACAGCTGGACTTTTTGATAAGAATCATCCCTAATTATCATCACCTCATCAAACCAAAAAAGAACTGATAGTTAAATTTCTTTATGTATATTGCACATATGATTGCACCTCAGCTGCTTGAGTTTAACTCAATATTCTTCAGAGAAACATAGGTTTCTGTGAAGTAACCTGTCTCATTTCTTGGAGCAAGCATTCTTCTTTTATATAACAGCTATTTAATAAATTATAAATCTTATATCATGTTAAATATTGGTTATGTAATCCAAAGAAATAACTGAAATAAAATCTTTTGTATGAAATTGTTTTTCTATAACCATCCATTTGTTATTGATAGATATCAGGCTGAAATTAAATTTCTATTTTAGCAATTGTTTTTGTCATTCATGAGTTACAAAATCTTGAGCGTTATCTCAGAATAGCATAAATTTCAAATCACAGTTTATCTCAATTTGGTCAATATTATACATGGCAACAAACGATAATCCAGAACTTATGATATGAAACTCTTATTTCAGTATTTTTTAAGGTTGTGTAAGGTTGTGAAATTATTATTGAGATTGACAGATTATACAAGAGTATAGGTAATTATAAGGAATGAAATGCACTCTTATTAGCAATAAAGTTGTCACATTAATTTTTTTGAAAAGTTTCTTTGAGTTACTGTTTTAAATATCAGCAAATGTTAAGTTCAAAGTATATTAACTGGTATTAAGTAACCTAAAAATGCCAGTAATCTGTGGACAAAATATAGAAACATATATCAGGCCTCTGATAGCAATAGTTGAATTGCCATACCCTATTTATTTCTTAGTATCCAAAAGAATATTAACTTTTTCATCAAAAACTGTTGCTCATGAATATATCCATCAAGTGGATTTTGGTTTGTCTCCAGCAAAAAATCTATTTACATCATTAGCTCACTTGTTAAAAAAATTATGTATTACAAATTATCTTTTTATTAACAATTTATAATTCCAGAAATCAATACATATGGTAAACAATAACTGATACAATATATTAACTAAGTATTAAAAGAGAAATGACTTGCAATTTCACAAAATACTTTCGAGAGGTGCATTTATTATAGATTCATTATATATGAACATATTTATAACACGTGAAGAGAATGGTGAACTGACAATAAGAATAACACAATAAAATAAATGATCTTTCCTACTTAAGTGTAAAAAATATGCATCACATTTACAAATTCAATGCAACTATGAAACCAATTTTATGACTTCTTAAGTCCCTAAAGGTATGCATGTATGTAAATAAATTATATGTCCATAAACCCTGAACACAAATTAATGAATTAGTGCAAAATTTGAGGCTAAACCTCTAAGTATATCCATAGAGAAACATCTCCTGATGGAAAAAAATATGGTAATCTTACCCTAGCAATGTAAACATGAAGAAGGTGTTATATATGTTAGTACATGGGTCAAAGTTCTATTTGTGGTAGCAATATTTTTAATTTGGTTTATGCTCTTCTATTATATATAGATGCTTCTCCGGATACATTCATATATATAGATACCCAGATAGGATACAAATTCACAGGCTAAACCAAAAGCGTCATTGACTCGAAATTTTTACGACGTATTGGCTATAACGTGCAACCTCCAGGAAAAAGCCGACTTTGAACCTCGGTGTCATGGGTTCGATTACAGAAAGCCCCAAAGTCGCGATTTTCTCCATAAGAATACATGGCGGAGATTTTCGAAAATTTTTTTGGGGCACTTCCCGGAAAAGTAGAGAGTTGAAATTCAAGGGATCGCTAGAAGCCGTGCATATCCAACGTAAATCACAAAGACATCGTCGAGTATGGTCCATGGTTTGATGCTAGGACAGGGCAAATATCGGTCGTGTAAAATGCATTGTGGCTATTTTTAAGATTTTTTTTGGACTTCTTCCCGATAACATGGAAACTTGAAATTCGGCATGGGGTTGGATATTAGAAATATATTTCATAATCAAATTTTACATATCCGCTGATGGTCCTTGGTTCGATCCCAGAGGGCCATTTAAATTCCTCAATGCACTTCTTACGGAGATAACAAAAACAAATTTTAGGTACTTCCCGGTATGATATCGACTTCAAACTTTGCATAAAACAAGACCAAGTCCATACAAATCAAACTGTTTATTCACAGCGATCAAGATGTCCTTGGTTCGACACCAGGCGTCTCCTCAATCAGTAACTGATCCGAATTTCAATAATTATTTTGAACCGTTTACCAACAATATAGAAACTTGAAATTCGGCATCTAAATAGAAATCATAGATATATTTCAAAATAATATTTTAGATTTCCATGATCGTCCTTGGTTCGAATCCAGAGAGCCATTTACATACGTGAAAATTAGAACGTCTTTTGAGCAGTTGTAGCCAATATTTCTCCTTGAATTTTCACAAATAGTTAGAGATAGTGATTTTCTGCTGTGCTGCATAGTAGGTTCACCAGGAAGACCCGGGTTTGATGTCAGACGATGAAATTTCAGCGAATTAAAAAAAATTTTTTATTCATTTTTTTATCTTTTGAAGACCGTCCCTATATGATGCCGATATAAAATTAGTGTTGTTGATCTGCTTGCAGTATGCAAGCAACATTTTACTCGTATTGAATAAGTTTAGCAAAAGAACTTCAGCTAAGGTATTATTGCCTATATATTTGTTACATTTGGACCTATTTTTTAGGGAAACCATTGATTTGTGGAAAAAAGTATAGATGGAATAAGAATTGCCTGTTCAAGAAAAAATGATTAATGTAGTATAGAATTTCAAGCAAGAGGAGTGGGAATTAAAATTTTATGTACCATAAATTAATTTATATCTCATGGTAAGGTCAGACTATAATTCCTAGACTATAATATTGTGATGTGGGTATACTGGATGAAAGTTATCTCATCTAAATATTCAATTTAATAATTTTTCAGTTTGTTTTCATAATTTACTATATTTTTATTTGGTATTTAGCTATTCATTTCACAAGAAATGTGTTATTAGAGAAAGGCATTTGTATGTATCCAAATGTCATAGGTAATGAGCTAAACAAGTTGAAAATTATGAATGTGTGATAAAATATTAATGTAACATTATTCTATTGATTTATAATAATAGGCAGAAATTATTCCTGTAGATAATATCATAGAATTAATTCCATGATTCCTACATTTTTGTTTAACATATTAAATTTCATACTACCTACATACTGCCTGCATGCTGCCCAGAGCCAAAATTAACTATTACCCAGTTTTTATTTCATTGACTTTAATTTTAGCTCTTTTAGTGGCAATGTTTATACATTAGTGGGAAAAGTTCACTAGATACTTTAATTTACACTGAACTGCAAAAAATAATATTCAGGTGAATCACCTGAAGATGTATGCATCGAAACCTGGTCTTGTGGTTATGTATTATTTTTTTGCTTTTTATTTTAAATTAAAGTATCTTGTCTATTTTTCCCATTAATATGGATTTCCATGAAGTAAAGGCTGAGAACATCATACATACACATTAGTTGATTCACATTTACCTGATTGATATTAGTGATCTAAAGTGAAATATTTGGGTTGGATTCTGAGGAGGATCGGTTGGCGACCAACTTTGGATTACTGTGGACTATTTTCTAATTTATTTCGTGTTGATCATGATCCAAGTTAGGCAGAAATTGATAAAAGGAATGTAAAGATTTATATTTGCTATGATGATTCAGAATGTAGCTCATTTCTAGGAAAGATTTCCAGAATCTCCATTCCGCAGCATAAAAGATCATTTCTCATTTCCACAGTATGGAAGTGGTCGAGGTCGTTGAAACATATGAGGTCTGTGAAGCCAAGATTGAGAAGCCGGTGAGGATTTATAAATGCAACCAAATATCCTATCTTCAACAGACATTGTATAAATTATATAAATGGGTAGCTATTGAATAATTTATACTGGAAAAAGATTTAAGAAAGGAGAAAAAGGCTCTATGCACAAAATTCTGTCGTATGTCAGTTTAATTAATTGCTTACCATTGGTTCTGAATTTTAAAATGAGATTACCACTTATAATTAATATTTTGAAGAGCATTTGCCGTAAAACTCTCCAATAAAGATCCGGAATATCACTAAGGGTACAGATTTACATAATGAAGTAGAAAAATTAAAGTACTGCAATGTTTGAGACATAATCCCTGAAAATTTCATCGTAATAGGGCTAAAAAAATTACGGAAGGAACAAAACTAGAATTTTACCTACTGAAGTAAGAAAACCTAGAGATATGGTGAATGAACTGTGTTGGAAACAAGATAAGTTGGCGATGCCGGAGGCCCAGTTTGCATCGTACTGAAAAGTCCTTCGACAAACCCAATCTGTGAGTAAATAATTCTGGGAAGAAATTGTTCTTCTACTTTTTATTTTATTTTCATGTAGTGAAATCTTGCTTAAAAGTTCGTGCAATGAATGGTGCAAGTAGTACCTTCCTCACAATCAGTTTTCTTTGTAGAATTATGCTAGGGCAAATCAGTTTCTCCTTTCCTCTTGCATCTATGCTCTACTGAATATATTCCCACTGTTTCTAAAAACCATTCTATTTTAACACAATACATAAGGCAAGTGCAGTCCTTTGGCATCATTTCTTATAAATTTAGTGGTTTATTTTGTCATCCTTGTTATTCAAACCGTGGTGATTATTATGCTGTGATGATTATGTTGCTGATTATTTCAGGTTATGAGTAGCCACATATATTGCTAGCCTCTCTCTTTTATGTTTTAAAAAGAAGGCAGCTTTTCTACACGCTGATTCAGTTGGTCTTATCTCGTTTGCATAGTTTTAAATTTGATTTCTTTGGTTTATTCTGATTAGTTCAATTATATTCAATTTGTTATAAATTTTTGTGATTCTTTACTTGTGGAATCAGTTGTTCGTTGACCAAGCTTTGGAAAATTACTGTCATATTTCAGTGGTTGAATTTCTTATTCAAGGTTATTTTTCGCTTATTCTCCTTTCGTCTAATTGACCATAATTATTGCATTAAAACACACCTCTCCTCACGTGACAATGATTGTAGCTCATTTTCCATCTCTTCTTTTACTATCGAACTTGTCTATTTAATTAAGGTATGTATTTACAAGGTAGTTCAAGTTGTTGCACTTATATGAAAGATAGAATTTAATTAGAAATAAATGAAATTAGAAATATGTATATGAATTAGAAGAATATGAAAGATAGAACTGAATGTATCTTGTTTCATTAGCAGTTTTATTTGTCAGTCTTCATAATAAGATCCATTAATTAACTGTGAATTGTACTTATGAACAATCTGCCTTAGGATAGCTTAGATAACAATGTTAGCTTAGCTTCTACTTCATACGGACCTAATGATGGCATAGTATGCCAAAACTTGTCATATTTTCTTCCAGACTTAGTTGAATTTGTATAACTATTATTATTTTATTGTGCTTTCATCAATTCTCATATATTCTAATTCATTACTCCACTTTCCTTTTATTTGATTAATTTTTTCTTGTCTTCGTTGAAACTCTCTTATGCATATTGCATTTTCAATTACTCTGAACACTTGCACTAAAATTTTGTGAGTTTGAAAACCATCATTAGACAAGTGAGATATTCTTGAGAAATCTTATTGTTTCCCTTCTATTTCAATAATATTATGAATATCATAAATACTCCTACATTAAAGGTATGCTTTATAAAATTATGAAATTCGTGCATAATGTAAGTAAACATCGAAATGTTATGAGGAACTCTAGCTATTGAAGCAAATCACATTGGGAACTTGGCATATTTTTCTTTTAGATTACAATGCACATTCAATAGTTTCTTCTTAATCTGCTATATTTTATCCAATCAAATATTTTTTCCCCCTCTTAGTGGAATTCTTAAACTTTCATATGGTTTATTGAAAATTAATTTTCATTATTTTGACATTTATAACAATTTTCCATTCTTGTTCAGAGGCATGAAGGTTGCAGGTCCCAGATCATCAAGCATATTCCATTCTTAATTTTCAGCATATTATATTTCATAAAATTAAACACTTCCTTCCATATTCTTCAGTGAGTTCAAATTTTTCATCTTTGTTTGCTGTAATTGTATTCCATTGTCATGCATTTTCTGTTATGTCATTTCATGATTATTAATGCACTATCTACTACTTATCATTCTTTCATAATTTTGATTAAATCAGTTATTTATTTTGTCATCTTCAGTTACAAATTGCTGTGAATACATGGAATTCTTTGAAGTATTGAATATATTCACTTATTCATATTTATTCATTAATTCTTTGAAGTATTGAATATTAACATAATATTTAATGCAGCTATATCTACATTAATTATTAGGTTAACTGCATTTCAAAATTTTATTTCTCTAGTAGATTTGTATAATCGATTCTGAAGTTTATACTTTTCTCTCTTTTTGTCAGTCTCATTTGTTTGTCTCATTTGTCTTCAGCATCATTATCCTGTTCATATTGGCTTTTCAGTTTCCTGGTATTAATGCTTTACATGCAATTTAAATTGTCATTTGATCTATAGTAAATATAGAACATGGCAAATAATTTAATCGTTTACAAAGATCATCATTGACAATAAAATATTATTAACTGACTTTAGTTGAAGCGGATGCCCTGTAGATCTTGATGCATAACCAACAAAATCGTTATTATAAACTGTTGGATATCTGTTTTCATTTTCAACAGATTTGTCTTAAGTTTTTTAATCTTAGTTTACTCAAATTTTATTTTATATTTCTTTTAAGTATATGTGAATTGCCTTTCACATTCAATGTAAGGAGCTTTTAGTAAAGTCTTTCAAGAAATTCAAGAAGAAAGGTAGACCTTCATTTACAAGTTAATTTCAGCATTTCGGAATGTTAGGTGTTTACTTTTCTAAAGTGTACTTGATTCTAGCTAAAATTTCTTAATTGCAGTTATTTGTGTATATTTTTTTAATTCCTTTTCCTTAGGACAAGTGTTTGAGGAAAATGGTTACATATGATTTAAAGAAATGCTTATGGATTGAAATTTAGGTGACTGTAATAATTTGATTTCTGAAAACTTTTCTTTTCATTATTGGATGTATGTTATGTGAACTATTTGAAGTTGATGTTGGAATACTAAATTTTCAGTGAGTGCAAGTGATTGAGTTATCAATTAAATTTTGGTACTTTGGCTCCATCAAAGTGAATGACCTTGGGAACTTAGAAAAAGTTTAGGTTCTGTTATGAGGCATATTCAGAATTTTCTTCTCTACTTGTTATATTTTGCTCATTTAAATATTTATTTATTTTATTCCATGGGATATTTAAACCTTTTCATGTATTCTTTAAAGACTTAATTAACATTGCCTAGAATTTTTGCACACTTATTTATTCTTGTTCAGTACATTGGAGCTTTCAGGACAATTTTTTTTCATATCTAGGCCCTTTATTATTTTTATTTCATTGCTTTGTTTATCGTTGAGTTTCCCTTTAAATTACAGAGTTTTAGAGACTTTATATTTTCTAATAATATTGTCTGCATTTTTGGATTTTAAAACATTTATTACTTCACAATGAATTTATTTTGTTCTTATAAAAAGGTTTTCTTTGAGTTGAAGTGATCGGCATAGGAATAAGATTTTGGGACTTCAAAGAAGCAAATTAACTTGATTAACTTTTTCATACTGTTTGCTTCAATTAAATTAACACCATTTTGAAATATCTGTATTGAATGTTTTCTTTTATTGTTTTCACATTCTTCCATTTTCTTTTCCTAGATTTTATTTGAATGTCTTGTATTTTCTATTGTATTCCATTGAGTTTAGGTGCATAATATACTTATATATCCTGAAGGAATATAGAATTATTGTTTCTTTGTTTGCTCTTTGGGTGTCAAGTTGTGTTGTAGCTTTTTTAATATTATGGAATTCGTCTCACTTCAAACAATATCTTCATTCTATCTTACAAATTGATTAATATCTTTATGTATGTTTCAAAATTTTGAAGTTGCTTTTTAACTGAATATACTCAGATTTCATTTTAATGTCCATCAATGTTCGTTAGCAGTTCCATACATTCCAATCTATGTTTTGTTGATTTTTGGGGAAGTTTTCTAGAAACACTATGTCCATTTAGAACCAAATGATATTGGTTTTAATTTTATAAAGGATTTTCTCAGTCTCGTTATTGGAAATGGCATACTCTTTTGAAATTCACAAGTATTCAGATAGAAATGTAATTTTATTTCATAAAGTTTGGTGTTAATTCATTTAATGTTCACTTTATTGGAGGTATAACAGATCCTAACAGCATTTATTTTGAGAAATTAGTTTGAGCTCTTTTTACGTAGGACAAGTCTTTGAGAGTAAGGGTTTCTGTCTTAGAGATTGAATTAATTTTGTGTGACTGTATTAATCTGCAATTCTACAATTCAATGTTAAGTTATTTTTAATTTTGTGAACAATATGAAGTGCTCGTAGATATCCTTTGGAAACTTACTCCAGAGAAGTGAATGATCTTGAACACCTAACTGACACAAGGAAAGTAATCATAAGGATTTCGTCAAGTTTGATTAGTAAATCTTGATGCAAGTTCTGGAACATATTTGTTACATATTACTCTCTCTTATTTATCTGTATTATTTTACAAGTATTTAATAGTTTCTTTTCACTATTGTTTTAATCTTCTTGAAATTAGTCTCAGTTTGCCTGTCACATTAAATGTAATGGAGTTTTAGAATGGTGTTTGAAGTTCTAGGCTCATTGAATTCCCTAGGCTCATTGAATTCCTGATGGAAGAGGTTGTTATTTGTGTTGCTAATTCTCACTTTATCTGTCTTTCTCACAACTATTTTAATTTTAAAATTGCGGCACCTTATTTACAAGTGTCAGCATTTTAAATCTCCAGAGTTGGTCATCTGAATTTAACATCCTTCTGGGTTTAATATTTCTTGGATACATTTGGATAAAAAAGAACTTGGAATTTCTATAATCTAGGACATCTTTTTGAGAGATAGTGTTTCATTGGATTTAAAGAGCCTCTTATGGAATAACTACCTGCTTTATAATAATTGGGATTTCTGAATCATTGTATTGTGTATTTTGGGAACTAATTGAAGTCCTCCAAGCACAGTGTTCAGTGGTTGCAAGTGATTCTTTAAGTTATTGGCTTTTGAGAAATTAGGCACCAAATAAGTAGATGACCTTGATGACTTCAAATAGTTTTGGTTTTAGATAGCTATGCGTACTTTCCTTCAATTGAGTGCTCATATCCTGGTGTTCTTAAAATGATTTCTGCAGAACTTCATATATTTCTTGAAAGTTTTCACAATTGGCTATTTAATGCTCAAGATAGCTCAAGAAAGAATTTGAACACTACCTATCACATTGTGATTTATTTATGTTTTTCCTTTTTTTTAGTTTTATTTTTTAATGGCAACATTTAAGGCACTTTATTTTCCTACCCAAGGGTCTGCATGTATATATCACATTGGAATGCTATATATTTACATATCTTCTGGTGATTTATTTTGTTGTTTTCATTAGATCAGTCGACTTGATTGATTTCTTCAAAAACTTTTTGTCTTAATTTGTGAAAGACATATTATGGAATTTTTAACTATTTTAATTTTTAAAATTTTATTATGGAATTATTTTAACTTCAGTAATTTTGATAGTTAGTTGATATATCTTATTGATAATTGATCTCTGGTAGAGCAATTTGTAATGAGTATCAATAACTATTTAAGCAACTTGATTCACACAAACAAGGAGGAAATAAATTACATTGTAAATATTAGATAGTTATTGCTTAGAAATCATATAACTCATTCCGTTCCTTCTCTTTTTATTATTATATTTTGTTGAATTTAATTCTTCTTTCCAAATACTTATGGAGTTCAATATTTTAAAATTATTCAGAGGATTACCACGTGAGAGAGTTGCTGGTTTTGGTGTACAGTTCTTGTGTTTGACTTTCACTTTTCATGTCTGTGAATTGCACTTCTTAATATTTTGCCTTAGGAGACCTGTCTTAACATGTTTCCTTAGTCTCTTCTTCAGTGCTTCAATATCTTTTTATTGGTTTCAAATTTCCTCTTTATTTGATTGTATTTTATTTGATTTTCTTGCATTTCCCATTACATGGCTTCACAGTTTAAGTGCATTAGGTACTTTTTATTCTTGATTGTTTCTCTGATTCTTATATTGTTACTCTGATTGTTCTTTGAGTGTCAAGTTGTCTAGCTTTATTAATTTCATGGAATTCATCTCACTTCAAACGATTTCTTCATCACATGTAATAAACTGCTAAATATCTTTATATAATTGTTCAAAATCTTCTGTAGTTGCTAACTGAATATTCTCAAATTTAATTTTAATTTTCTTTATTCCTCAACATTTTCATTATATTCCATTGTATATTCTTTAGATTTTGGGAAAGTATTTCAGCAAACAATAGGTTCGTTGTGATCCAAAAGAAAAAACTTTTTATTTACATTGCATACTCTGATTTTGGCATCAGTCTAATAGCTACTATTTGCATTTTATTTTATAATTCAAGACCCTTTATTAATAAATGTCAGTATTAGTTAGGTGTTAATTTATTTAAAGTTCACTTTAATGGGTGTACAACAATATTTAACAGAATTTATTTATGAATTAGTTGGAATTCCTTTTACATGGGACAACTGTTTGGGAGAAATGGTTTTTCAAGATTATAATTATTTATGGAATTACTTTTACATGAATTTACTTTTAGAAATACAAATTATTACAATGTTTAATTATTGAACATATAGGGAAATATTTGAGAGGGTGCAGGTGTTTCATTAAGTAGTTATTTTCTGAGAATTTTAACTCCAAAGATGCAAATTACCTTTAGAACATTGAATCAGATAATGATGCATACCCCTTGTTTTCTTCTGTTCTTGTTATTAGAAAATTTTTAGGTTTGTAAACATCAGCAGTGTTAAAGGATAAAAAGTTTTTATTGATGTTTTTATAAGTGGGTTGAAATTACTCTTCATGGCACTCAATGGTAGAATAGAGTAGCAGGTTTGTTAATTGCATTCTTGATCTTCAAATGAAGCTTAAATTTGAATAATTGTCGGTATCATTGCTATTTGCAACAGTGGCCTGAGTAGAATATTATGAGGGTTTCCTTTCATGTTCATTAACATTAAGCTTTATTTATTGAATATTTATATATATAATATAGAATTTGACATTTCCTCGTAAAATAAGTCAATTTATAAGGATTTTGATCTTAATTAATAATATTTGGCAGTATTATTGATTATTTTGACATTTTTCAAAGCCAGTAGGTTGTTTGATAATTAGTTGACCAAAGATGTTTTTCTAGTTTAAAGAAACTTTGAATGCTTTTCAGTCTTTCTCTTACTTGCAGTTGAAGATTGAATTTTTCGGTATTTACTTAATCATAAACAAAGATTATAGCAATGCTACTTTGAATTTGAATCAGTGCTATTTTTTTAGATTTTAAGCATTTTTCACCATTGTCAGAAAGAATATGATTTTGCTGAGAAATTTTCATAAGTGAGTTTTAATTGCATGACATAATGATAAAGTAAATAGTTAGTCATTCCCATTATTTTGTGCTGTATCTTCAGAAATTAATAGTTTTAATTGGTCAGGCTATATATTACAACGTCCTGAGGATAGTAAGGGCTTTTTTACTTTCTCCTTATACGTAGTATAGAGAAAGTATTGTTTTCATGAAAAAAATCGACTTCGAGATTTCAACAGAAATACATGTTTTGGGGTCCCTAGAACATGTTTTGACCATTTTCGGAATGATGCCTGTGCGTATGTGTGTGTGTGTGTGTGTGTGTGTGTGTGTGTCTGTGTGTGTCTGTATGTGTGTGTGTGCTTGTGTGTGTGTGTCTGTATGTGTGTGTGTGCTTGTGGGCGCTCTAACGTAAAAACTACTAGTTGTATCAATACAAAACTTCATATACTGAACTGTCGTTGGGGCTGTCAGAGTTGATTAGTTTTTTGAGTAAATCGGTCACCCGGAAGTCGAGATTTATTCTTCGAAGCAAACTTCAGGTTTTGTAAAATATCTCCATAAATATGATATTTAAGTATATACAGTAGAACCCTGGTAATCCGGACACTCGCTAATCTGGAACCCTCGGTAATCCGGATGGTCCATTGGGAGTTATGCAAACCCGCAATTTCTTCTTGTGAACATATAAACACGCATATTACATAGTAACAAGAAACGAGAGGTGGACAGACTATTTGAAAAATTTCTCCATTGGCTGCAATGATGTGATGGATGGATTTTTATTCAGAAAAAGTTCTAATAAGCTTCTCTGTCTAATAATTCTAAACTCTATGTTCTCGTAAAAGCATAGAGTAACTAGTTACTATGGTAAAAGTTATAGTAATTTAGGACAACAGCTAAATTTTAATTTAGAGATGACCTAGACTGTTCTGATAATAACGTTCCTCAATATTCCCAAAATAAAACTTTGATATAATTAATCATATTATGCATTTTGTACTATGTAATTTTTACACAAGTATTTCCATTTAATAATGTAACTAAAATTAACAGCTCCTTTGATCAAGATTTTCAATCTTGCTGACTTACTTTACAGTAATTATTCTGAATAATTTAAATTTTAAGAAATGCAAAAAATGCTTGGTTCTTCCTAGATATATGACTTTAGGCTCATAAAATGTAAGTGTCACGCAAAGAGGAAAAGGTATGATACATGATCTAAGAAGAGCCAAAGAGTCATATTTTATAAAATTATTCATTAAGCTTAGAAAATCCATCAAATATCTCCCTCTTATTGTTATTTATTAGTTAGAGGTTTAAAATCTCCAATATCCATCATTGTTGGCATTCCTCACCTCATTCACCGGTATTCAGAGAAAACAGGAAGGATCGCCGCTCTTTACTAACCCTTAGGACATAAGCATCACTTTTGAAATTTACATCAGGTTTTTCTAAAAAGAGTAGTGTCCAGTTTTCTCCAATTACAAATGCATGAGATGATGAACGCTGACAAGGATGGCTATTGGAGATTTTAAAGCTCTAACTTATTCATCAACAGCTGTGTTCCAAATTTTCTTTCTTTATATATCAGCATTGTTACTTGAAAGTTGATTTTAAATTATCTTTACTGTACTGAAAAAAATTGCAATCAATTTTGTGTCATATGGTATATGGTATTTTAATTTATCTCGATATAATTTAAAGCACTGCTATAAGTGGTGATGTATCCAAAGGTGAGCAGAAGGGGCATAAAATTCAAAGAAGAGGTTTTACACTTAAATTTACCTTTTTATGAACTATCTAATTCTAATTTAAATAATATTAAATATCCATATATCCTCTGATAAATGTAAAAGTATTATCATTCAGAGTATACACTGTCATTGAAGAGCTGAATTCATGGAAAGACTCTATTTAATTTATGGCTTGCCTTAAATATTGTCTTTGCAGTGTTTCTTTTAATATTGTGAATATTTATCATTTCCTTTAACTAGGTCTTCTGAAATTCATGGAGGAAGTATTTCTAATTTGAAAATAGAAGTTCAGAAATGGGTGAATTAATAATAGGATGCATAAACCTAAGTTATGGATAGGTAGAGGGTCATAAGTGGCTGTCAGATAGCCATGAAGTTGTTTCTGTCTTTAGTGAAAAAGGTCCTGGTTTTGATTTCTAGTGGGGGACATGTGAAATGGCCTCTATCATTGAAGCACTGATACATATACAACTTAGAGTTGCATAAGTGAAGAGATCTTCATCAATGAGCACAATTTTGTTATAATATTTCATTTTCATGGAAAACAAAATTAATCATTTCAAAATTGATCTAATTTTTGCAATACGTATTTAAGTGGTATTTTTACTTTCTCCATATACGTAGTATAGAGAAAGTATTGTTTTCATAAAAAAATCGACTTCAAGATTTCAACGGAAATACATGTATTGGGGTCCCTAGAACACTTTTAGTCCTATCAATACCAAACTTCATATATAGCATTTTAGTTGGTGCCGTTAGAGTTGATTAGGTTTTGGAGTTAATGGATCAACCGGAAGTTGAGAGTTATTCTTCAAAGCTCATTTCCGGTTTTCGAAATATCTCCATAAATATGATATTTAGGTATATATTATTATTTATAAAAGTTTTATGAAATAAAATTTACTATAACTTTTGTATGAAATATATTTTTTAATAACTGATTCTTTAGGAGTTATTCATGAAATACTGATAAACTGGAAGTTGCTGATTATGTACTTTGTGGGTGCTCTGGGCGCTGGGGCAAAAGGCCAATTTCATCGTTTTTCATCAAACATGTTCCGAAATCATTATTTACAATGTTTGTGACGTAAAAGATAATATGATATAAATAATTCACTTATCTTCCAAGTTTCAATTGAATATTGAGTTCAAAGATACTGTCGTAGATAAATATTAACATCTTATACATGGAGAAAGTCATGTGCTGGCCACATCAGATTTTTTAAGATTGTATTGATGCAAAATGATATTTGTTAGTGACTTGTTATTTATATACTTTGAATTCATAAAGTAAGGAATGAGAAAAACAACATCTATCTTGTGATGTAGCCATTACCAGAAAAAGAAATTTATTTTTTAATTGCACAAATATATGTAATCTGCTTTTAAAGCATGTAATAGGTTGAGTGAAGTCATAATAGATATTATTCCAAACTTGATAAGCTTAATTTATTTTGAGGAAACTTGCAGATTGTAGGAAATTTGCATTGTGTAGAATTATTCAACTAAATGAGAAGAAAGTCATTTCTGAGATATTTTGCTGCAGCTTTTAAGTCTTAGTAGTCCTTTCATTACTTTCATCGCAGTTTAGAAATAAACTTGCACATTGACAGTTGTTACATGTCATCTCACATGTTGTATTTTCTTATGCATAGTAGTGATGAACATCATGTGCTATATCAGCAAACAAATGTTACAAGTCGGATTTTCCTAATGTATTTTTGTTCCAATCTAGTATAATTTAGTATGCCAGTTATTTCATGAAGTTTCAGTAGGTTTATGTTTGCATGTTATTTTATTTAAAATTTCATTTTATTTAAGTAAATTTCTTTTTATTTGCAGTTGTAAAGTTATTCCAATCTAAAAATTCAAATTCAAATTGAATTTTAAATTGAATTAAAATATTAGTTTGATTTCAAGTTATTATTAATTGAATTAAATTATACAAATTTCTGAACTTGAGATTATATTATTAGTTTTCATGAAATATTTTATTTGACAGGAAAATTCAATGAATGTGTCTTTCAAAGTTGAAAAAGTTTATTGTTATCAATTGAAATGTTCAATAAAAAGATTCAAAGTTTTATGTATCTAATTTTTCTTCATTGCAGGTGGAAATATTCAAAGTCCAGAGCTGTAGAATATATTAAAGTCCAAATTGTAAACATGATAAAATAATCAAGGCTAAGAAACACATGCAAAATGCAAGTGTTTCTTGACTTTGATTATTTTCCAATGTTTACAATTTGGACTTCGAAAATATTTCACAGCTGTACTCAGAATTTTCCCACTGAAGTTGCTACCACCTGTGCCTGGTTGCCAAATATCTAAATCCCTAAAATATGACCTTGAACTTGACCTTGAAAACTTATCTATCTCAGCGAGACTGGAGATAGTTTCTGGCCCAGTATTCCCTTTTTATGCATGGAGCAGCCAAATGCTCACACTCCATTTGGCCACTCCTTGAAAATCTTATTACACAAGAAATTTATTTATAATTAATATGTTCTATATTGTGTTTTAAGAAATTTGTAAGAAATAGAACTTACCTAGCGTCGGGAGATAGTGCTGGACGAGATTTTTGGCAGTGGACTGAAAAGCTGTTAATTATTCCCATGTCCAGTGGTTGCATCTTACTGGTGCTATTTGGACTCAGAAAAAGTACTTTGACGTTTGGTAGCACTAGTCCGCTTATTTTTGAACTGGGGCATTATCTGTAAAAGAAGTAGTACATTGTGATTCTCGCATGCGCTATTCCTCTTCAAGAAGATAATTTGCTTCTGAAAAATGTCCGTCGTCATCCATGCTTTTTTATTACTTTCATACAACACAGGCAAATTTTTCACGTTCTTGAAGCAACTCGGAGCTCTTGATTTTGCAATCACAACTTGTTTCAACTTTTCAGATCCATCTTGGTTACATATCAGCATTACTGTAGCCGTATCCTTAGATTTTTTTACCTCTGCGACATTTTTCACCAAGGGTCCCGAGGGTGGAGTCAGGTAATGCCTTGAAAAACAAACCTGTTTCATCCAGGTTGTATATATCTCAAGGGGAATATTTAGAAATGTCATCGTTTACTTCATGCCACTGCTCAGCGTCTTTTGTGTTGACGCTACCTTCTTCTCCACAGATTTTCATTGAAGTGATTCCGTATCTTTTCTTGAATCTATCAAGCAACCCATTTGAGGCTTTAAAGTTGTCGCACTTCAGTTTAAGAGCCAAAACCTGAGCCTTCTTCAGAATTGGTCCACTTACAGGCAAATTGCACACACGACACTTCAAAAAAAAAAAATATACAGCTGTCTATCAAGTTGATCAAATTGCGACGATGAGACATACTTTGTTTTTAATGATGTTGTTGTGTGCATCAAAATTTTTTCACTTGAATTGACGATTGCTGCTAATAATGTAGATAAAGAAATGCCATACTTCCGAGCAATTTCTGTTTTTGTCTGCACGCGACCACGTACTTCCTTTATAATTGACCTTTTGGTGACCAAACTCAGGGACTTCCTCTTTTTCTTGGTCAGCGAGTTTTTATCCATTACTTTACTGATAGGCACACGGGTTATCACAACACAGGCCACCTCGCGCAGAGAGTGATTCTCACTGAATGCGCGCGACTTCTCCTCGCTTGTATATGTTTGTATCCCATGAAATTTTCACATTTTCCCATCTAAAATACATGGGATGAGGGTCCTCCCAACATAGACGATCTGGATTCAGCTGCTCCTGTTTACGGCGATTGTCATCCCGTTGTATTGAGCTCAGTGCGACAAAACCATTTCAAATACTTCGTAAAACCAGGGTTCATTCACTCCTATGGACTGGCTACTCACTTCGTAAAACATGAAATTGAGGTTTTACGTAAAACCGAGGTCATTTTACATGTACAAAGATCGGGACCGGCGGAATGGTTCGTAAAACTGTGTCACTTAGACTTAGGTTGCTGCTCACTTGAAAAGGCTGCACTAGTGATGGGCAATGTGTTAGCAAGTCAGTTCAAATGATGGACTCAGCAAACAGAGCAGTGAGGGACTTGGATTTTGTGTGTCCTTCTCCTCTCTAAGCACACAAGACTCATTTTCTGTTCTCTCTGCGCACACGACTATTTCTACATGACAATTCTTCTGCTCTCCCTCCTTCTCCTTTATTTACGTTTATTCATACTTTTTAAATAATTCTTAACAAGAAGAAATGTGTAAGGGATACATATTAAAAGTAGTAGGATTATTCTAAAAATTTGCTAATTCCTGAAGAATACACATATTTAAAGTAAAACTTATAAGCCTCACATTAAAGACCATTTTGGCATCAAGCTATAGATATCAGTATCAGGTTTGAGTATTTCCTGAATGGGTTTTTCTCCACTTATGGCAACAATGCTACCTTGGTGAGCAAAAGTAAAATGAAAGAGTTGACCTAATAATTCTACATTAATTGTTTATAAAAACTCCTTTGTCCACTCACCTAAACAAAAGGAGAAAGGTATTCTATCAGTAGAAAAGAGACCAGTGCCTGAATATAAATTCATGCTGCCATAGATGTCGAGAGATTCTACCGGCACTATTAGTATTAAAAATTGAAATCATTTCAGAAACAGGCAGCACCCATACATGAATTGTATGGGGTATGGACACAACAAATTTTTAACATTAAGGAATGTAAGAGTACCATCCCCAATTAGCCTACAGAGTAAAGTAAGGATGGAGGTTTCAATGAAAAAAACCGACATTCCGAAAAGGAGCATCGTCGAGAGAGAGAGAGTTTCCTGAGCCTTTGCTTAGTTCCATTGGAACTGAGTCAGAACTGAACTTTCATTCGAACGGAGGCAAAAAGAAAACAGCGATGGCGATGAAGAAGAAGTGTCATTCGGCAAGGAAGAACATTTTGGATTTGAACCAAGGTCCTTCACGGCAGGGACCTCAAATAGCCTATCAATGAGTAAATGCTATTAGCCCTTTCCCTTTCTATGAATATTCCCTCCTTCGGAAACGAGGCTTCGAGGTGGTAATTTCTTATTAGGATTCCAATACTTCGTTAGTTTTATGTTTGAAAACCTCGAGAGACGCGCATGCCTTACAGTGAGTTGAACAACTTCGAAAGGTGCGTGGAATAAGTTAAGGCCAAGAAATCAACGACTGGCTTATCGGAAGAGCAGAAGTTAGAAAATTAAAAAAAAATAAATAGCTGTTTTGCAGAACACCATAGGGCGACTCTAGCTCATTATTCAATTTTATAATTCTTCGCCCAAAAAACGAATACTATGCATTCTACTTAAAAATACAAATGAACAAACTCCTATGAACCCTCTAACAAATAAACAATGAATATTAAATAAGCCCGATTCCATGGTCTCTCTTCCGGGGTTCCACCGCGATGTATATAGCAGCAGCGACGACGTTTCGCCTACGTTTCAGAAGGCTTCTTCAGGTTGAAGACCTCTTAGGTCTTAATGAGCTTTGAAGAATGAAGCTCGACTTTCGGTTAACCAATTTACTCCAAAAACTAATCAACTCTAACGAGATCAACCAAAATACAATATATGAAATTTGCTGTTGATTCGACACATAGTTATAATGTTAGAGCGCCCACAAAGTACATCATCAGCTACTTTTAAACTGTTTTTGATGAATTTTTAGCTGTTTTCGACGAACATTTGGCTTTTTTACGATTTTTATCTGTTTTGACGTTTTTTATCTGATAAGGGCGATTTTTCTAGCTGTTTTGACGATTTTACAGCTGTTTTTGATAAATTTTAAGATGTTTTTGACAATTATTAGCTGTTTTGACAATTTTCTAGCTGTTTTTGACGAATCTGTAGCTGATTTTGACGAATTTTTTTAGCTGGTTTTGAAGATTTCTAGCTGTGTTTACGGTTTTTAGCTGTTTTTGACAAATGTTTAGCTATGTTGTATACGATTTCTAGTTGTTTGGACTATTTATTAGCTGTTTTTGACGAATTTTTAACTGTTTTTAAGAATTTCTTTTAAGATGTTTCATGACGACTTTTAGCATTTATTGACGATTTTTTAGATGTTTTGACAATTCTTTAGCTGTTTTTGAAGATTTCTATCCGTTTTGACGATTATACAGCTGTTTTTGTCGAATTTGTAGATGTTTTTGACGAAAATTAATTTTTATTGAAGATTTTTAGCTGTTTTGACGAATTTTTAACTGTTTTTGACGAATTTCTAGATGTTTTTGACGATTTTTAGCATTTTTCACGATTATTTAGCTGTTTTTGACTATTTTAAAGCTGTTTTTGACGAATTTTTAGCTGTTTTTGACGATTCTTAGCTGTTTGAGACGATTTTTTAGCATTTATTAAGATTTCTTAGCTGTTCTGTATTTTTCAGCTGTTTTGACGAATTATTAGCTGTTTTTGACAATTATTAGCTGTTTTGACGATTTTCTAGCTGTTTTTGACGAATCAGTAGCTGATTTTGACGATTTTTTTAGCTGGTTTTGAAGATTTCTAGTTGTGTTTACGGTTTTTAGCGGTTTTTGACAAATGTTTAGCTGTTTTTTAAGAATTTCTACATGTTTCATGACGACTTTTAGCATTTATTGACGATTTTTTAGATGTTTTGACAATTCTTTAACTGTTTTTGAAGATTTCTATCCGTTTTGACGATTTTACAGCTGTTTTTGTTGAATTTGTAGCTGTTTTTGACGAAAATTAATTGATATTGAAGATTTTTAGCTGTTTTGACGAAATTTAACTGTTTTTGACGAATTTCTAGATGTTTTTGACGAATTTTTAGCTGTTTTTGATGATTCTTAGCTGTTTGAGACGATGTTTTAGCATTTATTAAGATTTCTTAGCTGTTCTGTATTTTTCAGCTGTTTTTGACGATTGTTATCTGTTTTGACGATTTATTAGCTGTTACGACGATGGTTTAGCTGTGTATGACGATTTATTAGCTGTTTTGACGAATTGTTAGCAGTTTTTAACGATTAATAGCTGTTTTGACGATTTTTTAGCTTTTTTTTTGAAGATTTCTAGCTTTTTTGACGATTTTACTGCTGTTTTTTTTACAAATTTTTAGCTGTTTTTGACGATTATTGATCTTTTTTTGACGATTTTTAGCATTTGTTTTAACGATTTTGTAGCTAATAAGGACGATTTTTGCTGTTTTGGCTATTTTCTAGCTGTTTTTGACAATTTTTAGCTGTTTTTGACGAATATTTATCTTTTCATTACGATTTTTAGGTGTTTTTGACGAATGTTTAGCTATTTGTTTTGTAAAGCCTTTGACCATTTAGCTGTTATTGACGATTTTATAGCGGTTTTTAATTAATTTTTTGCTTTTTTAGACGATTAATTTAGCTTTTTTTACCATTTTTAGCTGTGTTAAACGAATTGTTTGTTGTTTTAGACGATTTTTTAGATGTTTTGACAATTCTTTAGCTGTTTTTGAAGATTTCTATCTGTTTTGACGACTTTACAGCTGTTTTTGTCGAATATTAATTGATATAGACGATTTTTAGCTTTTTTTTGACGAATGTTTAACTGTTTTTGAGGAATTTCTAGATGTTTTTGGCGATTTCTAGCTGTTGTGAAGATGGTTTAGCTGTGTATGACGATTTATTAGCTGTTTTGACGAATTGTTAGCCGTTTTTAACGATTTATAGCTGTTTTTGACGATTATATAGCAGTCATTGACGATTTGTATGTGTATTTGACGAAAGTTTTAGCTATTTTAGACGATTTTTAAGCTGATTTTGAACCTTTAAGCTCCTTTTTTACAACAATGATAAAAATCGTGTAAAAACCAGCTAAAAATTCGTCAGAAACAGCTAAAAAATCGTAAAAGAATTCTAAAAATCTTCAAAAACGGCTAAAACGACGATTCTTTTTGCCGTTTTTGAGGATTTTAAGATTTCCGATTTTTTTAGCTGTTTCTGACTATTTGTTAGCTCTCTTTGACGATTTTTTAGCTGTTTTGACGTTTTTTTTAGTATATTAGGACGAATTTTTAGCTGTTTTATGGAATTTTTAGCTGTTAAGGACAAATTTTTACCTGTTTTAACGATTTTACAGATGTTTTTGAGCATGTTTTAGCTAATTTTGACCTTAATTTTCTGATTTTAACGATTTACAAAGAAATCTTAAAATCGTCAAAAACGGCTAAAAACCGTCAGGAACAGTTAGAAAAATCGTCACAAACAGCTTTAAAATCGTTCAAAGTGCTAAAAATATCACACCAGGTACTAATTCTTCAAAATAGCTATACAATCGTCAGAAAACGCTTTAGAATCGTCAAAAACAGCTAACAAATCGTCAAAATAGCTAAAATTTTGTAATAATAGCTTAAAAATCCATACGAACAGGTAAAAATCGTCAAAAACTGCTGAACATCCGTCTTAAACAGCTAAACAATCGTAAAAACAACTAAATATCGCCAAACGAGCTACAAAGCGTTAAAAACTGCTAACTATTCGCCTTAATTAGCTAAAAAAATCGTCAAAGACAGTTTAAATCGTCAAAACCAAAAGAAATCGTCAGAAACAGCAAACAATTCGACAAAATCAGCTAGGGAATCGAAAAAAATAGCTAAAAAATCGTCACAAAACCTAAAAATCGTTAAAAACAGCTAAAAATAGTTTTAAAAATGTTAAAAATAGTCATCAATAGCTAAACATATCTCAACACAGCTAAAATATCGTCAAAACAGCTAAACAATGTTTAAAAAATGCCAAAAAAACCCGTCGTAAACAGAAAAATATTCGTCAAGACAGGTAAAAATTCGCCAAAAAATGCTCACAATCGTCACAAACAGCTAAAAATCGTCAAAACAGCTAAAATTCGTCGGAAACAGCTAAAAAAATCGTAAAAGAAATCTTAAAATCCTCAAAAACGGCAAAAAAAAATCGTCGTTTTAGCCGTTTTTGAAGATTTTTAGAATTCTTTTACGATTTTTTAGCTGTTTCTGACGAATTTTTAGCTGGTTTTTACACGATTTTTATCTTTTTTGACGATTTAGTTTGCCGTTTTTGACGAGATTTTAGCTGTTCTTGACGATTATTTTTCATTTACGACGACTTTTTTCCTTTTTTTAAACATTTTTTAGCGGTTTTGAATATTTTTATCTGTTTTGAGAAATATTTAACTGTTTATGACTATTTTTAATATTTTTTTACTATTTTCTAGCTGTTTTTAACGATTTTTAGGTTTTGTGACGAGTTTTTAGCATTTTTTACGATATTCTAGCTGTTTTCATGATTGTTTAGTCAGTTTTTGACTATTTTTTTAGCTGTTTTGACGTTTTTTTTTCTGTTTACGACGAATTTTTAGCGGTTTTGACGATTCTTTAGCATTTTTGACGATTTCTTAGCTGTTTTTGACGAATGTTTGGCTGTTTTGATGATTTTTAGCTCTTTTGACGACTCTATAGCTGTTTCTGACGATTATTATGCTGTTTTTGACGATTGTTTATCTGTTTTGACGATTTTTATCACTTTTGACGATTTTATAGCTATTTTTGACAATTGTATAGCTGTTTCTGACGAACTTTTAGCTGTTTTAGACGAATTTTTAGCTGTTTTTGACGATCATTTATCTGTGTTTTACGATTTTTAGCATTTGGTTTAACGATTTTGTAGCTTATTATGAGGACTTTTGCTTTTTTGACGATTTCTTAGCTGTTTTTGACAATGTTTTGCTTTTATTGGATATTTTTAGCTGTTTTTAACGATTTTTAGCTATTTGTTACGATTTTTGGCTGTTCTGACGATTGTTAGCTATTTTTGACGAATTGTTAGCTGTTTTTGACGATTTTTTAGAATATTTAGCATTTTTTGACGTTATTTTAGCTGTTTTGACGATTTTACAGTTGTTATTGACGAAATTTTAGCTGTTTTTGACGATTATTTATCTGTTTTTGACGATTTTTAGCATTTGTTTTAACGATTTCTTAGCTAATTATGACGATTTTTTCTGTTTTGTCTATTTTCTAGCTTTTTTTGACAATTTTTAGCTGTTTTTGACGTATATTTATCTTTTCATTATGATTTTCAGCTTTATGTGACGATGTTTAGATGTTTTTGACGAATATTTAGCTTTTTTTAGGATTTATAGGTGTTTTTGACGAATGTTTAGCTATTTGTGACGATTTTCAGCTTTATGTGTCGATTTCTTGCTGCGTCGTCTGTTTCTGACGATTGTTAGCATTACTTTACAAATGTTTTAGCTGTTTTGACGATTTGTTAGCTGTTTTCGACGTTTTGTAGCTGTTTTGAATTTTTTTAGCTGTTTAGGTTGAATGTTTAGCTGTTTTTGACGTTTTTTTCTGTTAAGACGAATTTGTAGCTGTTTTGACATATTTACAGCTGTTGTTGACGAATTTTTAGCTGTTTCTGACCAATATTTAACTGTTTTTGACGATTCTTAGCATAAGTTTAACGATATAACGATTTTGTAGCTAATTATGACGATTGTTGCTGTTTTTGATGAATATTTAGCTGTTCTGATGATTTTTAGCTGGTTTGACGACTTTAGTAGCTGTTTTTGACGAATTGTTAGCTTTTTTTGACAATATTTTTAGCTGTGTTTGATGAAATGCATCTGCATTTACGGATGTTTTAGCTGTTTTTGACGACCTTTTTGCTGTTTTGACGAATTTGTAGCTGTTATTTACGATTTTTAGCTGTTTTTGACGAATTTTTAGCTGTTCTGACGATTTAACAGCTGTTTTTGACGTATTTTTTTAGCTGTTTTTGACAATTACTACCTGTTTTGACGATTATTTATCTTATTTTGACGATTTTTAACCCTATTTTTGACGAATTTTTAACTGCTTTTTAAGATTTTTCTAAATGTTTTATGACGACCTTTAGCATTTTTTATAATTTTTTTAGATGTTTCAGATTTGTATCATTTTGGGCAATTTTACAGCTGTTTTTGTTGAATTTGTAGTTGTTTTTGACGAATATCAATTTGTTTTGACGATTTTCAGCTGTTTTTGACGAATTTTTACCTTTTTTACGATTTATAGCTATTTTGACGAATTTGTTTTTGTTTTTACGATTTTTTAGCTGTTTTAAAGCTGTAGCTAAAACTCGTCATGAACAGCTGAACATTCGTCATGAACAGCTAAGAAACGTCAGAAACAGATAATCTTAAACAGCTAAAAAATCGTCACAAACAGTTTTAAAAACCTCAAAAGTGCTAAAAATCGTCAAACCAGGTACTAATTCTTCAAAAAAGCTATACGATCGTCAGAAAACGCTATAGAATCGTCAAAAAAAGCTAACAAATCGTCAAAACAGCTTTAAATTCGTCAGTAACAGCTAAACAATTGTCATGAAAAGCTAAAAAGCGTCAAAAACTACTGAACTTTCGTCTTAAACAGCTATACAATCGTAAAACAGATAAAATATCGTAACAAATGCTAAATATCGTAAAAAATGCTCAAAATCATCAAACACAGTTAAACATTGGTAAAACATAGATAAAAAATCGTCACAAAACCTTAAAAACCTTAAATACAGCTAGAAAACAGTTAAAAAATGTTAAAATTAGTCATAAACAGCTAAATATTTCTCAAAACAGCTAAAAAATCGTCAAAAACAGATAAAAAATGGACTAAACAGCTATGAAATGTTCTTAAAATGCAAAAAAATTCCTCGTAAACAGAAAAATAATCGTCAAGAACAGCAAAATATTCGGCAGAAACAGCTATAAAATCGTAAAAAAATTCTTATAATCGTCAAAAACGGCTTTTTTGAAGAAGAATTTTTTGCTGTTTTAACGGATTTTCTGCTGTTTTTACGATTTTTAGCTGTTTATGAGGATTTTTGCATTTTTTGACGAATGTTTAGCTGTTTTGACGATTTTTAGCTGTTTGTGACGATTGTTGGCATCTTTTGACGAATATTTAGCTGTTTGGATGATTTGTTAGCTGTTTTTGATGAATTTATAGCGTTTTCAGACGATTGTTTAGCTGTTCTGAAGAATTAGTACCTGTTTTGACCATTTTTTTCGCTTTTGACCATTTTAAAGCTGTTTGTGACGATTTTTTTAGCTGTTCTTGACGGTTTGTTAGCCGTTTTTGACGATTATAAGGATTTCTTTTTTCGATTTTTAAAGCTGTTTCTACCGAATATTTTGCTGTTCTTGACGATCATTTTTTTTTTCGACGAATTTTTTTGCATTTTAAGAACATTTCATAGCTATTTAGTCCATTTTTATCTGTTTTGAGAAATTTTTAGCTGTTTATGACTATTTTTTACATTGTTTTACTATTTTCTAGCTGTATTTAAGGTTTTTAAGGTATTGTGAGGATTTTGTATCTATTTTTTCCCAATTTTTAAATGTTTTTGACGATATTGAGCATTTTTTCCGATATTTAGCATTTGCTACGACATTTAAGCTGCTTTTTACGATTGTATAGCTGTTCAGCAGTATTTGACACGTATTAGCTGTTCATGACGAATTTTTGCTGTTATTGACGAATTTATAGCTGTTTTGACGATTTGTTAGCTGATATTCACGATTCAATAGCGTTCCTTGACGATCGTTTAGATTTTTTGAAGAATTTGTACCTGGTTTGACGATTTTTAGCACTTTTGACGATTTTAAAACTGTTTGTTAATATTTTTTTAGCTGGTTTTTAACATTTTTAGCCGTTTTTAAGGTTTTTAAGATTTCTTTTACAATTTTTTTACCAGTTTCTGACGAATTAGTAGCTGTTCATGATAAGTTTCAGATGTTTTTTCACGATATTTAGCATTTTTTACGAGTTTTTATTTCTCCAAACCATTTTATAGCTATTTTTGACGATTATTAGCAGTTTTCGACGAATTTTAAACAGTTTCAGACGATTTTTTTGCAGTTTTTTAAACGAATTCTTAACTGTTATTGACGATTTTTAGCAGTTTCTATCGATTTTTAGCATTTTATGCCGATTCTGAACTGTTTTGACGATTTCATAGCTCTTTTGGAAATTCGTTTGAAACCAATTTCTAGATGATATTGTCAATCGTCAAAAACAGCTGAAAATCGTCAAAAAAAGCTAAAAGTTCGCCAGAAACAGCTAAACAATTGTCAAAAATGGCTACAAAATCGTCAAAAGTGATAAAAATCGTCAAAACGGATAAAAAATCGTCAAAAACAGCTTAAAAATCGTCAGTAAAAGCTATAGAATCGTGAAAAGTGCTAAAAATCATCAAAACAGCCAAATATTCGTCAAAAACAGCTAAGAAATCGTTAGAAATGCTAAAGAATCGTCAAAAAATGCTAAAATTTCGCTAAAAAACTGCAAAAAAGTCGTCTGAAACAGTTAAAAATTCGTCAAAAACTGCTAATAATTGTCAAAAACTGCAACGAATTCGCCAGAAACAGCTAGAAAATCGTCAAAACAGGTAGTAATTGTTAAAAAGAGGCTAAAAATTCGTCAAAAACAGCAAAATATCGTCAAAAAGCTAGAAAAATCGTCAAAAAACCTAAAATTTTGAGAAAAAATGCTAAGAATCGTCATAAACTGCTAAACATTCGTCACGAATTTCTAAAAAAACCGTCAAAAAAGCCTATACACGTCACATACAGCTAAAAAAATCGTCGCTTTAGCCATTTTTGACGATTTAAAGAATTCTTTTACGATTTTTTTAGCTGTTTCTGACGAAATTTTAGCTGGTTTTTACGATTTTTATCTTTTTTGACGATTTTGTTTGCCGTTTTTGACGAAATTTTAGCTGTTCTTGACGATTATTTTTCTGTTTACGACGATTTTTTTTGCAATTTTTAAACATTTTTTAGCTGTTCTGAATATTTTTTATCAGTTTTGACGGTTTTAGCTCTTATGACGAACTTTTTAGATGATTTGGACGATTTTGTAGCTGTTTTGAGAAATATATATCTTTTTATGACTCTTTTTAACATTGTTTTACTATTTCTAGCTGTTTTTAACTATTTTTAGGTTTTGTGACGAGTTTTTAGCTTTTTTTTACCAATTGTTTTCTGTTTTTGACGAATTTGAGAATTTTTTACGATTTTTAGCTGTTTTTACGATTTCCTAGTTCTTTTTCACAAATTATTTGCTGTTCCTGACGATTTCTTCTGGTTTTGACGATTTTAAGCTGTTTTTGACAATTTTTTTAGCTGTTTAAGACGAATTGCAGAAGATTTTGACGATTTCTAGCTCCTTTGACGATATGTTAGCTGTTTTTCATGATTCTATAGCGTTTTCTGACGATTGTTTAGGTGTTTTGAAGAATTTGTTCCTGGCATTACGATTTCTAGCTCTTTTGACGATTTTTAAGCTGTTTTTGATAATAATTAGCCGTTTTTGACAATTTTAAGATTTCTTTTACGATTTTTTAGCTGTTCTTGACGAATTTTTAGCTGTTCATGATAAGTTTTAGCGGTTTTTTCACGATTTTTAGCATTTTTTTACGATTTTTTATTTTTTCAAACGATTTTTTAGCTATTTTTGACGATAATTAGCAGTTTTTGACGAATTTTTACAGTTTCAGACGATTTTTTTGCTGTTTTTTTAACGATTTTTTAACTGTTATTGACGATTTTTAGCAGTTTGTATCGATTTTTAGCATTTTTTGCCGAATCCTAACTGATTTGACGATTTCATAGCTCTTTTGGACGAATTTTTAGCTGTTTTGATGATTTTTAGCTCTTTTGACGATTATAAAACTGTTTCTGACAATTTTTTTTAGCTGCTTTTAGGAATTTTACCTGGGTTTTACCTTTTTTTCACCAAAAGAACAGCTAAACATCCGTCAAAATTGCTTAAAATCCTCACAAACAGCTAAAATTCGTAAAAAACAGAGAAACGTTCGTATAAAACAACAAAAAATCTACTAAAACAGCTAAAAATTCGTCAAGAACTTTTAATAATCGTCATAAACAGCTACAACGCGACACAAACAGCTAAAAATCGTCAAAAAAGGATAGAAATTCGTCAAAACAGCAAAGAAATTGTGAAAACAGCTAAAAAATCGTCAAAAAGCCTAATAATTCGTAAACAAAATACTAAGAATGGTCATAAACAGCTAAGCATTTATCACAAATCGCTACAGAAACCTAAATAACAGAAAAAACACGTCACAAAAAGCTAAAAATCGTCAGAATCAGAAAATAAATCGTAAAAGAATTCTAAAAATCGTAAAAAAGCGTAAAATAACGTAAAAAATGCTTAAAATCGTCAAGCAGCTGTAGAATCGTAAAAACAGCTAAAATATCGTCAAAGGAGCTAGAAATCGTCCAAAACTGCTAACAATTCGTCTTTAACAGCTAAAATAATCGGAAAAACAGCTTAAAATCGTCAGAAACAGCAAAACAATCGTAAAAAAACAGCTAGGCAATCGTAAACAAAGCTTAAAATCGTAAAAATTGCTCAAATTCGTCAAAAACAGAAAAAAATTGGTAAAAAATAGCTACAAAATCGTCACAAAACCTAAAAATAGTTAAAAACAGTTAGAAAATAGTAAAACAATTGTTATAAATAGTCATAAACAGATAAATATTTCTCACAACAGCTAAAATATCGTCAAAATTAGCTAAAAAAATCGTCATAAGAGCTAAAACCGTCAAAACAGATAAAATAATATTCAAAACTGCTAAAAAATGTTTAAAAATTCAAAAAAAACGTCGTAAAAGAAAAATAATCGTAGAGAACAGCTAAAATCTCGTCAAAAACGGCAAACAAAATCGTCAAAAAAGATAAAAATCGTAAAAACCAGCTAAAACTTCGTCAGAAACAGATAAAAAAATCGTAAAAGAATTCTTAAAATCGTCAAAAACGGCTAAAACGACGTTTTTTTATGCTTTTTTGACGGTTTTTATAGGATTTCGTGACGAATATTAAGCTGTTTATGTCGATTCTTAGCATTTTTTTTTACGAAATTTTAGGTTTAATGATGGTTTTTTTTAAGCTTTTTTAAGGAATTTCTAAGCTGTTTTTGAGGAATTTTTAAGATTTTTAGCAGTTCTTGACGTATTTCTAACTGTTTTAGTAGATTTTTTTGCTGTTTTCACGGATTTTCTGCTGTTTTTTACGTTTTATAGCTGTCTGTGAGGATTATTAGCATTTTTTGACGAATGTTTAGCTGTTTTGACGATTTTTAGCTGTTTGTGACGATTGTTAGCATTTTTTGACGAATTTTTAGCTGTTTGGATGATTTGTTAGCTGTTTTTGATCAATTTATAGCGTTTTCTGACGATTGTTTAGCTGTTTTAGAGAATTTGTGCCTGGTTTGACAATTTTTTTCGCTTTTGACAATTTTAAAGCTGTTTGTGACGATTTTTTTAGCTGTTCTTGACGGTTTGTTAGCCGTTTTTGACGATTATAAGAATTTTTTTTACGATTTTTAAAGCTGTATCTACCGAATATTTTGCTGTTCTTGACGATTTTTTTCATTTTACGACGAATTTTTTTGCTTTTTAAGAACATTTCATAGCTGTTTAGTCCATTTCTTAGCTGTATTTGAGGATTGTCTAGCTGTTTTGAAAAATAATTAGCTGTTTATGACTATTTTTTACATTGTTTTACTATTTTCTAACCGTATTTAAGGTTTTTAAGGTTTTGTGAAGATTTTGTATCTATTTTTTTACCAAAATTTAAATGTTTTTGACGATATTGAGCATTTTTTACGATATTTAGCATTTGCTACGACATTTAAGCTGCTTTTTACGATGGTATAGCTGTTCAGCAGTTTTTGACACGTATTAGCTGTTCATGACGAATTTTGGCTGTTATTGACGAATTTATAGCTGTTTTGACGATTTGTTAGCTGTTTTTGACGATTCAATAGCGTTCTTTGACGATCGTTTAGCTTTTTTGAAGAATTTGTACCTGGTTTGATGATTTTTAGCACTTTTGACAATTTTAAAACTGTTTGTTACGATTTTTTTAGCTGGTTCTGAACATTTTTAGCCGTTTTTGAGGATTTTAAGTTTTCTTTTACAATTTTTTTAGCTGTTTCTGACGATTTTTAGCTGTTTATGACGAGTTTAAGCTGTTTTTTCACGATTTTTAACCTTTTTTTTATGATTTTTTATTTCTCCGAACGATTTTATAGCTATTTTTGACGATTATTAGCAGTTTTCGACGAATTTTAAACAGTTTCAGACGATTTTTTTGCAGTTTTTTAAACGAATTCTTAACTGTTATTGACGATTTTTAGCAGTTTCTGTCGATTTTTAGCATTTTTTGCCGATTCTGAACTGTTTTGACGACTTTTCTTTATAACGAATTTTTTAGCTGTTTTTAACGATCTTTTAGATGTTTCTGACGATTTTTTAGCTGTTTATGACGAGTTTTAGCTGTTTCTTGACGATTTTTAATGTTTTTTGAAGATTTTTTTGCTGTTTTTAACGAATATTTAGCTATTTTTGACGATTCTATAGCGTTTTCGGACGATTGTATAGCTATTTTGAAGAGTTTGTACGGTGTTTGACGCTTTTTAGCACTTTTGACGATTTTTTCTGTTTTTGACGATTATTAGCAGTTTTTGACGAATTTTATCTGTTTCAGACGCTTTTTTTGCTGTTTTTTTACGAAGTTTTAGCTGTAATGACGATAGTTAGCAGTTTGTAACGATATTTAGCATTTTTTGATGATTCTTTAGCTGTTTTGATGATTTGTAGCTGTTTTTGACGAATATTTTTTTGTTTTAGACGATTTTTTAGCTGTTTTGACGATTTAACAGATGTTTTCGACGAATACATAGTTGTTTTTGACAATAACTAGATGTTTTGACGATTTTCTAGCTGTATTTGGCGAATTTGTATTAGTTTCTGACGAAAGTATAGCTGATATTTACGATTTTAAGCTGTTTTAGACGAATTTTTAACTGTTTGAAACGAATTTCTAGATGATATTGTCAATCGTCAAAAACAGCTGAAAATCGTCAAAAAAAGCTAAAAGTTCGCCAGAAACAGCTAAACAATTGTCAAAAATAGCTACAAAATCGTCAAAAGTGATAAAAATCGTCAAAACAGATAAAAAATCGTCAAAAAATGCTAAAAATTCGCTAAAAAAACTGAGAAAAAAGGCGTCTGAAACAGTTAAAAATTCGTCAAAACTGCTAATAATTGTCAAAAACAGCTAAATAATTGTCAAAAACTGCAACGAATTCCCCAGAAACAACTAGAAAATCGTCAAAACAGGTAGTTATTGTTAAAAAAAAGGCTAAAAATTCATCAAAAACAGCAAAATATCGTCAAAAAGCTAGAAAAATCGTCAAAAAACCTAAAATTTTGAGAAAAAATGCTAAAAATCGTCATAAACCGCTAAACATTCGTCACGAATTTCTAAAAAAACCGTCAAAAAAGCCTATACACGTCACATACAGCTAAAAAAATCGTCGTTTTAGCCGTTTTTGACGATTTAAAGAATTCTTTTACGATTTTTTTAGCTGTTTCTGACGAAATTTTAGCTGGTTTTTACGATTTTTATCTTTTTTGACGATTTTGTTTGCCATTTTTGACGAAATTTTAGCTGTTCTTGACGATTATATTTCTGTTTACGACGATTTTTTTTGCAATTTTTAAACATTTTTTAGCTGTTTTGAATATTTTTTATCAGTTTTGACGGTTTTAGCTCTTATGACGAACTTTTTAGATGATTTTGACGATTTTGTAGCTGTTTTGAGAAATATATATCTTTTTATGACTCTTTTTAACATTTTTTTACTATTTTTAGCTGTTTTTAACGATTTTTAGGCTTTGTGACGAGTTTTTAGCTTTTTTTTACCAATTGTTTTCTGTTTTTGACGAATTTGAGAATTTTTTACGATTTTTAGCTCTTTTTACGAAATTTAAGGTTTATTGATGGTTTTTTTTAAGCTTTTTTAACGAATTTCTATGCTGTTTTTGAGGAATTTTTAAGATTTTTAGCAGTTCTTGACATATTTCTAACTTTTTTAGTAGATTTTTTTGCTGTTTTAACGGATTTTCTGCTGTTTTTTACGATTTATAGCTGTTTGTGAGGATTGTTAGCATTTTTTGACGAATGTTTAGCTGTTTTGACGATTTTTAGCTGTTTGTGACGATTGTTACCATTTTTTGACGAAATTTTAGCTGTTTAAATGATTTGTTAGCTGTTTTTGATCAATTTATATCGTTTTCTGACGATTGTTTATCTGTTTTGAAGAATTTGTACCTGGTTTGACCATTTTTTTCGCTTTTGACAATTTTTAAGCTCTTTGTGACGATTTTTTTAGCTGTTCTTGACGGTTTGTTAGCCGTTTTTGACGATTATAAGAATTTTTTTTACGATATTTAAAGCTGTATCTACCGAATATTTTGCAGTTCTTGACGATTTTTTTTCATTTTACGACGAATTTTTTTGCTTTTTAAGAACATTTCATAGCTGTTTAGTCCATTTTTTAGCTGTATTTGACGATTGTCTAGCTGTTTTGAAAAATATTTAGCTGTTTATGACTATTTTTTACATTGTTTTACTATTTTCTAGCTGTATTTAAGGTTTTTAAGGTTTTATGAGGATTTTGTATCTATTTTTTTACCAAAATTTAAATGTTTTTGACGATATTGAGCATTTTTTACGATATTTAGCATTTGCTACGACATTTAAGCTGCTTTTTACGATTGTATAGCTGTTCAGCAGTTTTTGACACGTATTAGCTGTTCATGACGAATTTTTGCTGTTATTGACGAATTTATAGCTGTTTTGACGATTTGTTAGCTGTTTTTGACGATTCAATAGTGTTCTTTGACGATCGTTTAGCTTTTTTGAAGAATTTTTACCTGGTTTGACGATTTTTATCACTTTTGACGATTTTAAAACTGTTTGTTATGATTTTTTTAGCTGGTTCTGAACATTTTTAGCCGTGTTTGAGGATTTTAAGATTTCTTTTACTATTTTTTTAGCTGTTTCTGACGATTTTTAGCTGTTTATGACGAGTTTAAGCTGTTTTTTCACGCTTTTAGCATTTTTTACGATTTTTTATTTCTCCGAACGATTTTATAGCTATTTTTGACGATTATTAGCAGTTTTCGACGAATTTTAAACAGTTTCAGACGATTTTTTTGCAGTTTTTTAAACGAATTCTTAACTGTTATTGACGATTTTTAGCAGTTTCTATCGATTTTTAGCATTTTTTCCGATTCTGAACTGTTTTGACGACTTTTCTTTATACGAATTTTTTAGCTGTTTTTAACGATCTTTTAGCTGTTTCTGACGATTTTTTAGCTGTTTATGACGAGTTTTAGCTGTTTCTTGACGATTTTTAATTTTTTTTTTGAAGATTTTTTTGCTGTTTTTAACGAATATTTAGCTATTTTTGACGATTCTATAGCGTTTTCGGACGATTGTATAGCTATTTTGAAGAGTTTGTACGGTGTTTGACGCTGTTTAGCACTTTTGACGATTTTTTCTGTTTTTGACGATTATTAGCAGTTTTTGACGAATTTTTATCTGTTTCAGACGCTTTTTTTTCTGTTTTTTTACGAAGTTTTAGCTGTAATGACGATCGTTAGCAGTTTGTAACGATATTTAGCATTTTTTGATGATTCTTTAGCTGTTTTGACGATTTGTAGCTGTTTTTGACGAATATTTTTTTGTTTTAGACGATTTTTTAGCTGTTTTGACGATTTAACAGATGTTTTCGACGAATACATAGTTGTTTTTGACAATAACTAGATGTTTTGACGATTTTCTAGCTGTATTTGGCGAATTTGTATTAGTTTCTGACGAAAGTATAGCTGATATTTACGATTTTAAGCTGTTTTAGACGAATTTTAAACTGTTTGAAACGAATTTCTAGATGATATTGTCAATCGTCAAAAACAGCTGAAAATCGTCAAAAAAAGCTAAAAGTTCGCCAGAAACAGCTAAACAATTGTCAAAAATAGCTACAAAATCGTCAAAAGTGATAAAAATCGTCAAAACAGATAAAAAATCGTCAAAAACAGCTTAAAAATCGTCAGTAACAGCTATAGAATCGTGAAAAGAGCTTAAAATCATCAAAACAGCCAAATATTCGTCAAAAAAAGCTAAGAAATCGTTAGAAATGCTAAAGAATCGTCAAAAAATGCTAAAAATTCGCTAAAAAAACTGCAAAAAAAGTCGTCTGAAACAGTTAAAAATTCGTCAAAAACTGCTAATAATTGTCAAAAACAGCTAAATAATTGTCAAAAACTGCAACGAATTCGCCAGAAACAGCTAGAAAATCGTCAAAACAGGTAGTAATTGTTAAAAAAAGGCTAAAAATTCGTCAAAAACAGCAAAATATCGTCAAAAAGCTATAAAAATCGTCAAAAAACCTAAAATTTTGAGAAAAAATGCTAAGAATCGTCATAAACTGCTAAACATTCGTCACGAATTTCTAAAAAAACCGTCAAAAAAGCCTATACACGTCACATACAGCTAAAAAAATCGTCGTTTTAGCCGTTTTTGACGATTTAAAGAATTCTTTTACGATTTTTTTTGCTGTTTCTGACGAAATTTTCGCAGGTTTTTACGATTTTTATCTTTTTTGACGATTTTGTTTGCCGTTTTTGACGAAATTTTAGCTCTTCATGACGATTTTTTTTCAGTTTACGACGATTTTTTTTGCAATTTCTAAACATTTTTTAGCTGTTTTGAATATCTTTATCAGTTTTGACGGTTTTAGCTCTTATGACGAACTTTTTAGATGATTTTGAAGATTTTGTAGCTGTTTTGAGAAATATATATCTTTTTATGACTCTTTTTAACATTTTTTTACTATTTTTAGCTGTTTTTAACGATTTTTAGGCTTTGTGACGAGTTTTTAGCTTTTTTTTTACCAATTGTTTTCTGTTTTTGACGAATTTGAGAATTTTTTGCGATTTTTAGCTGTTTTTACGATTTCCTAGTTCTTTTTCACAAATTATTTGCTGTTCCTGACGATTTCTTCTGGTTTTGACGATTTAAGCTGTTTTTGACAATTTTTTAAGCTGCTTAAGACGAATTGCAGAAGTTTTTGACGATTTCTAGATCCTTTGACGATATGTTAGCTGTTTTTCATGATTCTATAGCGTTTTCTGACGATTGTTTAGGTGTTTTGAAGAATTTGTTCCTGGCATTACGATTTCTAGCTCTTTTGACGATTTTTAAGCTGTTTTTGATAATAATTAGCCGTTTTTGACAATTTTAAGATTTCTTTTACGATTTTTTAGCTGTTCTTGACGAATTTTTAGCTGTTCATGATAAGTTTTAGCGGTTTTTTCACGATTTTTAGCATTTTTTTACGATTTTTTATTTTTCAAACGATTTTTTTAGCTATTTTTGACGATAATTAGCAGTTTTTGACGAATTTTTACAGTTTCAGACGATTTTTTTGCTGTTTTTTTAACGATTTTTTAACTGTTATTGACGATTTTTAGCAGTTTGTATCGATTTTTAGCATTTTTTGCCGAATCCTAACTGATTTGACGATTTCATAGCTCTTTTGGACGAATTTTTAGCTGTTTTGATGATTTTTAGCTCTTTTGACGATTATAAAACTGTTTCTGACGATTTTTTTTAGCTGCTTTTAGGAATTTTACCTGGGTTTTACCTTTTTTTCACCAAAAGGACAGCTAAACATCCGTCAAAATTGCTTAAAATCCTCACAAACAGCTAAAATTCGTAAAAAACAGAGAAACGTTCGTATAAAACAACAAAAAATCTACTAAAACAACTAAAAATTCGTCAAGAACTTTTAATAATCGTCATAAACAGCTACAACGCGACACAAACAGCTAAAAATCGTCAAAAAAGGATAGAAATTCGTCAAAACAGCAAAGAAATTGTGAAAACAGCTAAAAAATCGTCAAAAAGCCTAATAATTCGTAAACAAAATACTAAGAATGGTCATAAACAGCTAAGCATTTGTCACAAATCGCTACAGAAACCTAAATAACAGAAAAAACACGTCACAAAAAGCTAAAAATCGTCAGAAACAGAAAATAAATCGTAAAAGAATTCTAAAAATCGTAAAAAAGCGTAAAATAACGTAAAAAATGCTTAAAATCGTCAAGCAGCTGTAGAATCGTAAAAACAGCTAAAATATCGTCAAAGGAGCTAGAAATCGTCCAAAACTGCTATCAATTCGTCTTTAACAGCTAAAATAATCGGAAAAACAGCTTAAAATCGTCAGAAACAGCAAAACAATCGTAAAAAAACAGCTAGGCAATCGTAAACAAAGCTTAAAATCGTAAAAATTGCTCAAATTCGTCAAAAACAGAAAAAAATTGGTAAAAAATAGCTAAAAAATCGTCACAAAACCTAAAAATAGTTAAAAACAGTTAGAAAATAGTAAAACAATTGTTATAAATAGTCATAAACAGATAAATATTTCTCACAACAGCTAAAATATCGTCAAAATTAGCTAAAAAAATCGTCATAAGAGCTAAAACCGTCAAAACAGATAAAAAAATATTCAAAACTGCTAAAAAATGTTTAAAAATTCAAAAAAAAACGTCGTAAAAGAAAAATAATCGTAGAGAACAGCAAAATCTCGTCAAAAACGGCAAACAAAATCGTCAAAAAAGATAAAAATCGTAAAAACCAGCTAAAATTTCGTCAGAAACAGATAAAAAAATCGTAAAAGATTTCTTAAAATCGTCAAAAACGGCTAAAACGACGTTTTTTTATGCTTTTTTGACGGTTTTTATAGGATTTCGTGACGAATATTAAGCTGTTTATGTCGATTCTTAGCATTTTTTTTTACGAAATTTTAGGTTTAATGATGGTTTTTTTTTAAGCTTTTTTAAGGAATTTCTATGCTGTTTTTGAGGAATTTTTAAGATTTTTAGCAGTTCTTGACGTATTTTTAACTGTTTTAGTAGATTTTTTTGCTGTTTTCACGGATTTTCTGCTGTTTTTTACGTTTATAGCTGTCTGTGAGGATTATTAGCATTTTTTGACGAATGTTTAGCTGTTTTGACGATTTTTAGCTGTTTGTGACGATTGTTACCATTTTTTGACGAATTTTTAGCTGTTTGGATGATTTGTTAGCTGTTTTTGATCAATTTATAGCGTTTTCTGACGATTGTTTAGCTGTTTTAGAGAATTTGTGCCTGGTTTGACAATTTTTTTCGCTTTTGACAATTTTAAAGCTGTTTGTGACGATTTTTTTAGCTGTTCTTGACGGTTTGTTAGCCGTTTTTGACGATTATAAGAATTTTGTTAACGATTTTTAAAGCTGTATCTACCGAATATTTTGCTGTTCTTGACGATTTTTTTCATTTTACGACGAATTTTTTTGCTTTTTAAGAACATTTCATAGCTGTTTAGTCCATTTCTTAGCTGTATTTGAGGATTGTCTAGCTGTTTTGAAAAATATTTAGCTGTTTATGACTATTTTTTACATTGTTTTACTATTTTCTAACCGTATTTAAGGTTTTTAAGGTTTTGTGAAGATTTTGTATCTATTTTTTTACCAAAATGTTTTTGACGATATTGAGCATTTTTTGCGATATTTAGCATTTGCTACGACATTTAAGCTGCTTTTTACGATGGTATAGCTGTTCAGCAGTTTTTGACACGTATTAGCTGTTCATGACGAATTTTGGCTGTTATTGACGAATTTATAGCTGTTTTGACGATTTTTAGCACTTTTGACAATTTTAAAACTGTTTGTTACGATTTTTTTAGCTGGTTCTGAACATTTTTAGCCGTTTTTGAGGATTTTAAGATTTCTTTTACTATTTTTTTAGCTGTTTCTGACGATTTTTAGCTGTTTATGACGAGTTTAAGCTGTTTTTTCACGATTTTTAGCATTTTTTACGATTTTTTATTTCTCCGAACGATTTTATAGCTATTTTTGACGATTATTAGCAGTTTTCGACGTATTTTAAACAGTTTCAGACGATTTTTTTGCAGTTTTTTAAACGAATTCTTAACTGTTATTGACGATTTTTAGCAGTTTCTATCGATTTTTAGCATTTTTTGCCGATTCTGAACTGTTTTGACGACTTTTCTTTATAACGAATTTTTTAGCTGTTTTTAACGATCTTTTAGCTGTTTCTGACGATTTTTTAGCTGTTTATGACGAGTTTTAGCTGTTTCTTGACGATTTTTAATGTTTTTTGAAGATTTTTTTGCTGTTTTTAAGGAATATTTAGCTATTTTTACGATTCTATAGCGTTTTCGGACGATTGTATAGCTATTTTGAAGAGTTTGTACGGTGTTTGACGCTTTTTAGCACTTTTGACGATTTTTTCTGTTTTTGACGATTATTAGCAGTTTTTGACGAATTTTATCTGTTTCAGACGCTTTTTTTGCTGTTTTTTTACGAAGTTTTAGCTGTAATGACGATCGTTAGCAGTTTGTAACGATATTTAGCATTTTTTGATGATTCTTTAGCTGTTTTGACGATTTGTAGCTGTTTTTGACGATTATTTTTTTGTTTTAGACGATTTCTTAGCTGTTTTGACGATTTAACAGATGTTTTCGACGAATACATAGTTGTTTTTGACAATAACTAGATGTTTTGACGATTTTCTAGCTGTATTTGGCGAATTTGTATTAGTTTCTGACGAAAGTATAGCTGATATTTACGATTTTAAGCTGTTTTAGACGAATTTTTAAATGTTTGAAACGAATTTCTACATGATATTGTCAATCGTCAAAAACAGCTGAAAATCGTCAAAAAAAGCTAAAAGTTCGCCAGAAACAGCTAAACAATTGTCAAAAATAGCTACAAAATCGTCAAAAGTGATAAAAATCGTCAAAACAGATAAAAAAATCGTCAAAAACAGCTTAAAAATCGTCAGTAACAGCTATAGAATCGTGAAAAGAGCTAAAAATCATCAAAACAGCCAAATATTTGTCAAAAACAGCTAAGAAATCGTTAGAAATGCTAAAGAATCTTCAAAAAATGCTAAAAATTCGCTAAAAAAACTGCAAAAAAAGTCGTCTGAAACAGTTAAAAATTCGTCAAAAACTGCTAATAATTGTCAAAAACAGCTAAATAATTGTCAAAAACTGCAACGAATTCGCCAGAAACAGCTAGAAAATCGTCAAAACAGGTAGTAATTGTTAAAAAAAGGCTAAAAATTCGTCAAAAACAGCAAAATATCGTCAAAAAGCTAGAAAAATCGTCAAAAAACCTAAAATTTTGAGAAAAAAATGCTAAGAATCGTCATAAACTGCTAAACATTCGTCACGAATTTCTAAAATAACCGTCAAAAAAGCCTATGCACTTCACATACAGCTAAAAAAATCGTCGTTTTAGCCGTTTTTGACGATTTAAAGAATTCTTTTACGATTTTTTTAGCTGTTTCTGACGAAATTTTAGCTGGTTTTTACGATTTTTATCTTTTTTGGAGATTTTGTTTGCCATTTTTGACGAAATTTTAGCTGTTCTTGACGATTATTTTTCTGTTTACGACGATTTTTTTTGCAATTTCTAAACATTTTTTAGCTGTTTTGAATATTTTTTATCAGTTTTGACGGTTTTAGCTCTTATGACGAACTTTTTAGATGATTTTGACGATTTTGTAGCAGTTTTGAGAAATATATATCTTTTTATGACTCTTTTTAACATTTTTTTACTATTTTATAGCTGTTTTTAACGATATTTAGGTTATGTGACGAGTTTTTAGCTTTTTTTTACCAATTGTTTTCTGTTTTTGACGAATTTGAGAATTTTTTACGATTTTTAGCTTTTTTACGATTTCGTAGTTCTTTTTCACAAATTATTTGCCGTTCCTGACGATTTCTTCTGGTATTGACGATTTTAAGCTGTTTTTGACAATTTTTTTAGCTGTTTAAGACGAATTGTAGAAGTTTTTGACGATTTCTAGCTCCTTTGACGATATGTTAGCTGTTTTTCATGATTCTATAGCGTTTTCTGACGATTGTTTAGGTGTTTTGAAGAATTTGTTCCTGGCATTACGATTTCTAGCCCTTTTGACGATTTTTAAGCTGTTTTTGATAATAATTAGCCGTTTTTGACAATTTTAAGATTTCTTTTACGATTTTTTAGCTGTTCTTGACGAATTTTTAGCTGTTCATGATAAGTTTTAGCGGTTTTTTCACGATTTTTAGCATTTTTGTACGATTTTTTATTTTTTCAAACGATTTTTTAGCTATTTTTGACGATAATTAGCAGTTTTTGACGAATTTTTTACAGTTTCAGACGATTTTCTGCTGTTTTTTTAACGATTTTTTAACTGTTATTGACGATTTTTAGCAGTTTGCATCGATTTTTAGCATTTTTTGCCGAATCCTAACTGATTTGACGATTTCATAGCTCTTTTGGATGAATTTTTAGCTGTTTTTATGATATTTAGCTCTTTTGACGATTATAAAACTGTTTCTGACGATTTTTTTTTGCTGCTTTTAGGAATTTTACCTCGGTTTTACCTTTTTTCACCAAAAGAACAGCTAAACATCCGTCAAAATTGCTTAAAATCCTCACAAACAGCTAAAATTCGTAAAAAACAGAGAAACGTTCGTATAAAACAACAAAAAATCTACTAAAACAACTAAAAATTCGTCAAGAACTTTTAATAATCGTCATAAACAGCTACAACGCGACACAAACAGCTAAAAATCGTCAAAAAAGGATAGAAATTCGTCAAAAACAGCAAAGAAATTGTGAAAACAGCTAAAAAATCGTCAAAAAGCCTAATAATTCGTAAACAAAATACTAAGAATGGTCATAAACAGCTAAGCATTTGTCACAAATCGCTACAGAAACCTAAATAACAGAAAAAACACGTCACAAAAAGCTAAAATTCGTCAGAAACAGAAAAGAAATCGTAAAAGAATTCTAAAAATCGTAAAAAAGCGTAAAAAAACGTAAAAAATGCTTGAAATCGTCAAGCAGCTGTAGAATCGTAAAAACAGCTAAAATATCGTCAAAGGAGCTAGAAATCGTCCAAAACTGCTAACAATTCGTCTTTAACAGCTAAAATAATCGGAAAGACAGCTTAAAATCGTCAGAAACAGCAAAACAATCGTAAAAAAAACAGCTAGGCAATCGTAAAAAAAGCTTTAAATCGTAAAAATTACTCAAATTCGTCAAAAACAGAAAAAAATTGGTAAAAAATAGCTAAAAACTCGTCACAAAAACTAAAAATAGTTAAAAACAGTTAGAAAATAGTAAAAAATTTTGTTATAAATAGTCATAAACAGATAAATATTTCTCACAACAGCTAAAATATCGTCAAAAACGGCAAACAAAATCGACAAAAAAGATAAAAATCGTAAAAACCAGCTAAAAATTCGTCAGAAACAAATAAAAAAATCGTCAGTAACAGCTATAGAATCGTGAAAAGAGCTAAAAATCATCAAAACAGCCAAATATTCGTCAAAAACAGCTATGAAATCGTTAGAAATGCTAAAGAATCGTCAAAAAATGCTAAAAATTCGCTAAAAAAACTGCAAAAAAAGTCGTCTGAAACAGTTAAAAATTCGTCAAAAACTGCTAATATAGTCAAAAACAGCTAAATAATTGTCAAAAACTGCAACGAATTCGCCAGAAACAGCTAGAAAATCGTCAAAACAGGTAGTAATTGTTAAAAAAAGGCTAAAAATTCGTCAAAAACAGCAAAATATCGTCAAAAAGCTAGAAAAATCGTCAAAAAACCTAAAATTTTGAGAAAAAATGCTAAGAATCGTCATAAACTGCTAAACATTCGTCACGAATTTCTAAAAAAACCGTCAAAAAAGCCTATACACGTCACATACAGCTAAAAAAATAGTCGTTTTAGCCGTTTTTGACGATTTAAAGAATTCTTTTACGATTTTTTTAGCTGTTTCTGACGAAATTTTAGCTGGTTTTTACGATTTTTATCTTTTTTGACGATTTTGTTTGCCGTTTTTGACGAAATTTTAGCTGTTCTTGACGATTATTTTTCTGTTTACGACGATTTTTTTTGCAATTTCTAAACATTTTTTTAGCTGTTTTGAATATTTTTTATCAGTTTTGACGGTTTTAGCTCTTATGACGAACTTTTTAGATGATTTTGAAGATTTTGTAGCTGTTTTGAGAAATATATATCTTTTTATGACTCTTTTTAACATTTTTTTACTATTTTTAGCTGTTTTTAACGATTTTTAGGCTTTGTGACGAGTTTTTAGCTTTTTTTAACAATTTTTTTCTGTTTTTGACGAATTTGAGAATTTTTTACGATTTTTAGCTGTTTTTACGAAATTTTAGGTTTATTGATGTTTTTTTTTAAGCTTTTTTAACGAATGTCTATGCTGTTTTTGAGGAATTTTTAAGATTTTTAGCAGTTCTTGACATATTTCTAACTGTTTTAGTAGATTTTTTTGCTTTTTTAACGGATTTTCTGCTGTTTTTTTACGATTTATAGCTGTTTGTGAGGATTGTTAGCATTTTTTGACGAATGTTTAGCTGTTTTGACGATTTTTAGCTGTTTGTGACCATTTTTTGACGAAATTTTAGCTGTTTAAATGATTTGTTAGCTGTTTTTGATCAATTTATAGCGTTTTCTGACGATTGTTTAGCTGTTTTGAAGAATTTGTACCTGGTTTGACCATTTTTTTCGCTTTTGACAATTTTTAAGCTCTTTGTGACGATTTTTTTAGCTGTTCTTGACGGTTTGTTAGCCGTTTTTGACGATTATAAGAATTTTTTTTACGATTTTTAAAGCTGTATCTACCGAATATTTTGCAGTTCTTGACGATTTTTTTTCATTTTACGACGAATTTTTTTGCTTTTTAAGAACATTTCCCAGCTGTTTAGTCCATTTTTTAGCTGTATTTGACGATTGTCTAGCTGTTTTGAAAAATATTTAGCTTTTTATGACTATTTTTTACATTGTTTTACTATTTTCTAGCTGTATTAAAGGTTTTTAAGGTTTTATGAGGATTTTGTATCTATTTTTTTACCAAAATTTAAATGTTTTTGACGATATTGAGCATTTTTTACGATATTTAGCATTTGCTACGACATTTAAGCTGATTTTTACGATTGTATAGCTGTTCAGCAGTTTTTGACACGTATTAGCTGATCATGACGAATTTTTGCTGTTATTGACGAATTTATAGCTGTTTTGACGATTTGTTAGCTGTTTTTGACGATTCAATAGCGTTCTTTGACGATCGTTTAGCTTTTTTGAAGAATTTGTACCTGGTTTGACGATTTTTATCAATTTTGACGATTTTAAAACTGTTTGTTACTATTTTTTTAGCTGGTTCTGAATATTTTTAGCCGTTTTTGAGAATTTTAAGATTTCTTTTACTATTTTTTTAGCTGTTTCTGACGATTTTTAGCTGTTTATGACGAGTTTAAGCTGTTTTTTCACGCTTTTAGCATTTTTTACGATTTTTTATTTCTCCGAACGATTTTATAGATATTTTTGACGATTATTAGCAGTTTTCGACGAATTTTAAACAGTTTCAGACGATTTTTTTGCAGTTTTTTAAACGAATTCTTAACTGTTATTGACGATTTTTAGCAGTTTCTATCGATTTTTAGCATTTTTAGCATTCGCTAAAAAAACTGCAAAAAAAGTCGTCTGAAACAGTTAAAAATTAGTCAAAAACTGCTAATAATTGTCAAAAACAGCTAAATAATTGTCAAAAACTGCAACGAATTCGCCAGAAACAACTAGAAAATCGTCAAAACAGGTAGTAATTGCTAAAAAAAGGCTAAAAATTCGTCAAAAACAGCAAAATATCGTCAAAAAGCTAGAAAAATCGTCAAAAAACCTAAAATTTTGAGAAAAAATGCTAAGAATCGTCATAAACTGCTAAACATTTGTCACGAATTTCAAAAAAACCGTCAAAAAAGCCTATACACGTCACATACAGCTAAAAAAATCGTCGTTTTAGCCCTTTTTGACGATTTAAAGAATTCTTTTACGATTTTTTTTGCTGTTTCTGACGAAATTTTAGCTGGTTTTTACGATTTTTATCTTTTTTGACGATTTTGTTTGCCGTTTTTGACGAAATTTTAGCTCTTCTTGACGATTTTTTTTCTGTTTACGACGATTTTTTTTGCAATTTCTAAACATTTTTTAGCTGTTTTGAATATTTTTTATCAGTTTTGACGGTTTTAGCTCTTATGACGAACTTTTTAGATGATTTTGAAGATTTTGTAGCTGTTTTGAGAAATATATATCTTTTTATGACTCTTTTTAACATTTTTTTACTATTTTTAGCTGTTTTTAACGATTTTTAGGCTTTGTGACGAGTTTTTAGCTTTTTTTTTACCAATTGTTTTCTGTTTTTGACGAATTTGAGAATTTTTTGCGATTTTTAGCTGTTTTTACGATTTCCTAGTTCTTTTTCACAAATTATTTGCTGTTCCTGACGATTTCTTCTGGTTTTGACGATTTTAAGCTGTTTTTGACAATTTTTTTAGCTGTTTAAGACGAATTGCAGAAGTTTTTGACGATTTCTAGCTCCTTTGACGATATGTTAGCTGTTTTTCATGATTCTATAGCGTTTTCTGACGATTGTTTAGGTGTTTTGAAGAATTTGTTCCTGGCATTACGATTTCTAGCTCTTTTGACGATTTTTAAGCTGTTTTTGATAATAATTAGCCGTTTTTGACAATTTTAAGATTTCTTTTACGATTTTTTAGCTGTTCTTGACGAATTTTTAGCTGTTCATGATAAGTTTTAGCGGTTTTTTCACGATTTTTTAGCTATTTTTGACGATAATTAGCAGTTTTTGACGAATTTTTACAGTTTCAGACGATTTTTTTGCTGTTTTTTTAACGATTTTTTAACTGTTATTGACTATTATTAGCAGTTTGTATCGATTTTTAGCATTTTTTGCCGAATCCTAACTGATTTGACGATTTCATAGCTCTTTTGGACGAATTTTTAGCTGTTTTGATGATTTTTAGCTCTTTTGACGATTATAAAACTGTTTCTGACGATTTTTTTTAGCTGCTTTTAGGAATTTTACCTGGGTTTTACCTTTTTTTCACCAAAAGAACAGCTAAACATCCGTCAAAATTGCTTAAAATCCTCACAAACAGCTAAAATTCGTAAAAAACAGAGAAACGTTCGTATAAAACAACAAAAAATCTACTAAAACAGCTAAAAATTCGTCAAGAACTTTTAATAATCGTCATAAACAGCTACAACGCGACACAAACAGCTAAAAATCGTCAAAAAAGGATAGAAATTCGTCAAAACAGCAAAGAAATTGTGAAAACAGCTAAAAAATCGTCAAAAAGCCTAATAATTCGTAAACAAAATACTAAGAATGGTCATAAACAGCTAAGCATTTGTCACAAATCGCTACAGAAACCTAAATAACAGAAAAAACACGTCACAAAAAGCTAAAAATCGTCAGAATCTGAAAATAAATCGTAAAAGAATTCTAAAAATCGTAAAAAAGCGTAAAATAACGTAAAAAATGCTTAAAATCGTCAAGCAGCTGTAGAATCGTAAAAACAGCTAAAATATCGTCAAAGGAGCTAGAAATCGTCAAAAACTGCTAACAATTCGTCTTTAACAGCTAAAATAATCGGAAAAACAGCTTAAAATCGTCAGAAACAGCAAAACAATCGTAAAAAAACAGCTAGGCAATCGTAAACAAAGCTTAAAATCGTAAAAATTGCTCAAATTCGTCAAAAACAGAAAAAAATTGGTAAAAAATAGCTAAAAAATCGTCACAAAACCTAAAAATAGTTAAAAACAGTTAGAAAATAGTAAAACAATTGTTATAAATAGTCATAAACAGATAAATATTTCTCACAACAGCTAAAATATCGTCGAAATTAGCTAAAAAAATCGTCATAAGAGCTAAAACCGTCAAAACAGATAAAAAAATATTCAAAACTGCTAAAAAATGTTTAAAAATTCAAAAAAAAACGTCGTAAAAGAAAAATAATCGTAGAGAACAGCTAAAATCTCGTCAAAAACGGCAAACAAAATCGTATAAAAAGATAAAAATCGTAAAAACCAGCTAAAACTTCGTCAGAAACAGATAAAAAAATCGTAAAAGAATTCTTAAAATCGTCAAAAACGGCTAAAACGACGTTTTTTTATGCTTTTTTGACGGTTTTTATAGGATTTCGTGACGAATATTAAGCTGTTTATGTCGATTCTTAGCATTTTTTTTTACGAAATTTTAGGTTTAATGATGGTTTTTTTTAAGCTTTTTTAAGGAATTTCTATGCTGTTTTTGAGGAATTTTTAAGATTTTTAGCAGTTCTTGACGTATTTCTAACTGTTTTAGTAGATTTTTTTGCTGTTTTCATGGATTTTCTGCTGTTTTTTACGTTTTATAGCTGTCTGTGAGGATTATTAGCATTTTTTGACGAATGTTTAGCTGTTTTGACGATTTTTAGCTGTTTGTGACGATTGTTAGCATTTTTTGACGAATTTTTAGCTGTTTGGATGATTTGTTAGCTGTTTTTGATCAATTTATAGCGTTTTCTGACGATTGTTTAGCTGTTTTAGAGAATTTGTGCCTGGTTTGACAATTTTTTTCGCTTTTGACAATTTTAAAGCTGTTTGTGACGATTTTTTTTAGCTGTTCTTGACGGTTTGTTAGCCGTTTTTGACGATTATAAGAATTTTTTTTACGATTTTTAAAGCTGTATCTACCGAATATTTTGCTGTTCTTGACGATTTTTTTCATTTTACGACGAATTTTTTTGCTTTTTAAGAACATTTCATAGCTGTTTAGTCCATTTCTTAGCTGTATTTGAGGATTGTCTAGCTGTTTTGAAAAATATTTAGCTGTTTATGACTATTTTTTACATTGTTTTACTATTTTCTAACCGTATTTAAGGTTTTTAAGGTTTTGTGAAGATTTTGTATCTATTTTTTTACCAAAATTTAAATGTTTTTGACGATATTGAGCATTTTTTACGATATTTAGCATTTGCTACGACATTTAAGCTGCTTTTTACGATGGTATAGCTGTTCAGCAGTTTTTGACACGTATTAGCTGTTCATGACGAATTTTGGCTGTTATTGACGAATTTATAGCTGTTTTGACGATTTGTTAGCTGTTTTTGACGATTCAATAGCGTTCTTTGACGATCGTTTAGCTTTTTTGAAGAATTTGTACCTGGTTTGACGATTTTTAGCACTTTTGACAATTTTAAAACTGTTTGTTACGATTTTTTTAGCTGGTTCTGAACATTTTTAGCCGTTTTTGAGAATTTTAAGTTTTCTTTTGCAATTTTTTTAGCTGTTTCTGACGATTTTTAGCTGTTTATGACGAGTTTAAGCTGTTTTTTCACGATTTTTAGCATTTTTTACGATTCTGAACTGTTTTGACGACTTTTCTTTATAACGAATTTTTTAGCTGGTTCTGAACATTTTTAGCCGTTTTTGAGAATTTTAAGTTTTCTTTTGCAATTTTTTTAGCTGTTTCTGACGATTTTTAGCTGTTTATGACGAGTTTAAGCTGTTTTTTCACGATTTTTAACCTTTTTTATGATTTTTTATTTCTCCGAACGATTTTATAGCTATTTTTGACGATTATTAGCAGTTTTCGACGAATTTTAAACAGTTTCAGACGATTTTTTTGCAGTTTTTTAAACGAATTCTTAACTGTTATTGACGATTTTTAGCAGTGTCTGTCGATTTTTAGCATTTTTTGCCGATTCTGAACTGTTTTGACGACTTTTCTTTATAACGAATTTTTAGCTGTTTTTAACGATCTTTTAGCTGTTTCTGACGATTTTTTAGCTGTTTATGACGAGTTTTAGCTGTTTCTTGACGATTTTTAATGTTTTTTGAAGATTTTTTTGCTGTTTTTAACGAATATTTAGCTATTTTTGACGATTCTATAGCGTTTTCGGACGATTGTATAGCTATTTTGAAGAGTTTGTACGGTGTTTGACGCTTTTTAGCACTTTTGACGATTTTTTCTGTTTTTGACGATTATTAGCAGTTTTTGACGAATTTTTATCTGTTTCAGACGCTTTTTTTTCTGTTTTTTTTACGAAGTTTTAGCTGTAATGACGATCGTTAGCAGTTTGTAACGATATTTAGCATTTTTTGATGATTCTTTAGCTGTTTTGACGATTTGTAGCTGTTTTTGACGAATATTTTTTTGTTTTAGACGATTTCTTAGCTGTTTTGACGATTTAACAGATGTTTTCGACGAATACATAGTTGTTTTTGACAATAACTAGATGTTTTGACGATTTTCTAGCTGTATTTGGCGAATTTGTATTAGTTTCTGACGAAAGTATAGCTGATATTTACGATTTTAAGCTGTTTTAGACGAATTTGTAACTGTTTGAAACGAATTTCTAGATGATATTGTCAATCGTCAAAAACAGCTGAAAATCGTCAAAAAAAGCTAAAAGTTTGCCAGAAACAGCTAAACAATTGTCAAAAATAGCTACATAATCGTCAAAAGTGATAAAAATCGTCAAAACAGATAAAAAATCGTCAAAAACAGCTTAAAAATCGTCAGTAACAGCTATAGAATCGTGAAAAGAGCTAAAAATCATCAAAACAGCCAAATATTCGTCAAAAAAAGCTAAGAAATCGTTAGAAATGCTAAAGAATCGTCAAAAAATGCTAAAAATTCGCTAAAAAAACTGCAAAAAAAGTCGTCTGAAACAGTTAAAAATTCGTCAAAAACTGCTAATAATTGTCAAAAACAGCTAAATAATTGTCAAAAACTGCAACGAATTCGCCAGAAACAACTAGAAAATCGTCAAAACAGGTAGTAATTGTTAAAAAAAAGGCTAAAAATTCATCAAAAACAGCAAAATATCGTCAAAAAGCTAGAAAAATCGTCAAAAAACCTAAAATTTTGAGAAAAAATGCTAAAAATCGTCATAAACTGCTAAACATTCGTCACGAATTTCTAAAAAAACCGTCAAAAAAGCCTATGCACGTCACATACAGCTAAAAAAATCGTCGTTTTAGCCGTTTTTGACGATTTAAAGAATTCTTTTACGATTTTTTTAGCTGTTTCTGACGAAATTTTAGCTGGTTTTTACGATATTTATCTTTTTTGACGATTTTGTTTGCCATTTTTGACGAAATTTTAGCTGTTCTTGACGATTATATTTCTGTTTACGACGATTTTTTTTGCAATTTTTAAACATTTTTTAGCTGTTTTGAATATTTTTTATCAGTTTTGACGGTTTTAGCTCTTATGACGAACTTTTTAGATGATTTTGATGATTTTGTAGCTGTTTTGAGAAATATATATCTTTTTATTACTCTTTTTAACATTTTTTCACTATTTTCTAGCTGTTTTTAACGATTTTTAGGCTTTGTGACGAGTTTTTAGCTTTTTTTTTACCAATTGTTTTCTGTTTTTGACGAATTTGAGAATTTTTTGCGATTTTTAGCTGTTTTTACGATTTCCTAGTTCTTTTTCACAAATTATTTGCTGTTCCTGACGATTTCTTCTGGTTTTGACGATTTTAAGCTGTTTTTGACAATTTTTTTAGCTGTTTAAGACGAATTGCAGAAGTTTTTGACGATTTCTAGCTCCTTTGACGATATGTTAGCTGTTTTTCATGATTCTATAGCGTTTTCTGACGATTGTTTAGGTGTTTTGAAGAATTTGTTCCTGGCATTACGATTTCTAGCTCTTTTGACGATTTTTAAGCTGTTTTTGATAATAATTAGCCGTTTTTGACAATTTTAAGATTTCTTTTACGATTTTTTAGCTGTTCTTGACGAATTTTTAGCTGTTCATGATAAGTTTTAGCGGTTTTTTCACGATTTTTAGCATTTTTTTACGATTTTTTATTTTTCAAACGTTTTTTTTAGCTATTTTTGACGATAATTAGCAGTTTTTGACGAATTTTTACAGTTTCAGACGATTTTTTTGCTGTTTTTTTAACGATTTTTTAACTGTTATTGACGATTTTTAGCAGTTTGTATCGATTTTTAGCATTTTTTGCCGAATCCTAACTGATTTGACGATTTCATAGCTCTTTTGGACGAATTTTTAGCTGTTTTGATGATTTTTAGCACTTTTGACGATTATAAAACTGTTTCTGACGATTTTTTTTAGCTGCTTTTAGGAATTTTACCTGGGTTTTACCTTTTTTTCACCAAAAGAACAGCTAAACATCCGTCAAAATTGCTTAAAATCCTCACAAACAGCTAAAGTTCGTAAAAAACAGAGAAACGTTCGTATAAAACAACAAAAAATCTACTAAAACAGCTAAAAATTCGTCAAGAACTTTTAATAATCGTCATAAACAGCTACAATGCGACACAAACAGCTAAAAATCGTCAAAAAAGGATAGAAATTCGTCAAAACAGCAAAGAAATTGTGAAAACAGCTAAAAAATCGTCAAAAAGCCTAATAATTCGTAAACAAAATACTAAGAATGGTCATAAACAGCTAAGCATTTGTCACAAATCGCTACAGAAACCTAAATAACAGAAAAAACACGTCACAAAAAGCTAAAAATCGTCAGAATCAGAAAATAAATCGTAAAAGAATTCTAAAAATCGTAAAAAAGCGTAAAATAACGTAAAAAATGCTTAAAATCGTCAAGCAGCTGTAGAATCGTAAAAACAGCTAAAATATCGTCAAAGGAGCTAGAAATCGTCCAAAACTGCTAACAATTCGTCTTTAACAGCTAAAATAATCGGAAAAACAGCTTAAAATCGTCAGAAACAGCAAAACAATCGTAAAAAAACAGCTAGGCAATCGTAAACAAAGCTTAAAATCGTAAAAATTGCTCAAATTCGTCAAAAACAGAAAAAAATTGGTAAAAAATAGCTAAAAAATCGTCACAAAACCTAAAAATAGTTAAAAACAGTTAGAAAATAGTAAAACAATTGTTATAAATAGTCATAAACAGATAAATATTTCTCACAACAGCTAAAATATCGTCAAAATTAGCTAAAAAAATCGTCATAAGAGCTAAGACCGTCAAAACAGATAAAAAAATATTCAAAACTGCTAAAAAAATGTTTAAAAATTCAAAAAAAACGTCGTAAAAGAAAAATAATCGTAGAGAACAGCTAAAATCTCGTCAAAAACGGCAAACAAAATCGTCAAAAAAGATAAAAATCGTAAAAACCAGCTAAAACTTCGTCAGAAACAGATAAAAAAATCGTAAAAGAATTCTTAAAATCGTCAAAAACGGCTAAAACGACGTTTTTTTATGCTTTTTTGACGGTTTTTATAGGATTTCGTGACGAATATTAAGCTGTTTATGTCGATTCTTAGCATTTTTTTTTACGAAATTTTAGGTTTAATGATGGTTTTTTTTAAGCTTTTTTAAGGAATTTCTATGCTGTTTTTGAGGAATTTTTAAGATTTTTAGCAGTTCTTGACGTATTTCTAACTGTTTTAGTAGATTTTTTTGCTGTTTTCACGGATTTTCTGCTGTTTTTTACGTTTTATAGCTGTCTGTGAGGATTATTAGCATTTTTTGACGAATGTTTAGCTGTTTTGACGATTTTTAGCTGTTTGTGACGATTGTTAGCATTTTTTGACGAATTTTTAGCTGTTTGGATGATTTGTTAGCTGTTTTTGATCAATTTATAGCGTTTTCTGACGATTGTTTAGCTGTTTTAGAGAATTTGTGCCTGGTTTGACAATTTTTTTCGCTTTTGACAATTTTAAAGCTGTTTGTGACGATTTTTTTAGCTGTTCTTGACGGTTTGTTAGCCGTTTTTGACGATTATAAGAATTTTTTTTACGATTTTTAAAGCTGTATCTACCGAATATTTTGCTGTTCTTGACGATTTTTTTCATTTTACGACGAATTTTTTTGCTTTTTAAGAACATTTCATAGCTGTTTAGTCCATTTCTTAGCTGTATTTGAGGATTGTCTAGCTGTTTTGAAAAATATTTAGCTGTTTATGACTATTTTTTACATTGTTTTACTATTTTCTAACTGTATTTAAGGTTTTTAAGGTATTGTGAAGATTTTGTATCTATTTTTTTACCAAAATTTAAATGTTTTTGACGATATTGAGCATTTTTTACGATATTTAGCATTTGCTACGACATTTAAGCTGCTTTTTACGATGGTATAGCTGTTCAGCAGTTTTTGACACGTATTAGCTGTTCATGACGAATTTTGGCTGTTATTGACGAATTTATAGCTGTTTTGACGATTTGTTAGCTGTTTTTGACGATTCAATAGCGTTCTTTGACGATCGTTTAGCTTTTTTGAAGAATTTGTACCTGGTTTGACGATTTTTAGCACTTTTGACAATTTTAAAACTGTTTGTTACGATTTTTTTAGCTGGTTCTGAACATTTTTAGCCGTTTTTGAGAATTTTAAGTTTTCTTTTGCAATTTTTTTAGCTGTTTCTGACGATTTTTAGCTGTTTATGACGAGTTTAAGCTGTTTTTTCACGATTTTTAGCATTTTTTACGATTCTGAACTGTTTTGACGACTTTTCTTTATAACGAATTTTTTAGCTGGTTCTGAACATTTTTAGCCGTTTTTGAGAATTTTAAGTTTTCTTTTGCAATTTTTTTAGCTGTTTCTGACGATTTTTAGCTGTTTATGACGAGTTTAAGCTGTTTTTTCACGATTTTTAACCTTTTTTATGATTTTTTATTTCTCCGAACGATTTTATAGCTATTTTTGACGATTATTAGCAGTTTTCGACGAATTTTAAACAGTTTCAGACGATTTTTTTGCAGTTTTTTAAACGAATTCTTAACTGTTATTGACGATTTTTAGCAGTGTCTGTCGATTTTTAGCATTTTTTGCCGATTCTGAACTGTTTTGACGACTTTTCTTTATAACGAATTTTTAGCTGTTTTTAACGATCTTTTAGCTGTTTCTGACGATTTTTTAGCTGTTTATGACGAGTTTTAGCTGTTTCTTGACGATTTTTAATGTTTTTTGAAGATTTTTTTGCTGTTTTTAACGAATATTTAGCTATTTTTGACGATTCTATAGCGTTTTCGGACGATTGTATAGCTATTTTGAAGAGTTTGTACGGTGTTTGACGCTTTTTAGCACTTTTGACGATTTTTTCTGTTTTTGACGATTATTAGCAGTTTTTGACGAATTTTTATCTGTTTCAGACGCTTTTTTTTCTGTTTTTTTTACGAAGTTTTAGCTGTAATGACGATCGTTAGCAGTTTGTAACGATATTTAGCATTTTTTGATGATTCTTTAGCTGTTTTGACGATTTGTAGCTGTTTTTGACGAATATTTTTTTGTTTTAGACGATTTCTTAGCTGTTTTGACGATTTAACAGATGTTTTCGACGAATACATAGTTGTTTTTGACAATAACTAGATGTTTTGACGATTTTCTAGCTGTATTTGGCGAATTTGTATTAGTTTCTGACGAAAGTATAGCTGATATTTACGATTTTAAGCTGTTTTAGACGAATTTGTAACTGTTTGAAACGAATTTCTAGATGATATTGTCAATCGTCAAAAACAGCTGAAAATCGTCAAAAAAAGCTAAAAGTTTGCCAGAAACAGCTAAACAATTGTCAAAAATAGCTACATAATCGTCAAAAGTGATAAAAATCGTCAAAACAGATAAAAAATCGTCAAAAACAGCTTAAAAATCGTCAGTAACAGCTATAGAATCGTGAAAAGAGCTAAAAATCATCAAAACAGCCAAATATTCGTCAAAAAAAGCTAAGAAATCGTTAGAAATGCTAAAGAATCGTCAAAAAATGCTAAAAATTCGCTAAAAAAACTGCAAAAAAAGTCGTCTGAAACAGTTAAAAATTCGTCAAAAACTGCTAATAATTGTCAAAAACAGCTAAATAATTGTCAAAAACTGCAACGAATTCGCCAGAAACAACTAGAAAATCGTCAAAACAGGTAGTAATTGTTAAAAAAAAGGCTAAAAATTCATCAAAAACAGCAAAATATCGTCAAAAAGCTAGAAAAATCGTCAAAAAACCTAAAATTTTGAGAAAAAATGCTAAAAATCGTCATAAACTGCTAAACATTCGTCACGAATTTCTAAAAAAACCGTCAAAAAAGCCTATGCACGTCACATACAGCTAAAAAAATCGTCGTTTTAGCCGTTTTTGACGATTTAAAGAATTCTTTTACGATTTTTTTAGCTGTTTCTGACGAAATTTTAGCTGGTTTTTACGATATTTATCTTTTTTGACGATTTTGTTTGCCATTTTTGACGAAATTTTAGCTGTTCTTGACGATTATATTTCTGTTTACGACGATTTTTTTTGCAATTTTTAAACATTTTTTAGCTGTTTTGAATATTTTTTATCAGTTTTGACGGTTTTAGCTCTTATGACGAACTTTTTAGATGATTTTGATGATTTTGTAGCTGTTTTGAGAAATATATATCTTTTTATTACTCTTTTTAACATTTTTTCACTATTTTCTAGCTGTTTTTAACGATTTTTAGGCTTTGTGACGAGTTTTTAGCTTTTTTTTTACCAATTGTTTTCTGTTTTTGACGAATTTGAGAATTTTTTGCGATTTTTAGCTGTTTTTACGATTTCCTAGTTCTTTTTCACAAATTATTTGCTGTTCCTGACGATTTCTTCTGGTTTTGACGATTTTAAGCTGTTTTTGACAATTTTTTTAGCTGTTTAAGACGAATTGCAGAAGTTTTTGACGATTTCTAGCTCCTTTGACGATATGTTAGCTGTTTTTCATGATTCTATAGCGTTTTCTGACGATTGTTTAGGTGTTTTGAAGAATTTGTTCCTGGCATTACGATTTCTAGCTCTTTTGACGATTTTTAAGCTGTTTTTGATAATAATTAGCCGTTTTTGACAATTTTAAGATTTCTTTTACGATTTTTTAGCTGTTCTTGACGAATTTTTAGCTGTTCATGATAAGTTTTAGCGGTTTTTTCACGATTTTTAGCATTTTTTTACGATTTTTTATTTTTCAAACGTTTTTTTTAGCTATTTTTGACGATAATTAGCAGTTTTTGACGAATTTTTACAGTTTCAGACGATTTTTTTGCTGTTTTTTTAACGATTTTTTAACTGTTATTGACGATTTTTAGCAGTTTGTATCGATTTTTAGCATTTTTTGCCGAATCCTAACTGATTTGACGATTTCATAGCTCTTTTGGACGAATTTTTAGCTGTTTTGATGATTTTTAGCACTTTTGACGATTATAAAACTGTTTCTGACGATTTTTTTTAGCTGCTTTTAGGAATTTTACCTGGGTTTTACCTTTTTTTCACCAAAAGAACAGCTAAACATCCGTCAAAATTGCTTAAAATCCTCACAAACAGCTAAAGTTCGTAAAAAACAGAGAAACGTTCGTATAAAACAACAAAAAATCTACTAAAACAGCTAAAAATTCGTCAAGAACTTTTAATAATCGTCATAAACAGCTACAATGCGACACAAACAGCTAAAAATCGTCAAAAAAGGATAGAAATTCGTCAAAACAGCAAAGAAATTGTGAAAACAGCTAAAAAATCGTCAAAAAGCCTAATAATTCGTAAACAAAATACTAAGAATGGTCATAAACAGCTAAGCATTTGTCACAAATCGCTACAGAAACCTAAATAACAGAAAAAACACGTCACAAAAAGCTAAAAATCGTCAGAATCAGAAAATAAATCGTAAAAGAATTCTAAAAATCGTAAAAAAGCGTAAAATAACGTAAAAAATGCTTAAAATCGTCAAGCAGCTGTAGAATCGTAAAAACAGCTAAAATATCGTCAAAGGAGCTAGAAATCGTCCAAAACTGCTAACAATTCGTCTTTAACAGCTAAAATAATCGGAAAAACAGCTTAAAATCGTCAGAAACAGCAAAACAATCGTAAAAAAACAGCTAGGCAATCGTAAACAAAGCTTAAAATCGTAAAAATTGCTCAAATTCGTCAAAAACAGAAAAAAATTGGTAAAAAATAGCTAAAAAATCGTCACAAAACCTAAAAATAGTTAAAAACAGTTAGAAAATAGTAAAACAATTGTTATAAATAGTCATAAACAGATAAATATTTCTCACAACAGCTAAAATATCGTCAAAATTAGCTAAAAAAATCGTCATAAGAGCTAAGACCGTCAAAACAGATAAAAAAATATTCAAAACTGCTAAAAAATGTTTAAAAATTCAAAAAAAACGTCGTAAAAGAAAAATAATCGTAGAGAACAGCTAAAATCTCGTCAAAAACGGCAAACAAAATCGTCAAAAAAGATAAAAATCGTAAAAACCAGCTAAAACTTCGTCAGAAACAGATAAAAAAATCGTAAAAGAATTCTTAAAATCGTCAAAAACGGCTAAAACGACGTTTTTTTATGCTTTTTTGACGGTTTTTATAGGATTTCGTGACGAATATTAAGCTGTTTATGTCGATTCTTAGCATTTTTTTTTACGAAATTTTAGGTTTAATGATGGTTTTTTTTAAGCTTTTTTAAGGAATTTCTATGCTGTTTTTGAGGAATTTTTAAGATTTTTAGCAGTTCTTGACGTATTTCTAACTGTTTTAGTAGATTTTTTTGCTGTTTTCACGGATTTTCTGCTGTTTTTTACGTTTTATAGCTGTCTGTGAGGATTATTAGCATTTTTTGACGAATGTTTAGCTGTTTTGACGATTTTTAGCTGTTTGTGACGATTGTTAGCATTTTTTGACGAATTTTTAGCTGTTTGGATGATTTGTTAGCTGTTTTTGATCAATTTATAGCGTTTTCTGACGATTGTTTAGCTGTTTTAGAGAATTTGTGCCTGGTTTGACAATTTTTTTCGCTTTTGACAATTTTAAAGCTGTTTGTGACGATTTTTTTAGCTGTTCTTGACGGTTTGTTAGCCGTTTTTGACGATTATAAGAATTTTTTTTACGATTTTTAAAGCTGTATCTACCGAATATTTTGCTGTTCTTGACGATTTTTTTCATTTTACGACGAATTTTTTTGCTTTTTAAGAACATTTCATAGCTGTTTAGTCCATTTCTTAGCTGTATTTGAGGATTGTCTAGCTGTTTTGAAAAATATTTAGCTGTTTATGACTATTTTTTACATTGTTTTACTATTTTCTAACTGTATTTAAGGTTTTTAAGGTATTGTGAAGATTTTGTATCTATTTTTTTACCAAAATTTAAATGTTTTTGACGATATTGAGCATTTTTTACGATATTTAGCATTTGCTACGACATTTAAGCTGCTTTTTACGATGGTATAGCTGTTCAGCAGTTTTTGACACGTATTAGCTGTTCATGACGAATTTTGGCTGTTATTGACGAATTTATAGCTGTTTTGACGATTTGTTAGCTGTTTTTGACGATTCAATAGCGTTCTTTGACGATCGTTTAGCTTTTTTGAAGAATTTGTCCCTGGTTTGACGATTTTTAGCACTTTTGACAATTTTAAAACTGTTTGTTACAATTTTTTTAGCTGTTTCTGACGATTTTTAGCTGTTTATGACGAGTTTAAGCTGTTTTTTCACGATTTTTAGCATTTTTTACGATTTTTTATTTCTCCGAACGATTTTATAGCTATTTTTACGATTATTAGCAGTTTTCGACGAATTTTAAACAGTTTCAGACGATTTTTTTGCAGTTTTTTAAACGAATTCTTAACTGTTATTGACGATTTTTAGCAGTTTCTATCGATTTTTAGCATTTTTTGCCGATTCTGAACTGTTTTGACGACTTTTCTTTATAACGAATTTTTTAGCTGTTTTTAACGATCTTTTAGCTGTTTCTGACGATTTTTTAGCTGTTTATGACGAGTTTTAGCTGTTTCTTGACGATTTTTAATGTTTTTTGAAGATTTTTTTGCTGTTTTTAACGAATATTTAGCTATTTTTACGATTCTATAGCGTTTTCGGACGATTGTATAGCTATTTTGAAGAGTTTGTTGTTTTAGTAGATTTTTTTGCTGTTTTCACGGATTTTCTGCTGTTTTTTACGTTTTATAGCTGTCTGTGAGGATTATTAGCATTTTTTGACGAATGTTTAGCTGTTTTGACGATTTTTAGCTGTTTGTGACGATTGTTAGCATTTTTTGACGAATTTTTAGCTGTTTGGATGATTTGTTAGCTGTTTTTGATCAATTTATAGCGTTTTCTGACGATTGTTTAGCTGTTTTAGAGAATTTGTGCCTGGTTTGACAATTTTTTTCGCTTTTGACAATTTTAAAGCTGTTTGTGACGATTTTTTTAGCTGTTCTTGACGGTTTGTTAGCCGTTTTTGACGATTATAAGAATTTTTTTTACGATTTTTAAAGCTGTATCTACCGAATATTTTGCTGTTCTTGACGATTTTTTTCATTTTACGACGAATTTTTTTGCTTTTTAAGAACATTTCATAGCTGTTTAGTCCATTTCTTATCTGTATTTGGGGATTGTCTAGCTGTTTTGAAAAATATTTAGCTGTTTATGACTATTTTTTACATTGTTTTACTATTTTCTAACTGTATTTACGGTTTTTAAGGTTTTGTGAAGATTTTGTATCTATTTTTTTACCAAAATTTAAATGTTTTGACGATATTGAGCATTTTTTACGATATTTAGCATTTGCTACGACATTTAAGCTGCTTTTTACGATGGTATAGCTGTTCAGCAGTTTTTGACACGTATTAGGTGTTCATGACGAATTTTGGCTGTTATTGACGAATTTATAGCTGTTTTGACGATTTGTTAGCTGTTTTTGACGATTCAATAGCGTTCTTTGACGATCGTTTAGCTTTTTTGAAGAATTTGTACCTGGTTTGACGATTTTTAGCACTTTTGACAATTTTAAAACTGTTTGTTACGATTTTTTTAGCTGGTTCTGAACATTTTTAGCCGTTTTTGAGGATTTTAAGTTTTCTTTTACAATTTTTTTAGCTGTTTCTGACGATTTTTAGCTGTTTATGACGAGTTTAAGCTGTTTTTTCACGATTTTTAGCATTTTTTACGATTTTTTATTTCTCCGAACGATTTTATAGCTATTTTTGACGATTATTAGCAGTTTTCGACGAATTTTAAACAGTTTCAGACGATTTTTTTGCAGTTTTTTAAACGAATTCTCAACTGTTATTGACGATTTTTAGCAGTTTCTATCGATTTTTAGCATTTTTTGCCGATTCTGAACTGTTTTGACGACTTTTCTTTATAACGAATTTTTTAGCTGTTTTTAACGATCTTTTAGCTGTTTCTGACGATTTTTTAGCTGTTTATGACGAGTTTTAGCTGTTTCTTGACGATTTTTAATGTTTTTTGAAGATTTTTTTGCTGTTTTTAACGAATATTTAGCTATTTTTACGATTCTATAGCGTTTTCGGACGATTGTATAGCTATTTTGAAGAGTTTGTGCGGTGTTTGACGCTTTTTAGCACTTTTGACGATTTTTTCTGTTTTTGACGATTATTAGCAGTTTTTGACGAATTTTATCTGTTACAGACGCTTTTTTTGCTGTTTTTTTACGAAGTTTTAGCTGTAATGACGATCATTAGCAGTTTGTAACGATATTTAGCATTTTTTGATGATTCTTTAGCTGTTTTGACGATTTGTAGCTGTTTTTGACGAATATTTTTTTGTTTTAGACGATTTTTTAGCTGTTTTGACGATTTAACAGATGTTTTCGACGAATACATAGTTGGTTTTGACAATAACTAGATGTTTTGACGATTTTCTAGCTGTATTTGGCGAATTTGTATTAGTTTCTGACGAAAGTATAGCTGATATTTTCGATTTTAAGCTGTGTTAGACGAATTTTTAACTGTTTGAAACGAATTTCTACATGATATTGTCAATCGTCAAAAACAGCTGAAAATCGTCAAAAAAAGCTAAAAGTTCGCCAGAAACAGCTAAACAATTGTCAAAAATAGCTACAAAATCGTCAAAAGTGATAAAATTCGTCAAAACAGATAAAAAAAATCGTCAAAAACAGAAAAATATACGTCAAAAACAGCTACAAATAGATTTTTAGCAGTTCTTGACATATTTCTAACTGTTTTAGTAGATTTTTTTGCTGTTTTAACGGATTTTCTGCTGTTTTTTACGATTTATAGCTGTTTGTGATGATTGTTAGAATTTTTTGACGAATGTTTAGCTGTTTTGACGATTTTTAGCTGTTTGTGACGATTGTTACCATTTTGGACGAATTTTTAGCTGTTTAAATGATTTGTTAGCTGTTTTTGATCAATTTATAGCGTTTTTTGACGATTGTTTAGCTGTTTTGAAGAATTTGTACCTGGTTTGACCATTTTTTTCGCTTTTGACAATTTTTAAGCTGTTTGTGACGATTGTTTTAGCTGTTCTTGACGGTTTGTTAGCCGTTTTTGACGATTATAAGAATTTTTTTTACGATTTTTAAAGCTGTATCTACCGAATATTTTGCTGTTCTTGACGATTTTTTTTCATTTTACGACGAATTTTTTTGCTTTTTAAGAACATTTCATAGCTGTTTAGTCCATTTTTTAGCTGTATTTGACGATTGTCTAGCTGTTTTGAAAAATATTTAGCTGTTTATGACTATTTTTTACATTGTTTTACTATTTTCTAGCTGTATTTAAGGTTTTTAAGGTTTTGTGAGGATTTTGTATCTATTTTTTTACCAAAATTTAAATGTTTTTGACGATATAGAGCATTTTTTACGATATTTAGCATTTGCTACGACATTTAAGCTGCTTTTTACGATTGTATAGCTGTTCAGCAGTTTTTGTCACGTATTAGCTGTTCATGACGAATTTTGGCTGTTATTGACGAATTTATAGCTGTTTGGACGATTTGTTAGCTGTTTTTGACGATTCAATAGCGTTCTTTGACGATCGTTTAGCTTTTTTGAAGAATTTGTACCTGGTTTGACGATTTTTAGCACTTTTAACGATTTTAAAACTGTTTGTTACGATTTGTTTAGCTAGTTCTGACCATTTTTAGCCGTTTTTGAGGATTATAGGTTTTCTTTTACTATATTTTTAGCTGTTTCTGACGATTTTTAGCTTTTTATGACGAGTTTAAGCTATTTTTTCACGATTTTTAGCATTTTTTAACGATTTTTTATTTTTTCAAACGATTTCTTAGCTATTTTTGACGATAATTAGCAGTTTTTGACGAATTTTTTACAGTTTCAGACGATTTTTTTGCTGTTTTTTAACGATTTTTAACTGTTATTGACGATTTTTAGCAGTTTGTATCGATTTTTAGCATTTTTTGCCGAATCCTAACTGATTATACGATTTCATAGCTCTTTTGGACGAATTTTTAGCTGTTTTGATGATTTTTAGCTCTTTTGACGATTATAAAACTGTTTCTGACGATTTTTTTTAGCTGCTTTTAGGAATTTTACCTGGGTTTTACCTTTTTTCACCAAAAGAACAGCTAAACATCCGTCAAAAATGCTTAAAATCCTCACAAACAGCTAAAATTCGTAAAAAACAGAGAAACGTTCGTATAAAACAACAAAAAATCTACTAAAACAGCTAAAAATTCGTCAAGAACTATTAATAATCGTCATAAACAGCTACAACGCGACACAAACAGCTAAAAATCGTCAAAAAAGGATAGAAATTCGTCAAAAAAAGCAAAGAAATTGTGAAAACAGCTAAAAAATCGTCAAAAAGCCTAATAATTCGTAAACAAAATACTAAGAATGGTCATAAACAGCTAAGCATTTGTCACAAATCGCTACAGAAACCTAAATAACAGAAAAAACACGTCACGAAAAGCTTAAAATCGTCAGAAACAGAAAATAAATCGTAAAAGAATTCTAAAAATCGTAAAAAAGCGTAAAAAAACGTAAAAAATGCTTAATATCGTCAAGCAGCTGTAAAATCGTAAAAACAGCTAAAATATCGTCAAAGGAGCTAGAAATCGTCCAAAACTGCTATGAATTCGTCTTTAACAGCTAAAATAATCGGAAAAACAGCTTAAAATCGTCAGAAACAGCAAAACAATCGTAAAAAAACAGCTAGGCAATCGTAAACAAAGCTTAAAATCGTAAAAATTGCTCAAATTCGTCAAAAACAGAAAAAAATTGGTAAAAAATAGCTAAAAACTCGTCACAAAACCTAAAAATAGTTAAAAAAAGTTAGAAAATAATAAAAAAATTGTTATAAATAGTCATAAACAGATAAATATTTCTCACAACAGCTAAAATATCGTCAAAATTAGCTAAAAAAATCGTCATAAGAGCTAAAACCATCAAAACAGATAAAAAAATATCCAAACTGCTAAAAAATGTTTAAAAATTCAAAAAAATCGTCGTAAAAGATAAATAATCGTAGAGAACAGCTAAAATCCCGTCAAAAACGGCAAACAAAATCGTCAAAAAAGATAAAAATCGTAAAAACCAGCTAAAAATTCGTCAGAAACTGATAATAAAATCGTAAAAGAATTCTTAAAATCGTCAAAAACGGCTAACACGACGATTTTTTAGGCTTTTTTGACGGTTTTTATGTAATGACGATCATTAGCAGTTTGTAACGATATTTAGCATTTTTTGATGATTCTTTAGCTGTTTTGACGATTTGTAGCTGTTTTTGACGAATATTTTTTTGTTTTAGACGATTTTTTAGCTGTTTTGACGATTTAACAGATGTTTTCGACGAATACATAGTTGTTTTTGACAATAACTAGATGTTTGACGATTTTCTAGCTGTATTTGGCGAATTTGTATTAGTTTCTGACGAAAGTATAGCTGATATTTACGATTTTAAGCTGTTTTAGACGAATTTTTAAATGTTTGAAACGAATTTCTAGATGATATTGTCAATCGTCAAAAACAGCTGAAAATCGTCAAAAAAAGCTAAAAGTTCGCCAGAAACAGCTAAACAATTGTCAAAAATAGCTACAAAATCGTCAAAAGTGATAAAAATCGTCAAAACAGATAAAAAATCGTCAAAAACAGCTTAAAAATCGTCAGTACCAGCTATAGAATCGTGAAAAGAGCTAAAAATCATCAAAACAGCCAAATATTTGTCAAAAACAGCTAAGAAATCGTTAGAAATGCTAAAGAATCGTCAAAAAATGCTAAAAATTCGCTAAAAAAACTGCAAAAAAAGTCGTCTGAAACAGTTAAAAATTCGTCAAAAACTGCTAATAATTGTCAAAAACAGCTAAATTATTGTCAAAAACTGCAACGAATTCGCCAGCAACAGCTAGAAAATCGTCAAAACATGTAGTAATTGTTAAAAAAAGGCTAAAAATTCGTCAAAAACAGCAAAATATCGTCAAAAAGCTAGAAAAATCGTCAAAAAACCTATAATTTTGAGAAAATAATGCTAAGAATCGTCATAAACTGCTAAACATTCGTCACGAATTTCTAAAAAAACCGTCAAAAAAGCCTATGCACGTCATATACAGCTAAAAAAATCGTCGTTTTAGCCGTTTTTGACGATTTAAAGAATTCTTTTACGATTTTTTTAGCTGTTTCTGACGAAATTTTAGCTGGTTTTTACGATTTTTATCTTTTTTGACGATTTTGTTTCCCATTTTTGACGAAATTTTAGCTGTTCTTGACGATTATTTTTCTGTTTACGACGATTTTTTTTGCAATTTCTAAATATTTTTTAATTGTTTTGAATATTTTTTATCAGTTTTGACGGTTTTAGCTCTTATGACGAACTTTTTAGATGATTTTGACGATTTTGTAGCTGTTTTGAGAAATATATATCTTTTTATGACTCTTTTTAACATTTTTTCACTATTTTCTAGCTGTTTTTAACGATATTTAGGTTATGTGACGAGTTTTTAGCTTTTATTTTACCAATTGTTTTCTGTTTTTGACGAATTTGAGAATTTTTTACGATTTTTAGCTTTTTTACGATTTCGTAGTTCTTTTTCACAAATTATTTGCTGTTCCTGACGATTTCTTCTGGTTTTGACGATTTTAAGCTGTTTTTGACAATTTTTTTAGCTGTTTAAGACGAATTGCAGAAGTTTTTGACGATTTCTAGCTCCTTTGACGATTTTTAAGGTTTTTTTGATAATAATTAGCCGTTTTTGACAATTTTAAGATTTCTTTTACGATTTTTTAGCTGTTCTTGTCGAATTTTTAGCTGTTCATGATAAGTTTTAGCGGTTTTTTCACGATTCTTAGCATTTTTGTACGATTTTTTATTTTTTCAAACGATTTTTTAGCTATTTTTGACGATAATTAGCAGTTTTTGACGAATTTTTTACAGTTTCAGACGATTTTTTTGCTGTTTTTTTAACGATTTTTAGCAGTTTGCATCGATTTTTAGCATTTTTTAGCGTAGCCGTTTTTGAGGATTTTAAGTTTTCTTTTACAATTTTTTTAGTTGTTTCTGACGATTTTTAGCTGTTTATGACGAGTTTAAGCTGTTTTTTCACGATTTTTAGCATTTTTTACGATTTTTTATTTCTCCGATCGATTTTATAGCTATTTTTGACGATTATTAGACGTTTTCGACGAATTTTAAACAGTTTCAGATGATTTTTTTGCAGTTTTTAACGAATATTTAGCTATTTTTGACGATTCTATAGCGTTTTCGGACGATTGTATAGCTATTTTGAAGAGTTTGTACGGTGTTTGACGCTTTTTAGCACTTTTGACGGTTTTTTCTGTTTTTGACGATTATTAGCAGTTTTTGACGAATTTTATCTGTTTCAGACGCTTTTTTTGCTGTTTTTTTACGAAGTTTTAGCTGTAATGACGATCGTTAGCAGTTTGTAACGATATTTAGCATTTTTTGATGATTCTTTAGCTGTTTTGACGATTTGTAGCTGTTTTTGACGAATATTTTTTTGTTTTAGACGATTTTTTAGCTGTTTTGACGATTTAACAGATGTTTTCGACGAATACATAGTTGTTTTTGACAATAACTAGATGTTTTGACGATTTTCTAGCTGTATTTGGCGAATTTGTATTAGTTTCTGACGAAAGTATAGCTGATATTTACGATTTTAAGCTGTTTTAGACGAATTTTTAAATGTTTGAAACGAATTTCTACATGATATTGTCAATCGTCAAAAACAGCTGAAAATCGTCAAAAAAAGCTAAAAGTTCGCCAGAAACAGCTAAACAATTGTCAAAAATAGCTACAAATCGTCAAAAGTGATAAAAATCGTCAAAACAGATAAAAAATCGTCAAAAACAGCTTAAAAATCGTCAGTAACAGCTATAGAATCGTGAAAAGAGCTAAAAATCATAAAAACAGCCAAATATTTGTCAAAGCAGCCAAATATTCGTCAAAAAAAGCTAAGAAATCGTTAGAAATGCTAAAGAATCGTCAAAAAATGCTAAAAATTCGCTAAAAAAAAACTGCAAAAAAAGTCGTCTGAAACAGTTAAAAATTCGTCAAAAACTGCTAATAATTGTTAAAAACAGCTAAATAATTGTCAAAAACTGCAACGAATTCGCCAGAAACAGCTAGAAAATCGTCAAAACAGGTAGTAATTGCTAAAAAAGGCTAAAAATTTTCAGAACCAGCTAAAAAAATCGTAACGTTCTAAAAAAACCGTCAAAAAAGCCTATACACGTCACATACAGCTAAAAAAATCGTCGTTTTAGCCGTTTTTGACGATTTAAAGAATTCTTTTACGATTTTTTTTTGCTGTTTCTGACGAAATTTTAGCTGGTTTTTACGATTTTTATCTTTTTTGACGATTTTGTTTGCCGTTTTTGACGAAATTTTAGCTCTTCTTGACGATAATTTTTCTGTTTACGACGATTTTTTTTGCAATTTCTAAACATTTTTTAGCTGTTTTGAATATTTTTTATCAGTTTTGACGGTTTTAGCTCTTATGACGAACTTTTTAGATGATTTTGATGATTTTGTAGCTGTTTTGAGAAATATATATCTTTTTATGACTCTTTTTAACATTTTTTTACTATTTTTAGCTGTTTTAACGATTTTTAGGCTTTGTGACGAGTTTTTAGCTTTTTTTTTACCAATTGTTTTCTGTTTTTGACGAATTTGAGAATTTTTGCGATTTTTAGCTGTTTTTACGATTTCATAGTTCTTTTTCACAAATTATTTGCTGTTCCTGACGATTTCTTCTGGTTTTGACGATTTTAAGCTGTTTTTGACAATTTTTAGCTGTTTAAGACGAATTGCAGAAGTTTTTGACGATTTCTAGCTCCTTTGACGATATGTTAGCTGTTTTTCATGATTCTATAGCGTTTTCTGACGATTGTTTAGGTGTTTTGAAGAATTTGTTCCTGGCATTACGATTTCTAGCGCTTTTGACGATTTTTAAGCTGTTTTTGATAATAATTAGCCGTTTTTGACAATTTTAAGATTTCTTTTACGATTTTTTAGCTGTTCTTGACGAATTTTTAGCTGTTCATGATAAGTTTTAATCGGTTTTTCACGATTTTTAGCATTTTTTACGATTTTTTATTTTTTCAACGATTTTTTAGCTATTTTTGACGATAATTAGCAGTTTTTGACGAATTTTTACAGTTTCAGACGATTTTTTTGCTGTTTTTTTAACGATTTTTTAACTTTTATTGACGAATTTTAGCAGTTGGTATCGATTTTTAGCATTTTTTGCCGAATCCTAACTGATTTGACGATTTCATAAGTCTTTTGGGCGAATTTTTAGCTGTTTTGATGATTTTTAGCTCTTTTGACGATTATAAAACTGTTTCTGACGATTTTTTTTAGCTGCTTTTAGGAATTTTACCTGGGTTTTACCTTTTTTTCACCAAAAGAACAGCTAAACATCCGTCAAAATTGCTTAAAATCCTCACAAACAGCTAAAATTCGTAAAAAACAGAGAAACGTTCGTATAAAGCAACAAAAAATCTACTAAAACAGCTAAAAATTCGTCAAGAACTTTTAATAATCGTCATAAACAGCTACAACGCGACACAAACAGCTAAAAATCGTCAAAAAAGGATAGAAATTCGTCAAAACAGCAAAGAAATTGTGAAAACAGCTAAAAAATCGTCAAAAAGCCTAATAATTCGTAAACAAAATACTAAGAATGGTCATAAACAGCTAAGCATTTGTCACAAATCGCTACAGAAACCTAAATAACAGAAAAAACACGTCACAAAAAGCTAAAAATCGTCAGAATCAGAAAATAAATCGTAAAAGAATTCTAAAAATCGTAAAAAAGCGTAAAATAACGTAAAAAATGCTTAAAATCGTCAAGCAGCTGTAGAATCGTAAAAACAGCTAAAATATCGTCAAAGGAGCTAGAAATCGTCCAAAACTGCTAACAATTCGTCTTTAACAGCTAAAATAATCGGAAAAACAGCTTAAAATCGTCAGAAACAGCAAAACAATCGTAAAAAAACAGCTAGGCAATCGTAAACAAAGCTTAAAATCGTAAAAATTGCTCAAATTCGTCAAAAACAGAAAAAATTGGTAAAAAATAGCTAAAAAATCGCCACAAAACCTAAAAATAGTTAAAAACAGTTAGAAAATAGTAAAACAATTGTTATAAATAGTCATAAACAGATAAATATTTCTCACAACAGCTAAAATATCGTCAAAATTAGCTAAAAAAATCGTCATAAGAGCTAAAACCGTCAAAACAGATAAAAAAATATTCAAAACTGCTAAAAATGTTTAAAAATTCAAAAAAAACGTCGTAAAAGAAAAATAATCGTAGAGAACAGCTAAAATCTCGTCAAAAACGGCAAACAAAATCGTCAAAAAAGATAAAAATCGTAAAAAACCAGCTAAAACTTCGTCAGAAACAGATAAAAAAATCGTAAAAGAATTCTTAAAATCGTCAAAAACGGCTAAAACGACGTTTTTTTATGCTTTTTTGACGGTTTTTATAGGATTTCGGTGACGAATATAAGCTGTTTATGTCGATTGTTAGCATTTTTTTTACGAAATTTTAGGTTTATTGATGGTTTTTTTTAAGCTTTTTTAACGAATTTCTATGCTGTTTTTGAGGAATTTTTAAGATTTTTAGCAGTTCTTGACGTATTTCTAACTGTTTTAGTAGATTTTTTTGCTGTTTCTGAACATTTTAAACTGTTTGTTAGGATTTTTTTAGCTGGTTCTGAACATTTTTAGCCGTTTTTGAGGATTTTAAGTTTTCTTTTACTATTTTTTTAGCTGTTTCTGACGATTTTTAGCTGTTTATGACGAGTTTAAGCTGTTTTTTCACGATTTTTAGCATTTTTTACGATTTTTTATTTCTCCAACGATTTTAAAACCTTTATTGACGATTATTAGCAGTTTTCGACGAATTTTAAACAGTTTCAGACGATTTTTTTGCAGATTTTTCAACGAATTCTTAACTGTTATATACGATTTTTAGCAGTTTCCATCGATTTTTAGCATTTTTTACCGATTCTGAACTGTTTTGACGACTTTTCTTTATAACGAATTTTTTAGCTGTTTTTAACGATCTTTAAGCTGTTTCTGACGATTTTTAAGCTGTTTATGACGAGTTTTAGCTGTTTCTTGACGATTTTTAATGTTTTTTGAAGATTTTTTTGCTGTTTTTAACGAATATTTAGCTATTTTTGACGATTCTATAGCGTTTTCGGACGATTGTATAGCTATTTTGAAGAGTTTGTACGGTGTTTGACGCTTTTTAGCACTTTTGACGATTTTTTCTGTTTTTGACCATTATTAGTAGTTTTTGACGAATTTTTATCTGTTTCAGACGCTTTTTTTGCTGTTTTTTTACGAAGTTTTAGCTGTAATGACGATCGTTAGCAGTTTGTAACGATATTAAGCATTTTTTGATGATTATTTAGCTGTTTTGACGATTTGTAGCTATTCTTGACGAATATTTTTTTGTTTTAGATGATTTTTTAGCTGTTTTGACGATTTAATAGATGTTTTCGACGAATACATAGTTGTTTTTGACAATAACTAGATGTTTTGACGATTTTCAAGCTGTACTTGGCGACTTTGTATTAGTTTCTGACGAAAGTATAGCTGATATTTTCGATTTTAAGCTGTTTTAGACGAATTTTTAGCTGTTCATGATAAGTTTTAGCGGTTTTTTCACGATTTTTAGCATTTTTGTACGATTTCTTATTTTATTCAAACGATTTTTTAGCTATTTTTGACGATAATTAGCAGTTTTTGAAGAATTTTTTACAGTTTCAGACGATTTTTTTTATGTTTTTTTAACGATTTTTTAAATGTTATTGACGATTTTTAGCAGTTTGCATCGATTTTTAGCATTTTTTGCCGTATCCTAACTGATTTGACGATTTCATAGCTCTTTTGAATGAATTTTTAGCTGTTTTGATGATTTTTAGCTCTTTTGACGATTATAAAACTGTTTCCGACGATTTTTTTTAGCTGCTTTTAGGAATTTTACCTGGGTTTTACCTTTTTTCACCAAAAGAACAGCTTAACATCCGTCAAAAATGCTTAAAATCCTCACAAACAGCTAAAATTCGTAAAAAACAGAGAAACGTTCGTATAAAACAACAAAAAATCTACTAAAACAGCTAAAAATTCGTCAAGAACTTTTAATTATCGTCATAAACAGCTACAACGCGACACAAACAGCTAAAAATCGTCAAAAAAGGATAGAAATTCGTCAAAAAAAGCAAAGAAATTGTGAAAACAGCTAAAAAATCGTCAAAAAGCCTAATAATTCGTAAACAAAATACTAATAATGGTCATAAACAGCTAAGCATTTGTCACAAATCGCTACAGAAACCTAAAAAACAGAAAAAACACGTCACAAAAAGCTAAAAATCGTCAGAAACAGAAAAGAAATCGTAAAAGAATTCTAAAAATCGTAAAAAAGCGTAAAAAAACGTAAAAAATGCTTAAAATCGTCAAGCAGCTGTAGAATCGTAAAAACAGCTAAAATATCGTCAAAGGAGCTAGAAATCGTCCAAAACTGCTAACAATTCGTCTTTTACAGCTAAAATAATCGGAAGAACAGCTTAAAATCGTCAGAAACAGCAAAACAATCGTAAAAAAACAGCTAGGCAATCGTAAAAAAAGCTTAAAATCGTTAAAATTGCTCAAATTCGACAAAAACAGAAAAACATTGGTAAAAAATAGCTAAAAACTCGTCAAAATACCTAAAAATAGTTAAAAATAGTTAGAAAATAGTAAAACAATTGTTATAAATAGTCATAAACAGATAAATATTTCTCACAACAGCTAAAATATCGTCAAAATTAGCTAAAAAAATCGTCATAAGAGCTAAAACCGTCAAGACAGATAAAAAAATATTCAAAACAGCTAAAAAATGTTAAGAAATTGCAAAAAAAGTCGTCGTAAAAGGAAAATAATCGTAGAGAACAGCTAAAATCTCGTCAAAAACGGCAAAAAAATAGACAAAAAAGATAAAAATCGTAAAAACCAGCTAAAATTTTGTCAGAAACAGCTAAAAATATCGTAAAAGAATTCTTAAAATCGTCAAAAACGACGATTTTTTAGGCTTTTTTGACGGTTTTTATAGGATTTCGTGACGAATATTAAGCTGTATGTCGATTCTTAGCATTTTTTTTACGAAATTTTAGGTTTATTGATGGTTTTTTTTAAGTTTTTTCAACGAATTTCTATGCTGTTTTTGAAGAATTTTTAAGATTTTTAGCAGTTCTTGACATATTTCTAACTGTTTTAGTAGATTTTTTTGCTATTTTAACGGATTTTCTGCTGCTTTTTGCGATTTATAGCTGTTTGTGAGGATTGTTAGCATTTTTTGACGAATGCTTAGCTGTTTTTACGATTTTTAGCTGTTTGTGACGATTGTTAGCATTTTTTGACGAATTTTTAGCTGTTTAAATGATTAGTTAGCTGTTTTTGATCAATTTATAGCGTTTTCTGACGATTGTTTAGCTGTTTTGAAGAATTTGTACCTGGTTTGACCATTTTTTTCGCTTTTGACAATTTTTAAGCTGTTTGTGACGATTTTTTTAGCTGTTCTTGACGGTTTGTTAACCGTTTTTGACGATTATAAGAATTTTTTTTACGATTTTTAAAGCTGTATCTACCGAATATTTTGCTGTTCTTGACGATTTTTTTTCATTTTACGACGAATTTTTTGCTTTTTAAGAACATTTCATAGCTGTTTAGTCCATTTTTTAGCTGTATTTGACGACTGTCTAGCTGTTTTGAAAAATATTTAGCTGTTTATGACTATTTTTTACATTGTTTTACTATTTTCTAGCTGTATTTAAGGTTTTTAAGGTTTTGTGAGGATTTTGTATCTATTTTTTTACCAAAATTTAAATGTTTTTATCGATATAGAGCATTTTTTACGATATTTAGCATTTGCTACGACATTTAAGCTGCTTTTTACGATTGTATAGCTGTTCAGCAGTTTTTAACACGTATTAGCTGTTCATGACGAATTTTGGCTGTTATTGACGAATTTATAGCTGTTTTGACGATTTGTTAGCTGTTTTTGACGATTCAATAGCGTTCTTTGAAGATCGTTTAGCTTTTTTGAAGAATTTGTACCTGGTTTGACGATTTTTAGCACTTTTAATGATTTTAAAACTGTTTGTTACGATTTTTTTAGCTGGTTCTGATCATTTTTAGCCGTTTTTGAGGATTTTAAGTTTTCTTTTACTATATTTTTAGCTGTTTCTGACGATTTTTAGCTGTTTATGACGAGTTTAAGCTGTTTTTTCACGATTTTTAGCATTTTTTAACGATTTTTTATTTTTTCAAACGATTTTTTAGCTATTTTTGACGATAATTAGCAGTTTTTGACGAATTTTTTACAGTTTCAGACGATTTTTTTGCTGTTTTTTTAACGATTTTTTAACTGTAATTGACGATTTTTAGCAGTTTGTATCGATTTAAAGCATTTCTTGCCGATTCTGAACTGTTTTGACGACTTTTCTTTATAACGAATTTTTTAGCTGTTTTTAACGAATTTTTAGCTGTTTCTGACGATTTTTAGCTGTTTATGACGAGTTTAAGCTTTTTTTTCACGATTTTTAGCATTTTTTACAATTTTTTATTTCTCCAAACGATTTTATAGCTATTTTTGACGATTATTAGCAGTTTTCGACGAATTTTAAACAGTTTCTATCGATTTTTAGCATTTTTTGCCGATTCTGAACTGTTTTGACGACTTTTCTTTATAACGAGTTTTTTAGCTGTTTTTAACGATCTTTTAGCTGTTTCTGACGATTTTTTAGCTGTTTATGACGAGTTTTAGCTGTTTCTTGACGATTTTTAAAGTTTTTTGAAGATTTTTTTGCTGTTTTTAACGAATATTTAGCTATTTTTGACGATTCTATAGTGTTTTCGGACGATTGTATAGCTATTTTGAAGAGTTTGTACGGTGTTTGACGCTTTTTAGCACTTTTGACGATTTTTTCTGTTTTTGACGATTATTAGCAGTTTTTGACGAATTTTTATCTGTTTCAGACGCTTTTTTTGCTGTTTTTTTACGAAGTTTTAGCTGTAATGACGATCGTTAGCAGTTTGTAACGATATTTAGCATTTTTTGATGATTCTTTAGCTGTTTTGACGATTTGTAGCTGTTTTTGACGAATATTTTTTTGTTTTAGACGATTTCTTAGCTGTTTTGACGATTTAACAGATGTTTTCGACGAATACATAGTTGTTTTTGACAATAACTAGATGTTTTGACGATTTTCTAGCTGTATTTGGCGAATTTGTATTAGTTTCTGACGAAAGTGTAGCTGATATTTACGATTTTAAGCTGTTTTTAAGACGAATTTTTAACTGTTTGAAACGAATTTCTAGATGATATTGTCAATCTTCAAAAACAGCTGAAAATCGTCAAAAAAAGCTAAAAGTTCGCCAGAAACAGCTAAACAATTGTCAAAAATAGCTACAAATTCATCAAAAGAGCTAAAAATCATCAAAACAGCCATATATTTGTCAAAAACAGCTAAGAAATCGTTAGAAATGCTAAAGAATCGTCAAAAAATGCTAAAAATTCGCTAAAAAAACTGCAAAAAAAGTCGTCTGAAACAGTTAAAAATTAGTCAAAAACTGCTAATAATTGTCAAAAACAGCTAAATAATTGTCAAAAACTGCAACGAATTCGCCAGAAACAGCTAGAAAATCGTCAAAACAGGTAGTAATTGCTAAAAAAAGGCTAAAAATTCGTCAAAAACAGCAAAATATCGTCAAAAAGCTAGAAAAATCGTCAAAAAACCTAAAATTTTGAGAAAAAATGCTAAGAATCGTCATAAACTGCTAAACATTCGTCACGAATTTCTAAAAAAACCGTCAAAAAAGCCTATACACGTCACATACAGCTAAAAAAATCGTCGTTTTAGCCGTTTTTGACGATTTAAAGAATTCTTTTACGATTTTTTTAGCTGTTTCTGACGAAATTTTAGCTGGTTTTTACGATTTTTATCTTTTTTGACGATTTTGTTTGCCGTTTTTGACGAAATTTTAGCTGTTCTTGACGATTATTTTTCTGTTTACGACGATTTTTTTTGCAATTTCTAAACATTTTTTAGCTGTTTTGAATATTTTTTATCAGTTTTGACGGTTTTAGCTCTTATGACGAACTTTTTAGATGATTTTGACGATTTTGTAGCAGTTTTGAGAAATATATATCTTTTTATGACTCTTTTTAACATTTTTTTACTATTTTCTAGCTGTTTTTAACGATATTTAGGTTTTGTGACGAGTTTTTAGCTTTTTTTTACCAATTGTTTTCTGTTTTTGACGAATTTGAGAATCTTTTACGATTTTTAGCTGTTTTTACGATTTCCTAGTTCTTATTCACAAATTATTTGCTGTTCCTGCCGATTTCTTCTGGTTTTGACGATTTTAAGCTGTTTTTGACAATTTTTTTAGCTGTTTAAGACGAATTGCAGAAGTTTTTGACGATTTCTAGCTCCTTTGACGATATGTTAGCTGTTTTTCATGATTCTATAGCGTTTTCTGACGATTGTTTAGGTGTTTTGAAGAATTTGTTCCTGGCATTACGATTTCTAGCTATTTTGACGATTTTTAAGCTGTTTTTGATAATAATTAGCCGTTTTTGACAATTTTAAGATTTTTTTACGATTTTTTAGCTGTACTTGACGAATTTTTAGCTGTTCATGATAAGTTTTAGCGGTTTTTTCACGATTTTTAGCATTTTTTTACGATTTTTTATTTTTTCGAACGATTTTTTAGCTATTTTTGACGATAATTTGCAGTTTTTAACGAATTTTTTACAGTTTCAGACGATTTTTTTGCTGTTTTTTTAACGATTTTTTAACTATTATTGTCGATTTTTAGCAGTTTGTATCGATTTTTAGCATTTTTTGCCGAAACCTAACTGATTATACGATTTCATAGCTCTTTTGGACGAATTTTTAGCTGTTTTGATGATTTTTAGCTCTTTTGACGATTATAAAACTGTTTCCGACGATTTTTTTTAGCTGCTTTTAGGAATTTTACCTGGGTTTTACCTTTTTTCACCAAAAGAACAGCTAAACATCCGTCAAAAATGCTTAAAATCCTTACAAACAGCTAAAATTCGTAAAAAACAGAGAAACGTTCGTATAAAACAACAAAAAATCTACTAAAACAGCTAAAAATTCGTCAAGAACTTTTAATAATCGTCATAAACAGTTACAACGCGACACAAACAGCTAAAAATCGTCAAAAAGCCTAATAATTCGTAAACAAAATACTAAGAATGGTCATAAACAGCTAAGCATTTGTCACAAATCGCTACAGAAACCTAAAAAACAGCAAAAACACGTCAGAAAAAGCTAAAAATCGTCAGAAACAGAAAAGAAATCGTAAAAGAATTCTAAAAATCGTAAAAAAGCGTAAAATAACGTAAAAAATGCTTAAACTCGTCAAGCAGCTGTAGAATCGTAAAAACAGCTAAAATATCGTCAAAGGAGCTAGAAATCGTCCAAAACTGCTAACAATTCGTCTTTAACAGCTAAAATAATCGGAAAAACAGCTTAAAATCGTCAGAAACAGCAAAACAATCGTAAAAAAACAGCTAGGCAATCGTATTCAAAGCTTAAAATCGTAAAAATTGCTCAAATTCGATAAAAACAGAAAAACATTGGTAAAAAATAGCTAAAAACTCGTCAAAATACCTAAAAATAGTTAAAAATAGTTAGAAAATAGTAAAACAATTGTTATAAATAGTCATAAACAGATAAATATTTCTCACAACAGCTAAAATATCGTCAAAATTAGCTAAAAAAATCGTCATAAGAGCTAAACCGTCAAAACAGATAAAAAAATATTCAAAACTGCTAAGAAATGTTTAAAAATTCAAAAAATGCTAAAAATTCGCTAAAAAAACTGCAAAAAAAGTCGTCTGAAACAGTTAAAAATTAGTCAAAAACTGCTAAAAATTGTCAAAAACAGCTAAATAATTGTCAAAAACTGCAACGAATTCGCCAGAAACAGCTAGAAAATCGTCAAAACAGGTAGTAATTGTTAAAAAAAGGCTAAAAATTCGTCAAAAACAGCAAAATATCGTCAAAAAGTTAGAAAAATCGTCAAAATACCTAAAATTTTGAGAAAAAATGCTAAGAATCGTCATAAACTGCTAAACATTCGTCACGAATTCTAAAAAAACCGTCAAAAAAGCCTATACACGTCACATACAGCTAAAAAAATCGTCGTTTTAGCCGTTTTTGACGATTTAAAGAATTCTTTTACGATTTTTTTTAGCTGTTTCTGACGAAATTTTAGCTGGTTTTTACGATTTTTATCTTTTTTGACGATTTTGTTTGCCGTTTTTGACGAAATTTTAGCTGTTCTTGACGATTATTTTTCTGTTTACGACGATTTTTTTTGCAATTTCTTAACATTTTTTAGCTGTTTTGAATATTTTTTATCAGTTTTGACGGTTTTAGCTCTTATGACGAACTTTTTAGATGATTTTGACGATTTTGTAGCTGTTTTGAGAAATATATATCTTTTTATGACTCTTTTTAACATTTTTTTACTATTTTCTAGCTGTTTTTAACGATATTTAGGTTTTGTGACGAGTTTTTAGCTTTTTTTTACCAATTGTTTTCTGTTTTTGACGAATTTGAGAATTTTTTACGATTTTTAGCTGTTTTTACGATTTCCTAGTTCTTATTCACAAATTATTTGCTGTTCCTGACGATTTCTTCTGGTTTTGACGATTTTAAGCTGTTTTTGACAATTTTTTTAGCTGTTTAAGACGAATTGCAGAAGTTTTTGACGATTTCTAGCTCCTTTGACGATATGTTAGCTGTTTTTCATGATTCTATAGCGTTTTCAGACGATTGTTTAGGTGTTTTGAAGAATTTGTTCCTGGCATTACGATTTCTAGCTATTTTGACGATTTTTAAGCTGTTTTTGATAATAATTAGCCGTTTTTGACAATTTTAAGATTTCTTTTACGATTTTTTAGCTGTTCTTGACGAATTTTTAGCTGTTCATGATAAGTTTTAGCGGTTTTTTCACGATTTTTAGCATTTTTTTACGATTTTTTATTTTTTCGAACGATTTTTTAGCTATTTTTGACGATAATTAGCAGTTTTTAACGAATTTTTTACAGTTTCAGACGATTTTTTTTGCTGTTTTTTTAACGATTTTTTAACTGTTATTGACGATTTTTAGCAGTTTGTATCGATTTTTAGCATTTTTTGCCGAAACCTAACTGATTATACGATTTCATAGCTCTTTTGGACGAATTTTTAGTTGTTTTGATGATTTTTAGCTCTTTTGACGATTATAAAACTGTTTCTGACGATTTTTTTAGCTGCTTTTAGGAATTTTACCTGGGTTTTACCTTTTTCTCACTTAAAGAACAGCTAAACATCCGTCAAAAATGCTTAAAATCCTCACAAAGAGCTAAAATTCGTAAAAAACAGAGAAACGTTCGTATAAAACAACAAAAAATCTACTAAAACAGCTAAAAATTCGTCAAGAACTTATAATAATCGTCATAAACAGCTACAACGCGACACAAACAGCTAAAAATCGTCAAAAAGCCTAATAATTCGTAAACAAAATACTAAGAATGGTCATAAACAGCTAAGCATTTGTCACAAATCGCTACAGAAACCTAAAAAACAGCAAAAGCACGTCAGAAAAAGCTAAAAATCGTCAGAAACAGAAAAGAAATCGTAAAAGAATTAAAAAAATCTTTAAAAAGCGTAAAAAAACGTAAAAAATGCTTAAAATCGTCAAGCAGCTGTAGAATCGTAAAAACAGCTAAAATATCGTCAAAGGAGCTAGAAATCGTCCAAAACTGCTAACAATTCGTCTTTAACAGCTAAAATAATCGGAAAAACAGCTTTAAATCGTCAGAAACAGCAAAACAATCGTAAAAAAACAGCTAGGCAATCGTAAACAAAGCTTAAAATCGTAAAAATTGCTCAAATTCGTCAAAAACAGAAAAAAATTGGTAAAAAATAGCTAAAAAATCGTCACAAAACCTAAAAATAGTTAAAAATAGTTAGAAAATAGTAAAACAATTGTTATAAATAGTCATAAACAGATAAATATTTCTCACAACAGCTAAAATATCGTCAAAATTAGCTAAAAAAATCGTCATAAGAGCTAAAACCGTCAAAACAGATAAAAAAATATTCAAAACAGCTAAAAAATGTTTAGAAATTGCAAAAAAAGTCGTCGTAAAAGAAAAATAATCGTAGAGAACAGCTAAAATCTCGTCAAAAACGGCAAAAAAATAGACAAAAAAGATAAAAATCGTAAAAACCAGCTAAAATTTCGTCAGAAACAGCTAAAAAAATCGTAAAAGAATTCATAAAATCGTCAAAAACGACGATTTTTTAGGCTTTTTTGACGGTTTTTATAGGATTTCGTGACGAATATTAAGCTGTATGTCGATTCTTAGCATTTTTTTTACGAAATTTTAGGTTTATTGATGGTTTTTTTTAAGTTTTTTCAACGAATTTCTATGCTGTTTTTGAAGAATTTTTAAGATTTTTAGCAGTTCCTGACATATTTCTAACTGTTTTAGTAGATTTTTTAGCTATTTTAACGGATTTTCTGCTGCTTTTTGCGATTTATAGCTGTTTGTGAGGATTGTTAGCATTTTTTGACGAATGTTTAGCTGTTTTTACGATTTTTAGCTGTTTGTGACGATTGTTAGCATTTTTTGACGAATTTTTAGCTGTTTAAATGATTAGTTAGCTGTTTTTGATCAATTTATAGCGTTTTCTGACGATTGTTTAGCTGTTTTGAAGAATTTGTACCTGGTTTGACCATTTTTTTCGCTTTTGACAATTTTTAAGCTGTTTGTGACGATTTTTTTAGCTGTTCTTGACGGTTTGTTAACCGTTTTTGACGATTATAAGAATTTTTTTTACGATTTTTAAAGCTGTATCTACCGAATATTTTGCTGTTCTTGACGATTTTTTTTCATTTTACGACGAATTTTTTTGCTTTTTAAGAACATTTCATAGCTGTTTAGTCCATTTTTTAGCTGTATTTGACGATTGTCTAGCTGTTTTGAAAAATATTTAGCTGTTTATGACTTTTTTTTACATTGTTTTACTATTTTCTAGCTGTATTTAAGGTTTTTAAGGTTTTGTGAGGATTTTGTATCTATTTTTTTACCAAAATTTAAATGTTTTTGACGATATAGAGCATTTTTTACGATATTTAGCATTTGCTACGACATTTAAGCTGCTTTTTACGATTGTATAGCTGTTCAGCAGTTTTTGACACGTATTAGCTGTTCATGACGAATTTAGGCTGTTATTGACGAATTTATAGCTGTTTGGACGATTTGTTAGCTGTTTTTGACGATTCAATAGCGTTCTTTGACGATCGTTTAGCTTTTTTGAAGAATTTGTACCTGGTTTGACGATTTTTAGCACTTTTAACGATTTAAAACTATTTGTTACGATTTTTTTTAGCTGGTTCTGACCATTTTTAGCCGTTTTTGAGGATTTTAAGTTTTCTTTTACTATATTTTTAGCTGTTTCTGACGATTTTTAGCTGTTTATGACGAGTTTAAGCTGTTTTTCACGATTATTAGCATTTTTTAACGATTTTTTATTTTTTCAAACGATTTTTTAGCTATTTTTGACGATAATTAGCAGTTTTTGACGAATTTTTTACAGTTTCAGACGATTTTTTTGCTGTTTTTTTAACGATTTTTTAACTGTAATTGACGATTTTTAGCAGTTTATATCGATTTTTAGCATTTCTTGCCGATTCTGAACTGTTTTGACGACTTTTCTTTATAACGAATTTTTTAGCTGTTTTTAACGAATTTTTAGCTGTCTCTGACGATTTTTAGCTGTTTATGACGAGTTTAAGCTGTTTTTTCACGATTTTTAGCATTTTTTACAATTTTTTATTTCTCCAAACGATTTTATAGCTATTTTTGACGATTATTAGCAGTTTTCGACGAATTTTAAACAGTTTCTATCGATTTTTAGCATTTTTTGCCGATTCTGATCTGTTTTGACGACTTTTCTTTATAACGAGTTTTTTAGCTGTTTTTGACGATTGACAATATCATCTAGAAATTCGCCAGAAACAGCTAAACAATTGTCAAAAATAGCTACAAATTCGTCAAAAGTGATAAAAATCGTCAAAACAGATAAGAAATCGTCAAAAACAGCTTAAAAATCGTCAGTAACAGCTATAGAATCGTGAAAAGAGCTAAAAATCATCAAAACAGCCAAATATTCGTCAAAAACAGCTAAGAAATCGTTAGAAATGCTAAAAAATCGTCAAAAAATGCTAAAAATTCGCTAAAAAAACTGCAAAAAAAGTCGTATGAAACAGTTAAAAATTCTTCAAAAACTGCTAATAATTGTCAAAAACAGCTAAATAATTGTCAAAAACTGCAACGAATTCGCCAGAAACAGCTAGAAAATCGTCAAAACAGGTAGTAATTGTTAAAAAAAGGCTAAAAATTCGTCAAAAACAGCAAAATATCGTCAAAAAGCTAGAAAAATCGTCAAAAAACCTAAAATTTTGAGAAAAAATGCTAAGAATCGTCAT